>CM036914.1:26390688-27590688 GCA_020800305.1 Porphyrio hochstetteri
TTCGCACATGGACAGCCAAATTTTATGGTCCAAAAAGGAAAGATCTATCGATCACATGGGGCTTAGAGCCTGCCATACTAGTAGCAATCAGCAAACAGGCCTGTTTCTAGACTTCAGTTCAAGATTCCCATTAAAGTAGGTTCAGGAGAGAACTGTCTCTGCAACTTGAAGAATACCCAGAGGAAAAAAAGTGTGCCAAGATGTAGCACAGGTTGAAGGACAGAAAGTAACAGAAGAGTAAGAAAAACTACGCGCTAAGGGGGACAGGCAATGAGGTCTAGTTTGAAGAACACCACAGCTACAACAGATGCTCCAACTCATGGTAGATGGCTGCAAAAAACTGATGGAATGGTGTATGATTTGACCTTCCATGTTTCAATATGAGAAAAAGTGAATGATAGTTCTTCACAGCTTGAATTTGACATTGTTCTGAAGTGAAAATGTTTAATAATTTTACATTTTTAAAACAGATTTACATATATGCCTAATTATAATTTAAGATTAATGATAATCAAATACATAAGAATAATTAGCTACACATTTTGTTAATTATAATTTATTTAAAATAGAAAAGTAATTCATAGCTTCAAAAACACAGTTTTGACCCCCTTTTAGCTAATAATAGGGTTTAACAATGGGCTCAAAAACTTACATTACAGTTGTTTACAAGTTGGATAGCATACCTGTTACTAATTTTAATGTACTTATTTAGCCATGCCAGGTAGTATAGCTTTCAGTCTTCAGCTAGAAGCTAGACAGGAACCAGCAGCTGTGAAAATCCTGTTGTGGTGTTTTGTTTTTTAATGGAGCTTTTGTATTCCATCTGAATTTTACTGCACAAAAATACCATCCCAGAGCCAGGTCAAATGCTTCCTTAGAAGTCAACCAAAGGTGGTAACAGGCTACTGATGAAAGTCCCTTTGTACACAATCAAGTTCATCACAGTCCAACCCCTCAGCAATCACTTTACTTTGCTTAGACATGCCTAAGGAAGTATATGTGCCTTTTACCCTTACTTAATGATTAACATACCAAAGATTTTAAAGATCAGAAGGGAGGCAGTTCCTCAGTAAAAAAACCCATCATAGGAAAAAAACCAACCAATCTCTAGTACATGGTAGGATTCAAGCAGCTGGGCCACCCAAAGGAGGTCACTGAAGGGACACAAATGCTGCAGCTGGACTACAGCTGTCACAGGGATGGTATGAGGGTTCATTATGGTGTGGTAAGAAGCAGCACAGGGGTGGGGGGAACTGAGTACTGTATGATGTTATGCATATGCCATCACAAGTTTCAGTGATGGCTTTTACTGTCCTGTTAACATCAATATTTTGTAAATATGAATTAAAAATTTTAATTCTTCTATAATCGAAATGCCAGTTTCTACCAGTGCAGTGAGCGTTTCATTGCCTGGAGCCAGGTATCCATAGCAGGTCTGTACTCCTCCAAGTCCTTCTGGGGCTCAAACACTGCTTCTATTCGCCTTAACTTCTTTAGTTGTTCTTTGTCAGTCCAAAATCCTATTAACAGAAAGTTCATTCTCAAGCTCAACTGCAAATATGTTATTTTTGTGTTGTTTTAATTCTTTCCAAGAGATCCAAAGCAGAAACACAGTCAGAAAGCATGACAGCTTTTCTTTACTCAACCAACAACTTTCTCAGAGGGAAGCATATTTTTAACATGTGAAACTCCTTTCCAATAGCATCCACTTGTTTGGAATCCTGACAACAGCACATCTGCTTAACTGGGACAGTTTCCAAGGAACAGCTCTGGTACACTGACGTTCCCTTAGGTTCCATCCACACTGTGCTTTTGGCTGCGGGTCCCTCTTAATGGAGAGGGGCCACAGAAACCAAGGCTTAGCACTAGTTGCCTTCCAATGACCTAAAAATTGCATAAATGGCAGAAAACTGCTGGTGTTATGCATTCAGATTAATTTATGCTATTAAATCGTTGGCTCTCAAGGGCTGCAGATTTCTTCCATTTTTAATTGCTGAGTCCCACCTGAACATATAGTTCAGGTATAGGTATATACCCACCTACAAAATACACTTCCATTAAGCAAAACCATTGACAGCTTATGGTTTTAAGTCTGGTTAATTATATACAAAAAAATTGTGTGAATGCAGCTGGATTTCTTCCCCTGTTAACAACATACTTTTTACTTCCATTGTGTTTATTTCTGTGAAAACCTTAAAGATTCAGCTCACAGGTGACAGGACACAGCTTCAGAAGGAATGACACGGCTGCACCTAAGCGTGACAGCTTCCTTGACACGTGATCCATCCCCACAGAGCACCTCTCCAGACACTGGGAATATGGGAAGAGGTGCCAAGTGTCCAGGTCAGGAAAGAGGGAGGTGGCAAGATACCGTTCCCCTCTTTCTGCTCCAGTCGTATATACTTCTAAATGTAAATTAATCTTAGAAACATATATGCAGATACTTTTCACATTAAAACTCCTTATAGCTATTCATTTATGTAAAAGTGAGCAAAGGTGCAACTGCTGAGAAGATTGGGTCAGTGTTAGAAATATAAATAAGGTCCTTGGTTTGATTTATGTATCAAGTTTATCATCTCATTTTCAGTCCAAATACAGGTACATGAACACAAAGCACTGTAGAGAGAAACATACACACTACTTACCTTGGATTCCCACAAAAATGGCTACAGTTTGAGGAGTTTTTACAATTAGTCCAAGTTTTGCACTGTTTTCTGATTTTCTCCCCCTTATTTACAAACATGTGTTACAAAGGGAAAAGTAAAACCCCTTTAAAGGCACACATACCTGAAGCAAGGCCTGCTAGAAAAGCTGCACCAAGACTAGACATGTCTGCATTTGCAGGTTTTTCTATTTTCTTATTAATTAAATCTGAAGTCATCTGCATAACAAAACTATTATTACTGACACCTCCATCAGCCCTGTAGGGAGAGGGGAAGAAAAAGTTAAAACCCCCATTTAGTTCAAATGCTTACTGCCAACATTTCAGAAAACAACTGCCAGGATTTCACACTGATGCATAAATTTTCCTGCCACTCCTGTACAAATGCATTTCCACTTTATGGGAAAAAAATTAGAGGCCAGCAGAAGGTGCTTACAAAAACCAAAAACCCCTGGTCTATGAACAGAGGGAGGAATGGCAGACCGACAGAGGACAGGCACATTACCAAAAGCTTTGAAAGTTATGTCTTCTAAAACTACACATCATCCTGGTTGAAGCATTAGGGTTTGTAACAGAACTTTACATAGTTATCACCACAACGTGACAATAGTCAAACCCATGACATTAAACAAACACTTTTAAGTATTCTCAGAGCTGGAAAAGTACTGTTTTCTTTACTACCAAACCTTTGTACTAGTTAGCTAAAGTGCCACCACAGTTACTTCTTTTTATGAAGATGAGAATGAGCCTTCCATCTATCTATTCTCCTAACTGCATCATGTTGGAAACCCTTTTAATGGGGAAAATGAGAACTTTAATCATCTGAGAGTGATCACTTCTGCTGCAAAGTAACCCCTCCTGCAAACAAAAAGTAACCATAACAAAAAGCCATCTTTGAATTGTCATGCATTGGTTCACGATGCTGTGGGACTCCAATGCCAGCCAGGTATGGAGCTGCTGTGCTCTCAAATGTGGTGCAGTAAAGACATCTACTGCTCATTACTATAGAAAGTGTTGGGTAATAGAATTTCACAGTTGCTTTCAAATCTTCAATTCCAGTATGCTGAGGTTTCCTGTGAGCAGAAACGATATCTCTGTATTTCTTTTTGCCACAGACTGCTACTACATCAGACACAAGGACCACAACTGAGGGTTCCTTCACTCTGCTTTCCCTGGTGATGCTGAGACAAGCACAGGGAAGGATTGGGAATGCAGAGGACTAATGAAAGCAATGACTTTGTAGGAGCCACTAACCAGCAGTATGGAGGGATACAGGACACTAGGCTAAAAAGGGAATGAACATATTTATGGGCTAAAAACAACAATAAAACAATCAAAAGGTAATGGATTGATACTAGAGCTGTGCAGACAAAAGGATGTGTGAGCAGTTTACAACCCTACTGAAAAAACGATTAGGTGTATCTCATTATCTTCTAATGCTTAATGCACAAGCTGAATTGCTAGTGATTGTAGTTAACTATTACAGTCACTAGATGAAACAGCAGTTTTATATTCATGAATAAAACATAACATGATCCTACAATTTAAGTTTACATTACGATGTAAGTGGGATCAGATTTCTACTGTTCCCTAGCCAGTACTTCCACACTTCCCATTTTTCAATTCCTGGTATTAATACAACTTCTCAAATTTGGATTCAATTTTCTATGCAAAAATTTCCTGAGGAATAAAAAAATTCTAATATTTTTCATTAAAACACCAAGCCTGGCTATCCTTTCATCTTTGCCTCATCTTTCCCAGGACATGACAGAAGACAGAAACTTTAACCTCCCCTCAACTTCGTACTTTTACTTTTCTTCCACTACTCAAGTCTGATTTCTCAGCTGCTAGTCTATACTCCTTCCTGTGCATGGAGCTCAGGAAAAAAGCCAGATGGGGCCAGGCACACTCCTCTCTTCCTGACCGTGGTATCAGAGACCCCTGGCTGCCAGGGGGAAAAATTCTGGGGAGCTTTTGCAGCCTAAGAGAGGCCCTGAAGACAACTGCTGTGCCCAAACGAAGTACCTACCAACACATGCAACGCAGTTTTCCAGCAACACATTAGTTCAGCTGAGCTTTGCCAAGCCATTGTGAAAAGTGTATTTTGGGGATCAGTTACCTCAATAGATTTGATTTGTTTCTTCAAAGACTGAAGCAAAGCCAATGTCTTCACAATTAAACTGTAAAAGTATTCTTCCTCTTTCCTTCACAAATAGATGCAGTTTTAACCAATGTCTTTAAAAAAATATGCAGTCTGCGACAGACTCAGCACAAAAGACGTCAGTATGAAAGAATGATAATAAAGGGTAGAATGACCTTTGTAGAAGGCATTGCTATACACACTCTAGTGCTACCTGAAAACATGAATTTTGTTTGGGTTTTTAAAAAAAAAAAATTAGAGCAATTAATTACTCACATACTGATAATCACCAATGCCAATGGCTTAATTAACAGCTGAACATTCCATGGGTAGTCTCTACTGCTACCTTTTATGTTACATTAACATTTGACTTGGTTGTCACCTATTAGGAGCATTTTTTTTTTTTTTACTGTAAGATAAAATGCAAAATAAAGTTCACACCAATTTTAGTCAAACTCCCACACCTCAATATTTAAAAGTTACATGGAACTTACCGAATAGTTTGCAGAGGAATGCACACCACCTTCACAATGAGGTCATAAAGCTGCTTGTTTCTTTAAAAAAAGATTTAGTTGAATTAAGCAATATATAATTCCATAAAGTCTTTCCAGTATCTACATAGTTAGAAAATAAAATACAAGGCAAAAAAGGTCTCAGTTGTGTCAGAATTGTTGCAACAGTTAGCAAGTTTCCAAAATGCATAAACAAATTAAAAAAAAAAAATCTTTAAACTTTTCCTTGTTATACATCACTACAAAGGTTCAAGTATGGCTACACTATAGCCCTTTCTACATTAAATCACTGTAGAAGGTACATTTATTGCCACCTGAAACTGAGGATAGGTTTCTACAAACAAGATGCAATTGCTGATATAACAAGTTTAGAGTGAGGAAAGTAGGCTGTGACAGTGTTAATCAGAGTTTATCCAGCTGTTCTTTAAAGATAACCTCTGAAGGATGCAAGTTTGACTTGTTCTGAGGCCATTTAATTTAATGGGAGAAGCTCCAAACACGAAGGATCTTTACCCTTTTCTAGTTCGGTATTTGAATGAGACTCCCCACATACCCATTTTCAAGGGACCCACGCTTCAGTTCAGGAATTCCTGCAGCTCACATTTCTCTTAGACTGCAGAAAAAATCCTTACATTGGAAACAGTTGCAGCAATTCAGAACATTACTGTCCTCCAGAAATCCTTTTTGCCTCTCTGCAGGAGGTTGTGATGCCCAAAGCAGAGCTGGTGACTAGGTGGAAGGAATCATACCAGTGTTTCCTAACTGGCCACAGTGCAGCGTGAGCCAGGCTAAAACCATATTCAGCTTCAAGGCACACTGAATGGGTTTGTGAGGCAGAACCAACCTGTTCCTGTGAGCCACTGATGTCATGACATCAGGGACTAGCAGAAATACCTTTAACTGCGACAGTCAGATCTGGAAGTTTTATTCACTTGAATCTAAAGATGTTTAAAATGCTTAGTACCATGTTTTATAAAACACCAAAACCTCAAACTTAAGGCAAAGAACTGATTCTTTAAACACAGCTGGAGCAGGCTACAGCTCCTGACAAACCACTGAGGGCTGGAGCACCTGCCCTACGAAGAGAGGCTGAGGGAGCTGGGCTTGTTCAGCCTGGAGAAGAGAAGGCTGCGGGGGGACCTCATTGCAGCCTTCCAGTGCCTGAAGGGAGCTTATAAGCAGGAGGGGATTCAACTTTTTAAAAGGATAGACAATGACAGGACAAGGGGGATGGATTAAAACTAAAGGAAGGAAGGGTTAGATTAGATATTAGGGGGAAGTTTTTTACAGAAAGAGTGGTGAGGTGCTGGAACAGGCTGCCCAGAGAGGGGGTGGATGCCCCGTCCCTGGAAGTGTTCAAGGCCAGGTTGGATGGGGCCCTGGGCAACCTTGTGTAGATCCAGGCCTGAGGTTGGTGGCCCTGCCTGCGGCAGGGGGGTTGGAGCTCTATGATCCTTGGGGTCCCTTCCAACCCATGCCATTCTATGATTCTATGACACTATGGGCAAATTTAAACACAAAACATTTTAGAACACGCAGAAGAAAGTATAACTTGAGAACTCCTAGATGGCTCCTCAGTAAAAAACCCTGAGCTAATAAATATACTTGTATTTATTTGTAAAGTGTTGAAGAAAAAAGAGAAGCTGCTAAAACTCCTTTTCAATGTAACAGTAAGGTATTACTACAGTTTATATTTTACAAACTGCAGAAGTCCATGTATCCATTTACCACTGCTGATGGAAGCTAAAGCAAACCTAAGCAAATATAAGCAAGGTGATTAAGTAAGCAGTACCTGAAAGCGACAGATTCCAGTATAGCTCGTACAAGATGGTTTCTGGTAGTGGAAGGTTTCAGCCCCATGAAAGAGGCACATAAATAGGGGTCATTCACAGAAGCCTGCAGAAAGGATTCCACCATCAGTTCAGTGCATTGTGTTTATAGGCTTTTGAGAAAGGAGTCAAATAATAATAAAAAAACCCAACTTACGATAGTTACAGGCAGCATAGTGAAAGAAGAAAATTGAAAACAATATGTAAGAGGTATATAGTGTCATCTTGGCTAACTCAGTGAACAGTTTAAATAGCTGCTTTCAACAGGAAAAAGGTTTAAGTAACTTCTTCCAAATCTGACATACTAAATAACACCAATCTGTATGGCTTCTCCTTAAAAACATACAGTGCACAATGTCTCGGGCAGGGCACGCTGGTACTGCTGTTCTCTGACAACATCTCACACACAAGTTTGGGTTTTTTTAAACACTGCTGAAAGAAAGATGAACTGACTTTTAAAGAAACACTGAAAAGGATAACAATATTTTCTATCAATTTATACCACAGCATGTTTCCAGTGACACTGATAAACAGAGTCCTACTAAAATTCTAATGATCACTAAGTTGTCTCTTTTTCTAGGAGAACCAAAGGACCAGTTGATGATTCTCCTCTCCACCCCTTGATGAACTTCATTACAAAACATTAGTATGCTGGTCCATGTCTAGTTTATGAAAATATAAACCCCTTATTTTCAGCGTAGACAATAATTTTAAATTGATATAATCCTTTCCAGGTGTATTGTGCTAAGTATTAATTATGAAAACACTTACCAGAAGTTGTAATTTTGTGCTTATTAAATACATACACACATATTTGTAGAGTAAATTAAGAAAATGCTAACATACATTAAAAAACCCACATATATATGGATAGGCACATCCAGGCAAAAAATACCCCAAATGGTATTATATAAAAATTCCCAAACAGAAGAAGCTTCTGCATTAAAGTAAAAAAAATACTTTTTTTTCCCCCAATATGCAAGTACCCTTCCCATTCTAAGAACGGAACCACTTGTCCAGTCCAGTAGTAGCATGAAAATCAATGGCTTTCAAGTTCAAAGATTTTCATATACAAGATGAGCATAAGACTCTCATTCTAGATATGGGTGAGTATCTTGAAAGAATCAACCATTAAAAAAATAAAACAAGAAAAAAGGTAGTAGCACATAGTTGTACACACCCCAGTGAAGAGTCCTAAGTTTTGCTGTCACTACTACCCACAGCAAACTGACCCTGGAAACTCCTGTTTCTAGTAGAGTAAGTAATAGAACAAAATTATTAAAGCACATACTCACTCAATTTCAAATACATTTTCACACAATAATGCTCCTCTCAGTATGCTGCATCACAGCAGTCATATTCAGTAAGAAACTTGTTTTTACTGTCTTTATATGGACAAGTAGAGAAACATTTTACTCCATGTAGGAAACGAACATGCAGGCTTCTTCAAAGGCATGTTCACTATCACTCTGAGGTCTAAGAAACGTGACCATACAATCAGTTTGCATTAGCACCCGGCCAGTGAAGCTAAGCAGACACGTTACAGCCCCAGAAGTGTTCATTCATGTCCCTTTTCATACCATTTAATCCACTCAGTTTCTAAGTTGACAGAGATTCTATTACTGTGAGTCTACAAAGCTAAGCACGTTCCCCTGAAATAGCAGGGCTTTTAAAAGGCAAAGAAACTCACATTGGTGGATATTATTAGAGGTAACTAGATGCCACAGTTAAAGACAAATCCATTCAGTTTTCTAAGTTCAGCTTCTAAATTTGTGCTGGGAATATCAGAATTAGGGAAGAGGAGACTGAATCAATGTTTACCAAGAAGGGAGCTGGGGATCCTTCTGGAGACAGCACCAAGAAAACAAGGGGATACAAACCCACCAAAAAACCCAAAACCAACCAACCAAAGTTTTACCAATACCTCTGGAACTTAATTAATAGAATTAAAGATTCAAAAGAGATTCAGGCTGACACTTTTCTACCTCAGGATTCTTGCCTAAAATATTGAAGTTTGGCATGGCTGAACATTTGTTTATTCACAGCACATTTACTCACAGTAAACTCTAAATGGAGGGATCTTCGTATAATCAGGCATTATACCCCTAAAAATAAGGATAAAGTCGGCTAAAAGTAGGTAGCTGGGCTACCTGCAGAAAAAATTTGTTCCCCTAACATACAGGATTTACAGTAATGTAAGGTTTAAGAGATTCTCTAGAAGAAACAGTAGTCCTGGGAATGATCAAGCCGAGTAGGACAGACTGATGATCAAAACAAACTGCACTTTTGGACCCACACAGAGAGAGAAGTTGTCAAAAACACTGCACAGACTTCTAAAATGTATGTATTCAAACTAATAAATTGCTATGTTAAAACTTCTAAGAGAGAAGAGAAGGTTGTGATTTCTGAGAAAAAAAAATGCTGTTTTCATCTCAATGGTTGTTCTTTGTTTGGGTAAGACAGTAACTTCTGAACACCTGACAGGTTCAAACACCAGTTGTCTGTCTATCAAAGAACCAGCTGATGGGAGACATCACCCAATTCCCCACCCCACCCCACTTCCCACCACAGCAAAGACTTTCCCTCTGTCTTGCCTGGTCCACTTGTCCAATGCAGTACCAATGCTAATGTCACACACTAATGCTAATATTCCAAAGGACAACTTGGAGACCAGGGCTACACCACAGTTTCTCCTGGACAGCAACACCAATCAGAAAGAGTTCTGTGCAGCCATGGATAGTTTCATATTGATAGACCCACAATGTAGAAGCAGGTATGCTGCTGAAAACGTGCTGTTAGCCAGATTGCATCGTGTTGCTTAGGGAGGTGGCATAACCAGATGACAAAGCTTTGGGACCCTGTATAGTCCCCAAGCTAGCAACGACTACATTAGCAAAGCCTGGTTGTTTTCATTCTGCATGAAGGTTTGTTTAAGAGCTCTGACTTACAGCTCCGTCATATTTTGTGGTGACAGATTACAAACTGTAACTCCAAACTGCCAAACCCATGCTGGAAACAACTGCTTTGTAGCTGAACAGGCAGTATGTCAGCTCCTCAGCTATCACAATTTGTCATCTAATGCAATGCATTAACTGGAATTCCCATCAATCCTAATCTAGACTAATATGCTGGACTGAAGTGCAGTATCAATACCACCCTTGTTGCTGCCTCTGCACAGGGACAGTAATTCACATCTGTAATGAAACTCAAGAGGAATCATGAATCAGAGCTGGAAAGGACAGACAGGAGAATACATTATTTCTCTAGGATAAATGGAAAGCAAGTATAAAGAACCCAGAGCTTGTGACCCAGAGGGGACTGAGTAATTGCAGGAAGTTCCACAAATAGAGAGGAAGGTAAAAGCAAGCTACTCGGAAATGGAGTGGACTAAAGTGGAGACAAATGCCAGGGACTCCTTACTACACACATTGTGCTTAACAAGGCACAAATCCCATTATAAAGGGAAAAATCTAATTCAGATTGAAATCTACTTATCAAAGAAGTATCTAAATGTTACTGTCTTTGCAATTCATCAGAATATATAAATGTACTTAAATATGAGCAAGATTGCAACTCCTGGTGTTAGGAAAAGCAAACTACATCTTGACAAGAGGCAGAATAAAATGAATTCTTTTAGCACAGTGCTTAGAAGCATTTTCTCAATGAAGCCTTTGCATGAGGCAGAAAAGCTGTGGGATCAGTTTCTGCCTCCGCAGGCACTGCTGGAGTTATGTGGGCAAGTCATTTAGTTTATCTGTACTCCCAGTCTCCATCTGCAAAATGGAAGTAATTTTACCATTTTGTTCAGTTTTTCTCATGGGGGGAAGTGTTTAAGCAGTCTCAGATGACAGTGATCTTCATACTCTGTGTTGAGGGGCAAAGAATAAGAACCTGACTAGTATAGAATAAATACTGTGGTAAGATGAAAATTACTACATTTAAACACGTAAAAGTTGAAAAATTTAACTGGGTTATTAAAAGATATATTCTCAATTATATTAATAATTTTACCTGAAAACCTGGAACAAAACAAACGCCTTGAGAATCAACAATACTCCGTGCCATTTTTTCTGCTTCATCTACACTGGTGAAAAGATCTGTAAAGATGCAGAAGTCATATGCTTTTAGTAATATTTGAAGAAACTTAAGTAAATAGAGACAAAAGTCTAGGGTTAGACTATTTCTTCCTAGAATATTCCCAAACTGCATGTTCCAGGGGAAGGGATCACTTCTCCTGTATTTCATGTCCATCAGTCACATTAAGAAAAAATCGTATCAAAATGAAGGTTAAATTCAAAAGGATCCTCTCACATCTGTTACACCTTTTAATCTTCACATCCTGCAAGAGATCATTTGCTTTCCAAATAGACATAAGTGGGAACTGAGAATGCTAATAATGGCACTCCAAGTACACTAAAAACCTAGACCTGCAAGACATAACATGGTTCCCTCCCAAAGATGTTATCATCAGTCCAAGCACCACATGATAAAATTGCATTTTATCAGCACCCTTAATATTTTTACAAGTGACTGACACAAATATAAACAAGGTCAGTCCTAATACCCCCTCTCTGATAGACACTGCTTTTATTCGTTGTCTAGCCAGATGTTCCCTCTCACAACTCTACAGACATCCCACTTTCGTTTGTTCTTTACCCCCATGCAGTTCTTGTTCTAACACCCATCTTCTGTAGTTTTAAATAATAATGCTCTTATGTGGCCACATAATATGTTTTTAGAGAAGACTGATTAGAGGTCTCCTGCAAATATGAGCTACTGATTTTTCTTGTCTGAAAAGCAAATTTTCCTATCAAAGATAAAACTAGGTTGAGCTAACTCAATCTACCTTTGAAAACCCCATCTTGGTAACTTCCCAGGAGTTTCAATTTACCTTTGTAGCCTTCATAAATTTGTTTGAAAGCTTTGGATTCTACTGTGCCCAGGCTAATAAGCCGAAATCATATCTTTTCCTTTTATTTGCTGTTACTGAACTGTATGTAGTACCTCTATGTCAGGACAGAGAATGAAAATAATTAAGCTTGACTCCACCTTGAAATGAAACCTATTAGTCAAGATCCTTAGAAATTATCTGATCCCACTAAAAGAAGCCCATTAAGCTAAGTTTGCCTTGCTGCAGAAATTCCTATGTCCAAATCTTCACCACTATTAGGTCTCATCTTCATTCATACTGAGCCTCACCTTCCTGAGGCCATCAGCTTACCTTGTGTTTTGGCCCAATTCTTTCTGTAGAGCAAAAGTTTTACCCTTCATTTGCAAAGCTGATAAAAGTTCATGGATTCTGCTTCTCTGCAATCGTATTTCCAGACAATAAAGGTCTTACTTATTAAAGAGTTTATAGCAGCATGCCTACTTTTTTTATCTGCCTCTAAGACTTCCCTGATTTTTGCCTGTGGTAGTAACTGTAGGTCACATGCATTTGATTAGTGGCTAGCAAAAACAGTTTATACTATTGCTCTGCATGTACCAATAATACCTATTTTAAGTATGGGTAAGTTCTATACAGGTAAGTATCCATTTTAATTATGGAATTCAAATTAGCAAGCTTATATATATATATATATATATATATATGTACCACTGACACCTGCACCTGCAGCACTAAACTGTACTGAGATGAGCATTTTCTCAAAAGACTAGTGGCAGTCACTCTCTAGGCTCAGTCCCACGTTGAATTATGGAGGCCTGAGGACCAACCTGAGGCATACTTAAATCTTAAGGGCAAAATGTGACTATGTAGATACACATACACACCAGAATTTGACAACTTGAATAATTTTCTGGTGACCTACACTTCATAGAATGTGTTAGGTTGGAAGGGACCTTGAAAGGTCATCTAGTCCAACCCCCCTGCAGTGAGCAGGGATATCTTCACTGGATCAGATTGCTCAGAGCCCCATCAAGCCTGACCTTGAGTATCCCCAGGGAAGGGGCCTCCACTACCTCTCTGGAAAACCTGTTCCAGTGATCTACCACCCTCATATCCAACCTAAACCTACCCTTTTCTTTAACTTCATGAAAACCCAGGCAACCCAGAGTTTGAGACACAAATTCCTTTTCTGCACCCTAGTGAAGTGTACTAAATTTCTAACTAAGCCAAGTAGATAGTTTATCAGAACACTGAGGAAAGTTTTCCTATAGAGCAGTTTTGCCACAACTATTACAGTATTTTTCTTAGTCTGTTACTAATATGAAACACAAGTATTTTTATTACACGGCCATCACAGCCAGAAGACATGCTACTGCTACATGAAGCAACATACACAACACTGTTGCTTGTAAAAGTAAAGTTCTTCATGTTTTTTTCACATAACTCAAACCTGTTACTAATTCTGAGATGTACAGCTCAGAAGTATTCTGAGATCTCTCAAAAGCATTATAGTGCCTGGTCATGGAATACTTCATTCACAATCACACTACCTAGATTTAATTGGTAAACACTTTCTGTGCTTCTCCTAAGCTGAAAGTTCAAGTCCAAATATCCTCACCCAGCACATACCTAACTTCAGAGGGGTCTCCTTTACACCATGCTATTCAAGTCTGGACACCAGGTTAAAAAACCCCACAACAACAAAAGAAAAGGCAGCATCAGGAAGTTTGTCATGCACAAGAGACAGCAAGTGAGGAGTAAAATGTTTCAGGAAAATAAAAGCCTACACAGGTACGAGGGTCTGAGATGCAGAGTTTGATGAGGAGATGACTGTGCCAACCAAACTCCCTGCAGTGAGCCTACTAATGAGTGTGCATTGTCTGCTGTCCAAAACATGTAGGCTAGCTCCTTCAACTATGGATAATTAGCCCAATAACATAACTAAAATCCCATCAAACAGTTTCTTTAGTAGTAACATTATTTTACCTTCTATAAAATTAAAGAACTACTTACTTATGTCCTGAGCCCATTTTATGGCAGTGCCCATGTCTGACATACAGCCTTCAGTTAAGTAAACAACTTCTTCCCCAATCTTCCAACCAATCAGCGGATACAGACCTTGTTTATTTTCCATGAAAAAAAACAAAACACCTAGTTAAACTGTTTCCAGAATAACATACACAAGCACTCCTCACAATAAACACTACTAAGAAAGCTAAGTAGTTTTTTATCCAGTTCCCTTGCAGAATTAAAGCTACAAAAATATCTCTGGTGGAGGTTAAATGTACTGTAAAAAAATTTAGTGATGGAATTACACGACTCAAAACAACAAGTTTGTTAAACCAAGGTTCATAATTCAACCCCACCATCAAATTACAACCCTCTCCCTTTAAACTAAAAAGAAGAGCTATCTGCACATACTTATTTTCTTTTAAATAAGAGACTGAACATATTTCGAATATCATCAATGTTTTCCTATTTGCTTTCAATCTAATTTTCCCCAATGGTTTCTGGAATCCGAATTTACTTCCCAAAAAACATAAAACAAAGACAGGGCTTTCAAATTGAAAGAACAAACACCAAGACAGACATAGACCACCCCCCTCCAAAAAAAGCAGCAATACAAACTGAGAACATAGGTCTTATTCACAGAAGTGATCTCTCATTTCTTTACCAATACGCAGGGTTCTCTCACGCAGCGAAAAGACAAAACAAGCTTTAAAAGAAACATCCAAACTCGTTACAAATATTGGGTGATATACTTTGGCTAGAACAACAAAAGACAGCATTGTCTGCTTTATGTGATGGGATCTGCAAGAAGTTGTGATGTCTACCAAATGGACATCATAGTTTTGGCTTTTCAGTGAGTCAAAACAAAAATTAATTCAAAAGAAAAGTAATTTCTTTGAAATTTTTTCCTTATCTCTCAGAAGAAAGGCAGAAATCATACTGTTATTCAAAAACACAGGACAACATGTTTCAAAGAGCTATCTGCTTTAGGATACTATCACATCAGAAACAAACAGCCAATAATGAGGATAAGCCCAATGATTTGTTCTTCCATTTGCTCCCCCCACCCCCCAGACACACTGAAACCTTAACAAAGGAGAGACACATACTATTTAACACTGTCAGTGTGAGCATGAAGACCTTATTTGGAATCTCATTAGTAAGGACATAGCACAGAATTCCTGCAGAACGCTGCTCTTAATGCCAAAGCAAAAAGACTTAGTTGTCTAGCTGCACAGTAGGCGGGTCTCCAGCACTGCAGCTGGACAGATGGTTTTTCAGGTTATTCAATAAGCAGTTAAGCATTCAGTGGCCACTGCAACAAAAACATCACCCAAACCAAGCACTGTAAGTAAAGCAAACACCCAGGCCTCTGCTCAGGACTCAGAGATCATAGGCAATGCATCAAAGGTGAATGAGTGCCAACAACTACAGGACCAGAAAAACATCAGAAGGATCCAGGGATTCTCTCTACACACAAGTATATTCTCACAGATTGTCCCCTGTTTGCTTGCCTGTGGCCAAAAGAGAGGTGTGGTAGTACCAGTACAATTGCAGGAGCTTGGTTTGTGCTGGAGGGGCACCCTAGTGCTCACAAGGGAAAACAATTAACAGCATCCTATTTAGATTGAAGTTTGCATTTGTCTTTTGAAAGGAAAAGGTGATACGTGTATCTCCAGATCCCTGGTGCAGGTCTCCCCTACAATCTTTATTTGCTACAAAAAGCGAAGCTGCAAAGCAGGAAGACCAAACAGTTCACTGAGCCTAAGGAAGCACAGCTAATCAGGGTCAAAGACGTCCACCACGTGGCCTTCCTAAAGATGCTCACACCAGAAACTCCAGCAGTACTACCTCTAGGGAATGCATCGACATGAGACTTGGCATGAGCACAGTTAGTAAGAAATAGAAGACTGCCAGAGATGTAGATATAAAATCTATACACATTTCCATCATTGAATTGTGCAGAGTGCTGCTCTCAAAAGAGCTTCCTTTTTTTTTTTCAATGTCATATATAGAAACTAAATGTAGATCAGAAACTAGATCAGCAGCTAATAAATAGCTTGCACAAGGATGCTATAGGGATTCATCTTGCAGTCTTAAATACATATGTCAACTTTAAAGATTGAACAAATTCCATTTCGTGCCCAAGGCACTGAGAAAGCCAGGTGCCTAACTTGTCCTACTAACCATACCACAACAGCCCAGGAACAAAGGGAAAATAATTTTAACCTCCATAACAGCCTGAAGCAGTTGAAGTTTCACAACACTGCTTTAAAGATTTCGACTCCTATCAGATCACAATAGCCAGATATTTTCTTAAAACAAAATGGAAAAACATTACAGCATGGTTTTGCTATTACATTTCCACAGATAACTTGCATCTGATTTCCTAAGTGAAAGTATCAGCATAACAGGCATCATTAATTAGCCTACAGAGCATCTGTATTCATAGGGAATTCAATGTCCATGCTGTTCAGTTCTGACATCTCCAGTATTTGCCAAGGTCCTTCCAGACCTCAGCTGGTAAAAGTCTCCCTGGAAGGCTGCTGTCCTCCTCCCCAGCCCCACCCCTCCCATTTTAAATTGCAGACTTCCTGAAATGAGTAACTGTTTAAAAATATGACAGAGACTGCTGTCATCTGCTGCTCCCTTGACAGCCATCTATGACAGATTAGCAAGCTTGACAGACCACAAATGTTCAGAACAACAGTTTTAAACACCAGAAACACATTGGGAAGCCTTTTTCTAGTATTCTAAGAGAAAATTAACAATTGCTAATCCTGCCTTATGTCACTGTAGGGTCTTTAAATGATAAGGGCTCAAGAGGAGGAACTTACAGCAATCCACTGGAACATTTTGATGTGAGAAGCCAGAGGACCAATCCCCTTTTTCTCCATTCCTTTATAAAACTGCTATCAAGAAGAACAATAAAAAATCCCCAAACCAATACACGAGGGATGCAGATAGCAGATATATTTATTAGTGATGTTACTTAAGTTTTCTTCTTGAGAAGCATATCTCAGGATAACCAAGAGGTACATTTCTTATTAAAAACTTCCATTGTTCTGTTAACACTTCCTAGCTGTTTTTCTACAACTAAAGACAGAAAGAAAAGTACAGCCCTGTTTTATTCCTTCCTGTACCTTCATCATTAACAGCTGTCAAGCAACACGAAATACTCTGAAATCCCACTCAGTTTACCTCTCCGTGATGCAAAGAGATGCTCTCCAGTATTGACATTCCAGAAACCACCTGTGCCCATTGTCAGTTTAATATCCCCTGGGTGAAAGCAACATTCTCCAAACATGGCTGACTGCTGGTCAGCTACCTGCCATACCAACACAAACAGTACCACAAGTTAGTAACCAACAACCAGTCTGCAATGCTGCTGGATTTTAAAGTATCAATGCAAACATGTCAGACTTCTGAATGTAAATAACCACTCAGAAATGAAGTGAGCATTAGAAGAGCACTCATATACATTTTCTTCAGTATTTGTAGGCCATTCCAACAGCTAGATTTATCACTACAATCAAATTATACCAGGTTTGGACACCACATGAACACCTGCAGTATTGCTTGCAACACTGAAAAATATGTTATGGAAACAGAAGAAATACTTTATCTCTTATTATTTGGTAAGGATAAACTGGTAATTTGCAGTGCCAGGGACCAAAATACAGGTAGCTTGAGTTCCTCTTGCCCCAAAGAGAAAGTTGAGGTTTTGAAGTCTCACCTTCCTTTTTCCTGCTACTCCTCCTGTACCAAATTATTACAGTTTCAATTTTTCAACTACGATGATGGTTTTTAAATGTATTTACTTATGTTTGTGCCTTGATGAAACAGTAACTGAGTCTACAATTCTTGAAAAATAGCAAGAGAAAGTCATATTATATGATTTTTTTTTTTCCATTTAGTTCAATTCAAGCAGATTTTTCTACAAGTCTTCACAAAAATAATGTGGTTTTCTCACCTAAATCCTACCTAACAAGAACATGTTATGCTTCATTTATTTTTAGTGGGGGGGAAAGTGAGATGCCACAAGGGGCTCTATTAACAAATACTCTACATTTGTGTAGATTCTCACTGAAGTCAAACCAGGACAGAACCCATTGCAAAATTTTCTGTTTTACACATGTAACACATACCATGCACGTGTATCATGCACAAACATGTATCATACACAACTGGTTTTAAGACGGCGAGAGACGTTACCAGAGCTTAGAGAACGCAGGTCCTACTTTAGTCCTTAATTATTTGGTCATCTAATCTTAATAGACCCCAACCTCAAGCAATCCCTTCTCATTCCTCTCCCTGTCCCTCTATGGCAGCAAACTGAGCTTTTGTAGAAAAATTCAACCACCAATTCTACTGCAGTTATGTCATAAAGAATGCTTAGTAAAAGAAATATGTATTAAAATAATATAGGTACAAATATACAGATTTAAGTAAGAAAACATTTTCACTCACCACTGCCATTATTGGAATAGGTACCCCAAATATTTCAGAGTCAGTTGATCCAAAGTTGAAGCTTAAAACAAATATTAAGGAGAAACATCACAACACTAAATTGACCTTTCTGTTAAAATGACATATACATATATAAGGCCTGGGTCTGCATCCCATATGACAGGTAAGACTACAAGTTTATTTTAAAGCATCCAAACTATCATTTCAAGAAATTATGATAATAAAAATAAAGTTTGGGGTATAATGTTAATAGTTACATCTGTATATAAAAATACTTTTGTGTGTATCTATGCATTACTTTGCCTATGCAGATTATGTGCTATTTTTCTAAAGGCTATTAATTTAATAGGTACATATTCTTTTAAATATGCCTTCAGAGTTACCTTGTGTCTTTCACTGGTGGGAAAATAGACATTGGAATGGAAAGTAAGTAACACAAAGTGGGGTTCCAACACTTCTGCAATAACATGGAGAAAGTAAAACTGTCAGCAACTCTCCTGGAAGCACAATAATCATCAGCAAGGTTTTCCAGAACAGCACGTACCGTAAAAGGTTCAAACACGCCTGTAGCACTGGCATTTGAGTAGTCTGTAGCATACACAGACCCTACCACAAAGAACAAAGATTTTAGATATCCACATATTTAAGAGTCATTTTAAACATATTTGTTCTTTAAACATCTCAGTGGCTCCATATAAACTGAGTATCTACAGGCAAAGTCATAATGACACAATGAGCCAACCACCTTTACCTGCTGCTCATTGTAAGGTGTATAGATTAATTGCTTTATTTTACCCCATAAAACTGGCCAGAACAGAGCCAGTACTTTTGACAACACCTACAACACTGCCTTCCCTGATCTATTATCAATTGCTCAAGCATTAGAAAATGGACAGAAACCTGCAATTCTTCCACATTTGTAACAATTCTTTGTTCTTTCTCTTTCACAGGTACTTTTCTTCAACCAAAGCAAATTAGTTCTGGCAGCCCTCTTTAAACCTTAAACGCTTAAAAGGTTGATTGCACTGAATAATTATTTCCCTTTCTGACTACCCTTCCAGGCAGGCCCAAAGAATAACCAATTCAGAAGACATTTTGTGGTTTTTTTTTTAATCAATAAATATATTACAATATTTATCAGTTATTCTAGGAAATATCAATGACAGTCATGGAGTTCATTACTTATACTCCAGTATGTTTTATTAAATTTAAGAGAATTGCAACATTTACCTTTAGTCAATCTATACAGTAACCACGTGTCAACTGTTCCAAAGCAACAGTTATTTTTCTTGGCAGCTTCTTCAGCCTGGAAACAAATACAGATACAAAGGAGGGAAAAAAAAAAGAAAAAAGGCATTCACAACTGGGTAGAATATGGAGAAACACATTTCCTCATCCCTTTTCTCATTTGCTTTGTGGTTAATGCCAATATCGCCAGAAAATAAAGCTCTGATTACCAGCATCTCTTCTAAAGAAGGGCAAGTCAGCTGTGTAAATAATGTTATCCTATCCAGTTCATGCTCCAGAAAGAGAACAATCAGTTTCTTACATTTGCTACTACAGAAAGAAAAGCAATTAATCTTTTGCTGCAGTGGCATCAGAACCTTAAGAGGAGAAACTTTATAGTCACGACTGTAACAGTGGCGAAGGGGCAGTGAATGAAGAACACAGGGTCCTGCATACTGCACTAAACAAGTAAAACCCAGAAGTGTGAGAAGTAAGTGTATTTTTAAATACATGTTTGAGAACAATAAAGACAGAGTCATTGTTTTCTGGTTTATGATGTCTATAAAGAGTTCAAAACTTTTTCTCCTTCGGAATTTTTCCCCTTTAAAATGAGAAATTCAGGTTTCATCTGATTGCTACAGATACTGTGTGCAACTACAGAATTCAGAAAAACACACAAACTTGTCCACTCAAAATAAGACTGAATACATTATTCTATGTAATTAAGAGCCATGAATTTTTGAGGTTCTTGGTTCGATAGTCGTGTATTTTAAACATCAGTGCCTGACAAGATGTGGGAGAACATCCATCACACTGAAAACTCAGCAGCTGCATTACCTCCCATCCTATAATCCTCAACGTTCACTCCTCATATTTCAACAGGTCCAACCTGCTGAAATGTGCCAGTAAAAAAATTATACTTGACCTTCCCAACAGCTAGTTTTGTGACATAAAAAATACCAGACAAAACTCAAAAGATTTTCAGGTTTCTTTACACAGGGTAGAAGAAAATTGATAACCGACTTCTGCAAAAATAACTTGAAAATAAACACAGAAAATGATTGAAGTTATCAACACACTAGGAAGAAACAAGGAAAATGGTAAGGATTAGAGAAAAAAAAGAAAACAAAACCTCAATGCTTATTACTACATTGGATTATTCCAGCACAACTTATTTTATCTGTAGTTTCCAATTTACACTATAACAAAATGCAAAATAGATTGCAGTGTTTGATTTTTCAATACAGTATTATTTATGAAACCATACACACTGGAATAATGCAGAGTAGAAAAATAAGAGGCCAGTTGAAAATAAATATAATTGTCATGCAAAACTAGAGTGCAAACAACTTGAAAATAAAATACAATTACTAATTGTATAATTATATAAGGGAAATAATGTGATTTATTTCAGTTATGCATGAGGAAAACTTTTTACTACTACACATTTCCAGAGTCAGAGGAAAAAGCTGTATAACTGTGAGTAGGTGTTTAGGTAGACGAGTTTTGAACGTTAACACACTTCTAAGACTTTTGCTCTGGTTCTTTCTGAGGAAAAGAATATGCAAGACAGGACTGAAGACAACTAAGCTGAGTCCCCAGTCATCGTTATGACTGAAGTATTATTTTTCCCTTTCCCACTTACCTCATGTATGTTTTTAAAGACCCATGACAACTTCATAGAAGTTTGCTGTGTTGAAAAAGTAAGAAAACTTGGTGCCACATATCGATCATTCCCAGTCAAGAAATGAAGTACTGTAAAAATAACATGGACTACCTGTTGCAAAGGAAAAGTTACATTATTTTCTATCTGTCCCTTTAAAGGTTTCTGATCAATTATCTGTAAAAGACAACAACACAGATGAAAGCTGCTGACATTAAAACTAGATTCAGAAAGTTAAAATACCATTAAAGGATCCTTACAGAGGACTTGAGCAGATAGCCTTCCCACAAGAAATACCACAGGAAAGTGCAGCTGCGCTACCCAGGGTCTCTCTTATTGACTCTGCTGGCACACCAGTAGAGACTGCCCTGCACTACAAGTATAGATCACCTACATGAGCACAACACGATCGACAGCATTGCATACTGTTATTCCAGTTAAAGTTCTCCTACAGTAGCCAGGCTCGACCATGTCATATTAGAATAACCAAAATTAAATCAAGTTTTCATTCACAAAACAAATCAGTGGCAAACCCAATACTTTAACTTCTTATTGTGCTTGTTTCCACTTACAAGAAAAATAAACTCAGTTTTCCACTGAGCAAACCTTTCTCTCCTAAAGGTATGAAGCACAAGCCAAGAACAGCATAAAATGTACCTTCAATAGATAATCTGAGCGAAGTACATTAAGAAAGCAACACACTGCTAACCAAGAACTACCCACATGCAAAAAACATGCAACATTTTAATACAACAAAGAGATTAAAATGATCTAAATGTGCACTAGACCTACAGGTATCCTTTTTCATAATTAATTACCATCAGGCTACCAGTACTTGGTTCCGTCATCCATGCAGATCGTGCTCAGTTAAATGACTTTAGGCCATAGTATCTCATATTAACACATTATCAAGACACTTGCAATATTTCATATATTCCCCTTACTCTTTTTAAAACGAGACAGTTCTAACACTTCCAAGCAGCATCTAGCTTAGCACAGTTTTACCTTCAGCAGAAGGGACTTATTCCAGGAACTCACAAGTTGAGCACTTCTTAAGTCTTGCCAACTTATGAAGTTATGATAAGGTTTCCCTGTCCTCCTGAAAAACAGTATTTGAACATTCCCATTTATAACTACAGAACAGATATTGCACAAAAAATTCAACATCTTTCATCATTTCCAGTCAGGACACTTAACACTAGGTCAAGTCCTAAAGTAAGAGTGTATCCCCCGATGGATTCGAGCAATGAGTAAAAGGACATTTTAAGTGTGAGGCTTCTCCCCAAAATTAAAAAATACTGACATACCCATCTCTTCCAAAGTCCCAAAGACAAAACCAAAGAACATACACTTAAACCCCTTCTGCACCACTGTAAGCCGTGGCTGTGCAAACACAAGAGAGTACGACTGACTGATATTTGTTGCTTTCAGGTTGTGACTTGACCAAGTTGAACCTTTCTACAGTCTGCTTCTATGAACAGGAATGAAGGCCAACTCGTTTCCAGCAACACACGACATACGTACTTGTGCCACGTAATGAAAGTTGCTCTCTGCGTTGAGATGCCAAGACCAGCAATTTGCCTCATATGGAGTCCTGCAGCTAAAAAACAAAGCCAGATCACATGCACAAAAAAATCATTTATTTGAAGATACAAATAAAAATACAACTTTTCCCATGTAACTATAAAACCTACAGAGTATTTATAAAATTAGTATTTTCAGAGAATGTAAACCTCTACAGAGTGACCAACCAAGCAGCTAGAGCAGTGAAGCATCAGTGAACTCCATGTCAGACCACCTGATTCCAAAACAGGTGAATGAAGTTATGTATTTGACAAAAGCAGATGTGGCACACTGACCCTTTCAGCCCTCTGAAAGCCCTGTCAACACCTGAACAATCTCAGAGACAGGTAGGTTACATATGCCTATATAATCAATTAAACCGTGCATTTCAAATGGTTGAATGTGAATCAAAGCACTAACAGAAGTACCTTTAGAAACTTAGGGAAAGAAATTCCATAAAGAAACAAACTGATTCTGGAGGCAATAGGCTAATGTCTATATGCCATTATTTTTTACATTACTTTAATAATGACACATCTCAACTGAAATCTTATATTCCTTAAGCAATCTTTCAAATTCATACGAACAAATTTCCTAAAACCACATACCACCAAATGAAACAAAGTGTATTTCCAATTCAGAAGTACATAAAAATTTACATTTGGGTATACACCAATTTTGCTACTGAACCTTACCTTCAAATAACTGTTACAAACCATTTTTTTCTAATATATGCAACTGAAAATCATTAAATATGCCCACAGCTATTTTCAATGCATCCCTGATCAGCTTCCCAAGTACCTCCACACATACTTCCAGAATCAAAATTATGTGTAAGAAATATGCATTAAGAAATTCCAGGGAAGTGGCAGGCTACCTATTTGGTTGAAAGCACTGTTACTCTGCAGGGCTCTCCATCCCGCTGCCTGAACACTGCACAGGTTAAGCAGGTCCTGCTCATACACGTTCTGAACTTGCATGTGCAAAGTTACTCTTTTGTGTGAGCATATACTGCAAGCTCTACAACCAACAATTACAAAAGGGATTTCATAGAGAGAGGGCATGCCTTGCTCTGCCAACCTCTGCATGTGTTTCTGCACCTTCCCTTGTGTGGCTCCTTGCATTGACACAGGCAGTGGTACCACAGCCCTCAATCAGCTGAAAGTTATCAGTGCTTTTGCAAGGCTTCCTGCTCCAACTGACTGCATGGGTGCTCCGGGCAGTGGGAGCGTACAGGAGGGGGACCCACGAGTGGGTGCCTTGAGAACAGCAGTGTTGTTTTTCAGCTGGGTCCAAACTGAAGGCAGAGCCCTACCAGTACTGACACAGCTCACTGAGGATCAGAGTGGCATCTCTTAACCACCATCTCCACAAGCTGCACAATCCCACCACTTCTCCTGTGACATCTACCATGCTTTCTAGACCAAATGAGAATAGTGCCAACTTCCATTAAAGAGAACTTAACAAAAAACAGAAGACAAAGCACAGATACTTCGTATTAGCTCAGCTGGTGAGCTGTCTCCTGGAATAACTGAAGGAGTACCAGAACCTGAGGTCAGGGTGGAATGATGCAGCTAGAAACAGTTTGACTTTTAGACAGTACTGAACTACATGAGTTCATCCACCTGCTCATGAAATCACATGTTTTAGCTACACAAGCCCTGAAACCGAAGTTTCCCTATGCCTTCTTTCTGCTCCCAACCAGCTACTCCTGCCCCTAGCACCACACCTGCTCTCATGCTGGCACAAATATTTGATCAGTTCGGCTGGCATCAATAGCCACACTGTGATTTGACTCAATGAGCCACTCTGGACTTGAAACAACCCTGTAAAATGGAGGGTGGAGCCATTTCTTTTTACAGCAGCGTGGACATAACGCTCGCTTACACTACATAACCACAGCTCACATAGCTTGGTCACAAGAAGAACTTCCCCACTTAAACCAAGCTGGAAAAAACCAAAGTTTCCTCATTTGTGCTACGGAATTAGAGTGGAGGAAGCCAGTAAGGTCTTCAGGGGTTGAGGTGGCATTGCTATTCTTGTGACAAACAGTGGCGGCTGCTGAGGAAACAGAACAAGAGCCCAAATAACCAGCTGCGGCTTATACCTGTAACAACTACTTTCCCTGTCCCCGAGGCTGCCTTCCAAAGGAAAAGATGAGCAGCTTTGCCTTGAGCCAGCCTTGGAGGCAGACCAACACTTGGAAGCCAAGTTACAAGAGGGGCTAAACAGGAGGAACTTTGGCACTGAAGAAAATAACACACACACACACACACACACACAAGGAGGCTGGGGGACTGTAAGAAAGCGAACTGAGGTGCAGTTGACAGGTCCACAGCATCAGCATGTCACAGAAGGTGCTCTATGCTGCACTGCAGAATGCTGGAGCTGGTACACTGGGAAAGCTGGGGGAGCTGTAAAGAGCAGCGTGTGGTTACAGCAGAATCCGGGAAAGGGAAAAAAACCCAACCTGCAGACATTTGGCAGAAAAGGGAGTTGATTGCACTTGTGCATGCAGAACTAAGAAATGTTAGGCTAGAACACAAAAAGAAAAGAACAATGATACAGAAATTGGATGGTAAGAACTGCCTGTGGTTCAAATGGGAAAGTGAGAATATCAGGTTGTAATTGAGCGAGCTCAACTACACAGCATCCTGATTTCAACCTCATATGCTCATATCCCCATACACAAAGTGGCAGTAAAATAACAGGGAAAAAGAAGGGGAAACAAGCCTACTCTGTTCATACACAGAAACATCTGGAGGAAGGAAGACAGTCACTGGGGAAGAATACATATACAAAAAGCGGGAGCAACAAGGTGCTGTTACCAACATGTAAATCAAGTACACATGCTGCTTCTGGTTCTACTTCAACCCTAATCTGCCCCACTGAAAGAAAAAAAGCAACTGAAGTGTCCTGTTTTACATAATGATTGCAGCCTTAAGGCAAATTACAGACCTGTGCCCAGTGACGAATTTTCAATATTTCCAAAAAACAATCTTATCTAATTAACTTTATTAATTTTGTGGAATAATTAACTTCTCAAACTTCATAGTCCGTTACCTTGTACGGCCTCTTTTATCACGGCAACAAACTGACTCCACAGTGCTTCAGGATCTAATTCAACCCATCCAGGACGAGGATAAAGCGACTCCACCTGTTCACAGAACAGAGAGCATTATTACCATCCCTAGTCCACAGAAGCCTGCCTTTGGGTGAAAGTTTGTGCAAACACATTTGGGGGTGGCTGTTGGGGTTTTTTTTCTCCCCCTTAGTTTTCTCAACCTAGTGCAAAAGGTGAAACAACAGCATTTGTCACTTTTAAAAGACGTGTGTGATCTCTGCAAGACCTCCTCCAGCAGAAATAAAGAAGCCCAAACCCCCAGGAACGGGGGAGCCTGTAAACCCCTTTCAGGGCTCCGCATGGGAAACAAGGTTTCTCAGAGAGCCTTGGGGCTCCGGTGCTGAACTCAGGCATCGATGCCTCCGAGCAGCTGGCTAGCTACACAGCATAGCAGGCCAGGGAGCACCCACCAGAGGGGCTTCCAGGGAGAGAGAGGGTCAGCTCCGTGAGCACATCCCCGCCACCTCTGAAAACACGCCCGATTCCCCTCGCTGCCATCTTTATGTTGCAATACCTAACAATAAAAAAGGAGTTCTCGGGACTCTCTTGATCGCAAAGACACGAGCCAAACAAACCAAAGGCAGCGCCAAGTTCCGATTCCAAGTTCGCACCTTCTCACGCAGCGCTGTTACGTAACGGGGCGCGGGTAAACGCAATCCTACTCAAGTCTCAGCTGGGTGCTACTAACAAGAGTTGCTTTGTTTTCAGTTGATACTCGACTAAGGGCTGAGGGCACAGGGAGCCGGAGGCGGGAGCAAACGCCGAGTGGTAACGGGCGAGTACGACGGTGCCACTCCCACACGGGTGAGGGCTTCCTTCTACCCAGGCTGGGCCGAGGGTCCGAGGGCAGCCGTCCCCACCCGAGGCGGCTCAGGGGATGCCCGCGCACTGGGAAAAGCCGAGCCCCGACTAGGCAGCGCCGCCGCCCCCCGGGACGCCGCACGGGTGAGGGTCACAACCGCCCAGCACTCGTGGCTGGAGAGGACACGTTCGGGCCCGCCCGCGGGCACCGGCTCACAGAGCAACCGCCGCCTCAGGCAGCCCTCGGCCGCCGGGTCCCTCCCCTCTCGCCAGAAGGGCGGCCCGCGCCGCTCGGCCCGGCAGCGAGGTAAGGGCGCCGCCCGCCCCTGCCCCCCGCTTGCCCCCCCCTTCCCGTGGATTCACCTTCCTGCAGCTGGAGCCTCTGACCGTGGCCGCGCGGTCATAGACGTGGCACTTCATCACCGTGCTGCCCACATCCACCCCCACCACGTACCGCGCGGGGGCGGCGCCGCTCTCCTGCTGCCCGCACGGCATGACCCCTCTACCCCCGCCCAGGCGCGCAGCGAGCGCGGAGTGCGGCCGAGCGTCCGCCACCCGCCAGAAAATCACCGCCCCGCCCCGGGGCGGGCACCCGGCCGGGCCTATGGGCGCGGGGAGCGCGATGGCGGGAGGCGGGTCGCGCCATGGCACTGCCAGCCGCCCAGCAGGTGACGGACCTCGGCGCGGCCTGAGTAGGCCGCGGGCCCGGCCCTGTTCTTGCGGCAGAGAGCAGCGCTGGCTGCCGCGGGCGGGACGGCCGGGGGCGCAGCACAGCAGCGCCTGGGCGCCAGCGGGGACTTGCGCGCCCGCTGCCTCACAGGCGGAGCGCGGTTTGCGCGGCAGTGACCGCGCCTTCTCCAGGTGACCGGGTCCACGGCTCCGGGACCCCCGTACCGAGCCAGCACAGCACAGCCTGACCCCGCGCTATGTGAATTTACCACGGGCACGGGAAAGGCGTTTAACCAACCACCCAAGGTTACAGGTGCCTAAGACAGAGACCAACACTAAGCGAAGGTACTGCCAAAACTTGCGGCAGTGCCACATATAGAAAGTCAGCTCCGCGCAAACAACAAGCTGTGGCCACTCCTGGGACTTCTCACTGAAGGTAGTGAGCCTCAGCAAACAAATTAGATGTAGCTGAAGTCCCCGGCTGCACCAATCCCCCGGTGCTGTCGGTTTTCTTCCGAGGGGAACCATGTTTAAATCACTGGCACCCGTGGTCCCGCACTGCCCTTACAGGGGGTGTATTTTCTCCAGAAATATTCCCAGTTTAGCAATAAAAGTCAGGAAGTATCAGGAGAATTAAGATGGGGTGAAAACTAAATTAGAAAAACTAATGAATTAGTTTTAACTCATTAGGGCAGGAAAAGCAAAAGCAAAAAATACACAGAAAATATTTTTCCCTTCGCACTTTTGTTTGGTCCCTCTTAAAAAAAACGTTGCACCATGAACAACAACAGGATGGTGAGCGGGATGACATTCAGGTGCTACTGGATCTTTAGTCTCCCTAAGGAACGACTCATTAACAAGTTATAATCTCTTTGTCTTATAATTCTTTTTATAAATTGACAAATTATTAGCTATATGTCAAGAGATTATATGAAAAAGAAAGGGATCAAATACTTTATATCTGATTATTTTTTCTGTTAGTTTTGGTAAAAAAATTAGAACTGCTGAAGAAAGCTCCCAAAAAAAAGGATTCAACATGCGTAACTCGTATAAAAGGCTAAAACTTTCCCAAACATTCAAAAACTAAGCAGCCTTCAATAAAAATAGGAAAATGTACCCTTCATGTTTTTACATCATCAATACAAGTGGGGCCCATCTCACTGCAAGATCAAGCAAAACTTCAAAAAGAGAGAGGTGCAGGTTCTCTCTTTCCGTTACGACCCCTCTGATTCACTGTGTCGCGCACAAGTGGCCATAAGCAGGTTTCTTCATGCAGATCTTTCACTCTGCTGAGTATGGAATGAAGAACTTAAGATGCACCTTGAAAAGGAACAACCATATATAACGTTGGAAAAAGATAACCTGAACCAACTTGCACAGTTGCAGTCCATACGTAATCTCAGTTATATAGCATGGGGTAGAATTGCTCAATTTAGGAGGCTTAGGAAAGAAAAAAGCTGTATTATTGTGTTTGCAGTGTGGTAAGAGCAGTGCAATACAGGAGGCAGCAGGCTTTCAGACATGCACAGCTTGTCTGTGCACAACTTACCTGGCATCAGCTCCTGTTACTTTGTGATAAGTAACATTGCCACACAGGCACTTTTGTCTACCCAAACCCTCTGTGTCATCTTCAGAGAAAAATCTGACTGCCAACACAGGTAAAACTCCCAAGTTCATCTCTGCAGACCAGTAAGAGTCAATTTGAAGTGAAGATGTATTGGCACCCTCCAAACATACCTTATATTGTGCTGCAACCCTGATAACAAGCCTGCCTAACCCCTACTACCACTTTAGTCTTAAAGTGAGAGCATGCAGGTGCCACTTCCACTGTTCAGAAGGCAGAGAATCCACACACCTCAGGTCATACACCAATTACTGCAGCAGCTACATCCACACCTTCCATGGTGAAATCCTCAGTTTGTTTGGTCCCTGGGAAGCGTGACTGACTGGAATATCAAACCAAATGAAGGAGTGGAGGCACTCCAGGGACCCAGCCAATGCTGTAGCAAAGGAAGGGAGTTGTTATGAAGTAAAACCAAGCGAACGACCACAGATCAGGGACAAGGTGATCATCCATGGCTGGCAGCGATGGCAAAACCCACACCATAAGTAATTTGTATTGAGTATTTGTAAGCAATGCCATCACGCTCAGCACATTTCAGTCAGCAACAAGTACACTTTATAGAGGATGCCAAGCAAGAGAGGTTTGCCCCAGTTACCCAGGTTAAATAGGCCTTGAGAGATGGGAGTGCTACAGATCCAGCAGACCTAATTACTAGAAAGAAGACTCTTGACTTTTGTAGGACCAGATCATTAGAATTTTCAAATTATTGAGCAAGCTGTATTTCGAATAGATAACTTACTTTTTCTTTTCACTAAAGGTATTTTAAGGTGCATTTCTGTTGTGTGACTTGTAACACAGGAGCCTCTCTGCTCACTCCTGGCTTTTCACTGTGGACCTAACGTGCCACTGGCTGTGCTAACAGGATTCCAGCTACTGGAATCTAGGAGAGCAAGACACAAAATCTGCAATGCATGTTGTGGTGGGTTCTTTTTCAATTTCCCTTCCTTAACTGTATTTTGTCAAGATCCATCTACCCTTCTACCACCCCATCAAATTCTAACATTTCACCCACTTCCTTAGCTCTACAATTTTAATGAGTTTTTACATTATGGAAGCATTCATCTCAGGGTCCTCAGTGACTCTGGAGTTAAACAGGAGCGAGCCCACTACCTTCTACTGCTCCATTGGTCAGGGCAGCCCATGCTCATTAAGCCTTGCCTGGAGACTTAACAGACAGCCCAAAATGAAAGCTATAATGTTTTTGGCAAATTTTGCTGCAGTCATTTACCATGTGACCATTCTCAGCAGTTCCTCCTGTACTCCTGTCAGAATTCACCACTCTCCTTGAAGTCAACAGACAGAACCACATGCAATGACATCAGTCAATCTCGCATTTTAGCTTCGTGGGTGATTTGAGTTTTAGGCAGTGATGGGATGTTTCTTAAGCAGCTCCACTCTTGCTAAATCATCCCGCCCTCACACTCCAAACTGTTGTACCAACTCAGCTGTTCTTGTGGCTCCACGGTGAACTATCAGGCTGAAAAATAACATGGGGGAAAGAGTTTCAGATTAATTCCCTGATATCGTTCATAATGTGGTGATACAGATTGGCATGATCCAGTGGGAACAAGCAGGAAGAGACTGGTTAAGCCAGGATTTTCACTAGAGAACTGCACATCAAAACTGTGCCCACATATATGAGGCTTTGCACTGGACCTGAAACACAAGCAGTCCTTCCTTTCTGCCAGCTCTGCAACAGAAGTAACCACTGCTAGAGAATGGGGTGGACTTTAGGACAATCCAGTTTAAGACAAGAATTTATCTACCAAAGCAAATGAAAACGGGTGCATTTATTCTGTTAAAGATTCACTATTTGCCCATGATTTTAACCCATCCTATGTAATACTTACATTTGGAGATGTGCAATGTGTATATATAAGAAAATGCACATCATCCTCTGGATATCTCTTAAGGAATTTGGCTCTCCATTTACCCTGCTAAGTTTCAATGACTGACAAAGCAGTTCAGCTCTTTCAAATAAATACGCACTGGAAGAAACATCAGGAGCAAATGTCACATTTAGTGCTAAATCTAAAAACATGCATAGGTTACTCTGAAATATATCACTTACTTGAATAGTTCGTTCTTTACCCTGTACCCTCAACATGCTACAAGTTATTGCTATTGTTACTGGCACAGAAATTACATTTTGACTTTTGATTGCCAGTCTTTGTCTTTCTCGCTATTATACAAAATACAGGACTAAGGGTGAATATCAACTTCTGTAAAGCAACGTTGATGCAGTAACACTGACCAAGTTTTACCAGAAAAAAAAAATGTTTTAATGAAAAATACTTTCTTTGTCCTTTGAAATAACAGGAATCAGGTTTACTGTTTCCACTTGATGGCATTCTGACTCCTTCTGTTCTCTTTGATTTGTATTTTCTTTCAAAGCAGAAATAAAACAGTAAAGTTGTAAAACTACAGAAAAATAAAAGAATGAACACCCTGTAAAAATTGGCAGCAATAAGGAACTGTTGTTGGAACCACAGATTCTTTAATAAACAACAGCTACTTACCTCATGACATCCAATTCTTCGAAATACATATCAGTTACAGTCTCAATATTCATGGGTCCTCACACACCTGAATTTGGATTCTTTTGGCCAAGAGTGTGTATTCAGAGTGCCCTTATGCCCTTGGTGTCACTGTGTCCCCTTTCCAGAGACAGAAAGAGAAGAACAGAACTGTCTCTCAGTAGTAAAGAAGGCTGAATATGGAATACATTTGGAGATCTCATCTCAAAAGAAAACAAACCCCAAATCCCTTACTGGAAGTAACTATTCCTTCTTTGACATTTCTCACTTTCGGGGGCATCTATTTTGTAGTTCAGGTGAACTAAACTGAATTAAACAAAAGTAACAAGTTTTGAATGGGAGTATCCAGGCAAGATTTATTGCAGACAAACGGATGTATTTTAAAGTTACCCCTTTACTTAATTTTCTTTAGCACTATGTATTGAGATGGGACAAGTAACGAGGCAGAACTCGCCACGCAGGATGGTAACTGCTGTACTTAAAAGTCCACTGACTAATAATTTGAAGACATCTTCAGAAATGCGAGATTGTATCTCGGTACCTTCACGTTGAGCAATAGGACTTGAACATATATACCAACCAGACTGGTTTTTATATAGAAAACTGTTACACAAAGTTTCAGCAGCTGGTTGTGTTAAGAGCGTACTCCATTCTTTATGCTAGTTGGTTTAAACAAGCTAATTCACAGAGTAATCTGTAAGAAATAAAAAGAACATCTCTACACGAAAAGCTGGTGCTGCAGCTGGCAGAAGACAAACCCTACGGAAGTTTCTATTTCACAGCCACTGATACCAAGAATTAACTGGCATGACCACAGTGTTCATTAGGCTTTAAAAGGCAACAGGAGTACGAACATAATCTGAGCGATAACTGGTCAAGGAGAACAGAACTCAGCACATGGTATATATACACAATACAAAGGTGAAGGAATTTATTTACCCTCTGTAAAACAAGAGTAAACTCTAGTAACATTAATGTGGCAATTCTGAATGAAAACCCCTGCTGTTATTTGGGATGAGAAAATCTAATTATGAAACTTAACTCAGCTTTTGGTTCTTGAAGAAATTCAAACACATTTCACTGGTTTTAGTGCAGTTTGTCTTTATGCTCCATTTGGGAGCCTTACTAGAAATGAGGTAACTCTTATTCTACTCTAGATCTCAGCACAATGTTTAGCTCCAGGTTGAGAAAAAGGCTTTACATTAGGGTGTCAAACACTTACAGGTAACCATGGCTCCTCCTATTTTTCAGCCATCATCTGGTTTTGCACCTTGTTAAGAACCACAAGGACTGACTGAACTTGCTGGAAATAATGTTACTGCTTTTTCCATATATGTTTTTTATTTTTTTAAAATCTAATGAGTGACAGGGACTAAAGAAATTTTGGAAGTTCAGTACCTAGCTAAATGAATTTAATTGCAAAGTAACCAATAGCCTGTTTAACAGACTTCATATCCTTAACTGAATAGCAGTTGAAAGCCACCAAGAAACAGCTCAGAGGTGGGCAGCTGCCACTTCTGAGAATCACAGAAATTTGGCTTCAGGAGATTATAAATTAAATCTTAAAAATTTTGGTTTGGAGCATACAGAAGTTCCTACATAGTATGTGGAAATAAAACAGTGAAAATAAGTAATGTTTCGTGTTCCAATATTTAATCCAAGCAGACACAAACACAAATTATAAAATTATTCTATTGCATTAAAGTTTTATATAGCATTTAACTTTTATGAATGTTTTTCCTTCAGTGTATCATATATTCATATTTTAAAATATCTTTGCACAGTCCATTGTGCAACTACATGCTAAAAATCTGCAAATGCACACTTAACACTAAACAGCACAAAAAATACATTCTGTATCCATTCATATGCAAATTTAAAACATTTCACTTGGCAGATAAACAATGAAAAGTTATTTTAAAAAAATCAGAAACTACAAAAATGCGCACATAAAAGTCTTCCCTTTTGGATTTTTAGTAAAATACTGCTCTGTATAAGATCTAATGAAAAACTCCAGTGCTTATAAAATACTTTTTATCTATGAGAAAAACAAATGCTTAAATTTATATCTGTATGAATCAAATATAATCACCTTGTTAAAATATAAAACTGAAATCATAGGGGACATGGCATAGGTCAATGCAGATGTTATATCTACCAGGACATGTAAGACTGTAATTAACTGGGCACCGGGCAGTCAGTATCATAGAATATATCAATTTAAAAGCAGGGGCTAATACAATATGCATCAGCTACAGAATCAAGTGTTTAACCTGTTCTATATACTAAATATAGCAATTCTACTTGAAGAGAGAGAGGAAGTCTTAGTCTGAAGTAACTGGCAATAAAAATTCTTGTGTTTACCAATGTTACAAGTATAGTGTCCTTCAGGACCTTTAAACTAAAAATAAATAAATAAATCTGCATAAATTGGCTGTTCAGATATGTTAAAATTTTGTGATGCAAGAATCTAATTTAGTCTCATCTCCATCACAGGCCTTTCTACACAGATCTCTTCTCCAATGGTCAGATAATTCATACAGAATACGGGGAACTCACATCTGAGTCTCAGTTAAATTCCATACACAGGCTTCTAGGCCACCGGCCTGTCAGCATCCAGTCAGTCCAGTGCCCTTTGGTGATGTGATGTCATTAGCAACACAGCTTTCTCTTCATGGAATACGGCTTCAAACCATCTTGAGACTAGATGGCTATAAAAATCAATGTATTTTAAGACTGTATGTGGATTGTTCTGCAAGGTTTGTGATACTAAGGAAAATGTTTTTACCTCTGTAATCCTTTTTATTGGGCTGGTTGCTATTCTACAAATACTGCTGAGGGAACAACAAAAATCCTGTAACATGGTAACAACATGAAACTTGGTATGACACCAAGAAACAAAGGCAGCAAACAAGGCAGGGGAACTGAAGGAATGTCTACAGATTTCCAGATCCAACCTGTTTGGAGGTAACAAAATTAATCACTAAAGTATGCTTTATTTCTAAGCTTCCTGGGCCTTAGGGAAAAAGGGTTTTTTTTGGAACAGATTAAAGAAGAAAAATGAAATTTAATCAACATTAGTAAAGTAAACAGCACCAATTGAGGCTTCACATTTTCTCTTAGACTGAAGATTTCTCATTCATGTCAATGAGAACCATACATGTGGGTTAAAAATAGTACTTGTTTTCCTACATGAACTAAGAATGATCAAGTAACTTCTTTTACAATAAAGCTCCCTCCAAAAATACAAGTGAACTTTTTGCCTGAATATTGTTATGGAACTAATTGCAACAGTTTCTAGTAATTCAGTTTTGCTACACAGAATTCTATCACAAAACTAAAAAATAAATATTCAAAGTCACTAGCAACAAAAAATAACCTAGCATACAGAAGGTTTCAGGGTGCAGACCACTAGAGGGAGAAACCGACTCAAAGTAATGTAACTTTGACAGCCATACTATACAAATGGACATCTCTCAACTCTGGCCATTTTTATAATTTAGAAAAAAATAAGGGTATCACTAGCATTTTAGGAGGCTACGCAGATCTGCAGTAGATACTTATGTTATTTTATCATAATGCTGCTAAATTAAACAAAATTAAACATACTTTACCAAAGAGGTCTTTTCTTTACAAATATATCTGGTTTTGTTCAATTCATCCTATAAATTAATCTCCTGGAACCACCAGGTTTCACCACTCTAATACCAGAGATACAATACTCCCTATGTTTTGAAAGGTGTGAAGTTGTTGCCCTCTGGTATAAAACCTAGCAGTTCATCCTTAAAGTGAATCTGGCAGTTCCACTGTAGTTAGGTTTTAGTCACACTGATTCAAATCAGAAGGACCTGGAGAGCCAATAAAAAGCTGCATTTAAATTATTTTTCCTTTCTGGCTTACTACACTATTTAAAAATAAGCTAGAATACAAAACATCATACTAAGCAGTGTTTGATGCCCAACTGATTACCGCTCCATATCCCTCCCAAAAAGCACAGCAATTCTGAATTAAGGTTGCCACTGTTATTGCTGCTTACCCAATATGGTCTGTAAGCCACTGTTTAGAAACCTAGGCACAATGGATGGCATGGCAACCTTAACTCAGCATTTCCTGGCTTTTGCTAATTTAAGTAAAAATAATTAAATTTCAACATACTTTTTATAGTTTCAAAACAACCTGAAAATCATAGCAAGTAAAATGTATTTCATTCTGTATTATACTTAAAGTGGCTGGCCTTTTTAATAGAGCTTTCTGATTTTTTTAAATGATAAAACATAACAGTGGGGGAAGAGTTAAAGATAAAATACACCTAGCTACCATGTTTATTCTGAAGATTTGGGTGTGCCAAAATTGACAGCCAGCTTTCTTGTCTTCCGCTTGATGGAAGTGTTTGGTGTTGCTTTGCTGTGAGGAACACTTGGAGTACCCACATTGTCTGGAACTGAAACAGTGGATTGAGCAGCTTGAGGAGCTTTTAAAGGAGCTGAAGAACTATCTTGCTGAATGTGGTCAGAAGACACTGGCTGTTCATTCTTTAGTGGTGCAGCTTGAGGGGAACTCTGAAACTCCTTGAGCTCAAAATTTTTCTTGCTAGCAGCCCTTTTTTTAGTTACCTTTAAATTAAATAAATATTATTTAACAGAATGCATTCTCAAAACCTGCAAATATTCCACTTTTAGAAAACATGCATACAATTCTTTACAATAATGTTCTAATATTAAATAGTGCTTCACAGCGGGGGTGTTGTTGCAATCATCATGTAGGCACATTTTTTACAAAACCAGATTATTAAAATAAGTCTGCTGACCTTACCTGCAGAGGTATAAACTGGTTGTGAGAGCCAACTGGTATAGTTCCTGCAAGAGACATGTTTCCTGGATAGGAGCCAGGATAATAATGTTTAGGCACTGGAGTTCCCCACGACACTGGACCAAACATGTGAGATGATGGAGGAGGCATTACATTAGCTGTGAAAATAAGCAGGTTTTAGCAGTCTTTCCTCAGAAAGAAGGTAACCCCCCAAGACCCCAAGAGTACCCCAACTACATTTGTCTGCATGTTGTTTCTCTTTCCTATAAAGCCTCATATTCTTCATGTTTACTTGAAAATAGGCAAGTGTTTATTTAGTATCAAAAAAATCCCAAACAGTTCTGCTTTTACTCTACCCAGATTACAGCACAGTTAAGAGCACTAAGTTATGGCATCTGCATTTCAGAGCCTATCTAATTTAGGATCTCTGCATCTTTAGGTGAGTGAAATGCATTAGTGAAAAGGCTGTAAGTTTAAGCCATCCTCTTGAAACAAGTCAACAATATAGAAATACAGAAACCCTGGGGAAAACAGATGCAGCAGCTGCTGTGTGGGTTACTAGGATGCTACAACAGTGCTGACTCATTAATTACTAGTTGTGTATGTGAGTTTTAGTAGAACACAAAACAGACTGGAACCAGAAACATCACCAGGATTTTTAGCAATTTTGGGGGGGGTTAGTTGTCATGCTAATGATTGGCAGTGCACAATAGGATTGTGATGCAGCAATTCAGTGAAAGTTATCAACAAATAAAACCACTAATGTATTAATAACCATTAACTATATGGGGGAGGGAGGGGAGATTTCTTCATGGAGAAAATCAAGGAAGAGATTTCTTCTGGACTGGGACTATCATCTTGGAACTAACTACTATTGTTCTGAAGGAAAAAAAAATCCACAAAAAACAACTAAGACTGAATGGACAAATACATTCTTGAGAAAGAAATAATCTGGATTCTTTGTATTGAATTAATTAGCACATTGATGAGAAGAAATTCATGAACTGTTTTCAAAGCAATTCAGACATACAACTACATATAGAAAGGGGATTTCTGCAAGTCATTCATTTTCATATAAAGAATTATTACAATTGAGGGTTGGACTAGATGATCTTTCAAGGTCCCTTCCAAGCCCTAACATTCTGTGATTCTGTGATTACAGGGCATCATGACAATATCTGAAATGTGTACTAGTCAAATACTTACCAGGGGGTTGTGCAAATACTGGAGGAATAGACCCAGGTGGTACAGGAACTCCCAGTGGTTGATAATTTGGAAACACTGGTGGAGGGGGAGGCAAAGGGAAGTTTACTCCTATAGAACTCTATAAAGAAGGAAACAGAGGATTACAAACAGACAAAATGCAATAGAGACAAAGATACCAAAAGAATTTTTTTGCATCCTCACCAAATGCTGTAAAGCAAAAAGTGCAGCTTTCTCCTTTGCTTCAGCTTCAGAATGACACTGTGGTCCATGAACCAACAAACCATTTGATAACTTTATGTGACAAACTGTCATGGTCTAGGAAAATGAGATAAGATGTTTGAGGGAACTTGCAATACTAACAAGATAGAAAAACAGGATTTGTGAGATAGAAGGAGAGGATTTGTTTGTTCTGAAAAAAGGCAACAAAAGGAGATAAGGTTTAATTTTAGATGGGCTTCAGTGTCCAGTCCAAATGTTTAATATAGGATGGTTGAAACAAAGGTGAGAACTTTTAACTTTTGCAGAAAAAGCTTTTTACCTGTGGTGTTTTTAGGAAAGAGAAATCTGGCTGTGACATTCCAACAAGAGAACAAATACGACACAGTTCAGAAACAGTAGACAGTGCAGGCTGTGGACACACGAAAGGATGACCTCCAGTTTCTGGTGCTGGTGTGTTCTGAGGGCCTCCAGTGCTGTGAGGCTTGTTCATATAAGCAGCTGACAAAAGAAAAAAATCAAAAACGAATCATGCACTTTTCCTACACAGAAATGACAGCAACTTTGTTATTAGCAGGAAAACAGCAGGCTTGATTTTTTCTAGCATTTCCGTATGTGATTAACAAAAAACAGGAGACACACAGATCTGTGTAAAGAATTAGAACTGAAAAAGATGGATATTTTACTACTCTGTTTTGAAAAATCAGCATTAAACTGTTAGCTATGTTCTACAACATAAGGTGAAGCTCCACACTATGAGCCAACATCTAAACATACCCATTTTTTTTGTCTGTCTATATTGCAAGGCAGCTCCATGGCAATCCTGTCTACTAGAGGGAGCAGGAACATCATTAACTTGGGATTTCACTTCATTCCTTGTTTCCAGGTCAGAGCCATCTATCTTCAAAATCTCTTTGAGCATCTGTGTTCCTTTCTTTAAAAATAAAATAAAGCATTCAGGTACCTGACAGCATTCGGGTGACGCTTTGGTCTTACTTCACTCTGAACATCACAATCAGTCAGAAAATCTGAACTTTTGTCTTCCTACCAGTTACATTTTATCCAAGCACAGATAACAGCCTCTTAGCATAAACAAATGTGTGTGTTAATTTTCTTTGAGAACAGCTAATTAAAAGCTCATCAATACGTTTAAAAAGGCAGTATGAGGTTTCATGGGATTACTTGAAATAGAAGCGTTGAATTTAAGACAGCAGATGCTAAATTGGAATGTAATGATTCCTGCAGTATACAGACCATAGCAAACGACTGTGGTGACAGATGTTCTTCATTTGTAGCACTTGCTTCCTTGGAATAAGTCTGCGCTTCATTTTCTTTGGAAATTTTCAAAGAAGCTAGAAGGCTTTCAAGTTCATTGTCCTTCTTAAAACAAATTTTTAAAAGAAAAAAGGTACATCAACTTTGATTTTTACAAGCAGATGAAAGAGTAAGGGTGTATTAGTTTGAGATTAATATTAATCTCAATCAGGATATTTTTATCTTAGCTTGGGCAGAGTGCAAACAGATTCCCAGAGACTAAATAAAGTTTTGCACACTAAAAAGATGCAGGTTATTGACTGAGAGAGAATTGCTTTAAAGAATGATCAAGATTATACAGGCTTCTCTTGTGTACAAATTAATGTCTATAAAAGATACAAGTGACCAGCAATAACTGGAATAAAATGGATTGGTAACTGAAGTTACTCAAAGAGCAGAAGAAAAACCAACTATCTAGATCCTACCTTTCCACCCGCACAGAGACCATCAACTGCAGCCTTCTGAACTGCAGACATGTTGGGACTTTCATTCCTCTTCAGAAGTTTGACATTGTACTTATTCACACCTGCAAAATTCTGAAATAAACTGCAGCATTTATTATTGAATACTAACACTCACTGTGACATGATCATCTTCGAAATGCAACTGCAAATAGCTTTCATAAGCTCATATTCTTAGAGGATTCCAGCTTGCTGAAATCCAAACACTTGTGTTTTCCCATTACAGCTAGCCTTTAGAGTCTGAGAGGAAAATCATTCAGCATCACCACTGTACATCTTATGCACTTTGCCTCACTTTCTGTTTATAAAATTTCTACAGAAAAAAAAAAAATCCAAAATAAAATCTACCTAGTACAAGAATCAACTAAGATGCAAGTTAAAGAGACATCTGTAAAATGATGAATAAGAGTAAAATGAAAATAAAAGAATACATTTACACAGCACAGAAGAAATTAAATTACCTGTTTGTTTGGTATCTTATTATGCAGCTGACTTTCACTTCTTGTAACTTTGGAATCTTCCTTAACTACAAAAGAATAAGTCCTTTTGAAATGATCTTAAACACCAATATAATAATCTAGACTCAAAAAAACTATGGAATCCGTTCACATACACATTAATTGCACTGATCTGAATGGTTGCACCCAATGTTCAAACTTGTCCTTCAGAGGTAATTTGGCGTGTGCTTTCCTCGTAGGATAAAATAAAGTCAAGTATATGCAAACATATATCTAACGTCATGTTCTACAAATATGATCCCAAGCACATTTTCAAAGCAAAGTTGTGGGGTTTTCTGTTTTTGTATCAGACAGGTGGAAAGTTAACAGGACAGCTTGATTAAAACATTCAGGATTAAGTGTGGAATAGCCTAGTATACACACCTGGGACACTATCTGACAGTAACAAGTGCAACATGATGTCTGTGTAACTAGAACAAACTAGAACAATATTTTCTGTTGGTAACTACAAAAATCCTCAACAGGCATTTCAATGAACATCAGATAAAGCAGGTAGTTCTCTTAAACAAAGTTTCTAATTAGAATACTTACACTTTTTATATGGCTCCTGTTTTCTTTGCTGACCTTTAAAGCTGCTGTCATTGAATCCTGGCTTATAGAACTGATTGCCAGTTCCCAGCTTGATTTCCTGAGGTAGAACTGCACCCTAGGATTTCAAACATCAAGGCTTAACCAGAAAACTCTGTACCTATCATTAACATACTAGCCACATATGATTACCTCTTTCCAGACCAACACACATACCCCATGTAACGATACTTGGATCTATAGGATTTATTTGTAACATTAACTAGAAAGTTTTCTGATGTAATGAACTGATGTATAAAAATAAATGCTTTCATATTTTGAACCCAAGCATCTGACTGAAGTTTACATACACTAACCTTCTCATGCGTGGTTTGCTGAATGTGGTGAGACTTCCCAGAACTCTGCAGTGATTGCCATATGTTGCAGAATTCATCATCTTGCTTACTCTGTGCCTGACAAAGGAAGAATAAAACAACCCCAACAAACTCAGAAGCTATAAACTGAAATTCTGACACACTGAAAATCTCACTGTCCGAGTGTAACATTGCTCAGATGACAGCAATTTTCATACTGAGAACAGGAGAACTTGCAAGCATGTAATTTATGAAAGAGGCTACTGTGGTGGCCTGTATTTATGTATCAACTTTCCCTAAGAATCACTGTTAAACTGAAAGAAGCTTAGCTTGTTTTGAGGTTGCTTTTGTTATTAATGGAAGTTAGTAACATCGGAAAGATCACTGAGGATATTTCAACTCAGATGGTAATTCAGAACAGTTTCAAAAGCATGGTCTCATACTGGTAGTATTCTTAAATATTTTATTAATGCATTACTTCGTATCAGTCCGGCTCAATGGCTTCATAACATCACAGGTATGCTGTAATGTAGCTGAAGCCCAGCTACATAAAAACCATCACTTTTGAAAACCTAGAATCTAAACAAGTATAACACAGGATGTTATACTCATTCAAAAACTGTGACAAATTCTGCTTCAGTCTATATCCAGACTAAAACATCTGATACATTAAAACAAAGCTATCTGTTAATCATAAGAAAAGGACACCCACCCTAAATAAGAGGCCAAAATAAATATCCAGACATTGTGGTTCAATACTCAATAAATCAGAATACTCACTTTATTTTTCTGACTGCCACTCAGAAATGATCCTTTCTGGGGTGAGCTAGAGTTGCCCTGATTTTCAGCCCTGAGATTGTAATGCTGTCTTCCATTCAGTTGCTAAATCATTAAGAGAGAAAGGAAAAAACCACCAACAATAAACAAATGAGAAGTGTTTCATTTCCTTAAATTTTCTTTTGGAAAGTAGTTTTTCTTGAATAGACTTAAAACCTACAGTAACATGAAGTTACCTATTAAGCTAATTTTCTTTAAAGTAGTAACTTATTAAAAAATACAGTTTATTAAACCAGTAAGAACCCCAATTAATCAGCAACTTTTACCCCTTTACTGTATGTTTAAACAAAGCAAATCATAACCAATAAAGAAAATTGACAAAGAAATCATGCCTTCTCTTTCTGACCATGGGACACATTACTTGGAAGAGAGCTTTAAGGAAATAATAAGGGCATCTCTGCCCAAACTATTTCTTGACACCAAACTTGGTGTCACTGCTCTGAACTAAACATTTGTCTCAGAAATGCAACTGGAGCTTCTCAAAACACCTGTCAATAAGGAACTTCGGGGCCCTTCCATTACTGGATTAACTCATTTCTCCACAACAATGACCACTGTACTTCTAACACACCGACACGAAAACTAAACCTAATTTGTACCAACCCCAGTCATAACTCTGCTTCTGTGGAAAAACATGTCTGAACAAATGAAATAAAACTCTTACTTGAGTAGGAACAAAAAGAGAGCGAGGAGAATGGTTGAGGCCTCCCAGATGCACTTTGTGTGAGCATACAGAGGACAGATCAGATGCATACGCGTTGTAGCTATTCACAGCCGGCTGAGGTTTAACTATGGCCGTCAGCTTCTGATTTCCCATTTCTGACCGACTACCATGAGACAGGTTAATTAAGGCACTTGATGGCAGACGATAACCTCTGGCAGGTGAGCACCTTGAGGAAAGCAAATTATACAGGTGTTTCATGTAGTTTAATTGTTGACAATTTCAATATATCTGATTTGACAACACTGTTGACTCCATGCCAAAAGAATGATTCGAGTCTGGATACAGTTCTCAGCCTCTGCTGTTCAATATTGAACTCTACTACTGTTACACACAACATTAATGCCATTGTGCTCCACTCTGGCCTCTGGCTGTCAAAACCAGAAAACAACAGGAACTACCACTACTGAAAGCTTATGTTGTACCTCTCAGGGATGAGTTCAAAGAAATTGTAAAGATGAATGAATTGTTACAGCATAGTTCAGTGGTAAATATTTCTGTAAAAATTTTGAACCAGAAGACAATATTCTTTTCTTTTTCTGAGATGAAAACTGAAGCCAATAGCAGAATTATAAAGTCAAGTTAAACACTGAGTAGTTTCATATCTTCTTTTATGATGCTGAACACTGAAGATTATCTGTGTTACAGGACATGCTCTTGCACAGGAGAGGATTGCATTATGCTTGGTGAACACAGGGAACAGGTGAGATTCTCCTCTAATTTCTGTCATAAAAATGTATCTATGAACAACAGCAAAATGAAGCCTGCTGGGGAACTTTGTGCACTTCAAAGTTTACCTCCTTAAATACAGAAAGGTGATCACACTTTTAAAAACGAAAGCTATAACCATGCCTCCACCTCCTGAAGAACAGTTTAGGTTTTTAATGGTGGTTAGAATTTAGCATGTGAGTATCACTTATTGATAGCTCAGAGTCCCTTCTTCAGATGAAGAAATGGATTACTATTTTTAATCTATATGTTTAAGACATGCTGACAACACCAACCTGCTTTCCACATATTTATTTTAGAAAGATATTTGGACCTAGCAGTTTATTCTGCTGGTTCCTATTTGCTTTCTACACATCAGAAGCTGTTAAATACACAAAAAAGCCTAAAGAGCATTTCCAAAGTATAACCTGTCTCATAAAAATTATCCCTACTCAAAAAAGAAAAATTGAAAACCAGAAGAAATAAAAACATACCAACATTTTTAAAATTGGCATTGAAAATACTCAAACCAAAGACAACAATTTCATGCCCTCAAGACCAATGGCATGAAATGACTATGAAACTCCTCTCACAAACCTTATAGTCAGGCCTCCAAGGAATTCTTCATCAAACAAAACTTCGAAAAGCACATCTGTTTCTCTGCTGGCTATAGAAAATGAATTAAAGTGTCATCTCATATATTGAACAGTAGCGGATTTCATCAAAATTATGTAAATATCTACATTAGTTATGCAATAAATAATGAAAAGACCAAAAACTAATTAGCAACAAAAAATTCCTTATGCCTTAAATGACATTAACAGCAATTCACAGATTCTTCTCAAAGTCATAAATAGGTGGCCTTTCAGACACAGTTTTAACAGAAACATACCATGCATAACTGATCAGCCTGCATTAATGTAAATGCAATTTATAGCAGTATGTCACAGCTGTCAGATCCTGCCAGAGAAGATATGCAAACCATCTTTACATTTAGGCAGTTGGAAATCGACTTACAAAATGATAGACTAACACTGTTTTGAAATTATACTGGTACATAATCATTATGGAGAAAAAAAACCCTATTTAAAAAAACTGCAATAACTCTAGCCTACTCAAAATTCTGCTGGATGCAAACTGAGTGAAAAGGCACTACTTATATGCCAGGTAAGAAAACAATCTCTATTACTAGATCTCAAACTGCTACACCCAACGTGACTTACTAAACCTTTTTGTTTAGCTGCAACAGATTTATGGATAATAAACGTGCCAGAATAAGTATAAATCCATACCATTTAACAGAAATGGAGTACTACAAAGTAAAACTCAAATTCCAAAGAAAACCATTTCAGACAAATCATATTTGATAACATTTAGTATTAAGACTAATACTTTTGCTTTTCTCTACTTCTCTTAACTTTACCCATATCTTCCCTAAAACTTGATTTCATTCTTTTTTTTGCAGCATGTTTTCTGCCTTCTTCATATTAAGAAGGAACAAAAAGTAGGAAATATTACCTCCTTTAATTCCTATGATGGTACCTCGAAGACCAACTGGAACCGAAAAGTTCTCTCTCACATTAACAACACGGTCAAACAGCCTGTACTCTGCATCTCGATCTGGAACAACCCCATTCTGTTGTTCTAATGGCTGACAATAACCAAAAGAGTCTGTTAATGTTTGCAAAAAAGTATGGATTACAATCAAAATGCATTTATAACAATACCTGAAGCCGACTATAAAACAAACTTTCTGAAAAAAGCCCCATTGATAACACAGAATCTTCCTTCCCCAGACACAAACACGCTTTCTGGGCTTTTTTCTTGCAAGTCTTACTCACTTGCTGCTTCTGCCCAAGAAACAGCAGGGCTGCACATGACCCCAAGACAGATCAAGGGGATCAATTTAGACTTAATAAAATCATCAAGTGTAACCTGCCTGTATCAGTAACACAGGTATCTGCAATACCAGGCAAGATGAGCAGGTCAAGCGTCAAGAACTGAACAAAAAGCCAAACATGGAAAAAGAGACAAACAGAAAGTACATTTTATTTTTGCCTTCATCATACAGCCAGTAAGAACTGCAAGAGCATGAAGGGCAAAGTAGAAAAGAACTGAAAGTCTCTATAACACATGATGGAGTTTGCAGTTAGGAGAAATTCCTCCCTTCCAGAGACACACTCCTTCCTGTTCTCAAATTAAATCTCCTAGAAGGCATCATAAAACTTTCTTTCATCAATACTATCCTAAAATTCCACTCTGAAAGTTGGTAAGGTCTGGTAAAATAAATACAATCTGGACAATTTAACTAAAAAAACCCCCAAACCCCAAAACCTTTTCACATCACTTACTCTGTACAGCAAATGGGGTTTCACAGTTACTCGCACCTTCTTGTTGCTCTTTCTCTGCTAAAGGAAAGGAACAGAAAGCGATTACAAACTGGTGCAGGAACCAACAGTGGATTTCAGGTACAACGAAACACCTGGAAAGATAACGTACGATCCTTTTGTTTCTTTAAAGGTATATATTTTCATTAAATCATTAGGATGACTACATTAATTTTTTTAAACATGACTGTTTTCTTATGTAAGCCTTTGTACTGTTTGGCTAACTCCAGAATTCAGACAAATGTAATTACCATGTCTTTGCAAGTAATTTCCAAGAAATCGGCCCACAATTACATGTGGTGCTGCCTTTAGCTTTTGCTTGGCCCCTTTTTTGATCTGTAGCCTTCAGGAAAGAACTTCCCTCATTTTACCCAGACCAAAGAGAAACTGCAAGGGAAGAACAGGTGGGACTGCACATAGGAAACAGCACTTCAGTAGTAAAGTATATATGACACCTGTTCATATGTATGTAAGTATAGGTAACACCTGTTCCTTTCTGAAATCATCAGAAGGCAGAGTTCAGAACATGGCCTAATGCTGCTGAATCGCCTCAAAGAGTGAGTCAATTAATCTTTTTAATCATGAGCTCTTCTGACTTTCTGGGACAACTCACATTACAAATTCAGATCTTACATTAAATTCTGTACTCTCCTTCTTTGTAATGACAAGTAATCTTCCACTGGCTTGTTCTAATTCGAGAACTGGGAAATAATGAGCAGCTGCTTTTCTGTTCACTCCTGCTCACAATGATGCCAAGCTGCATACCTTGCATTTTTCTATTTCTTCTTCAATTTTCTCAACAATGGCTGCATCCAAAATTTGCAAGTCACAAGACGACCGAGACAAAGCAGAGACAGGATGTGCCTTTAACCAGGAAACAATTTCTTGAACTTTCTCAGCTCTAAATAAAAAAGGACATGAATTAAAACCTTTAACTGCATAAATTAAGCATTTTACCACATTTCCTGATTTAATCAGTCAAGTATTCTGTTACAGGCACAATGTCTGTGTAACTTTAAGTAACAGAGTTTAAGAGTTCTGTATGAGTTTACACTTAGGGTTTAAAAATTTTCAAAACCTAATTAAATAATGCCATACTGTTTCAAAGCTATAACATGAAAGAAGAAAAAAATATTTAAAAGTATTCAGTAAATCATGGTTGCATCCAACCAACTAACCATGTCCAGCTGTGGTTAAAGGTTCTGTGACCAGGTGTTTCTCACAGCACAGTACAAAAGAACTTCAGGGCCTGTCTCTGGTAAAAACTGAGCAAAACCTGAGATTCATAATAGAAGAGTCCCTCAATGGTCTATCCACCTGGTAAGAGTCCTGCAAAGTGTAGCATCATGCAGACTTACCAACTCAAGCCTGTGAATAGGGCTTACTAGATAATAATAGAAGGGTTTTTTACTGTTACTATTCTGTATTTGGAACCAAGGTTGCCTTGTTTCCCATGAAACTGACTGTATGTATACTAAATATGTGCAAAGTACTTTGAATTTCAAAAATAACACATAAACAATTCTTTAAAACTTCTTAAACAATTACAATAGTCATTATTTTCAAAAAATAAACTTTTGGTGACTTTGTGACTATCCATAGCTGTGCTTACTGAAGGTGACCTTAAAAGCAAGAATTCCTAAGCAGCCATGTAGAATTAGATTTCTTGTGTGCAGGCCTTGAGATGGGACTCTGACAGAAGACTTGGACTCCACAGCTATAAGATCCAACATTCTGATTGTTTTTCAGAGTCATCACCAAATCATCGTGCTGTTCAAGGAGCAGCAAGGTCTCAGTTACATGCAGTCCCTGTATGGCTACCAGTGATTTCACAGTGTTGCCAGCCTTTATCCGACTTATTCTAGGAAGGAGAGGAAAAGAAAAAGGGGAGGGGTGGTGGTGTGCAGAGAAAGATAACTCACCCATTCTCATCCTCTCCAGGCCAAATGTCATCTTCATAGAAGATATCTTCCTGGCTATTCTTGGCTATAAAATTAAATAGTTCAGGGACCCTAAAAAAAACCCAAAACAAAACAAAACTTAAAAAAAAAGGAAGACAAATTTAGTTTCACATCAGCACAGACCACACAAAAGCCTCATCAAAACAAACTCCAACAGGCTCCAAAATTTCTGGAGCCTGGACAGACTACTTTTTTAAACTTCATTTTGTGTCATACTGTTCATTTGGCAAGGATAAGGTGTTGGCAAAATTACTCTATCCCAAAGCATGCTTCTCCTTGGAAGGAAGGACTGCTGGAATGACAATATTTGAATGAGAGAAATTCCACCAAGCTCTTTCCAAAGGCAAACTCGTCAGTTCTTTGAAGATCTGTATCCAGAGTACAGAATCAGAGTACAAAATCCAAAGACTGATACAAAAGGTGGACAATCTGCATGAAGTTCATATCTAATATTTACCTTTCTAAATACTCAGCAAGTAGTTGTTCTACTGCAGAAGAATACATCCATTCATTTCCAACTTTCTTAGTATAGCCAGGAACTTCTTCATTTTTCTTATTGAACTTCAGGTTTAGCCCCACATTTGCTTTGTGATCTCCATGAGGACTGGAAAGAAGAAAAAGTTTATGAACTTGCAACAATGTGTTGGTGTTTGTGTACGTACATTAAAAACCACATAAACACACATCCTCAGACTTAGACTATAGAAAAATTAAGTGCATTGTGTTGTTTACTTGTTAGCATTGTGACAGCTGTAAATGTTACAGGACATAAGCTCTGCTACAGTAGCTGTCCACATGCATGCCCGTACCTTATTGCAAAGGAGGGTGGGAAATATTTTACCCTTCTTCTTTAATTGAGATCTAATTAACCACAATCTACCTGGCATTTACCACAATGTAAGAAGATATCCCTGAACAATCAGTGGGGAATAAATGTACATATAAATTACAAGATGCACATGCATCGATCGCTTCTTTAGTAATCTGTCAGAAACCACAATTCTGACATTCAGAGAACTATAGGGATTGCCTCTCTTACATATTTTAAGTAGTTTTAGTTCTTTAAAAAAAACCCCAACAGGTGCAATTATTTATTATCCCCTCATACAAGCAGTAATAAGTACATTGAAATTAGATCCCAATTCCACTTTTAATTCTCAGTGTGGCAAAGTCAGTTCAAACTCCCACTTCAACTATACAAACAGCTAAGATGTCTTCCTACAATACTAACACAAAGAAAACAACTCTCCAGTAAAGAAAAATTAGAAAAAACCTCATGATAACAGAGAAAAAGCATTGCATATGAATTTGGTTTACAAAAAACACACTTTGAAGAAAGCTTAGCAAGTTATATACCTGATAAGAACAGCATATATGCATAGCAGAAATTCTGTAGAGTTGTACTAGAATTTAGAAGCTTTTCTACAGTGAAAACTGACAAAGAGAACTTACTTCTTCTTTGATCCTCTTCCAATAAAGATGCTCCCTGTAAATCTGGAGACAAGATACCCACTTACTCCAAGACGGCTGGCCAAAATATAGGCAGGATTGTATTTCACAGAATATTTCTTTAAAACAAACAAACAAAAAACATTGGCAATTCCCGAAGGATAAGGATTTTTTATACAATAGGCAAGTGAATAACATGGAAGCATCCCTTAAAGACATTTAGCACTGCAAAATATATCTGAAGCATTGTTTAAGCTTTTATTAGCAAACAGAAGCACTTACATGCTGGTTTTGTATTAAAGGATCAAGCTGGGGTTCACATGGAATATTGAAAACGATACGAATTCTACCTTCTGTGATCACATCACTTGAATCTTGAACCTTGGAAAGAACCACAACACATTAAGCATGTTATTTATAGCATATTTAAATATGTTATTTAAAACCAGCAGTCTTTGAATACTAGCCCTGGTAGTGTACTTTATCAACAATTTTGCTGCCGTAGGCACAGAGAAGCTTTGAGATTCATCATCTTGCCACTGCTTCCCCATAGAGCCAATCAAGCAACACTAAATCAAAAGAACCCATGACTGAAAATGGTCCAAAATGGGAACTATTATGTATTGCAAATTATCCCAAATAATTAATAAAAATAATCCTGCATTCAAAGCTATGCCAACATTTTTTTCTGTTATAACAGCAACAGCAATAGGGAAAGCAGCAGAGCCCCCTCCTCCTCTGAGCAAACCATCAGGAAACCTTTGACTTAGAATTTTAGCTGGCAAATACTGCCACACAACATCTTAGGTTATTTTAAGCTTGCAAATAAAGAAAACCAGGGCGGGGGAGGCAAGGAATACAGAGTTATTGAAACTAACTTCTCCTGTGCAGCCATAGTAAGGAGATCCCAGCATAAAGGCTGTACTTCCAGGGGGAAACAAGTCATCCAAAGTTTTGATGTTTGAAAAACGAGAGTCAAAGGCTTTGATATCCTACATGAAAGAGAGAAAACAGACAATGTTAAATAACATTCAGTTCATAGAATATCCTGAGTTGGAAGGGACCCATAATAAGGATCACCAAGTCCAACTCCTGGCTCCACACAGGACCAGCCAAGTCAGAGCTTGGGACTGAGCACACTGTCCAGATGCTGCTTGAACTCAGTCAAGCTCAGAGCTGTGACCACTTCCCTGGGGAGCCTGTTCCAGTGCCCGACCACCCTCTCAGTACAGAACCTCTTCCTAATATCGAGCCTAAACCTCCCCTGTCGCAGCTTCATACGGGTCTCTCTGGTTCTATCACTGGTTGCCAAAGAGATTTGCACCTGCCCCTTTGCGCGCCCTTGTCAGGAAGCCACAGACCACCATGAAGTCTCCCCTCAGCCTCCTTTCCTCCAGGCTGAAAAACACAAGGGACTTTGGCCTCTCCTCACTTATTCTAAAACATTATCTGAGTCTGAAAGAATTCATCAAAGGCAAAGTTTATGCTATATCACAAGTGCTGTTACACAAACAACTATCTTACTTCATAGAGCACCACTACTGCACTTCAAAATGCCATCAGTCAAAAGATGACAAAAGCCATTTTTTCAACAATATCTCTCTCTAACCTGTGCAACAGGGCCACAGATTTTGCAACAAAATACTGACAATAAATTATATTTAAGATACTTATTTTTGTTCATTCTTTTCTTTTAAAGGAGCATACCCCCCCCCCCCCAAGTAGTAGGGAGCTATAGGATACTGAAAATGCATATTTACCTTGACAACAGTTTGGTAAACAAAAGGAAGAACTTGTTTTGACCACTGCTTCTCCAAATAAACTTCTCCATTCTGTTTTAGTTGGTATCTTTTTCCAGTGAGCAACTGAGCATATACAACTATTGATGTTTCATGAATAATTATTCCTTTTCTTCTCTGGTAGCTGAATACGAAACAGAACACATGATTACAAAGACTGATTACAAAAACCAGAACTGAATTAAGAGGGTGGAAATTGTTGAAATAAAAAAACCTCCAAAACTGAAAACACCACACCCTTTAAAATGGATTCTAATAGTTTGCTTCCTATTTTATAAAATATACCTAGTACAAATGACTTAATTGATTGCTTTTCCACTGTTGCACAGCCATCAACTACATAGCTAAGTGTGTTAATTTAAATACCTCTACAGTGGGAAGGGTTAGTGGTAATTAAGGCAGTTAACTCAAATGACAGGTAATAAAATGGCACGCTACCGTATCTATATTGTTCCACTGGACACCACCTACACTCTAGAAGAGCAAGAGCTGTACTCAAATTTAACAGTGCTAAGCTATTGAAGTTGCAACTTGATACTGTATGACTCCATTCTATATGCTTCTTACAACAGATTACTGAGACCAGAACAGAAAACTGAGTGGGAGAGTAAATACTGAAACTCATTCATTTGCAAATTCTTTTATAACACCATCGAATTTTAAATACTTAGGGAATAACTCCATATACTCAGATATTTCAACATAAGCTCTTTTATGTTGTTTTTTTTAAAACCCAGCAGACTCATTACCCTTTATCATCAAGTACGCAGCAGCTCTTCTCTGCTACTTACACCTGTGATACAGTAACAAAATATAGCCAAGCTATAAAGCACAATTTTCAAATTTCAAAGTAATTTTCCAAGTTACTTACTGCTCTGAAATGCCTTGGACATCTTTTATCCACGTGTTTTGTTCCGCATCTCCAACATACGCCACTTTCGTCGGGGGCACAGCATTTCCCATATAAAGCTTCTGTGTACCATGTGGTTCTTCCAAACAAAACCTTGAGAATATTATGACAGGCAGGAATTTAACCAAGTAAGATTAATCTAGGCATAACCAATTGTGAGCAAAACTTAAAACAGTTAGAAATTAATTTGTTAAGGAGATGGAATACTTGTAGCATCATTTTCTCTCCCCCTTTCACAACAGGTCACACAGCACATTCTTCATAAAAAATACCAGTGCATGTGCTGAAAGGAAGACTATATATAAACGTTCTTCCTTACATTATTCTGAGTGGATTTCTGTGCATGCATTTCCCCCCCAAAGTAAAGAATGAGCTCTCTCAAACTTCCACACCTATAGCAAAATACTTCAGGACTAGACTTCTGCAGACATAACCAAACCCCAGAACAATGTTAAACAAAGGTTCTTCCACCAACTTGCCTTTGATACATCTGGACTAATTTGCTGTTAGCAAGTATTGAAATAAACTCAAAACTTTTCTACAACCTAAGGAATTTATTTTGAATGAAACACCAAAGATGACTAACAACTATTTATGAAATGTCTCTTACTTAGTTTGTCCATCTGACACAGCAACAACTCTGGCTTCTTCAAGGTGTGGCCAGTTAACAAACACACGCTTTCCAAGTATCAAACTGGCAACATTTTCTACCATCTGAAAAAAAACAAAGAAGCTTGAAATATTTTTCTCCTGTAATAACTATTGGGAGGATATAAATAACCAACACTTCAAATCTATCTAGTTAACACGTTTTTTGCTCTGGGTTTTTTTGTTTTATTTAGGGGGTTTTTTGTTAGGAGCTGAATGTTTACCTGTTCTTTTGAGTTCTCATCAGCTGTGATTTCTAATATCATGTTCTCTCCGTGGCTGCTTTGCTGAAGCACCTGTACACCACTTTTTTTAAGATAGAACTGGGTAAAACCAAAAGAGCACATAAGACTTCATTGAATTCTTACATACTTATCTCTTAAACATAGTTGAAAAGGTCAGAAGAGAGAAATCTTTTACCTTATGTTTAATGTGCTTTAAAGTAGGAAATCCACAAAAATATAACGCGCTCTTGTTGATCTTAGTTATCTTATTGTGGGTTATTTCTACATGCCAAGCGTCCAAAGGTATTGTTTTATACCTAAAAAACAAGTTGGACAACATTTGCTCATTCAAATTGCCCTTCAGCTCTAGCAACTCTCATTACTCATCCATTCATTACCTGACAAACCCTTTGACTTTCCTGTAAGGTTAGAAACTATACAAAGGACTATAAAAACCCCATGCTATTGCAGCAAAGACACTACTCATTAATACAAAGACAAAACTTCAAGCCATGGTATATCCCAGTGTCACTGTTCTATTAATTCATCGTTACTGTCAAATTCTAAACTAGCAATGGATCCAGTGGGAGGGCATCATTCATCTTCACAGTTTATTCTTCACTGAGTGTAATCCTGCAACTGGCATACCCCACCCCTGGTATTTTGCTTTACATTTGACTAGTATTAAGGTTATGCTTCTATTTAATCTTGAAACCTCAGCTTGTGTTAAAAAAAAGCTGGCTACTTTCAGGAAGTGAACAATGCAAGTGTCCAGCTCTACACTGGATCCAAACGCTTGCTTTCTTTACAAACAGTCTGGAATTAGCGTGCTGATAAATCAGGATTATAATCAGATATTTGTACCAGTCTTTCATCCTCTGTGTCATACAAAGTTTCATAATTCTCTAGAGGGTTCTTGCTGATTTACCATTGGTTTATACAGTCTGCAAAGTAACACTTGAAGTAAAGGCACAAATACTCCTACCATGCCATCCACAACAACCCTTTCCATTTTTCAGTGTATATACTGGCACATACAAGCTTGACTTAAAATGCTAATAAAGGTATTTGAACTACTTTTCATCTGCTCTGAACTAGTTATGCCAGCATTACCTCGTATGGCATCTTTCTACTGCAGGGAATTTCTCTGGCCACGGCGACATATACTGGAACTCTGCATCTCTGTCATACCAGTACATTAAGCAAGGACTGTGAGTATTTCTTCGTTTCTCCTCTTCTTTTAGGCACTTATTGCAGGATTCCATGGCCTGCAGCAGTCGTTTCTAAATTTTAGAGAAATTAGTATATGTGAAACTGGCAACAAAAATTAGCATGGAAACATCTACACTGGAGCTCACTTTGCTTGTGGTAACTTAACCTAGCCTTACTCTTCAGGTAACAAACATTTATATTTCTCTGTGGTCTGACCAAGTGTTAATTTAAATTTCTGTTTAATTGATGTCTAACTGTTGATTAATTAAAAAGTTTAGGAGATATGTATGAAGCTTTCATACACAGAACTTACCTCATCAATAAACGGGATTAATACTACAGCCTCCCATTCTTGCTGTTTTCCATTTAGGTCAGTTTTAAAATCTGGTGGGTAATACTCTATAATGGGAGAGTCTTGACTGATCATCAGATACTAGGAAAACACAACAGAGGAATTCAACAATATCAGCAACAATTTAGCACTAATTCTAGGAAGACAGAGGAAGGCTGGTATTAAAACCAATTCAAGGCTGAACAAACATCCAACAGTTATCATTTAACTTGTCCCAGTCTGAAATCACTTAGCAAGTGGAAAATTTTGTGTTACAAAATTTTAGTAAGAATAGTAAGAAATTAAAGTATTTAACCATACACCTAAAATTTAGACACAGAGGACATGGAAAATATCGAGATTTATTTCAAAATAAAGCAGACAATCAGGAAGTTATAAATCAATGAAATTTATTCCTAAATCCTACCTGGTAGCATTTAGGTAGCAAATCTTTGCTAGCTGCTGGCAGTACAGCAAGAAGCTGTTCAAATGGCATGAAAGGTTTTCCCAGTTCAAATTTGATTTTGAGTGCGCTGATGTTGCGAATATCTGACAGATAAGGTGCGTAGTGATAAGGGTAATACCTGCAGGGGAAAACACAAAAACATCTCTTCAGCTGCCTGACTTACAGCACAGCAGTGTTCACAGCTCAGAAACAAACAGAACAACATTAAATGTTCCTAGCACACAAGGTGAAATGTTGCTTGATCTCTGAGCAATTTCTTCTCTTGCAATGTTCCTTACCAGCTCCATGACTGGACTCCATGGTAGTAATAATGCAAAATCCACTGTATTGCCTGGACATAACACTCAGCTTGATCAGCCAAGAAGTCACTTAAAAGAAAAAGGAAAGATACTTAATAGTTCTTCTCATTTTTGCTGATATATAAAAACTACTTAGCACCTTGTTCAAAGCAATGAAGGCAGAACATTTGGGGAACCTAATAAGACCATATTTTTCTAGATTCATTTAATGCTAATGGGTTTTTTCTCTCTTATTCTCAAATACTTGACAAAGAAAGCTTGACTTGCCTCTTCTCTTCTTTTCCATTAGCCAAAAGCATCCCCTAGAGTACACTACCATGTGTTCTGTTTTCCACATGGATGAATACTCTGCCTTGTATTACATGTAATACAGCAAAGAATGTCTTTAGTATTTAAAAAAAAAAAGGAAAAAGAAAAAGCATACACTTACTCTGAAACTACTTCTACACCCATTTTAGTCATGTAGTAAGTTCTTTTGTATTGCCTAAACTCAGTTTCAAACAGATCATCATCTTCTGGTTCATCTTCCACCACAGCTGAAAATAGTAATGAAAAAAATGGGCTTAACATTTCTTTCTCTACCACAACAAACTTAGAAGAAATTCAGTTTTGACTTAATGCCTAAACTTCATTCCTTGATTCACAGCTGTAGGTACCCACACTTTCCTTGCACTGAAAGTAACATGAACCAATCAAATGAAATCTTTCCCCAGAGAAAGTCTGGAACTACTTTTTTTCCTTTAAAGGCAGGCAACCTGTTTTATAGCCCAGTTACAAGAACAGAGAAGAGAACATAAGCCATTAGAAAAAAAATTAAGAAAACCTTAATTATTTCTTAAAATTTGTTAAAAAAAGCCAGTGATGTGCAGTTTCATTTCCCAACAGCTAACTCTTTCATTTAGAATAAAGTTTACTCTGCCATGAAATTCTTACAGATCTCTTGAAACTATACACAAATTAACAAGTGTCTTTATTATATATATATATGGAAAAAGTATTTCCACTTACTTTTAGGGGTCACAACTTCACCTTTGTTTTTTTCTAAAGCAGCCAAACATATGGAATTTTCCTGAGCCTATTAATATTTGGGATAAAGTAAAAATACAGATTAATAAGCACATACCTCATTCACAACCATGTAATTTGCAACTCAAAAAGCTATAATCAAGATATATAAATATATTATTTATGAAACCCACTACATTTCCTTCTCTTGTAGTTGCCTAGGAAAAAGTATTTTATCCCTACAGATCAGACAAAGGGGCAATCTCAAATAAAATCTCAACTATCTGTATATTTGTTTTAAAAAAAACCCAATTTCCAAAACCACGCAGTACATGTTTAAGCATTTTAACCTACACCATGCGCTGTGCTCCAGCACCAGTATACAATCAACATTTTAATGAGTAAATTTCTAAGAGTTCAAATATCTTCCATGGGAAGTAGAGATACAAGAAATTGTGATTTAGGGAGTCAAAGCCACCACACTGACTTCATTCTCACATTGTGCTTTGCCAACAGCACTGAGTAGCTTTCAGTAAGCAGATCCATTATGGTGGCCCTCTTCCCCTGTACCTGAGATATGAAGCTCCTGCCTATCACTGCCGTTCAGAGAATCGGTCAAGACAGCTTCCTAATACTACATAGCTGCTCCAAGCCTCTGTGGCAAATAAGGAAACAACAACAAATAAAGCACACCTTACTAAAGGAAGAGCTAATATCTTGCTCTTATAGAGCACAAATTGCACTAAAGAACAGGATAATGATATACAGAAATGGATTAATCCTGAAGGACTTTACTGCTGCTGGTCAGCTGAAGGCACAGACTGAAGGACAGCCTATGGGGGTAGGGGGAGGAGACGTGACAGTGGAGCAGAGTCAAGATACAAAGAAAAGTGCTGTTCCTTATTAGATATAGAATTGCAAGTTTAATAACCAATCTGAGATAGCTCACACCAACGACACTTCCTTCCCAGCCCATGCAGTAAAAAGTAAAATTATAGAGCACAGCAAGTTCGACCATAACTCACTCAGAAAGCAAGTTTTGCTGCTGCTGGGAAACAGATAAATTGACATAAAGCATTAAGCTACAAGGTTTACAAAAGTCATGAGAACTTGACTTTCACATAATCATTTCATCACTCACAACCAGCAATGCATACAGGCAGTTCCTCAGCGTTACTTTTTGCTACCTTTTCTGTTCTCAAAAAAAAAAAAAAAAATCTCAAAACAGTGGTTTGTGACATTTGTCTAAGATCAAATTACTGATTTGTGAAAAATAAGATTCTTATTTCCAAAACTGTACATATAAAACACTAACCTTTTGTTTCTTCTGTTTATTTTTTCTGGCTTCCTCTGCTGCAATACCAGCTGCCTCGTTGAGGTATTTATTGCCTACTTTACTTTCAAACCATTTCAGGTCTACAAAGATTTCACTGAAGTGTTCACGATCAAACTGCACAGAAAGATTAAAGTAAGCTTAGAAACATTCGAGGGATGCCAAATCTGGAGTGCTAAATTAACAGTGTTTTTTAAGTAGGTGCTTCAGATTACATCTAGAGTCATTAATACATAAACATTTTGCCCTAGAGCTACAACTAAACTAACAGATTAATACTAAAAATCTTTTTTCTTAGCAACATAAAATATATACCCAAACCATATTTTGTTTTCTTTCAGTAATGCAGCAATGTGTGACAAAAAGAAGAGTTACACTTCCACTATTAATTCTACAAGTAGCAGAAGTTTATATGGTCTGGGTAACAGTCTTGTGCCATGTACCCAACACTTTTACAGTTCTACCCAAGAATCAGAAGACAGGGACAGCAGATCAATTTCCTCCTTTCAAGTTCAGCAGAAGGGTGAGACCTTTCCATCTCTATACAACCTGTACCTTTTCTCATCTCTAGGATGGATTACTGCAGTGGCACTTAACAGGATCGCCTTCTGTAGGCCAGTTAGCTCATAAAGAATGATGATGCCTACCCCTGAGAGATACTAATGCTTCACTGCTCTTTATCAGTGACCTTCATGAAAAACTTGCAAAAATATATTGCTCTGGCATATATTCAGGTATAGCTTAGCCCACAAGAAAGTAACCGAGAGGGGAAGCAAAAAATAGTCCTGCCTGCAGCACACTTTGCCCATTGCTCACAGAGGACTGAGGACCATGATTCTAGCAGTGACTTGCACTACTGAAAGATACCGGCTAAAGTATAGATCAAACAATTCCAACTTCTTCCTCTTATGTTACAGTAAGGTCAGAAAACAACTGACTGGATTCAAGGAGTTAACTGGTAAAACAGCTGACAAAAGCACTTGTAAAACAGTCATTTAGCAGCTCATCTGAGCTCCAGCATGCTGCACTTGAGAGCACTATCTGAAGGTTATATTCAACACACGAGACCGTAATGCCACTTACATCTGACAGTCGTGCGAGATACTTCTCAAAGCGTTTCAAATTGAGATGCCCGTTCTCATTTATGTAACCTATTGGCAAAATAAAGAACCATTTCTCAATTTAACAGTTTCAAGATTTCAACTTTAATACCCCATAGAGAATAGAATGCAATCTTGCCAGCTGTCTAAAGAAAGTGTAGTAAATGCTAAACATTCTAACATGGCTAAAAAGGTGAATAAATACTAATGCAGGAATGTTAATGTCCACAACCAAACTTACTGTCCTTACCTCCCAGTTCTGGCAAGATAGCCATGTATGTTCTATAAAGTAGCGGCAGTGCATCATGATTAATGTGTAAATGAGGTAGATGAGGAATAAAATCATTTCCTACAAGGAAACCCATTAAGATCCAATCATCTATTATCCTTTCAATATCATATTCAAAGGAAATCTTGTCCTGGAGGGAGGGAGAAGAAATAAAAAAAACCAGAACACATGAGCATAATTTTTATTATCATGTTTGCATAAAAAGGCCTCACACATTTCTTAAATCACAGCTCCATTAGAACTTACTTTTACTGGTGAAAATTCGTAATCGATATATTCTCTCATCAGGGATAAGTGCAGTAAATGAAACGTGGTTTCCTCTGGTGCACATGCTCTGTCAATTATTCAAAACATTAAGTTAATTATTTATAAACACACTTTCAACATGAGTATTTATAAGTCCAAGGTTACCTAAACCAAACCAATCTTACTAGGATCAGAGCCTTGCAGACAAAATAACCTATAAACATTTCTTTGAACCTATTTTAGGATTTGTCAGGTCTGAGTCTACAGAATGGTGCAGCAGAATCTTCTGAACAGCAGATGTGACTGCACTGCATGGGAAACAGCTAGCTAGAACGTGGGGCAGCTCTGTGGGGTTCCATCTTGCATTAACTATTTCCTAAGTAATTACCCTTCTGTCCAAAAAAGGGACAATCTAACCTAACTTTGCACCAAACCCAAATTATTTTAAGGCATTTTACAACTAGTCTCAGCACATACAGAGCATACAGGGTTCCATTTGTAGTCATCTGAAATGCTTCTTACAAGAAAAGAATACGTTCAACTGGAAAATATGCTCTGCATTATGTACAGGCTTCAACACAGCGTGGAAAAATTACACAGCTTCTGTTTCTTTATGGCATAAATTAGTCAATGTATATTCTGCCTTCTTTTCCTCTCTTCACTACAATATTACTTAATACCTTAAACCATGTTAGGCCAAAATCAGTTAATACCTACACCAAAAGCTGACTGAGCTGAAGACTGATGTGCTTTACATTCATAAAGGACTATTTCACCTTGCAGATACTGCAACTCGCTGGGACCACCTCCAGTGGCAAAGCGGTATAAACATGTGTGCGTTCACACATACACAGTGCATTCTGCCCAGCATCCTCTGAGGAAGAGGTGTGCGCTATATAAGCCTAGATGAAGACTACTAAGACAAACTGAGCTACAGCTGGCTGCAAAGAGCTTCACACTCAACTTGGCCACTTTTAAAATGTACTTTTCATACTGGGAAATCCAGGTTGATGCTCTAAGATGCCAGAAACATTTTGTCCCTTATTCTTCATTGCACTGGACTCGAAAATTCTAATAAATACATTTCTCTCAGTCAAGAAATTGCTGGAAAACACTGATCTGCATGTATTTTTAGTATTTCTGAATTTCCAACTGCAAGTACTGATACTGACATAAAAACAGCTCCTCCAACTTCCAGAAGTAAATCCTGTAAAAAGCAGTATTATCCAGAAATTACAGCAAGAGCCAAACATGGAACAGTGCTAAGGGGGAAGGGGAAAAGACCCCATGCCTTTTGATTTCATACTTTAATTGATTAATCCCCAAAAGGTCATTATGCTTATTTTATAGTTTTTTTAAAAGGCAAAATTTTTATTTGATTACACCCAAGGTCTTCTTAAAACCTACTGTGTTACATCCCAACACTATCAACAGAAAGAGTTTTAGTGAAAAAGCTTGACTGCAGAAGACTACAAAAAGAATACTTATTTTTCATGTTTATCATATTGTCCTTGGCATTAAACACACCTATTAGCAAAAAGTTATGTATTTATCTAAGTATTTATACATTTATATACCACTGTATTATCCAAAATCCCTTTTGTATCAAGAAAGTTTATTTCTCTGTCTCTCCCATGTTCTCCCTTTATCCATCAAATATCTGCTTAAGGCCCTTCAAAGACAGGCCCAGCCAGAGCCACGGTTATAAAATTAATCTTTCTATTATTTCAGAAGAGCTCCAGGTACATGCACAATTCTGGAACAAGTCACCTTTTCTGCCTGATCACAGCCCAAAAGTTAGTTCAAAGGGGCAAATCCAGAGTAAGAGCACCCAGTCACCCACTGCAAAAGATTTTAGTAATTGAATATTCTAGTAATTTATTTACATACACAAAATCTCAGGAACATAGATACATTTTAAAAAGTCAATAGCTGCACAAGATAATTATGGAAACAATATCAGTACAGCCTGGGCTGTTCCATTCACAGTATGAAGAATGAAGCACAACACACCAAAGCCCTAAGGAATTAATTTCTTTTTAATCACCTGACAGGATACATTTTTCTAATGTAAGTGAATTCAAATGCACAATTTAACAAGTCCATTTCTCTAATTTAATGTATTTTCTAACACACAAAAAAAGACTTTATTAATTTAGTATGAAATCAATTTAAAAAGTTTTAGTGACCTACTATCTTTTGGATTTAATTTTATCACATATAAAGTAAGAGTAAAGTTAAATCAATTCACCTTTGAGATTTTTTACCACCAAATCTGACTTCTTCTCTTAAGAGCGCAAAGTGTGCCTCATGACTTGTTAATCCCAGCATAATCTATTACAAAGAGATATTAGAAAGGTCTTACTTCATTATGTTTAACTATTACTTTAAGATTTGAGCACTATAAAGAAATGTTGCTGTTGTTTCCATTACAAATCCAGAAATTTGCAAGAACACAGAAGTGCACGCTTGTTTAATAACATTTAAGAACCCCAAGCACTTAGGAAGACAAAGAAATACACACTTCATAAACTTCTACTGTTTGTATTCTTTAATTGCACATACCAAGTCAGCATCTAAGCCATAGAGACAGTGTCTTGTATTTGGATCGTGATGGGGCTTTGCTTTTTCTGATCTGATGAACTCCATAATTTTATGCTCACCTTCTCCTGGAGTCTGCATAATAAAACCCCAAAATTCATCAGTAAGTATTTTTCTATAAAATGAAAATTTGTTTAAAATAAAATATTAACAAAATAGAATGACCTCATGGCCTGATAAGTAGACTGTTATGCCTTGCCAGGATTTGTCTGTCGAAATCTTCATGTTTACAAAATATTTAAGATGCTCGTGTAATCTGGCCATGAACTCAGTCCCTGAAAACAGAAATCTAACTTAAACACAAAGCTTTGAACTTGCAATTCAAGATTACATTTACTTATCAAAAGCGTTTATGATGAAAAAAACCCAAACAAAACAAACCCCACACCACAACAACCAACCACCACCACCAACAGCAAAAATGAAAATGCTCTAAGAGATGAAGGGGACAGCAGTTCCTTTTACCCATGAGGTCTCATTTTTCCCATAAAAATCTGAAAAAACTTATAGAATGAGAGTGTTCCAACCCTACAAAGAGTTATCAAAACTTGCACTCCAAACTCACTCGAGCCTTTATTTCTGTCCTCCAATTTAAAAAATAAAAGCGCCTTAAGATAGGAAAATAGTGCCAAAATACAGATTAAAACCACATAAATTTAAACAAGTAAATAATGAACAAATTATCTTACCTGGTGTAATACAGTTGGAGTCAAACCTGGCTTCCGTAGGGAGCGTTTCTCCCTTTTCCAATGCCTTTTTTATTTTGTCCTCTGCCTCTTTTGCTGATCTAAACCAAAACAGTTTGGAGAAAGGGAGTAGAGAAAGCAGCACCTTATTCAAAACTTAATATCCCACGTACAGCTTTACTGACAAGATACATATAGTTGACTTTTTGAAAAGTTTTGGGTTGGGTTTTTTTTTTAAATGTAGAAAGGTAGAGAAATTCAACTGCTAAATAGAAGCTGAGCGTGGTTTTGAAGGCTTAAAAACAGCCTTTTTTCCTGCTAATAATGATGATCATCTGTCATTGCTCAGATACTGTTAACTTTTAGATTTCAAGATGATCCTTCAGTGGCTTATCACAAGGAAAGCAAATTAATGTTGAAACAGTAGGAATACTCAGGATCTAAACATCTGAAAAAGCCATCCCAGAACAATAACGGTAACACAGTTAAACAAAGCAGCAAGTTGGAACACCACAGGGGCAGGAGGGATGAACAATTTATCACAGAGAAAGAAACAAATAGAATCCCAGCCTTGCTTGCCCAAGGATTTAATAAATGCTTTTGAACCAGAAAAAGGGAAAGCCATTAAGATCTTCAGGTTTTGCCCTTCTCTCTACTCCACTCCAAATATCTATTTAGAACTCTTGATCTCCTCTTCCTCTCAACCTCTGTTTTCTCCTTTAAAAGAGACAAAAAAACCCCAGCAGCTTGAAAATATTTGTTTTGTCCTTTTTCCCCAGTTTGTTTCTGAAGCATTTCACTCACCATCCCTGTATTGTCTGGCCACTGGCTTGCTTTCCTTACAGCAATCTTCAAAAACGCTTCCACATCTCCCAAAACAGTAATACAATTCTAAATACTGTGAAATGCACTTGCAGTTCTGTATTTGAGCCAGCTTGCTAACTGGCATCAACAGGAAACCAGAGTTTAAATAGAAGCCTCCTTTACTTTACGACTGTCGAAGAACATTCCATCATTTATGCAGAATTAGCATTCACAAATGCCAAAGACCCTCACAGGTGACATAGCTCCAAGAGCTCCACTACAGGTTTATTTCACAGAAAATTTCATGGGGAAAAAAGGTCCCCCTGCCTCCCTCCAAGTACCACATCCACAGAGAAAAATCTAAATAACAAGCAAACTTTCCTTTTTTTTAATCCTAAGTTTAAGTAGTAACATTTTAATTTAACTAAAAATAAAGCTACTATCCAAGGCATGATCGCTCATATTTTACTGTTCACAGCATAAATTTAAGCTCTGACAGAGCAAGAACAAATATTCTCACCTAAAACGTCTCCCACGCTGCTGATTCATTTTTGCTCTTGGAGCTACTCCATCAACTGCCATGAAGAAAACCTTCCTTGGTTTAATAATGCGGAACAGTACTTCCAAATAGTGAAAAATATCAGCAAAAATCTTATCTTCTGAGATTCTGAAGTGAACATCATCATCATTTGGATGTGAGCATTGATGTATAATGCCATTCATGTCCAGGTATAAGTTGTCAAATTCTGGAATCTGTAAAGGCACAGTTATACCCATTTGGTAACAGGTGGAGCAAGGCAATCACTGCCTGAGGCACGGCCGAGCCTATCGATGACCTCTGGAACACAAGTTAAGGTGGGGAGACTTCCCTGGAACTCCTGCACACCAATGGGCTAAGAATATCTTCACTTGTTATGGGTTTGTCTGCACTTGCAATCTGTCATCATGATTCTGCCAGGGAAGAAAGTCAGCTGAACAGTTCCTTACCCTATCCTGATTGTTTCTGGTACCTCAGGACTGGTGTCCCCTGTGCTCAGCCAATCTTCTACATTGTGTAAGGGAAAAGCAAACAAGAAAATCACACTTTTCAGGAAGAGATAATTTTACTTTTTTCATAGCCCCACACATTTCCCTGATTCGTATGTGCATAGCTGCACTATCAACAATACAAACTACACAACTGAGCATGCAGTTTCCAACACTATTTCAAAAACCAAGCCAGCTTAAGAAGCTTTAGGGCTCTCCCCTGTTAGCCAGTTCCTACCCTGACCACTGCATGCTGCCTCTTTAGCTACATCAATAGCCATGGATGAGTCTTGAGTGGCAACCACCACCAAAAGCAGTAGTTATCAGCGATAACATCAATTTCCTTCCCACACTTTCCAAATGTGGGGTTTTTTCCCCCCATCTAGTTCTCTGTTATCTGCAGCAGCCCAACTTTCTTTTAAAGGAAAAAAACCTCTCTCTCGAATGCACACAACCAACACATAGAGTACAAGCACCAATAAATGTACAAAGCAAAGGGACTGTTATCTTTTTGTTGCAAAAAACAACCAAACATGCAGAAGAGCAATTTGCAATAAATGAATCTATTCTTTAATCCACCACCAACGAAGGCACTGCTAACTTCTTGTGATCTCCTGTAGCATCGCTGCTGATGTATCTCCACATAATTTCAAAAGGCGTGTTGTTGGACTTGTATTTATCACCCAGAAGTAGGAGAAACACAATTATTTCAGAAAGAGGAATGATGGAGAGAAGAAACAAGAGGCAGGATTGGGAAGGGTCTCTAGTCCGCTGCGATACTTTGTCTTTTATTGTGCATCATGATCTTCAGTACAGTTACATTCAGTAACCAAACTGCTCTCACACATCATCCACACAGACCACTTTCACATATGGAAAAGCAAGGCACTGCAGAGGCAGCATTCTAAAGAGATGAAAACTGAAAACTAAAGCTTTTATACAGAAGCAACATACATATGAAAATCAGATGACCTGTTATGAAGCACAGCTATAATACAATTACAATACAATGATGTGTTTTACATAACAATTGCCTTTCACTCTGGGTAGTTTTTTTTCTATAATAGCAAAAAATCCTCCTAATCTAGACACCAGTACGGGTCAGTCTGTATTCAAATGATGTGGCACAGAAAAGGAAGAATGAGGATACATACTACTGTTAATATTACAGATAACAATGTACATGTTTTCTTTTCTCTTTTACACAGTAAGTATTCCACATAACCTATCACCACCTAGTCTTCAGAAAAGCTGAAGACTGACATTAGTACTGAGTTGTGCTTTCTGTTTAAGAACCTCTTTCAGAATGTACCATGGGTACTATCCCCTGTTGCTGTTCCCCTGGTTAGAGCAGGCACACACTGACTCCCTCAGCCACTGCAGTTCCCTGTTCTTCAGTTGAAGTTCAGTGCTGCCACCAATTTCAGTGAGCAGCCCGGGCTTTTAACAAAGCAGCTGAAAAGCCTTGCTACCTGCACCATGTAAGATGCTGTAGTGAAATCCAACTAACCGTAAGAAAAGAACGAAGCTTTAAAACTAGAAGGAAGAGTCAAACATCTGGATTTGGAATCACTTGAACAGGACATCTTAGGCACGTTGATAAAATGGCAATTCAGTCTTTTAAAATTTTATCTGTTTACAAAAAATGTACCAACAGCCAAACACGCCTTCAATCATTACCGACTCATCTCAGAACAGCCTTATTTAGGCAATAAAAGCACGTCCATAACACCAGCTGAAAATGACAATCCAAAGCTAAGAGCTTGACTCTAACAGGTACCAAATGACAATTTATCTGACTGCTAACAGCATTATCCACGGCTTTCCTTTAGAAGGCTTTAACGTCCTTCTCATTTTTGCTATTAATGCAAACTGCCTGACGTACAGGACAACAAGGAAACATCAGAGCGGTAAAACCTGTCCCTCATCATTACTGTGCCATTCGTCGTCAGCAGCAGTAACTTTTCCGAGGCCGGTAACGAGGGAACTCCGACAGCCGGCTACCCGCGGGGGCGAAGGGCCGCCGGGCGCCGAGGAAGCACCGCGGAGTTGCGGTCGGGCCGGGGAAGGAGCGCGGCCGGCGGGGAAACAAAAGCGAAAGGAGCCGGGCATCGCCACGCCGCGGGGGAACGCCCGGGCTGGGCACCGCCACGGGGCACAGCGAGGTGCGGGCTCGGGTGCTTATGAAAACACTGCTCGCACGTAAGGAGGAGAGCAAACACCGCGTCGCTGACCGGCGACAGCTGGCTCCCGGCACTGCTGTACGCTAAGGGCGACCTCAGGTCGGATGTTCGGGCTTCCAGGGGGGCTCCGAAAGCCTCGCCCGCTTCCCAGCGACCGCACGCCGCCATCCCGCGGCTTTTGGCCGCTTCGAGCTGCGGGTCTCGCCGAGGCGCGGCCGGAGGCGCAGCCGCCGGCCCTGCCCCGACCCGACCCGTCTCACAGTGAGTGAGCCTCGGCTCAGCCTCGCAAGCTCGGCCCAGGCAAAGCCCAGCCGGGGCCCAGGCCCGGTCCCTCGTCCCGCCGAGGGGCCGGTCAGGATCCCCCTCCTCCGCCCCGGCGCGGAGACGGGCCCGCGGCAGGGCAGCAGCGCTCCGCTCCCAGCTTACCTGATGCTCCTTCAGCACCTGGCTGAGGCAGGGGTACCGCTCCGAGATCCACCGGTAAAACTTGGGAACCCCCATGGCCCCCGCCGCCCGCGTAGCCCCGCCGGACCCAAACAACCGCGGGCCGCGCTCCGCCCTCCTTCCGGCGCGCTGTACTGACAGCGGGGCCGCCCGCACCGACCATAGAGAGCGGCGGACAGAGCGGCGCTGCTGGCGCGGGGCGGGGCCAGCTCCACCGGCCTCTGGCGCAGCCGCCGCGCCGTCCCTTTCCTCCTGGCCGAGGGGCCGGGGAACCGTGAGCGGGGGCTGCAGCCCTCGGCGGGAGGTCCCGACAGCGCCCCGGTGCCCTCAGGCCCGGCCGGGCAGCTCTAGTCCCCGTGTGACGCAAATCAGTACCCGCCTCAGCGGCTCCCTGCGTGCTGGTAGAGCCTGGGGACGTAACCGGAGGGACACTGGGATCAGCAGCTACCGGCACAGTGGCGCACAGCTGCAGGAACAGAAATATACCACACCAGATGCCAGTGATGCTCTGCTGCAGGGCAAGGGAGGGTACTTCGTCCCTATCCCCCCAGTGTGGATGCCTAGATAAGCGTGACAGTAAGTGAGGCTATGTAATGACCCTGGCTCTTGTCCCTGTCAAAGCACTTTACACCTGAAATGGAGTTTTCAAAACCACTCCCTACAGCCACGCTTGTTACAAGGGCGAGGAGAGGGCCTCTCAGAGATCTGTGGAGCCAGAATGGATGTTCAAGTCACAGATCCTAGTCCTTGCCTAATGCACTGGTGTTAGAAGCCATACTGCTGGGCTCCTCCCACTCACAGCTCTCTGCCCCTTTCCTTCACCGGGGTTCCTCAGCACAGCAGGTAATGGCTAAGCAAACAGATTCAGAACAGGTAATCTGTTTCTTCACCGGTTTCTTCATGGTACAATTGAGATCCCAAATGCTGTTGCAGACAGAGCCAGACCTGATGGTATACACGCAAAGAAACCAAAGCTCAAGGTCTACCTCTGAAAAGAAATACTAATTATTTTTAGAAAGCCCTTCTGAATTATGAATAGAAAAATTGGAAGAACCGCTTCACCTCATCTCAGTGTAAAACTTTAATGTCAGGTTTTCTAATCTGTAACCTGAATGAGAAAAAAACTTTACAAAAATATACAGTACTACTTTATAAAGAAGGCATTCTTTCAACATTGTGAACAAATTTCAGAGTAAGAAACTTGCAGAGTCTAATTTGTAAGCAGTTCCCATGTACTGCCTTCTTTATGTATACAGAACATAAGTCATAACATCTTAAACATCTGGAAGTGTATTCATAACATACCTGCAAGTGCATTGTATATTTTACATAGATTTCATATTAAGACCATTCTACTGCTTACAATCAAAATTCAACAGAATTAACCAGTTACCACTGATTAATACTTGCTCACGAATATTATAGCTGCACCATTTGTGAATGGTACCGTTCCAAAGTGAGCAAGCTTCACATATATGGAGCCCAGCCCATATACATCTGGCAGAGCAGGTTGTCATCGCTTGCTTCTTGAATAAGGTAATGAACATGGCCTTCAATAGACAAGGGTAACCCTTTTATTCTGTTCCTAGTCTTTATGACACCTTGCAGCCGTTGTTCTATATCAAGGACATGTGTTTTGGCCTGTAAACAAAGAAAAAGGAAAAAAGAGTATTGCAACTATCCATGAACTTCCAGTTGTTTAAAAATAAAGTATTAATTAGGATGTGTTTGAAATCTCTATGATGATTTAATACAAAGCCTAGATGTCTATATCAGTCTACTCCGAAAATAAAGAATATTCTGGTTTTTATAACAATTTTTAAAATGGGTTGTCTTATAGTTTTACAAACAAAAATTACCAGAGGAGATTGAAAAGCTATGCAAGCGTATTTGAGAGTGTTAGAATGCTTTCTTTCATAAAGTTATTTTCAAATAAATATTTTCGTGGTGTTTTTCTTGGAATTTTGGATAAAAGTAAAGAAGATACCTAGTCTGGAAAACATAGGTGAAAAATATGAGCAACTGAAAATGAAGGAGCCTAGCACCATGTTGTGCTGAGATAGTACAAATCAATTGTTCCAAACCCACTAGAGTAGCCAGCTCATACCAACTATACTTGTACATTTCATTTTAATAATTCTGCTTTCTGGTTCAGCACCATATACAACTATGTGGGTGGTGCTGTAACTAAAATAAAGGTTATATAGACACAGCCCGCTCAGGAGTTGAAGACCAGGAGATTTGCTGTGCTCAAATAGCTCAGTTAAGTTCTTTACTGTAATACAGCTTCAGTATTGTAGTTTACCCTTATATTATCAGTGCTCCCTTGTTTTTTTCCTGCTATTGCCCATATTTATTTTCTCTAACTATTCCTTTTAATGCAAAAAGAGACAAATCAGAACAGGGGAAAGACTATTAGAGCTTGTGCAAGCTGTGCTTTAGGTGACAGTACAGTATTTACACCAGCAGCTACAAAAGAAACATGACATCCTAAGTTTAACCAATATTTATCCAATAATAAATATCCACTCATGAAAAGCATAAAAACATGGATGGAAAAGACTCCAGAGGTCACCATCACTGTAAAGCTGGACGGCTGTGTAACAGCCAGAGCAAGGGGTAGCAAGAACCTTATCTGTCCTATTGTTTCTGTTGATGCTGTCCTTGACTTAGTAACACTTAACAAGAGAACTGTAGGCTCTGTTTTGTTTAGTTCTTTAGCAGATTAATTACATTTCCTATCAATAAAAAGTCTCTTTACAGATAAGCATTATAAACACAGAGATACTCAAGAAGAAACAACCAGAGGGATTTTTAAATGAAAGAAAAAACAAGACAGTTAAGTTTGAATTAGAAAATACATAGCTTGCAACCATAACTGCCATTTTTACATGTGAATACCTTTTGCTATGCTTACTTAAAACTAACCTTTTCATTGACAACTTCTCCAGTTTCATTCACCTGTGCCTTTGTATTCCCTTTAACAGGTTTACTCCATTCAACAAGAGGATCATGGAGAAAAGTTTTTAAGACACTAAATAAAAATAAGAAAAGGGTAAGATACATATATAATATTTGCAAAACAAGAACACTGACAGGAGTCTAAAGTTAGCACTGAATATTTATACTGTGATATTTAACTGCTTGTCATAATAAGACTAAGCTCGTGACAGGCACATGCTGGAACCAGTACACTGACCAGCAGTTACTGTTTCAGATGTTTAGACTACAGACAAGCTATTTCAGAGTGTGTAGCAAAACCAGTTGCTGTACCTCATTAGAGGCTCCCTTTGATCACGCATCAGCCTCATGGTGACTTCACAGGCTCTTCGGAACAGACCTTCTGTCCCCATTGGACCCATTCCATTAACCATGTTGTGAGTGAGACGAAAAGGAACGATTTCTGGAACTTCAAAAGTTTCTCCCTTTGCACAGAGAGAAAAAGGGCATGCCCTGAGCATTTTAAGCATTGGTAAAGGATTGCATTGTTTTTAGTGGTTTTCCTCATCTTTGTCAGTGGCAGTTTACTAGCTGAAAAGATATGTTTGCTCAGATCACATTCCTCCTCAGCTGTTAAAGGGAAGGTACAGTGAATAAGGGATACCAATGTCCAAGTAACCTTTATCCCCTGTTTTAATATACTAATACAGGGTATAAAATTTTGTTCTAAATATATATTGCTGCTCTGTAGTCTCATACAAAATGCTAACTTTTATAATATGCAAGTTAGCTTAAAGTCAATTTCTTTTTAATTAAGGGTTGTGTAGGACGATCTAGGCTTACTAAAAAGAAAGCAAGAGAAATAAACAGTATTTCTATCTCACTAATCTCAATTAAAGAGCACATCTCCCACATTAAAAGCATCTCAAAAAACCCATAAAAACTCCAAATCCCACTCCGGCCACCATTTCTGCTCTTTGTTTTTACAGAACCACTGGAATTTTTGTGCTGAATTTGTAAGGGAGAAAAAAGAAACTTCACAGCAGCACAATTCTGAAGGTAGCAATTACAGCTTTGGTTGGAAGGTGGGAGCAGAGAGTCACAAAATAGGAACACTCTAAAATTTGGGCTATTTCAGTATAGCCATATCAGCTCATCTGATACTGGCTAAATCAAAAAGCTGGCTTTCATTAATGCCATATACTGAGCAATCACAAACTCTTCACAGGTACCCAACAAACAGTCTGGGAAGAATAAAAAACAAAGCCAGAGAGATAACACATAGATAAGTTAAAGTAAAAAAAGTGGGAAGAAAACAGGGGAAAAAAAAAAAAGCATGACTGTAGAAATGTATAACTTACATGCATGTAAATAAAATAAGAAGCATCTTCAGCCAGTGGCGTTTCTCACCTTATTGAAAAGGCAGTTGAAATCCACATGCACGCATTCACCAGTCAAGGAATCAAACAGGATGTTTTCACCATGACGGTCTCCTAGACCAAGTATGTAACCTACCATTGACATAACGGCAACAGAACGACAATAGGCTGACCTGCTATTGTACCTGGAAAATAAGAACCAGGTAAGTCTCAGTCACGTGGACATACACACAAGTAGGTATGCTTGAGCTAGCCCAATACTAGTCACTCACCATGATGTTGGATCAGGAAACGTTCTAAGAAACCATTCATGAAAGAGAGGAGGATGTCGAGGCAGAAGGACTTCTTTGAACATTTTCAGCTTTTCAGGCAAAGGTGCCGACTTTGGAAGCATATGCTGACGCAATTCTTTCCCAGTCATATAGATGCCTGTAATAGACCTCCTCAATTAAGCAAAAGAAACCCCCAAATATAAAGCTTTACCTATACTACTGCAGTACGGCATTTTAGAGAAGATCAACATCTCCACAAAACTGAAATAAACAATCAAATGGAAAACAACCCATAGAGCACATTGGTACAGGGGTACTGGAAAGTAAATTAAAAAATCATGTTAACTGAAAAAGACGACCTGGCAAACATGCTACCAGTTTTATCAATCACTATGGGGTGGAGTGGGGGGAAAACACACACAAAACACTCTTCCACCCTCACCAAGCCATTCATTGTCTTCAGCTCAGATTTGGAATTCCAAATTCCCAGACATCTGTATCCATACAGATAATGTGCAAAATTTTCTCCCGAAGTTTTATTGCACTGACCAGAAACTTGCTTTGTTAACAAGACATTCCAAAGAAATCTGATCTTTTCCTGGGGAAGTTGCTGTACCCTAAGTTATCTCACACAAACATACCAGAAATGAAAAGCAACAGATCAAATCTAAATAAGTCCACAGTCCTTTCTGTTATTCAGTGTTGCACATACAGTCTCATGCTGCTGACATGACTTACATCTTTGTATAAAAGAATGTATTAAGATGATTGTGTTACCAGTTCTCATAAGGAACTTGCTTACTGCAAGCACCCATTCTCTTCCATCTAAATGTCTACCACACATGAAGAACAATATATTGCAGATAGTTAAAGATACACGACTGCAACTTTAGAATTTCGTATGATCCTTGCCGTTTTTCTCATCTACTAGTAAAGATATAAGATCTTAAAAATATATATAAAAAATTCACCATAGGCCAATATATTTCTTTACCTTTCTCCTTATAAAGCTTTATCAGGATGTTTCGTAAGCCAGCAGTGTTGTTCACCCATTCAATTATGCCACACTCATCATTTAAGGGAATAACGGCGTAGGTTCGAATATGGAGTTCCCGCCTGCGTGACTCTGCATCTTTCCTCAAACACTACTCACAAGAGAAAAATAAGATAAACAGCTAACAGACTCAAAACATATCAATAACATTATTATATCTCTATCTTTTTTCCAATCACAATCTAGAATTTAAAATTCTAAGCTTCACTGTCTGCACTAGGTCAAATGCAAGCAAAATGCTCACCTGTTCTCCAAAATAAATGAAAAATAGATATTTTTGCAATAAAATAGTTGAACTGCATAATTTGTACATGGCTTAAATCCCTTAAAAGCAGTATTTGAAATAAGTGGTTCAGTGATTCAGAAATGCTATTATTTGCTTTAATCTCATGGAAAACATGGTACCTTAACCTTAAGCATATTGCTGAGAAATAAACAGTAACTGAAATAAGTATGGCAGCACTTTTAGAATTAAAAGATGGATTTACCTACTTCTCCTTAAAAATACTAGAAAATCCTGAATAAGAAAGAAACAGCATGACAGCAAAGTCTGCAGTTCTTTACTTACTGTAAATAACCTTTCCCACCTTGTTTTTTTTTCCCTCCCTCTGAAGAAGCAATAGTTGTGGCAAAACATTATATTTTGTTACTGTTTTCACAAGTCCGTAAGAAATTATAGATTATCAATTGCCACTGATTTTTGCTGAAATAAGATCATTTGCAACACTCCACTTTTCTTCCAGTAAGCTTTATCTTAAGGCAATGTTTTGGGTTTCCTATTAGACAGTTCAGCATCTTGTTCTCGTCAGGACACATGGTGCATAGTATTGTATAACTCAAACCTTATTAATTAGGGAGTTGAATTCCATGAGCCGACAGTCTTTTCGTAGATCATCTTTTGGCTTACACATCATAATGTAAGATTTCCCATCTGAACCTTTCAAGGTGATCTTTTTTGGCTTTTGAAGTGAGGCAAGAATTTCCACCTAAGGAAAATATTAAATTCCTTATTAACACCTGTATCAAGACCAAGATGAAGTGTCTAACTGTAATAAAGCCCTGCAACCAATCATGTTAGCACTTCCATGGTGCCACAGCATATTAACCTCAGACCAAAATTTTACTTAGTACCCAGAAGCTGTATCTGTCTCAGGCTGTTATGACAGATGCCACTCATTTTTCACTGAAGTAATTGTGAAGCTTACTACTTACTCCTCCATTTCTAGGGAACCAAGATATATTTGCAGCGATATTTACTTAGCAAGAAGTTTAAAATGAGGTGGCAGTTAGAGGCTTACCGTATCATCAAAGCCAGCAATGTAGGCCCAGCGCCCAGGAAAAGGGTCATGGTTGGCATGTGTACCAGGAATCGAAGGAAGAGTCGGTATCATTACAGATTGTAAGGGAATGAGGATTTCACTAAATGTGTGCTCTTCCACTAATCTCTTAAGGGTTTTGAAATGAATATTCATGCTTAATGTGGAGCTGTTTCCATCAACCTTGAAAAAGTTCAAAAGTTAGTAATAAGCACTTTAAATATTACTGCTTCTTCACATGAACTAGTAGAATCATAAATGCTTATGGTAATAATAAACATTGCAAGTTGCATTTCAAATGAAATGGGAGTGGTCAAAAGTAAATCTATCTGGCCTTTATGGCACATGTATTTTTCACTCTGAATGTAAATACTGAGAAATGAACAAATTTATTTAGTTTTGCCTTTATTATCAAGTTCATTTATTCATGAGAACACCACCAGCGTGTTTCCATACTTAAAGCCTGTGAAAGTTACTGGGCAAGCATCACACATGAAAGCACAAAACAATGTGAAGTCTGTGCACTGTGAAATTTTATATACTGAAATACTTTACAGTTTGGTCAATTTAGAGCCATTTTCTACTTCTTAAAAATATTCTTAAGTAAAAAACCCAATCTTCTACAAGTTAGTGTAGTTTCTGTTAAATCGCAGTAATATAATGAAATGACCAATGAAAGCTATCAGAAAAAGCTGTGTAACATTTTTAAACAATTCTATTAGAAAAGCATATAAACTAATGCATGTAAGTACCGGTTTGTTGCACAGTTCTAATAGCTTATCTGTAAGGCGTGCTGCATCTCCAATAAATTTTCCTAACGATTCCTTCATGTGAATAGCTTTGTTGAGAATTTCCTTACATCTATTGACACGCGTAGAGTAAGACGACTGAAAAGAGGAAAGTTAAAGTTTATTAAACAACAGTCAAAGAAATTAAAGAAGCTTAAAAAAGTCCCAAACCCCATGGGAATATATTCTTTTCTCTACTGATTGCTTGTCACATTTAATATCCAGAGAAGGATGTTCTCCAACTGAAATTTCATACTTGAATAAGTAATGAAGTGGTATGGTTGTGGGATGTGTGTGTATATGTGTTATTCCTTTCCAAAACCCTTTTTGGGAGTTCTACACCATAAAGGCCAATATTCAAGAATATGACAATGTATCCTGAACATTATTTCACCAGCTGTAAAGAAACAGTATGCACCATGTTCTCCAATTTGCTTTGGAATGACTTTACTACCAGGACAAAGTCTACCTTGTTTTAATAGAATCACAGAATGTATAAGGTTTGAAGGGACCTTTAAAGGTCATATAGTCCAACTCCCCTGCAGTAAGCAGGGTCATCTTCACTAGATCAGGTTGCTCAGAGCCCTGTCAAGCCTGACCTTGAATATCTCCAGGGATGGGCCCTCCACTACGTTTCTGGGCAACCTGTTCCAGTGATCTACTACCCTCATATTGAAGAGCTTTTTCCTAATATCCAACCTCTATCTCCCCTTTTCAAGTTTAAAACTATTACCCCTTGTCCTACTGCTTCATGCCCTCATGAACAGTTCTTGCTCAGCTTTCTTATAGACACCGTTCAGGTACTGGAAGGCCGCTATAAGGTCTCCCTGGAGCCTTCTCTTATCCAAGCTGAAAAAGCCCAACTCTCTCAGCCCATCTTCTTCATAGGAGAGGTGCTCCAGCCCTTTGATCATTTTTGTGGCCCTCCTCTGGACATGCTCCAACAGATCCATGTCTTTCTTGTGTTGAGGGCTCCAAAGCCGGACACAGTACTCCAGGTGAGGTCACACCAGAGCAGAGTAGAGGGGCAGAATCACCCCTCAATCTACTGAACACACCTGATGCAGCCCAGGATGCAGTTGGCTGCCTGGGCTGCAGATGCACGTTGGTGGCTCATGTCCAGCTAATCAGCACTCATGGTATAATCAAGGCACAGAGTTCACTATTTGATTATAAAACCGGGAGTATTATTACAACTACTATAACCAACAAGATCTAGTATCTGTAACTACCCAATTCTTTAGGTATTTGTTACTCAAATTTCCTTTCCTAATCCATCATGCAAGTCAGGATGCATGTTAGCATTCTAATTTGGAATATTTAAACCCTAGTATCTGAACTTTAGACTGCAATTAGCATTGATACCCTGTTCCCCAACACTGTATCACAGCAAACAAAACTCTCAGTACCTTCTTATCCTCTTAAGGTAAAGTAAGTTGTATTAGCATTTATCTCTGATGAAAATCGTTGTACAAGGTTAATTAACAAAGGTGTAGCTATACTCATCAAGGTACCTTGGAGACAGCAGTCATCATCCACATCGCTTGCTGTGGATAGGCTAAAAACACTTTAGCGACAATCACCATCAGAACTGCAAAGACTTCATCATGAGAATGGCAGATCCGGGAGATTAACTGAGAAAAAGCCGTCAGGAACTGGTAAGGTGCCAGGTGACTCGTGTGCTCTGTAATCACCTTATTTATTTTAGCTAAATCATTTTTCATTTGAACCCGTTCTGAACGACTAGCTGAAAAATACAGGAGGACAAGATGATGTTCCTTTATTTTTCCATTGGAAATGTAAAGTCATTTAAGTCAAGCCTAAAGAAATGGGTTTTTTGGGCAATTTCCATTAGCAAAAAAACTCAAGGAAAAGGAAAAGCTCCTATTGTAAAATTCCTTTTAACACAGCAAATGACTTAATACTATTTAACTAGCCAAGAACAATAGGAAATAAACCAGCAGAGATAACAGGAACATGGAATAGGCAGTATCAAAAAAGTTTTCCTTACAGTCTTAAACTAAAATATCTATTACTCATCTGAAGTGATGCAATGGCATAGAACAAACCAAAATCACTCCATTCCCCCAGTAAAAGGAACAGAAGAAAGAGGGAAGAAAGTCTTTACAAGGGATGAAATTAGCATATCTGTTCCTATCTCCACTCTTGCCCCCTCAGGGCCCAGCATGAAAAGAACATCAACAACACAGAAAGCGGCAAGTGATGCATCTGCAGCCAGATCCAGTTGACCTAAGCATATATAGAAGCAGGTCAAGATCAAGGAGCTACAACTGTCTGCTTCACTACAGACAATGTTTGCAGTTTCCATCTGTAGTAGTGTCTCCCACCCAAAATGCATCTATGGTAGTAGATTCACATGCCTCAACAGATCCTCCCCCCACCACCACCATTTCAGTAAAATTCTTTCAGCAGTTGGAACCAAGACAAATGGGAAAAAAGCCCCAAAGCACAACACTTTACAGTAGCAAGTGTACACAAAACCACTGCTCGTTTCTCATGAGACAACTTTGAAGAGGTAACAGATGAGTTTCCCTAAATCTGTTGATCGACTTAAGTTACCTGAGGAATATTGCTATCTCAATATAGGTATTTTTAAAAACTCTGGAAGGTTTAATTACAATAACTAGTACTCTCCTGTATATTGACATCCTGTAGCTTAAAAGAGTAATAGTAGTTCTTTCTAGATAACAAGTCTAAACAGAGCTGGAAACATACTTCACTGCTCTTTCAATCATATATTCACGAGTATGACACAGGAATTTTGTGTTGGGAAAAAGCATTCTACCTTTATCACATTCATATGCTTTTGCTCCAAAGTCCAGCCACAAAGATAGCATTCTTGGCATTGACTGATAGATGAATTGGTTTCCATACTGTAGAGACCTGTGATTACATGTTTACATTACAGCAGGTTAATGATATAAATTAGAAGCATTATACATTTCACATCCTTAATAGTTTCACATTCCATTCTAGAGTTTAGAATGTTTGGCATTTTAATGCATATGCAACAACTAAAAGCTTACTAATATATAAAGGTTTTGCTTTTATTAAATCAGAACTGCAGATGAATTAACTAACTGTCTTGCACAAGAGAAACAACTGCTTAGTCAGAGGAAAAGTTAGGTATAACTTTTAAAAGTTAGGTATATATGAAAATAAAAAAAGGAAGCATGCAGTATTTAATTTCATGATGTTGCATAAAAATTTGAATCAGTGTGAACTATTGAAGTACAATATATTATTTTTTTTTCCCCCCAGTATATAAATCACCCTCCTATAGAACCTAAGCAAAGTTCCCCAGGGTCTAACCTCCCAAAATGATGAACTATGTATCTAATCAGATCTCCTTGTTTTTCCATCTTGTTGTCAGTTACCATCGGCATTAATTTATCATAGTATTTAGCAAGATAAAAATGTCCATCTTCCCATTCTGGCAAGAAAATCGTAACATCCTGCAACAAAATCAAGAGATAATTACTGTAGAGAGGATGCTGAAATTGAAATAAAATATATAAGTATAATCTAGATAATTAAGAACCTTGTATTAATCAGCTACCTTTGTGCAAAGTACATACACGAAATTTAGTGGTAACTAAAAAATTAGTAGCTATTAGTCATAACTTTCTAACTTCAAACATTGTAATTTTGCCCAAAATAAATGCCTATACAAACCAGAAGTTTGTTCCTAAAACACCTTTTGGACTTGGAGACAGTAAAATAATTCAAGATGGAATGACAGAATTCCTCAGCTAGGAAAGATTATAGTTTAATTAAAAATAGCTTCCATTAACATCCGTTCTCTAGTAACACTGGGTTGTTTACAGTGCCGATACTTAAGACAGTAAAGAATCCTAAGCATTAGTATTTTAATATGACTCACTGAAGTGTCATTAGTTTCCATTATTTCAACCTTCATTAGATTTGATATATCAGTTAGATTTTTCTCTGACTTACAGAAGTACTTCAATCAGTAAGACAGAAGTAAGCATTAACAGTACCAAATGCCAAAACCTGGCTAGGAGACATACCACTTTCAAGGAAACACAAAGATCTGCATCCGCTCCTGGTTTAGTACTCAACAGCAGTGCCAAAACAGTATTTCACTGGCACAACAAGAAGCAGCAGTGTAGTGCTACTGAAGAAAAATGTACAAGTTGCCCCCTTCCAAGTCCTTCAGAGCCTGCAAGCCTATTTAAAGCACAGTTCTAAGTCACAACCAGAGTGAAGAAAATCTGAAGAGTAGTGTGATGTATCATCAAGTTATCTCACTGTCTATTTAAAGTACCCCACACTTGAATGAGGAATTCTAATTTCAGCATGAGTAAGGAAAAAGCCATGCTCCTTTTTTAACTTTAGAAGAATTATACTAGAGAATCTTAGCTCCCACTGTTGGGAACTATAGACTTCCCTGCACTGATGTGTTGTATTAAAGCTAATTCAGATAGTTAAATCTTAACAAGAACTACTTCCCATCCTACACGTTGATACACTATTTAATCACATTGATGTTGACATTGGTTCACACCATCATGAGCATAATGATAGCTTACTTAGGGGATATATCATTATTCAAAACTACTGTCTTGTTAATACTAGTATATCAAATTACCTTATACTTTTTCATAACCGCATTGCTTTCAAAGTTAGCAGTTTCTTCCATAAATCTCCCCACTAGCAGCATCGCCCGACCATGGATAAGCTGATTCTTGCTACTGCGTGGTGCTTTATTTTCAGGGAAACATAGCTCAACCCCCTTCTGGAGAACAATGAGCGCCTGATGAACCTCACCCTAAGAAAAAGAGGAAAACATTTTCTGTATTTTAAATGTATATATAAAATACATACAGATGTAAAACATCTACTTTGTAGTTGTTATTAAAGCAAAGCTATGTCTTCAAGTGTTTTCCAGACCCTTTTGGCTGTAGGCACAGAATATTACTGACTTCATATGCTTCTTATATTCCCCTGTTATCTCAGCACTGTTGTCCCTTCAGGTTTACCACAAGAATTGCTCCCATGTTTGGTGCCTACCTCTATTAGTTAAAAGGATACTATTAGGGAAAGGTCTACTATTAAGATAATTAAAATTTTCTGTGGCTGCTTTGCCAGAGGCAGGTAATCCAACAGCTGATTTCTGTCAGAAGTCAATGGATACAGAAAAAGGATGACTAGCAGCTGGAGTTAAAAACTTCCTGTGGCTCAACTGCAATTAGAACATGTTGACAGCCCAGTTGACATGTTTTGTTCTACATATACTGATTGTGTGCCTTTTTTTTCCTTGAAGAAATATAAGAAAGTACATTCCATTTTCATTTTCTTTACCTTGGACCAGAGCCACTTCGCTCTTTCTATATAAAGTTCTGAGAGTGTAGATTCCCCAGCATTCAGAAGAGCATTGTATGCAGTCTGGTGATGACCAGCTTTTCTTGCAACTCTAGCACTCTGGAGCCAACACTGACCAACAAGCTCACTGTAATCCTGGCTGCAGAAATATTTTGGCAGAAAATGAAATTTCAGTCATGAATGCTACTTTACAGTCTTAAGGTGTTAAAACACAATTTCTCAGCAATATATATACTACATAGTGAAATTTTAAAATTATTTGTAATACTTCTGTTTCACACTTTTTTCCATTTAGACCTAGAAGATACTCTTTGCCCATTTCTATTTACCTTTCCTCTAGAAACTACTTGCCCCTTCTATTTTGAAGGTAGGTAATATTGGAGAGGGCTGCTTTTGTCTACAGTATAAATTTCCATTGTTTTATATTCTCTCATCTAACATGCATGTGGAAAACCAGAATGTTACTAAGAGTATGACACAGACAAGAAATAATCATGTTTTTACCTTTTACTGAGGCTAAGCAGAGCCCTTCGCAGTGCTAAAATGGGTTCTTTTGCTCTGTAAGAGTTTTGGGTCATTTCAATACGAGCACACCAGTTCAGGGAATCTCTACTGTGGTCACCATCTGGTTGCTGAAACATTGGTCCAATACTATGTTCCAATTCACACAGCATATGCAACCTGTGTTAGCAAAATAAAGGCAGGCAGTTGAAAGCTGAAAACTGGTTGCTGATTGAGATATATGTAAATTTTACAAAGCTTTTGCCATTTTCTTTCTAAAAGTTGGCCACACAAGTAATTCCAACTAGAAGGGCTTCTTTTAAATTAAAAACACAGCAAACCCAAACACACAAAACCAAGGATTTGTAAACTGGCAAGTTATTTTCTCATGATTCCTTTAAAAAGCTGCTGGATACAGAGAGAACGAAGATCACTCAGAGAGGAAGTAGATCTTCAGAAAGAGTATTTCTATCCACAACTTGAAGCAATCGTTCAAAAAAAGTCTGATGTTTTCAACAAATACCATTTTAGAGGCAATATACTATCTGTTATTCAGACACCTCCTCTATGATAAAGTTGTTAGATTTATTTAAAAACACCATAATTATAAGTTGTCACTGGCAAGCTGCAAAACTGAGAGCTTGTAAACAATTAAGTTTGCATTGGCAGTGTTTACTGTGGTGGCTAGCAAATCTGACAGTGACTGTTGGAAGGCTTCTGGGTAGACTAGATCAACAGCTAAACCGAACTATTTTGATACACTTCTTTCTCAATACTCAATTTCCTAAAAAAGAAGACCACTGCAAAAATTAACCAACATAAAATACTAGTAATTAAAAAAATACACTTCAACTATCCAGTTTCATGCAATATCTTTCCATAATGATGCATTTACAGTGCAAAGGAAGTATTAAGCTTTTTTCCTTAAAAAAAACTTTTTAGCATACTGCAGCCAACTTCAAAACTATTAATAAAGAATCATAGAACGGTTTGGGTTGGAAGGGACCTTGAAGATCACCTAGTGCCACCCAGCCTGTGATGGGCAAGGACACCCTCCACTAGGTTGATCAAAAAGTAGAGGAAGTAAGGAAAGGAAGGAAATTAAGAAAAAGTAAAACCACTGAAAGGGATGGGGGTTTCAATTCTTACTGCTCTTTGTTGGTAAGAGTCCTTTCAGGCCACAATACAGATTAAAAGCAATGCTCTTCAGTTAATGGAGTTACTGGCTGTATTACTACTTTAAGGAATTAAATTGTTGAATTTTCTTACTTGATGGTTACATAAACTTGCTTGCTGATTTTGAAAGACTATACCCAAAAGGTGTGAGAAAATGCACATCGGTACCACTTAGTGTGGAAACAGAAAATTCTTGTTGCTGCATCCTTGATTAGGTGGATTTCTGAATTTGAGAACAGTGACATGAAAATCAGAAACCTGATAATGTGTTCGTATCCTCGCTGATAGGATCCTCTTTCAAAGCTTGCTGCTGAAAGGGGTACAATCTGTTCTGCTCGAACCACCTTGAGCGTTTCATAAAATTCTGCTTCATTTTTCTTCTTGGCCGATAATAGTAAATGTCCTAATCTGACACTCCAAGTCGTGGACTTCACATCTTTAGGGAGAAAAAACCACAACCCTCTCAAACCGTTTCTTTAAGCAGCTTAATCTGAACATGCTAATTCCCTCTTAACTTATTACTGGAGTAAGTTTCTCTCAGAACTGGTGAAATTAATTCTAAAAATACTGTATAATTATACCCAAAATCCACCCCCCAGAGAAACACAGACTTGGCCTTAGACTCACTTGAAATTTCTACTGAAAGACTAGACAGTTTACCATCAAACACATCTAGGAAACTGTCAGAACCAACCCAAGACTAATAAATTACTATTGCTACCCTTTGATTCAAGATGATGAGCCTGAGATGTACAATTGCTCAGAAATGCAAGGTGACATTCACATTTTTATATCTCTTACCTGAAGCCAAATAATTTTCTAGTAAATCCCATCGTGACAGTTTCCAGGCTGCTTCCACTCTGTAAGTGTTCAATTCAGAAATCCATTCAGACCTATTAAAAGAAAACAAAGGTAATAAAAGTTTGTGCTGATTTTTTTTCCTTTCCCCTCAATATGTTAGTCTTTCATTATATTAGGAAATATTCTTTATGTAAGGCTTACCTTCCTTGAAATGAAGCAAGTTATCTTGCTTCTAATAAAACCAAATATAATCAAAGGATATGCATTAATAACAAATCACATACAAGACAATCCCAAAAATTCAATTGCCAAGTAGTGTGTTTAACTTCTACACCACATTTGAAAAACTACCATTGTCCAATCCATTTAATCTTATCAAGCTACAGACAATGACTGAAAGATTATATATTTAAGAAATTAAAGGATATATCAACACTGCACACGGTGCAGACAAGAAGTACTAAGACTTAGGGGAGTTTTGAAACAAAAATTTATACACGAATCACTTGAAGTTTTCTAGCTTCACATTGCTACTTGCATATGCTTGGTAAGCCTCAGATGCTTGATAATGCAGAACTGCTGTTGAGACACAAATGTAATACAAGAGCTTCATATTACTCAAATACACATTGTATTAGATGCTTACAGTACCTGTTTGCAAGCACTCCATTGACCTGAGTAATTACAGTAGATAACTGACCAAGGCCTAACATGGACTTCACTACACCATGATAATGAATAATCTAGAAACAGAGAAAAACAGATTTAAGAATGCACACACACACACTAATTAAATCCATGGAAGTCTGAAGGCAAATCTATTGGTTGTTTTCTATAATACCAAAAGGCACAACCAATTGCACCATAAGCTAAATGAACATTCAAAATTTAAAAAGCTTAAGATTGCTAAAGAACTTAAATCACTACAGGCAATTTTTGAAGCATGCCTCACCACAAATATAGTTTGATGTTACTTTATTAATACCCATATCAGAAGCTGGGAATGAAAAAAATTATTTAAAGAAATTAACAAGAAGAAAAAAGTCACAGGGAGAAAATAACCCCAAAAGCCAAAGTAATTTCACTATTCACAAAAACATTTTTCATACTGTGGGAATGAAGTAGGGCCATCAAAACACTACTTAAGTTACCTGCTATCAGCTGTGGTAAGAGAAACTCTGCTTCACAGGGAAGCATGAGAAACTACCAGGACACCCTAGCTTATGAAGCATTTTACTAATTCCCATTAGAAGAATATTCAGAATATAGGAAGGGTAATACAGGTATTCAACTTTCTCTTTGCACTGATCACCACATCTGTGGATATTCACTTCTGCATATGAAAAGCACGATGGTGTTCCAGTACTGCTCAGCTTTACACTACCTTACATGTTCCAAATAAAGGAAGGCAAAGGGGAGTGAAAGACGAATAATAGTAACTTTTCTTTAATCCATTTCCAATTGCTCTTATATAATGAACATATTATTGTTTATTATTGACTTTCAATGAAAGAGTTACCTGTGGTAACTTGCTTTAAGTGTTCTCTTGGTGTGTACCAGCAGTAACTGATGCTTAAGCAACCCAGTTCCAGGCATTCCCCAGCAAAGGCTGAAGTTTAACTGGGAAGCTGTTCTAGCAAAAATTTGGGCATAAGTATCTGATTATTAGCCTAAGCCTGCAAACTACAATACAAACCCAGATTTGGTTTAGTTCATAAGACACTTCCAATAGCAATAATTATTTAGCAACTACCCCAGTGAACTCATGTTCCCATTTTACTTAAATAGTCTGAAGATGTATTTTTGGTTTAGTCTTGTGTTAGTTAAGAAGATGGTAAGAATTTTATACACATATATATTTAAAAATAAAATGTAAATAACATGTCCTGTATTTACCTGATCAGGTTCCAGTTGGATAGCCCTATCATAACAGGCTGTTGCATCTCTTAACAAGCCAATACTTTCATGTTCAAGGATTTGTTCTTTGAGAGACGGTTCTGCTTTCCGAATTGCGCTCACACCAGCTACTCCATCTGGTTCATGCATAGCAGCATACAATTTCTTTATTCAAACAGAATTGGAAATGGACATTAAAAACAGCTCTAAGGCAACAAGAAGATTTTTATATATAACATTCTGAGAACCACACATCTTCTGGAAAATGGGGTACAAACTACTCTGTAGGACTTCCTGGTATGAAGCATTCATGGAGTACGTTGGTTTTGCTGGGCTGCTTCCAAAGTTGAGCCCTACTTCAGCTTACCATACTGTAATACTCATAGAAATACTGTAGAAACAATAACACATCAAGACATCTGAAACAATCTGTATAAAGGAGAAAATAAATATATTCTTGCACAAAGTTGTAAATTATGAAGCTGCAAAACACTTAAGGTGAAAAAAACAACATACTGTCTTTCAAATTAGCAATGTCACTTAAGAATAGAAACCATAAAGAAGCACAAACAGGCTCATCCCACAGGTTAAAATATTTCTTGAAAAGAATTTAAATTGTTTTCTACACCCTTAGTATGAGCTCTTGCTCTTTAGAATAAGCCGCTCATCTTTCCTTCAAACGTGTTTTGGCTTCTGTTTTTTTTGTTATAGTTGGCTGTATTTTCTCTGGCAAAAGGCAAAGTTAAATAAAAGCAATAAATGCCACACTTTGAGCAAAAGCACACTTCACTATTTTCAGGATTTGACAATATTTTATTATACACTAGAAAGCTAGCCCTTCCTTTTCATCTAAGAAGCATGCCAAGTAAGGGGAAGTGCTAACCGCTGCTCCAAGACAGACAACTGAACACTTCTATCCAGAGGCAAGAACATCTTTTCTTCTTCCCATCTAAAAGAACTTGACAAAAATTTACCCATCTATGTCTATTTTCATTTTTAAACAAAACAAAACCAAAAAAGAACTCCAGAACCTGAAGAAATCCAAGATGCTCCTGAATATTTTGTTTCTTCTCTGTAATGAATGATTCAAAGTGCATCACTGCCCTTGTGTAAGCCTTAGAGCGAAACGAAGCCACAGCTAGTGCATCCTGAGGTATGAGGTCTAAGAAACGTGTCACATTCTGATATTCTTCATAGTCCTCACTAGATGCTACAGAAAAAAGACATTAAGAAGTCAGTCAACTGAGGTTTCATTTACAAAAATTACCTTATGCTTCAAAACTGAGTGAGTTCATTTCACAATTCAGTGAGATAATCCAACTAAAGAAAACATTTTTCTCTCTGTCATCAATAATTTATTTAAAATCAGCCCAGCAAACTTTCTCCATCTTGCAAGACTGCATAGAATATGTTAAATGGAACTTCTAAAAAGCTAACAAGAAATTAACATTTAATTTCTTAATTCTGAATCTGTTTCTTACAATAGGCATTCAGAACAGCAGATTTGAGGTGGGAGGGGTTGGAAGTCACAACATGACAGTAAGACATCACAAAGCAGACTAACATAGTGTAGGAATGTTGATTCTTAAACAGTCATAATGTGAAGTGGCAGATTTAAATACTTATTTCAAGAATAAATGCAACTTTAGATAAAATAAGCATTACTCACTTTTTAGAGCACCTCTGTCTTTGCTAGACTTGCCAGCATTTTTCTCAGCAATAAGTATTTGAAACTTATGTCTAGCCCACTGAGTGAGATGATCAAGCATGGAGAACACTGTCTGTGTGCTTAGCTGACTGAGATCAGAAGCACTGTCTTCAAGTCTCCTGGTAGACTGGTCATCGTGTTTCAGAACAGCCATAATCTCCATGTAAACCTACACAAACATTAACATGATAGAAGACAGAAGTGACATACAGGCAGTAGAAAATAGCAATTAACACAAAACTCCAACAAAAATACACAAAAATCCAACTAAAATACTAGAGATTTTAATTGTTTACTTTAATAATTTAGGGCTTATGTGCAAGCTCTGTTTGTCCCACAATCTTAAGAGGAAGAAATGGCAAGCCAAGTAGCAGGTGTCAGGAGATTTCATATGTGGAGAAAGTCTTTGAAAAGCAAAACCTGAGATTCAGAATAACCACCATGATAACTGGAATTTTAGCTTTCAAGACACAATAAATGCTACTGTACATACAATACCTCAAGATTTGATAAGTCAAGTTCTTGACTGGCTACCAGATCACAGAAAGATCTGCTTCCTGTTTGTTTTAGCCAACAGAATATGAGTTTATGTAATAGATATTTATTGGGGATGTAGCTGGTCAGACAAGAAAAGCCACCATACACCTCTATACACACAATTTTTAAACACAGGTATCTTGGCTCTGAAATTTCAAATTAATATATTGTAAATCACTTTTATTCAGTCTCTCGACTTCTGGTGAAGCACACTGAAAGACAGCAGATTGAATGATTCTTTTCTCTCCTATTCCTGCTTTGCCTCAAGAATTTATGAATCCTGATCTACATGAATCTGGTAACTAAATAGTTTTTCCACTTAAAAATGTAAGTGTATGCAAGGGAGGGAAAAAATTATGGGTCTGAATTCTTGCAAGTATACAAGTTCAATTTATTCCTGCTTGAGTTGCACACTCATTTTTTTTTTACCACTCCAGCTCTTCACATAAATGCAGTCATAATTAACTGTATAATATTTTGTCCTAGGCCAAACAGAAGAAATAGGTGGAAACCCAAAGAGAAGCAGTTTAACACAACCCTTTATATTTAAAACCCTGACAGAAATTTTGTAGTATTTATACAGGAGTTTAACAGCAATACAATTTGTTCATGTAGGTCTATAGTAATTATGCAGAGCTGAACAGCTCTTGGGCAGAACAGCTCCTATGAAGAATATTACCATCCAAAACATCCCACCTCTTGTTGATCCTCCTGACTGCATCCCAATAAAACATAGACAAGGATGTGTGGAAGCAGATAAATTGTCACTTTATAGTCATTCTTCATCATAATACTGCAGCAGTCGAAAACTTTTCTGGCAAGATCATGTCGTACCTATAGAAAAATATTATTTCCAGGAAAGGCATTGTTACAAAAGTGCAAATGTCTGAACAATTAATAGGTTTCTTTTTGTTGACAAATAATATTTGATGGAATAGAATTTCTAAGATACTTGTCTCCTACAGAGTGTTCATCAGCTTAATATACGATGTATCGATTGCTGATATACCACAAAAATGCAGGTAAGTATTGCTGATATATTCCACTTTTCCAGGTTTTCTACACTGCTGTGAACTTGCACTGGACATAAAAAACCTTAAGGCTGAGAAGTCCACTACTGCACAGCCTCTCTTCTGCCCTTAAAAGCCTCCAAAAAGTAGGAAATTATGAACAACGTTCAATTCTTTTCTGTCTGAAATAGTAGCTGCACTGTTCTCTTTCTAAGCTACTGTGATTAAATGCACTTCTAAAATTGTTTATGTAGCAGTTAAAACTTTCTTGTCCCTCTGCCTTTCCCCTTTCCACCATGTGAAAATTTATGTGCTGGGACTGTAGAGCTATGGGGAAATTAAGAAGGTAAATTTGACGTTTTCTAGAAGCATTTTAGATACTTTTCTAAAGCCATTTGTATAGCTGAAGGCTATACAAGAGTCTCTGGACATGGGCAAATTTCCTAGACTTTTGGCTTTGAGACTACCCATGAAGCCTTGGCAAGAAGCAACAGTGCTGGGGAAGGGAAGGTCCATGGTTACCCTGACAATGCAAGTAGTAGGTGTGTGCTTTAACAGGCCTAGAGCAAATAGGCATATTCCCCATCCAACCCCGACTTTCAGAAACCAAAATGAGATTCAAGTACTGTGTTTTATAAACCAATATACTGAGATTTATTCTCTTACCTTTGTTATAAGATATCCCGCCCATGTTGCTGACCATTCTGCAAAATTATCACCTAATTTGCTTAAGTAAATTGGCTGCTTCATCTTCGACCAATTTATAGCCTTTTGATAACTCTTGTACCTATAATTTTAAAATATCCATTTAATAAGCCTAACTTTTTAATGTAATATAATAAAAAGCAGCACTTTAATAATCATAACCCCCCCTAATTGGAATCATAATTAGGTTACATCTTCTAGATATTTTAAAAAAAGAATTGAGAGTATTTTCAGTAGTCAACTTCTTTCATTCTAGAGCATCTTAAAAGAAAGCATGAAATAAAAACAACTTAATATGTTACCAGAATTTTTAAGTACACTTCAAAGTGCTGTTCAAATGTTTTAAGTAATGCCACTGAATAGATATTTGAGCATTATGTTTTTGGCAGGAAAATCCTAGAACATATATGAAAGCCAAGAAAAGCCTAATTTGGTTTTCTAAAAAGGGAAAACCTATCACAAATGAGCATGACTGTCTTCATAAGGCTACAGAAAGGTTGAGTTGATTATTTTAAGTTAAGGTCCATACATAATTTGAAGTTTTCTTCACTTTTTTTTTCTCATTAATTCAACAAAAGGAAAAGTCAAATTAAAACCCAATGAGCTCCTGCTACTTCTATAAATTGTACCAGTAGAGGGATATAAGTGGATTTGAGTACAAACTCAAATACTAGTGAGAATTTGCAAAGAAAACAGAAGCAAAACTCCCAAAACATCGGACAAGAGAATGCTTTTGACAGACAGATCTGAGCAAAGTATAATCTTGGAATTTTGCTTGTTTGATTTATAGAGAATTACATTAAAGGAAGTGCTAATTCAGTTTTATGAGAAAGAAGTTATTTGAATTTTATATATACATCTATCAGTCCACAGAAAAGTAACAATCACAAAACCAAATGAAGTTACTGCTAGCCTGGAGGAAAAAAAAAAATTAAAGCTATTATGAAAATAAATTGTTGAAGTTGTCATATACCGTGTATTTAAGTGAGGCTCCAAGATCTCCTGCACCTGCTCAGGAAACCTCCTCCAAAGCCTGGATCCCGGGCAGTCGGTGTTTGTCTCTCTACAGTCATAGATAGACAGTAACTCCTGAAAAGGCATGGTTTACATGACCAAGTTAGCACTAAAAATATTTCATGACCACAGCATTAACAAAAACTGAGGCATATGCAGGAAAAAAAGAGATAGGGATTACAGAATGCTTAATTCAGAAACAACTGCAAAAAACTTTGATCCAACATCGTTAATCCCCTATTACTAGGCAGTGTTGATTTCATCTACTGATTCTCCAGATTCTCCAGTTGGTGTTTGGACATTATCTTGTATTCTTCACATCTGCCAATAAACCAGAGCTAGTAGTCTGACTCCTCCTTGTGCATAAACCAATGACATTTTCTTATTCCAGTGACTCTACAAGGCCACTTATTTTCTCCTGGTGCAAAGAATTATCCTGAAGCTTTTATAAAGATATTAACAAAAAAGAAACCAAAACACCCACAACTCATCCTCCCCATCAAATCAGCTTGGAGATGGCAAACCAGTACAAAAGACTAGAGTATGAAAATAAAGGCAGGCTCCCTTTCAGTTGCTTCTTAACAGCATAAGCAGCAACTTTCTTAGGGATACTCACTGCTTTGCATTTCTGCCTATGGAACCTGCACCATTTCTAAGTCAGTCTCGTGATTGCTCCTTGAACCACCATGCATGGACTGTTAGTTACCTCTGAAACATCTGATCTCTCCTAAAATATTGTGACAAAACCAAACAAACCTTTTATTTGACAACTCCCCAGAATTCTAAGTGAGCACTGAGGAGTGTAAAAAATAATTTCCCTGACAAACCTTTTACCTTGTAATTTAAAGCTGTATGGGATGAAGTTTCAAATACTTAAACATGTACTTCAAAATGCAGATTTATATTGCATAATTCTAAGTTCTGTGTGACAGGAAATAATTTGTGAAGAGAAAATTGGATCTAACCATATATCTCACCTGAATTGCATATGCTGCAGAATCCTGAGCACGAACATTATCAGCATAAGCAAGGAATGCTCTGGTCAGTTCCATTAATAATCCATAGGCAAAATTTGGATCCTCCACACCAGCCTCAATCACAAACAGAATGCCAATTTTGTTAAAACAGAGTAACAGCTGTACCTTTAATCTGTAAATAATAATCACTCCAAACCCTGTCTCTGAACTGTTTTAGATGAGAGAGCAAGTACAGATTTTTTCAAAGGGTCTAAAGAGAGCAAGTTCCCTATTCCCAAGTACTTTTTAAAAACCCTTAATACTAAACAAAACATTACTACAACACTTCTTACCACAAATGTAAAATGTTTTCCTTGAGTTTCACTTGTGGAAAAGTCAAGCCTGCCAGGATCTATGGCTCCCAGTTGACCTAAACATTCTCCACACAGTAGCCGGGCTTGAGAATTCGCATCCTGGCAGCCGATTAGCAGCACAGTTACCAGCTGGGAGATGACTGGCTCCACGGTTTCGCTGTCTGTTACATACTTGATCAATTTTTCCTAGAAAGTTGTAAAATGAAAATTAATTATTCCACAGCCTTATTTATGGCAATCAAAGAAATTTTCCATCTGTGACTCACGCCTACTTCACACTCATGTACCCATGACTTCAGGTTAGTGATTCAAGTAGTGACATTTTGTAACCAGAGCCAAATTGCCCCCAAATGCTTTTTATCCAAAGAAAGACTAAACAAATTAAAAAGAATGAGGAATTTGGGCTTCAACTTATAATGTTATCATGGCCAATATTGTATTTAATTATCATACATCAATCTACTAATACTTTCTTTCCTTGTCTTACTAAGAACTCTCTTCTTGCCTACATTATCTTTTGCATTGTCTGTTGCTTTTCTTCATTTGTTCTGGTATTTCCTCCCACTTTCTTTCATGCAGCTGTTATCATTCCTTGTGATTTAGCTGCCATTTCTATCTTTACTATTTCCCATTTGTTGGCCATTTCTCCACTCTCAGTCCTACAAAGCCCAGGGTTTCAAGCCCTTTAATTCAATGCCCATCATTTTAATTGGACATCCTTTGGTTTTCATTTTGGCCCAGCTTTTATTCCCCAGTTCCACATTTAGTCCAAATACAGACACATTTTTCTCTTAATAGTGTGAGGATATTTGCCATTGTTATATTTAACGAAGACTGAAACCACAGCCAACATAACAGAGCAAATAGATCCACAAGCTGTGGAACTAATTAAGTTTCATTTACCTCAATTATCTTGCTAGACTTCTAACAAAGAAAGACATAACAAGATTGTGCTGACCTGAACTGCAAGAATTACTGATTGGCCAAGAACACACACAATTATTCTTTGTTCTTTTAGCTAGGAATTTTTTTAGACTTCTGACTGAAGAATGTCCCACTACCTTGTGGCTCATAAGGGGACAGATTTCCACACCTCCCCCCCCCCCCGCCTCTTAATAGGTCATACACACCCCTCTGGGCAAATAACCACACAGATTTGAAAAGCAGTATCTTCAACTTGTACATGGCTGTAAGATCCATTGCAATATGATCAATGAATTACAATTTTTTGAGCACAGAAGGCAAGGGAGACGAAAAAAATTACATGTGTGAGGTAGTCACACAAATCTTAATTCTTTTAGGTATTACACTCACCTGCAAAAACTGAGGGGTTTAATGTATTAAGTGTCCTGATGCAAAAGCCATATACGTTCTAAGAGATTAACAAGCCCACCCAATAGACTGCTGAAATGGACTGCTTAGACATGTTGAAAAAGAACCCCTTCTCCCCATTATATTAAGAAACTAGCTTAAATTGAGGAGAATAATGCAGTTCATATGAACATGCAGTAACAGTAAAGAGTTTTAGATTATTGGCTCAGATACTAAAGTTATTTTTCATTTTACTGAAAAGTTTTCTATACCTGATTTCTATATAGTGTTTCTTTCAGGCTGGTAAGTGCATGAATACGAACATCCACATTCTCATGCTGAATAGCTCTCATCGACAGCTGCAGCGTTGTCTGCAAGTCAGTGCTTTTGGAGGATTCCTGAACAAGACATAAAAAGCTCAAATTAACTATAAAAGGAACACGGTAAAGCAACATCTCACAGAACACAAGTGCCAGCACATACAAACTACATTTCTGCCTACTTTCTCACTTAGACCCATATACCACAGTCTTCCTATTTTTAGAAATGCTTTCCTCAAAAAGGTGCTATATTTACATTTTTATGTAAATAAAAACTATTAAATCAGAAAAAAAATGTTTTGTATGGAGTACCTCATTATCTAAAAATCAAATTAGTTTTTACTTTTGTTACTTGATTCCCACTAAATAATTGCTACTTCCCATCTATGACCTAACCATTCTGAGGGCAAGCAAAAGAATTTACTGCTAAAAATAGACCAGCTTTATTACCTTTAGAGAGAATACAAAAGAATAACCAAATTGAAAGTAGTTTCTCTTGTAAACAATCATTGTCATAGCTAATACTACAATTTTTTTTGTTATGATCTCTTTAGTCTCAAAAATGGAAAGTCAGTATTCAGGAGATGCTACAGAAACAAGTATGTTACACCTGAGCATATTTTACTCCTAAATAAGAATCAGAGCCTGTTTCAAGTTATTCCTGTGATACACAAATTCTGTTTTGTTGTGGAGGCAGACAAATACTATTTCTGCTTGAAAATAAACTTTAGATATTTTCCTCACTTGCTATGAATTCAATTGATGCATAAAAATAAACAAGAAAATACATGAAGCTGTACCTTTCTGTATTCCTGAAGGACAACTTGAATTTTTTTTAGTTCTGGAATGTCAGGTAGAAAATATATTTCATGCAAAAAGTCTCGCACTGCATCCCTAATAGTTAAAAGAAAAAAAAAATAATTGCAAAAACCAGCACACATTAGCTGTGTCAGAAAATTCTTAAAAATCCATCAAGAGAAAGTAATAAAACATAATGACCAAAGGCTTGAAATGCAGGAAAAGCTTTTTAATTAAGTATACATACTAAGGAACTTATTTCTCTTGTTACTCAACTAAGCCACAGGTATTTTTCCTCTATACTTCAAATTACTTTCTCTATTAAAGACAAAAAAATTCATTGCAATGTAGACAAGTAGGATTTTTATAGAACAACATACTATTTTGTAGAACAATCAGTTCTCTTGTATCTCAGTGCTGGACAATTTTAATTTAGGGTTACCCCCATTCCTATTACAGGATTTAATCCATACTATTGAAAATATTTTGTACAGTACCTGTTCTCAACTATGAGAAAGTAAAACACTCCTGTGGTTTCCTTTGGTTGGATGTGTATAAGGGGCAGTAACGCTACTATCACATGACTAAGTAAGGAGCCAAGGTATGAATGGTCCAGACTTCGAACAAAACAATCCCATGCTCTAAAGTAGAGAAGACAACAAAACAATAGCAATCAGTGATCCTGCCCTGCTTAAAGACTTTCTAGCGAGTCATGAGAAGCATTTTCATTTTTTTTTTCCAGCTCTATAGTTTATATTATTGGTCTAGAACAAAACAAAACAATGTATTCAAAGACAGAAGTAGCAGGTATATCACTGTTTGGGAATACAATCAGTTCACCTGCAACACAGTTCTGGGAAGTCATCCTTGTAGCGCAGAGCTGTTCTCAGCGTAGTCATCATCTTCACTCTTACTGAACTGATGTGTTTGGGACCCATGAGCTTCATTAAAGACATAAGGCTGTTTAAAGCCTAGACAGAGAAAAGTCATTTTAGAGTATTAGGTGTTCAGCAAAACATATACAAGCCAAACTTTCTAATAAAACCGGCCTACTCTGTTTTAAGAAATCATATCCTGCAAGATATCTAATTCAGTTTGATGTTTCAATAAAGAATTAGGGGTTACAGGAAGAGAGAATGAAAGGGAACCTGTAATGACAGCATTGTTATTTAGGCTGTTGACAGATTGATGAGGGAAGAACTACCAAAAGGTTAACACTAAAGGAGTTAATTAACACCAAAGCCATTAATGGTTATAGAAGTCTGTTATAAGACATGACTGTCCAAAGTTCTAGAGGCTGAAAAGAGCAGACTTTGGAAATACAAAGGAAAACAAGCAAACACCACAAAAAAGTCAAAGCCAACAGAACATCAGAGTTGACATGCAACTTCTGGCAGAAGCGATGGTTAAGCTTCAGGGAACAGGTAATAATAGCTCAGTTGTCAACGGGACTGATGAAAGACAGAAAAGAAATACTGAGAAGCAGAAAAAGCAGGAGATATTTCAGTCACAGTAACACTGTACAAAACAAGGTAGTATAACATCCAGCATGACAGATCAGTAACACAGGAAGGAACTTGAGCTTGAGGAAAGGTCATGGAAGGGGAAACTCATCAAGAACAAAAAAACAGAACAAGAAAATGATAGAAACAATAGCAGGTGCAGCAGAGGAAATTGTATACAAAGGAAGAAACAGAGAAAGCATGAAGCCATGAGGCTATAAAAGCAGTAAGAAAAAGCTTGAAAAATCAGCAGAGAAAATCCAATGCCATCAATGCAAAGGTTATATACATTCTAATACTGAAAAAATCCCACAGAAATTATATGCACTACTTCTCTAAGGTGGCTCAGTGGCCTGCCTTGTGGTCAGAAGCACTGCCTCAGGAGAGCAGAACTTTCAGACTTTGTCTCAAGTTGTAAGCCCTAGTTTTTGTAAATGCTCTCTACTGCAAAGCTGAACGGAGTTGTTCTGTGAGAAGCAAAACCAATAAAGCCCAGTTCCTCTTTGATTTGCATCTTATTTCCTCCAGCATTGCCCTTTGGTGCGCTTATAACACTGTTCCCTACAGAAACTCCTTTTCTCCTGTATTCCCTCACCCTCCCCACTTTGTTTCTTTCATGCATATGAAATATAGACTTGGATTCCTCCTCTATAATTACTGGTTGACTGACTTGCTATATGAACAAAATATGTATCTTAGATGACCATTAAAGAAAAAACACAACACCAAAGCCCCCAGAACAATTAAGCTTACACTCATGCCCTACCCACAGCAAGACCATCAGTTTTCAAGAATTATGAGGAAATCTTAGTATCTTTGAGACTTCAATGACAGTTGCACAATCACATAAGTAAGTCTGGAATATTAAAATAGCCTTTGCTTATCTTTAATAGTCAAAATGAAGTTTACATACCATTTTTTTATCCTCAATGCCAACACTGGAACTCAGTAACTGCATGTTAAAAAAAGCCAAGATGCCAAGCAATTTAGGTTGCAGATAATCGGCCTGTAGAGGTAAAAAAACACAAATAATATTACAATTAACACATTCCCAATCTTAAGCAATTAAAAAGTATGAAATGCTAATTCTGAAAAACACATGAGAAGAATCCCAGATACACACGCTGCTCCTTAAGACATATCAGCATTAATGAGAGACAGGTTAAGCTGTGGGGTTTTTTGTTCTGGTAAGATTTTGGAGGTGTGTATGTGTGTGTGTTTGTTTAGGGTTTTTCATGTTTTGGTTTTTTTTGTGTTAAGGAACCCTTAAAACGAAATGCCAGCCTTTACTCCACTTCTTGCCTCAAATAACTCCAGAGAATTTTAAACTATCTTCATTCTCAGATTGGAGAAAAAAAAAAGTACGGAACAAAACTGAACATGAGTATTTTGAGATCCTTACCATTTGGTCAGGTGATGTGATTTCTCTAGGTCCCTGATAGGGATCATCTTGAGATGCAAAAGAAGCCAATATTGACAGACCATTGAAGACTTGTTGATAGTGTTCTCCTATACGCAGCAATAATTCATTATGCAGTCCTTGGTAGTCCTGTCTCAGTAAGCTGCCCAGTTCGATCTCAGTCTCATTCTATAACAAAATAGCAAACAGAAGCTAAGTCCTCATTTCATCACAATGAAACTAGCACTTTGAGACACAGGAGGCATTGGACTCTGGCTGATTTACCACAGAAATCAAAGAAAATGTTTCCAATCAGTTCAATGCTAGATAAACTGCTTTTAGAGTTTTTAAGTTCACAAAAAACCTTACAGCAGTTTCTAAGAGACAACAGAATATAAATAACAAGATGAACAAAACTTCTCCACATTCCATTTATCTGCCCGTACTTTGTAATACCTTAACTTCCATAAGGCAAAGGGCTCACTATTCAGCAACTGTTGCTCCTAATCTGCATATATAATAGAGCAAATATCAATATACCTTGAGGTAATGAAGTGCCCGCTCAAGCTCATCCTTGGAGCAGGAACAGACCAAATGAGAGAAGATGTATTTGAAGTTATTGATCAAAATCTCTCTTCGGTTTACATTCAGCTGTTTCGCTATGGTGCGAATAAGCGTGGAGGCTGCAGGACTAGCCTTGGCTGCAAGGTCGGGAAGCAAAACTTGTAGGGTCCGCTGGAAAATTAGGAACAACACTTAACTGAAAAGAAACAAACAAACAAACTACCCCTCTGAAAACCCAGAGCTCACTTTGTTCCATTTGCGTCACTACAGCCCCACACATCTCTAGTCATAATTTATGACCATAGGAATGAACAAACAAGAACTTGAATAATGTGGAAATACTGAGCAAAAATGCAAATAAAGATAATTACTTAAGTAAGCTACCATTTTTTGTTGTCATTCAGATCCTCCACAAAAAGAAAACTTGGATTGGCTTTTTCTTTTAAAACAAAACACACAGAACAAAAACCCAACACACACCCAGCACACATAACAATACTCTCCTAACACACCAGTCAAGTAGACCACTGCTTATTAACAGATCTGCATTTACCATCTACCAACAAGCAAAATACAAGTATAAAGCTGTTAGGCTTCAAGTAAAACAGTCATCTAATCAGATCAAAGAAACATCTATCTACAGCACAATAATTTCTTCATGTGAGACAAGACAGCAGACACCATGTAAAAATCACACCTCACAACAAATCCCTCCAAGAGCACTAACTCGTTAATATAGATATACTCCTTGAGTACTCTAGACCCTAGATCATCATACTTCAATTAGCCTTGTAGCTGTCACTGAAACTCCTTAATAAGACTATTCTGTATTTCAGCTTCCAGTTGCAGCAATCAAAGTATACTATATAACAACTAGAGAAAAAAAATTCCTATCTGCAACATTTGCAGAGAAAACATGGACTTCAACAGAAATCCACAAGTGCACACACAAAAATAAAATCAGGAATAAAAATGTCTGACAAACTTACTGAAAGAAAGCGATTTAGATCTGGAAAATCAAATACATTGGCGATCTCTGATAACATATCCAGAGCCATTTCTCTCTGGTGAGCAGCTGTTTGTTTGTGTAGCTCATTACCCTGGCATGGAGCACTCAGTACTGCCATCTGGCTGGAGTGCAGGGATTCCACTAGAAACTAAGCATGAAGAAACAAGTATTTAGTAGTATTTTTCCCCTTTTTTGCTCCCAAAAAAAACCATAAGAATTTTAGTATAAAAAATTTGGCATAACAAAGAACAAGTCAGTCACGTCAGTATCATGCTTGCAAATAGTTAGACTTCAATTCCAATTGGCAATGGTACCACACAATGCAAGAAGGTATATAGTTCCTCTCTTTCAGAACAACAGCATCCAGGAAATAAAAAAAGCAATACTGTTGAGAGGACAACATCGTGACAAAGTCAAAGATTCCCAATTCCTTCCTGAACGTTTATGGGTTTGTGTTTTTTTTTTTTTTTAATCATCTCTTTCTTGTCCTATGAGATTTCACCTTGTAAAATACTGTAATTTTTACTTTTAATAACATTTTTTACATACACAAAAATAACGTAGACATAAGCTTTTGTAAGTCACCAACTCCTATTTTTACCTGACAAATAGGCTTCTTGTATTGACTGAAAAAACCTTGCAGTTTTACAGACTTAGCTGCTGCCAGGGATCGAATTTCTGTATATGCTGCTCCAGCCACTGAGGCTGACTTGGACAACAAACAGTGTAGCAAATGCAAGAGGGCAAATGGTACCAAGTCTCCTTTTGATGCCCTTCAAGTAAGCAGAAGAGAAAGAATTAAGAAGGAAAATAAAAAAATCACTGCATTATTAAAATTATTTCAGAATACACCATTATGCAAAATGACTCATCATTATATTTGCACAGCTTATCTGTACTTCCTATGACAGAGCAGAAGAAAATGTGTAATATTTCATATGAATCAACAGCTTAATAAAGTTGCAAATGACTCTGGATAAAATGTAACCTTGAAGTAAGTAACTTAATATCTTATATGTACATTTAAACAGTTACTTTGCATCATAAACTGACACTACACTGCTGTTTTCAAGATACTATCAGAAATACCTCCCAATATCTCCTGTTGTGAGAATCAAGGTATCTTTAAGCTCATTATTTCTTGATATTTTGGCATTTGTATAGGCTTCTTTCATTCTTGAAACAAACAGCTGGAACACATAAAAAACAAACAAAAAAATAGTTTGACATTAGTGAAACAATACCCATAGTAAGTTAAAAAGAACAAATAAAAAAAAATTTCACCTCTTTTATGAATCCCTCTTCTGAGTCTAATGATTCTAGTATGTTCTTTATGCAGTCACTGAAAGCCACTCTTACATCTTTGTCTGGATCTTCCATTAGGTTTAGTAAAGACCCAACAAGAAGCTTCACACCAGACTCATCATGGTTAAAATCCAGATGTTTGCAAAGATGAGGTATATTTTCTATAAATGCTGGGTAGCACGGGTAGGAGGAGGAAAGGAACATATATTTTGAATGCTTTTTAAAAACCTACTGAAATGCACAAAACAGCAATACAAGTAAGCCACAAAACACACTATTTTTTTAACCAAAAGAGTAAATATCGTCAAACCAGAGAAGCTATTAAAAATGCAGGCTTTATCAGCATCACATTCCTAGATAGAGCCATAGACCAAAATTAAGCCAGGATACTTTAAAAAAAATAAATAACCAATGACAATATCAAACATGACCAGCAATATAAACCGAAATAAAACATTTCAAGCATTATTACACTTATAAAAAAGCAATACAGAAAAAGAAGGAACAGAGAAAGGTACAAAAGTAGTGACTTAGTACCTCCTACAGAAATGCAAAGTGACAATAAAAGTGAAGTCACATACCTAGCTTTACTGAACTGGGCACTTGGCTCTCAAGGAGAGTAAGAAATGGCTTGAAAACACATGCTTGTACAGAACAGGTTTTTTCATAAGCAGAAGTCACAGTAAGGCTACTACATAAAATGTCGTAAGTAACATGTTTAATAGCAGAGTCGACTAAGGAAGGTTGTATACTGAATGTACCAGAGAGACAGCAAGATAGTTTCCCAACTATCGCAGCACAAGCCTCCTTCACTAGCTCAGAGTCATCTTTGATTTGATTTCTGAAATGAAAACAAAACCAAAACTATTTTAATTTAGAGTTTACCTAGAAATGGGTATTTCTTCACTGTCTAAGTTCTCCAGCTATACTGAAATTACTATTAAGACAATTTGAGGAGCTGCCTCACTAAATGATCTTTTTCTTTTGCAGATTACCCTCAAGTTCTATTAAATATTTGAAGTAGCATTGGGCATGGTGAGTCTGGCATACTATAAAGAAACTGAGGACAAGATACAATAGGACAGAAGACACCAAGATGTGCTTAAAAAATTATAGAGAAATGAGAACAGACATATGGACAAATATGATGTATTTTTTGTGCTTACACCACATTTCTTATTCATGTTTTTTTCTAGTATGAAGACAAAAAAGCAGCATTAATACATACAAGAGAGCTTTGGGAATTGTACTGCAGGACTGCACACTTTGTGTACGAAGCAGGAGAGAAAATCCTTTAACACAAGTAGCCCGAATTACTTCATGGGGACTTTGTAAGGCCCAATGATAAACAGATTTTCTCCAATCCAGATGAATGTTTCTTGGGAAGAGACACAGAAGGAACACACAGCGTGACTGCGTTGGGGTTGCTATAGAGAAAAAACCAAAATGAAGCAAATCATTACTTGATTTACACTTTGAACAACGTCAATCACCATAAGAAAAGCAAAGAAAATAATTTTGAGAACCATCATTTCAGAGAGATAGTAGGTTTTAGATAACTTCAACATACTTACAGAAACTCTGTGCAGTTTTTTGACTCAGAACTAGAGGATCAAACCCAAAAGCAGATGGGATAAAAGAATCATCAGGATGGCTGTAAATCCAGGGCAGAGACAACAATCCACATAGGTTATCAAGAATCTGGTCGCTCAGTGGTATTTTCACTAGAAGGGAAAAAACAACCCCAAACAACAAAACAAAATAACAAAAAATGATACTTCTACAGCTCTGTATAGTTTATAAAACACATGCACATTTTATGTTCTTAACTTTTTTCTGCCAGCAAAGATTAGTATCGCTATTCCCAAATATTGATATTCTACATTTTAAACACACAGTAAGTGATGTAGTGCTACATAAAAAATGAAACCAAACAACCTAAAACAGCCTCCCCCTACAGATTTCATTAAGCAACTGACAGCATGTAATGCATGAGCAGCAGAATTAATACAGCTTCGGTATGTCTGGATTTGTACAAAGACTCTCAGGTAAACTATGGGATGACTAGTAAACTGACCTCATCGTAACACTTCAGTCTTAATTGTCTGTCCTCTATCCTAGTAGCTACTTTAAAAACCAGCCAAACAAAAACAACCATGCAAGTACTTCATTTTTTTGGCACACTTTGTACATGACACATTTATTGAAGCTGGTTAGAAGCTTTGAAATCTTTAGATGAAATACCCTGCCTATGTGTGTTTTAAAAAGAAAACCACTGAAAAAAATCAATTTTTATGCATATTCAGTATCCTCAGGTAGACCTTGTTCAGATAAAAATCAATGTAAGTTTAGACAAAGACTAACAAATCATGTTCAAAGAGGTATGAAGAGAAAGCTCTTCTTTATTTAACTTTTTTTTATACAGGAATTTGAGAGATCTGTAATTTCAGTACCTCTATCACAATAGATCCATTTAGTCAGATGCATTCCCGATTTACAAATCCAACAAGACGTGCTAGTTTAAAGGATTTCTCACCTTGAGCATACAGCAAAGCATCAAAGATTTTCACTATTCTGTCAATCACTTGTTCCAGGTTAACAATCTGTGTAGCAGCCTCTAACAGGTTTCTGCAGACTTTCACTACTCGTGTAATAAAGTCAGAGGGAATCCATGTGAACTGCACATCCACCACTGAATCTGAAGAGCTCAGAGTACTCTTACATGGGTCAGAGTTACACAGCTGAGTTACTTTGTGATCTATACTGTTAAAACAGAAATCATATAATCAATGCAACTGATTATAAACATTTAAAAGTGTACTGCAAATATGCAAAGTTACTATGGAAACGTACCTCCTCCAAAACTCACAGGACTTATCCAACACTTGTCCTGATACATTGACAAGCTCCACACAAATCACAGTAACAGGTATAACATAATAACAAGTGGTCTCACAGTTTCACTTCTGTACCGTTACCTGATAGAATTTGTTGGGGGAGAACAGTACACTATGCACAAAGCAGCTAGTTGCAGAATTACAGCAATCCCTTCTACAGTCTGAAGAATATCTGCTGTCAGAACGTCTCTCTCAAGGATTAATATTAAGGACGCAGCTTTCTCTGTGATGGCATTCCATAACGTGCTCTTCAATTTCATGTCCAGGGGACTAAGTCTGTAATTTGACCATATTAATTATTTTCCAACACATACTTTTTTCTTAGAAAAGATAAATCACCATAGCAAAAGCAAAGCTAATCCATGTTGGATACAGGATTAGGAAAACACCAAACGAAGTATTAGCATAAATGTGCTCTTTGGGAGAGTAAGATACTAACTTCTGAGTTAGTATCAACGCATGTATGTCAGTGTGACGCAAATGAAACTTATCTGAAATGCTATAAAGCTGTAACTATGATCCGTGCAAGGTCAGAGCGATCAAGGGTGGTTCCCGAGGACTACAAAAAGGCAAACATTACATCCATCTTCAAGAAAGGCAAAGATGACCATCCAAGGAACTACAGGGCTGCTAGCCTAACATCAGTCCCTGGGAAGGTTACAGAAAAAGTCCTCCTGAAACTAGTTTAAGTCCTGCAACAAGCACAGAAACACACCCCTGTGCAACAGAACAGGTTAAGGGCTGACCGGCTAGCAAGAGCCTTTGGAGAAAAGGACTCAGTGGACTTTTGGAAGTGAAATTTAAGACTCATGTGGCCCTGTTGCAAAGAAGGTCAACTACATAATGGGCTGCATTAACAAAAGTGAAGGCTGATCATGAGCTCACCTGGAATACATAATGCTGGAGCCAGTTTTGTGTGCACATACACAAGAAAAATGAACACAGAATCCCAGAATAATAGCATATGCTAGAGCAAGCCCAAGATAATCAGGGAGCTGAAGTACAGAACAAGCAGAGGATGACATAACTCAGCTTTGCTCATCTGAGAACAACCTGATCTAACTAGACCTGCTTTAAGCACATCCAGTGGAACAGCACAGCCACGTATGTGATTCTGTCTTTCTGTACATATTCTGAGCATTTCTGTTTTCAATGTGTGAAAAAGAAAATAATTTGCATTCAACGTACTAAAAAGACAGAATTTCCAACGAAAGTTTGCCTTAAAAATCATCTGTAAAATCTGATCCCTCAAAACATCATTTAGATCTTTTCCCAGAAAACCTTTCAATGTGGCTTCTATGAAGAAACTGCCTCACAAAAAAAAAAAGTCATTTGTGATTATTCACAAAATAACTAAATAACTATAAAAGTAGCTATTGAACAAACGTCATACATTACAGATGTAGACAGTTTCTCTGGATGCTTTGTTGGTAGGCTTAGTCGTCGTCTTTTCTCTGGAACTTCATCACTGCTGCTGCTCCACCCATCAGTATCAGAAGTACCTAGCTGGTTCTGATGAAGCTCCTGAAAGATTTCTTCTGTTTGTGTTTTTAATGCTGTATAAAGTGGACTCACCAGATACTGGGATGGACAAACAACAAAAATACCATGATGTATGCTACACCCTACTTCTCAAAGACATGGTATTATTGTTTCTGACTTAAAATACAACTCTTCAAAATATTACGGTAACAAAGTTCTTAAAAACCTTCCTGTTCATAAGTCATCATTACAGGATAAAACTGTCATAAGCAGTAAGTTTCCTGTGTTCCTACCAGGAGAATGCAGCTTGTGCACCTGTATTCCCAGTGCTTGCCAAAATAGCTGGCTACCCAAAGCCATCAAAGACAGACACATTCAGTTTAAGAGACAATAGGTACAATACACATGTTGGTATACAGGGTAGAATCATAAAATGGTATGGGTTGGAAGGGACCCCAAGGATCACAGAGTTCCAATCCCCCTGCCACAGGCAGGGCCACCAACCTCAGGCCTGGATCTACACAAGGTTGCCCAGGGCCCCATCCAACCTGGCCTTGAACACTTCCAGGGACGGGGCATCCACTACCTCTCTGGGCAGCCTGTTCCAGCAGGGTAGAGGGAACACTCAGCACATTATTTTAACTCAAGCCTTTGGCTGCCTGTCCACAACAAATATGACTCAAAGTAAATGGTTAGAAAGCAAGAGCAGCTCAGATGAAGGGAAGTAACTTGTAAAGCTGTCCTTATGTGAGCATACTCTGTGCTTTACCCCCCATTTTATATTATGATTGCAAACAGACCTTAGAGCATGCATAGCTTCTCAACAGTTTAATACACCTGAAAATACACGGTCCAGCTACGTTCAACTAGTTCAAGCATTTTGACTTGTAAAAATATGTAAAACAAGTGAAAAACAAGGAGTATTGATCTAATTGTGCAACTAAAAATAGTATTTCCTAGATTTTATTCTTTGCACAGATGTAGGTTTTTGTACATTATCTATTCACCTGGTAAAGAGAGTTCTTAAAATTAACTTACCTCTTGTTCTTCCTGAGTTCCCAGCACATTCACAAGAATTCCGCAGATGGTGCTGATATGGACTTTTCTTACTTGGACAGCAGATTCATAGCCAGTTGGAACAAACTCCAGAAAATATTGCAGTATATGGCAAAAGGCAGCTTTCAGCTTTTCAGACTGAAGACACCTAAACACATCGCCTTCAAACAATGCACAGAGCTTCTCCAATAGCATATTCAAGTAGACGGGTTCTATATTTTTGTAAGAATCTGCTTCAAAAGGCAACAACGTCCTCACCAACAGTAACAGTGGTTCTCCAAAGAGTTCTGATTCTTCAGTATCCATTTCAAGTGCTGACTGTAGAATTCCAAAAAACACTGTGAAGAAAACACTTGCTAGCTGTTCCGGAGGTCCTCCTAAATTAATTAGTTTTACTAAAAACTTCACTGCCAAAGCTTTAACTTTCAGACTTCCATACTCCAACAGAGAGCAGCCTATTCCCCAGAGAATAATATCTTGTCTTACAAAAAACACATCTGCAACAATATCTGACAGAATAGACATTAATATAACTTCCAAACATTCTACATTGGGCATACCCATCAGCTGCAACGGTGCCAGTCTTAAATACCCCACTTTGTCACTTGTATTGCTTGAAAACCTCTTTACAATCACTGGCCAGACCACTGCATCTCCCCAGAGATGCTTTTCTGCATTTCTTTCATGCAGGAAGATTAAGTCTTGGAAAAGCTGTAGCAAGTCTTTTGTTAGTACTTCAAAAATAGAGCAACTCTTCACTTTAAACAGAAAAAGTAAAGAACAAATAACATCACAGATGTTCTCGTGCAAGGTGTTGCAGTTTGGAGTTGCGGCAATTCGGAGAAGCCTTGTTATGATCCAGTTACTAAATTCTAGGACAGTGAAAAGAAACAACAAGCAAAAAATTACAATAAAATCCAAAACCACCTATTACAAACACCCCCTTGAGAACAGGCTGCTCATCAATAAACCAAAACAAAACTCCTAGAGATTAATGCATTTAGGCTTAGTAAACAGCGAGCCTTCACTTTGATATTTGTTCAGCAAATCAATGAAAAAGGGAAGGAGGCACATGTGGGTAGGAAAAAAAACCCAACCCAAACCAAATCAGACAGACATGTTACATGGATAATTCCAAACATCATCTTCTGTTAAAAGTATCCCCAGCCAATAAATGTGTACAGCATCTCTCATCAACATGAACCAGGTAGTGCTGTTAAGCAACAGGAACAAATAAAGTCAAACTGTTCTAGTAAGTTTCCATTTTCACAAGTGCAAATAAATTCAATATATTAAAGATCTATCACAATATTCACTTCCTTCTAAATCCATAATGCTGAACTTAGGAGTCTGCCTGGTCCGTGGTTTTGTTCTTTTCTATGATCCCGTTGTCAGGAAACATCAAACTTCAACATAAACATTTTCAACAAACTCACCAATGCAACTGCATTCAGTTTCCTCTTGATTTCCATCCACATTTACAAACATAAGTGGGGAAGATTTCATGATATGTTGAATAAAATCAAGCAACATTACAGAACTTGGCTGTGAATCTGATTTCTTAATCAGTTCCAAAGCAACTTTAAAAAAAAATATTTCTGAATTAGCATTGCAATAAAACAACTTGACAATTTTTTTTCCACACATAAAGCAAAAGAAGAAATTTATTATATAAAATACTATGGTATGGTATTAAACCTGTATAATTATAAATTAGGAGTGTGCTTTATTAATCCATTAAGATTATTTTGTGCATATTGTAAATCTTCTATGTGACAACAAACTGTATGAAGAGTAATATCATTATTCAGCTTAAATATGATTTGTTAACACTACATACATTAAAGTTTAGTTAGTATTCTATCCAAATGTCAAGAATAATAAATAGCTAACAGTTTAATTTTTCATCACACAATTTTCCCCAGGTTTACAATCTTGGTAAAAAATAAAAACATCTAAGAAGTGTTCTAAATATCCAAGAAACAGAAGGTTTTAAATGTTAAGTTCAACTTACTAAACAAGAAAGTTTAGCAGAACACTAACCACATCGGCTGCTGTACAGCTCCACTGAAACACATATTTAGATAACATCAGAGTTATCCAAATTCCATGTGGTTAGTGTCTCAGATTCAGATAGCAATTAACCAGAAAAGTTACATAGCAATGACAAAATACATCATCTACATATTCAAAAGCCATTACGAAGCAGATCAGCATTTTAACTTTATTTTTATTGGCTTCCCTTTCAGGACTGTAAGATAATTAACAAATACATAATCTGAAAAGTATCATAAGACTTAAAATGATCAATTCAGAGAAAAAAAATCAGTCTTACTGAGACAGCTACATGAAATTATACCACGGAAACAGTAAATTATCCATACTGTGATTCTCCTAGATGCAAATCTAAAGATAATGAGAAACTGTAATTCTGTACTCTATGTATGTGTATCATGGTAACCAAAATGTTGTTAAAGTAATATAATAATTGGAACCTTAACATGATCTAAGGCATACTGAAACAATGTTTGTTCAGAATTCTAAAGTCAAAATAATGCTGTTGACAGTACAGTCTTTCAGACTTGAAATGCTTTGATAAGACATTACACGATACTCTCAATTTTCAATACTGTGAGCATTTATAGTTATCACCTCTGCATTGTATTTCTCCTCCCCTTCCTTTTTTTTTTTTTTAACTTAAATTACCTCACATTATAATGGCAAATAAGTAGCATGGCATTCAACTAAATCTTTGTTGAAATGAGAGTTTTAACTTTTTTTCCCCAGGAAATACTTAAAGTATAAAGCAGATAATTTTAAAAGACAGGGATACGATACTTACCAACATCTACATCTGTAAGAATTCTATCAATGAACTGGCAGAGTATTTGTCTCGGTTTCTGCACAACCATATTGTATTCCTCTGGACTAGCACTAAAATTATCAACAACACAACATTAAACACCGACTTTCTTTTTCTTCTTGAATTCCTCAAAAAGAAATACAAAATGATTTATTGTTCTAGCCAGCATATTGCCTGCTCCTCTTTCTCCTTATTCTTCAGAAGTACAAAGCTTTTAACAAGTACTTAAGATCATTTAATCTGTTACACAATTATGTTTGATATATATTAAGTCTGCATCTGACAGAGTAAGGGATTTATCCACCAGCTATTGCAAAGCAACAATCCAGCTTTGGTGCAGAATAAAATTAAGAACCCATTTTATTTTTGGAATCAACCAAAAATACTTAACTGCTTAGAATCATAAAGGTTGGAAGAGACCTTCAAAATCATTTAGTCTAACCACCCCCCTACCACCTATATTACATATTAAAACATGACCTTAAGTACCTCATCCAACCTTTCCTTGAACACCCTGATGGATGACTCCACCATCTCCCTGTGGAACCCCTTCCAATGCCCAAACACTCTTTTTGAGAAGAAATCTCTCCTAATTTCTAACCTGAACCTCCTGTGGCTCAACTTACAGACATTCCCTCTTGTCCTACCACTACTTATCTGCGAGAAGAGGCTGGTCCCCAGTTGACCATAGCCTCCTTTCAGGTAGTTGTGGAGAGCAATAAGGTCTCCCCTAAGCCTCCCAGTCCAAGTTCCCTCAGCTACTCCTCATAAGACTTGTGTTCCAGACTCTTCACCAGGCCCTTCTCTGGACATGCTCCAGGGCCTCGATGTCTTTCTTGTACCCAGTACCCTGGGTAAGAGGTGTCAATAGCAGCTGCTTCTGTGACTAGCATAGCAGATAGCTCTTTTAAGGTCAAATCATCAACATGCCATTGTACCTCCATGTCAATGAGCTGCCTACTATAAAACAAACCTGCAGTCTTCATGCTGCCATTAAAACTTCACAGCCAAGTATTTTCAAGGTTGTTTAATTCTCAGTGAAACTATGCTACAAGCATAACAAGCGTCCCCAGGATGCGGGGAGCTCTCCAAGCCAACAGGCCTCTCCATCACGTTCTGTAAGCACCACCCGTGAAGGAGGCTGCAACCTATAGAGGTGGCGGGAGAAGGCAAGCAGGGCCAGGGGAGAGCACAGCCCTGAGAGACCTCGCATAGCAGGGAGGAAGGAGCCTGCTCTTCCACCTCCTCAGCCACACACTGATGCTGAGTCCGGGTATATTCGCCCCAGCGCAGCGCAAACGCTACGGCCACCCTCCCGCATACATCCTGTACGAGGTGGAGGCGGGGGCTGGACCCATCCTACCTAACCAGCTCCCGCAGCGCCGGGATCATGGAGGCCATCTCCAGGCCCTGTTCGGCCATGGCTCCTGCTTTGAAACAGGCCGCGCGCCGCCGAGGCGGGAACTGCGTGACGGCGTCCGGCAAGACCCAAACCTCTTCCGTTGTCGAAAGGGCGGCTGCGCCGCTCCGCGGCGCTGATGAAATTTAACCCTTTCGTCACCAGAGGAGAGCGCGGTCACGGTGACTCAGGGTTCGGTTTGTTACGGCCTCTGACGCGGACCCCGCTGTCCCAGCAAGACTCTCTGCGGTGCAATGCACAGACAACCGAGCAGGGCCGAGCGCGCCCGGCCAAGCCGGCGCCCGGCACGGGAGCTGAGGTGCTGCCGGCAAGGCCAGCCGAAACTCGGCCACGACGGGCACCTCACCGGAGCACGGACTGCGTGCGGCTCTAGGGCAGTTGCAGCGCACAGCGGCGGAGGAAAGTGCCGCAGTTTTGACGGTGGCCTGAAACGAGGCGGGAAGAGGCCCCGGTCTGAGAGACAAGGAGGGGGAAACACCGCTGACTGGCTGAGAAGCTCTCGCTAGAGCGCTCCCTGCTCTCCCTGGGCCGGCCATGGCGGCACTTCCCAGGGCACCCCGGCGTCCTGCCGCCCCACAGCCGGGGCTCAACCCCAGCCACGGCCACCTTCAACTTTGCTAGCTGCGAGTGGAAGAGTCCCGCGGGCTGCCTCAAGTGACCCCCGCCTCGGCCCGCCCCTGCCGCCAGCCGCCCTGCCATTGGCTGCCGGCACTGCCCGCCCGCCCCGCCGCGCCGGCTGCAGGTGGCGGCGGGCTCCGCGGCACTGCGGGCGGTGGTGGCTGCCAGGCAGGTAGGGACCGAGCAGATCGCGTCGGCTGCCGGTTCTTGGTGTCATTCCTTGCCCGTGTCCGGGGTGTGGCGGGTGGCAGGGGCAAGCCTGTCTCGCTTAGCTGGCGGGAGGGCGCAGTCAGGCAGGTGTGGGAGCCTGTACCTCACTGAAGGTAGCGGTAAGTAAGCGTACTTGGTGTTTAAAAGTTTGGGGGTTTTTTGGTTTGTTTTTGGGGGGAGGGATTGGTTGTTTCTTTTAACTTAAGCGTATATTGCTTACCGAGTGGCCTACTGTCCTGCCCGAGAGCATCAGGTGTGTCATGGTAGCGGGCTGGGGGACGTCAGCTTGTGACCCGCGCGGCCCTACTCATGTAGTAAGCCTGAGAGGCTTCAGAGCATAAAAGGATGAATTGGAGGCATTTGTGTATAGATAGATAGGAATAGCGAGGAGAGTATGTCAGGGGAAGCTGAAGTCTGAGCTTTGTTTTTCTAATTACGAGGTGTATAGCTCTCTTTGCATTTCTTGTTGAACTTTGTCATAGCATCGTTTCTGGGCTGAAATAAAATCCTCTGGGAGGCTTCTGATTGTGTTCCCTGTTTTCCACTATGCCAGGGCTACGTCTCTGGCATACGGAACAGTTCACAAAGTGACTCTGTGTGTGTGTGTGTGTGTATTCATTCCAGTTACTAATGCATTTCAGGTGGATGCTTTCAGGAAACCTATTACTAATTTTTCATTCACAGCTGGTTATTTTTTTTGTCCTGCAGAACATGCGTATGCTGCTTGATTAAAAATTCTGCTGACTTTGAAAGGTTGCTAAGGGGGGAAGGACCTGGAATATGTGGAGAAACTTTAAGGAACATAACTGGGTTATATCTTAGTTTGTTTTTCACACATGTTGTAATTTTTTCTACTAGCTGACTTTAGAAAATATTAGTCTTTTAAGAGTCATTCCCAGAGAGAAAGCAGAAATGATTTTTCTATGCTATTTCAATTTTAAAAATGTCTTTATTGTGAAAACAGCATTCTGAGTGAACTTTGAAGTCTGAGACAGTTATCATACTAACAAAGGTGTAAATTGTACTATTTGCTAAAATGATATAGATTTTAAATTCCTGTGTCATCCCTGATAAGAAAGCTAGCAACATGCTAGTTAGGATGTTAAGAACGTTTGAGCAGCCCATATTATCCTTTAACTTTCAATCCTAAGAAATATGATAAATTTATTGAATCATGGGGTGATTTTGTTGGTAGCGGTAAAATATGTGGGACATACAGGGTGCTTAATGAAAAAAAAATGCTTTTGCCTGGAAGTTGCCCAAGTTAACAGAGAGATCATATTAATAAAGGTATTGTAGAGGTGCTTTTATTTGTCATACGTAGAATGCTGTATAAATTTGTGGTGTTGTTTCTTTAAGCATTTGCCAAGGATGTAATTCAGGCTTTTATCTTTTTTGGAATAAGCACCTAATAGCAGTTTGCTAGAGATCTCTTCTTTATTTACTGTAAGCAAAGTCAGGAAACTTCTTTTTCCTTCCCAGTTGCAAAGCCCCATCTACTGCCTTCTGACCATATCATCAAGCTCCTCCTGCTACCTTGGTCTTCTAAGACTCTACATAAGACTGTCCATAACAGCAGCTTCGTTGTTCTGTGAGGATGTAATAAGTCTTGTAGGTGCTTCCCATAAAAACGTTTTTATGGGCCCTCACAAAATCTAGCACTCCCCAAACCTGCCAAAGAAACAACCGAAACACCTGACTTTGTTCTTTGCTTTTCTTGCACACACGATAAGCACCCCAAGAAACTCTTAATTCATCTCCTTATTTCTTCCTTATCCCATTATTTTATACTTTTATGTCTCTGGACCCTCAGGAGGAGGAGCAGGTGTATTATTCAGCTGGAGTGAATCACTACTAATAGAAAATATGTGCCTGGACACCCTTCTGTATTTCCTCTTCCGGTGCAGAATTCATATAGAAGTGAGTCTTGGGTGTGGAGAGCTCTCAGCTCACATGGAGAACTAACTACCAAATCTGTTGTGTGCAGCAGTACCAAGATTTCTGCTGAAGCTGACATTATACCGTTTTGTTTTGTTACCTCACTTGGGTAGTCCTCTCGTGTTACAGCTGTGTGATTCTTCCACACCCAGGCTTCTAGCTTCTTTGGCTTTTGTTGCTTCTTTACTGCATTCCTCTGCAGACCAATGTACTTATTTTAAGAGACTGAGTGACTTTGCCTAGGACCAGCAGATCCCAGAGCATAGGAGAATAGGAGCATGTTAATTGTACTTTTATTCCCTCTGTTGTTGCTTTATTCTGAAGTAGAATTAATGTTCTTGGGGCTTATTCACTCTGTTGGATGTATGTGGCTGTTCCCCCATGCGCTTAGTGTGAGTGCAGGTAAATCTCAGCTGTCTCCTGCAGACAGACACAAATTATACTAAGACATTTAAAGGCACATGTGTGTTCCTTGATGCCTTCAGGAGCTGTGAAATATGAATGTTATAGATGCTCATATGCAGCCAAGATGGTACGTGGAGATCCTCTAAACTGTACTAAGTAACTTCATGTAATATCAAGGTGTGCTTCTGGCTTATTTGCATAGTTGCTGTAATAACACACAATAGCCTGTATGGTTACTTGAGGACTAATTTCCATATATAGTCATGAGAGTGGTTGTCAGAGTAGTTGCCTGACCTTTGAACACATTGCATTGCTCATATATACCGTAAAAACATGTATTCAGGCATGCTCGGTTTTATGTACACCTGTGTTGCTTAGTCAACTTGACTGGAGTGAGGTGGCACAGATTAAAGTTATATCTTGTCCTAAATATTGGTTTGATGATTAAAAGAAAAAGCGAAAAATCGAAACAGATGGTAGATGGTAGCAGGGGCCGCAGGCAAGCCAGCAAGTGAAAAGTGGAATATGTGCATTCAACTACTAAGCAACAACTAGTAGGTAAAAGAGGAAAAGTGAGCAAAGAAAATAACAAAGCATTGAAATCTGCTTTTCTCATGGTTTTTATTTCTATATGACATCTAGACAGGTCCTAGGCCTGCAAGTAATTAACCCTGTTTTTATATGCTTAAGACTATATAAAATATAAAAGTAAACATTTGAGTAATTTCAAGAGAGAGCATGTTAGAGTCTAAATTCTTTTGGAACCTGGCATTATTACTTAATTGTATATTATTTATGAAGCAGCGATGACTTTTTTGCTCATCTACAGCTCCTACTATTAAAAATAGTTCCTTGCATGCAACTTTTTGTTAATTGTTTCCTGCTAGTACATTTAGAAAACTATTATTCTTGAGGCTGGTAGCTGTGGCAGAAACTCACAGGAATCTATTTCCTAAAAGGTTTGGTGGTGTTGTGACATAAAGGCTTTTCGAGCTGATAGTACTGAAATGAGAGTAAGATGCCTGGAATCTAGTTTCCAAAGGGAAAATTTTCTGAATCTTTAATAATGATTTTAAAAATAAAAAACAAAAATCCAGAACTAAAGTATGTATCTGTCATAATGATTTCTTGTGAGAAATTGACTATGAAAATTATTTAAAAACAAACAAAACACTTTCTAGCAACAGTGATGTTTAAAAATCCCTTAAAATGCAAAAACTCTGTACTAGTCATGCTAGGATAAAATTGTGCAGTGTTTTAATTTAAAATGTCATTTAAACTACGTTGGAAAGTTCTGTCTGCTGTAATTATATAGGTTCTTTTATTAAAGTATTTCATTAATGAAATGAAAATCTGAGTAACTACTAGCTATAATTGTCATAGTGGAAAATTGATGTTTTTTAAAATATTATGGGAAATTACCTTTCCATCCAGTTTTGTGTTGCATACTGATTAAGACTAGAATAAAGTTTATGCATAGGAGAGTATATTGATAAAAGTCCTACTAAATGTCAACTTTCCTCATTCCATGGCTTACTATAGGAACCACTGCAATGGAGGAGGGAGAAAGTGGATTCATGGCTTTTGTCCTTTTACCCTTTTTATTTACAAGTCAAATAAATTAAGCCTATGTATGTTGGAGTAGTACTATTTATCTTTTGGAGGAGCTTATGTTCCTTGGTGCATCTTCTCCCAGTACTTGGAACTTTCACTATTCTAGAGATTGTGTCAATCAGGTTATAATTTTAACAGCATGTATTATGGGAATACATAAAATATTGTACCTGTACACTTACATTTCACTAAAGTATAAAATTATATTTCACATAAGGTCTGTGTAATGTTTAATTGGCACCCTTCTTATCACAGTAACTAATTAAATTAAATATTTTCATAGAGTTCACTGCAATGTGTGAAATATTCCACATCTGTGTTGGCTGTTGCTTTAAAAACTTCAAAAAATCACTAGGTCTACATAATAAATAAATGTAGAGCACAGGAGTAACACGGAGTAAGAGGGTCTGATCCTAGCAAGGAAGTTTATTACTGGAGAAGGCTTTATTTTACTGTGCTTGATTATAAGGAAACAGTAAATTGTAAATGTTGTGCTGGAAAAAAATACATAGCTAAGCAACTGTAAATGCTTTTAAATCTAAGTCCCAGGTATAAGATGTTCTCTCACTGGCTCATTTCAGCTTTGACATTCACTGAGCAAACAGATGACCAGTGGCCACATTCTGAAATGCAAAGGGGTATTAACAGTGAAAACAACTGGCATTAATCAGATCAAGTTCAGTATGGATCAGGAGTCCCAGGTTACTGATAGGACAGTTCTGCATTACAGTCATATGCTACCGCTTTATTAAGGGATTTTTAAGCATCACTCTTGCTACACCTTTTAAAAAAAGGCTGCAAAAAGACACAGTAAGGGTGACTTCTGTATTCTCCAGTGTATTATGTTTGTGATAAAATTATCAGCTTTGATTCAGCTGGTTACATGCAGGAAATAATAAATATCAGTCTTGACCTTATTATATTCCTTTTTATTTGTTTTGGTACTTGTAAGTATAAATTATTCTATTAATTTCTAGTTTTTTATGGGGGTGGGTGTGCTTAGGTACAGCTGTTACACACGGGTGTCCAAAGAGAATAAAGGTAAGTACATCACAATAGCACATCAGTGAGACTGGCACTGCTAAGCCTCAGAAATAAATTATGCATAAGTAGATTGTGTGCTTCTACATGCATGCTTTTGGTGGGAAATGGACTATCAACCCAATCTCAGGGCTTTCTTGTAGATGTTTCTTTAATAACAGGCACTAGCAAAGAAAATTAATACTGAATCCAGTATTAACCAGTTTAATTCAGTTAGCATATTCATCCTTTCAAATAGTTAATACCCATTGGTAGGATGGACTGGTTAAAAACACTGACCTGTAGTACAGCTGAAATATTAGGCCATGTGTTATCAATGAGATTATATTTACTTGAATGCCAATTTAAAGGATTTGTCTCAGTGTGAGCTTCAGGAGCTAGATGTTTCTTTTCAAACCAGATACTCCCTCACAGGTTTTTGTTTTCCAAAATTTTTACAGTTTGGATTGTTTTTGTTTTGTTTATTTATTAAACTCCTAGCTCCACATCTCCCTCTTGCCCATTTCGTTTCCACATGTCCTATCATTTCTTTTTGCAGTGGTTTATCCCCTTATAACAGAGGGAAACTAAGTCCTGGTATTTTATATCCTACAGGTAGATTAGTATAAAGTAGTATGATGTTCTGCTTTTCCATTGACCTGAGTATTTTATGTGTGCAGTGTGCCTAGTCTTTCTAAGCTTGATTTATAGAATCAAGATATTATTAATTAAAAGTAGTGTGGATTTTACCAGTTATACAACTGGCATCGGGACTTCACTCTAAGTCTGTGGGGTTTTTTCCCTTAGGCAACATGATTTATTCAGTGGCAGAACAGTTCATACCTGAATATGTTGATATATTTTTGCTTTACTTGTCACCTATATCAGCCACTTAATTTTGTGGGGCAGAATATTTTTCATATCCCAAATAAGCAAAAATTTACAGCATATAAATAAACATTATCAATAATTACATTTTAAAAGAGGGTTATGTGTAGTCTTGGACTTGTATCCACAGATAGCACTAATTCAAGGCCTGTTGGGACAATCCTTCTAAAAGCTGGGAGCTTGTTCATGTTAATCTCTGATACTTCTATGTCTTCGACTGTTCCAAAGATATGTCCTCTCTAACCTACAGTGCTGGGAACACTGTAATGTTTTGAATAAAGTAGAATAGAACTTTATCAGCATTAACTGAAATGTTTATGCAGGCACACCATTGCAAAGTGGCAGTTTCCATTGAGTATATGGGAATTACTCCAACTTTTTTTCAGTCGTTCTAATAAAATTAAGCCTGGGAAAACTTCAGTTGCCTCTTGCAGATTGGTCATGGTATATGTGTCAAACTAGCTGAGCTTTTGCATAAATATGGTATTAAAAGGGAATGCAATCCTTATTTTCTTTAAAATCTCTAGTAAAAAAACCTAAAACACCTTCCGGTTGGTTTCTTTAGCATGAGCAAGGTGGTCTGGCCACATCCTACCAAAGCTGCTCCTGTTGCCAGCAACAGGAGGGGAGTTGTTTGTCACATAAGTGCAAATCCTGACTTCTGGCACTCTTTGTTAAATTTGTTTTCAGAAGGTGGCTTACACTCTAAAATGGCAGCCCTCCTGTTGTGGTGAAAGACAGCTACTGGGACAGCCATGCTGGGTTTTTTAATAAAGTCCTGTCTGATATGCTGGCTGCCTTGGGGAAAGTAGAAATTATGAAATGATGTATAGCAATATATGCATATCTTTCTGTTGTGTTCCAAAATTTCTGCATGCTTTCCCTCCTGAAATAATTTTTATGACGATTTATCTATGGAACAAACCCGTTCTGCCATGTAGTTTATTCTTTAAGCTACCATTCTGCTTTTTACTAAGTAAATTAAGATCAAGGCATTTAAACTCAATAGGATTAATCCATATCAGCCCTTCTCAACCAAATAAGCATATGTTGGATGAGCAATTGGGTGCTACTGCAGTCTCTGTGCTTCTAAGAAGTACTTCATGAAGATGTCACTGCAGTTGTATTGCTTTCAGCTGGACTCCTCAACCAGAGGGAGATAGACCAGTAATAGAGGGAAGGCTGTATTTGAATGAAAGTATGGAAGGTAAGCGAGGTGTTGGCTTGTTAACTGGTAGTGATAGCACAATAAATATTTCTATGTTGTGTTTAGACATCTAAAAGTAGGGATTTAAATACAGATTACTGCTTAGTGCTCAAGAGCATTAGTTTTGGAGAGTTTGAAATGTATGTTATTTTTCATTGTCACTGTGCAAAATGACAGTAAACAATATGATAAGGTTATTCAGTATTTGTGAAAGTCAGAGGGAGGAGGATGAACCCCTCGATGCAGACAAGTAGCTAACTTAAAATCCAATATTTTTGCTTATTTAGGTAAAATAGTATGTGAACTGAAATTTATATCCTGTAAGATCTCCTCCAGAGATATGTTTTGTCCTTATGACAGAACTGATTTATCAGCAAGCTAGTTTATCTGATAATCACAATGGATTATTTTATCATGAAAGAGCCAGTTTAACTATGTATTTCATTCTCTGAATATGTGAAAATCTGCTCTCAAAGTCCTAATAAGTGTTAGGACTTCTGAATGGTGTAAGAAATACTAATACTTTACTTTTTAAGTGTCCCAGTTTGGAAAGACTTTAGACTGTTACTTAGCAATTTTGGATAACTGCAGTAGCTGCTGCAGGCTATGGGAGCAAACAATTGTCAAATTACTGTGGGACATTTTAAAATGGCCAGTGCAAAGCAAATATAAGTACATACTGAATTTAAGTATACTCAGAATTCATGTCTAACTAAACAGAAAGGTAATCTGCATAACCTGTTTACAGGATTTTTCTGTGTAGTAGGTATTGTGCTCTGTAGTTACTAGACTGCAGATAATTGTAAACATACCTTTTTCACTTTATGAGACTTCAGGTCATTAATTTTAAAGCAACAAGTAATTTTTTTCACCATCATTTTTAGGTGTATAAGGGTTGTTACTAGCCTAGCACCGTTTTGTAAGATGAGTAATTTTATGATACTTGGCAAAGAAGGAACCAAAATTTCTAGTTAAAATCATGTACATCTTTTGCACAGTTGCAGTGTAGGATTTAAATCCTTAGGGATGTCTGCTCGTGCAGCTATTAAAAAAAAGCAAAGAATTTGTCTAAACCCAAGATTTTTAAGAAGCTTTTAGGTTTGATTTCTGATGTTTGTAAGAAAGATGGTAAAGTCTTCATCTAAGTATCAGAAACGGTTTTCTTAATGAAAACTATCTTCTAATCATATAAATCCTAAGGCTGAGGTTTATAATTATCTAGTTACAAAAAAAAAAGCTTAGAATTTTTTCTTTCCTCTTCAAAATGTGATTAAAAATGACAGTTGGCAACAACTGTGGATGTTTTCTTCTGACCTAATTAAGACCTACAGTACCAGCAAATGAACATGTGTGCCCCAGTTATTCTACTTTAGAAGCTACAAACAATACTCTGTTTAGTTTTAGTTACTTAGATGTACTAATGTGCTCTTTTTATCCTCAACGCTTGAGCAAACATAGCCCCTTAAGGCTATGAACTGGCAAATGGGCAGCATTTGTGCATCTGCGGACCGTGCGGACTAGGTAGTTTTGAAATGCTGCCTTTTGCTTTTTTCTGTGTATTGTAAAGACCCTCCCTTTTTCCTGTAGTGTGACCAATGAAAAAAGAAAAACAAAAATAACCTATGAATTTTCCATGACAGAAAATCCTGGCTGGCTTGTAGTATAGTAGCTGATCAGTCTAATCTTCTAATAATCTTTTGAACCATGTAGAGTTGAACAAGGAATTAGCAGGTGCCAGAAGGCCATACTGCCATCTGACAATTAATGAAACCTGAAAAATACTCTGGCAACACACATCTATTTGGTACTATTCAGTAATTACTATTAGCTAAAATATGAAGAACATGTGGGTGTAAATTGAATTGCTGAGGGCAGGAGAATGAATGTGCATTTCTATTGTTAATTGTAATGATCTTCACATGATTAACTTCTGGGGTGACCTTAAAACTAAGTTCATTAGTAAGAGGTAGCCTGTGGTGCTCTGCTGGAGCTCTAGCACTTGCAGCAACCCCTGGTTCCCTACTTCAGACTACTAGTGAGCAGGCACAGGGAAAGATAAAAGGCAATAGTTTTTTTTGGAGCGTTGCAGTTCTGAAGCTCTCTCTCCCCTTCTGCCTCTTAACTCTGATGATAGTTGTGTTCATAGTTTTGCTTTTTAATTTATGTGATAACTAAATGTTATTGTTATGCTTGGAGAAGACAAAAATGGTTCATAAATGTTCTGGTTGACTTAACTTCAGAAAATTACTGTTTTCTTATGAGTGCTATAGAAGGGTAAATTCCTTAGCAAAGAACACCGAGTCCAGTATGTCCTACTTCTCAAGCAGCGTAAATCTAGAAGAAATAGAAGCTTAGGACAAAAAGGGATAACCTTGCAAATAACACTGTAAAAATATCAGTGATACTGTAGCAGATTAAACAGCTGAAGGTGAGTACACTTTGCTTGTAGTAGATGGAATGCAAAATGCAAAACTCTGAAAAACTGTGAAGCACGTAACATGTGAAGCTGTGATTTACTAACACCAGCAGCAGAATTTTGACTGTGAAATTGGTAATAACATGCTGTGCTAGAAGCTGGTAGGTAGTATTGTTAGACTGCTGTTTGTTGTATATTAACGTTTCTGGTTACTTTTTTTTCTTACTATAAAATACTCATGGAGATAACATCGCAATTACTTGACTGTAATAGCATTATCGCTTTTAGAGACATACAATGTAACTTGTAATTCAGAGGCAGATGGTGAGTCAGTGATTTCCACAATATCATCAGTTCTCATAATGTGACTCAGCTTTCTGTGAAGTTGAAGGTACTCTCAAAAGTCAGTTTATGACCGTAGAAATTGTGTGGAGACCTGTTTAACTTGTCAAGCTTTTCTCTGTAACTGGACTAGAAGAGAGTAATATGAAGTATCTGAAAACAGAAGGTAGATGTCATTCCATAGGAGTAATTTAAAACCCTTTGATGGTTTGGGGATTTTTTAGTTGGTTAGAGTCTGAGTTGTGATTTCTCTTGAAAAGTATGGGTTATGACTACTGACACACAGAAAGCCCATCTGTCAAACGAGGGTCCTGTCAGTGTGAAGTGAGCTGCAAGCATGAGTTTTGTTGTGCACACCCACAAAATTCTTATCGATGCAGATGTTTCAATAAGAATTTATTGATTTGTTTCCTATTTTCCTATTAAAATAAAGCCATTTTTATTTGTCATTGTAGTTGCATGCTAACAAAAGCTGTATGTGTGTAAACCTAGACAAAGAAAGAGAGAGATTAAGTATCATTTGCTGGTGTGTCTTTTAACTCACTCCCTTTTGCTGTTGTGAACTTGATATGTAATGTCAGCCTAGGCACAAAAGAATGACTTGAGGATGGAGTGCCTAAATGAACTTGCCTTTCCGTTTATATTTTAATGTGTTTTGCTTCAATGAAATGTCCCAGAGAAACCAACTTTGGACAAAAAAAAATTCTATTCTTCGGCGCAGTGACTAGCTTTTTTTTTTATGACAAACATCAAATTTCTTATGTGTTAATGATAGACCTCCCATCTAACGTGCATTTGTGTGGTAACGCTGCTGTGATGCTTTGACCTTAGTAACAATTTCTGGGTTTGTCTCCCTGTGCTATGGTGGCTGTTGTGCTGGTTCAGCCCATATTTTTTCCTTGCTTTTGGTGTCAGAATTCAAGGCACCAGCTTCCAATGCTAATTGGAAAGCATTATCAACTCTGGCCTTCACGAGACACAGCAATTGCCTGGTCACTGGGTGGATGCATTCTGAAGTGATACACAAGCAGAGGTAGTGATATGAGTACAGGTGGTGGATGTGGGGACAAGGTCAGTGAGGCAAGGGTAGTCTTGTAGCATAGGAATAGCAGAAGACATGCTTGATGGGGAGCTTGCAGAAGTTCTCCAGGGAGGAGTGTGTAGCACAATTGTGTACACGGCAGCCAAATGACAGGTCAGCATGGGACATAGGTTTCACTATAATAAAGTGATTTTTGGGGAGTATAAAATAATCTATGCAGAGGAGGCATGATATCACTAGTGAGAGGAGATAAGAAAAGGTCATATAAAATGAGACAATAGATTAAGTTGATTGAACTCATTGAAAGAAGAATCTGGTTTCTGTTCAAGGATCAGTCAAATGCTTCCTGGACCAATGTGATCCTGCTCTGGCAGGGGGAACTGGACTAGACTATCTCCAGAAGTCCCTTCCAATCTCTGTCATTTTGTGATTCTGCGTTTACACCTGTGAAAAGTTTCTTCCACCAAGTCACCTTAATCTGTCCTGAGCCCCACCCTAACTCTTAATACCTTGCTAGTTAATTTGATTATAGCCCTGCAGTCATAGATTACTTGAATACCTTGCCACGTGTAAAATGGAAAAGTAGTATTTCTGCTTTCAGAACAGTATTTTAAAATAATTTATGTTCAGAAACTCAACTTCAGGTTCTTGGATAAAAATATAAGATGATGGGGTTGCTTCACTTCTGTTACCATTATTATTTTGAGTTTTAGCTTTACTGAACTTATCCAGACATTTAAACTTCTGCACCTTTAGCTGTGTCTCCAAGCTGTTTGCCCGCAACTAGTAGGATCAAACTTCTTCAAAGTTATAATAGGAGCATACTTTTCTACTGTAGGTTGTAGCAACTCTATTCTTTATTTAATTTCCATGAGAACATAAACTTTTTATTCACAATCATTTCTGAAAGCACTTTTTAGTGAAAATGGTCTCTTATTAATGCATCGTTGGTTTGTTTATGTTAAACATTAAGTCCTTGTGCCATGTTCTTTTTCTTGATTAAATATTTGTGTTATTGAGGAATGAAAACATATTTTAAAGAGTTGAAATTGATCATCAAAGATGTTGAGATAGCATAAAAACCAGTTAGGGTTTATGGTCTGAGTGTATTCGAATTCCTCCTTTACTTTCATTTTCCCTATGTGTCTCCACTTATTTTGACAGAGCTTGGATACCACGTGTGTGCTGTTATTGAACTTTAACCAAAGCAAAGGTTGTGTATAATAAAACCAAGAGCAAGTGCCGCTTTAGGGGATTCACTGTATCCAACCTTTACTTCACATCTGTTCCTCTAACTTAACTATGTTAGAAACTTTTTACATCCCTTAATTTGTTGCTTACTATGGCACAACTGTTTAGTATTTCATATTGCATAGTTTGATTGTGTGCTCCCTAATTTGTTGGAAAGCTAATATGCTATTTAAATTATATAAAATATGTCAGTAGTTCAGAATACTTCATCTTGAAGTTTTCATCAAGAAAAACATAAAGCTCATCTCAAAATTGGAATGCCATGGCTTCACATTAAGGGGTGTGTTGTTTTTGCAGACAGTCTGATTTTGTATCCTGAAAAACAGGAGTCTTGTCTTTATCAAGATATCTGTGATAAAAAACTTGTTTCTATATTTCCAATAAATACAGAATATGTTTTGTCTGGTATTATCAAGTCCTAAAGAAAAACCTACTTATTGCATGTATTTCTGAACATCAGAAAATACAGTTAGGCAGCAGTAACTCATGCATGAATCTCTACAGAGCTACTGGTATTGACTCGTATCACCTCCAGAATCCTGGTTTCACAAAGAATGTCACTATTTCACATTTCCTCTTGATCACATGTTCATTAATACTGCAGCTTGTAGTATTAACGTAAATGAGTTGAAGCGTAGCAGCAGCCTGTGTTCTCATGTGGGACTTGGAAGACAGGAGTTCGCTTCACTACTTTTCCCCTTGGTCTTCAGCACTGGAGGGAATCGTGCTGTGTCTTCTCTTGGGAACTGCAAGGAGGAATTGCAGAGGTGAATTCCTGCATATACCACCTTGTTGCAGATGGAGAGATAAGAGGGATGCACTTCACTCTTAAGAGAGAGGCAACAATATGTTTATTGGTATAAACCAAAGGGTGTAATGGTGTTTGATAATAAACACAACAGTGATTAAGGTTCGATGGTAAGGTAATCTTGATTATTTAGTGCATAGAGAACAGGGTCAGATGAAGCTGTCAGGGAGACCCTCCTATTGAGTCACAAGGTTCAGAAAGGACCCCCTTGCTTTTTAAACTCCTTCTCAGAGAGGAGCTTAGGTGCAGCTGTATCCAGTCTCAGTCCTAGACTTGGTCAATGGTTTATGTCTAAAGGATTATATATGCACAATCGATCCTTTATGCTTCTTAGCTAACATCACAAAGTTTAGTGCACTTATTCCCAATTCACTTACTGAGGATCTGTTGCGGATCTGTTGCAGCAAAGATTCTCTCAACCTTGAGGAGTAACCTTGAGAGGTGTCCCTGTCAAGGGGAGATCCTGATGTGCAGCCTGCTGTTGTCTCAGGAGAGCTCAAAGGGCTCTTGGACTGCTCAATATTCATGGAGTAAGATAACTGACTCATCATATTTACATACCACTCACAGGTGCCAGTGGACACTGCCCAGCGCTCTGTCCAGGTGGGCACATGAGCATGGATAGCCCTTGGCTATTGTTTTGTTACCTGTCTTCCTGAAATCACCGTGAGACAGATGCAGACATGGCAACCATCACCAATGGTTATCAAATAATCCAAATTTATGGGAAAAAGTCAGGCAAACATGGGGCCAGTGGGGGAAGCATACCATCACACACCTGCTATTCTAGACTACAGCATGCTTAGTGCAAATGAAAGGGAAGAGTACAGCCTCAAAGAATCCTTGACACAACAGATAGAAGTGGGAATCTTGTGAGTTTCATGAATCGGGCAACATCTGGGTTAATGTTGGATGAGCAGGCTTTGCTTTGCCTATGGATATGGGGTAGACAGATTTCACATCCCTCTTCCAGAACAGAGGGGATAAACACTGAGCCCTGTGCTGGAGGCAGGTGAAACTTGTAGAACTCTTAGAAAAATAACTAATTAACCAAACCAGACAATGTCACACATGGTCTGAGGTAATCAGCAAATTCAGCCCAAAGTATTGGTATAGCTCAGCTGTAAATGAGTTAAGTTTGCAGAATGTTTCAGGAAAAGTACTTCTATAAACTTGGCAAGCAATAGTGGTTTTTTCAAAATTAGTTTCCTAGAAGTGGTCCTTCTGGCATAGGTAAGGTTTCCATTGATGTTTTGTATTAGGAGTTCTGAAGGCTACGACACAAAGCACAGGCAGTCTGAGATCCTCTTGAATGATGCATGTGAAGGAAACTGCGTGAAACTGATACAGTTGATGAATTTGCATGGCTATTCTCTATCCTCAGCAGCCAAAGGAAGCTGGAGGCATTTTGTTTGGATGAAAAGGTATCTTTCTAAAGTAAACGTGTATCTGCTTTATAATAGAATTGCTCTTCATCCAGTCTTAAGCCTCATGAAATTATTCGGTAATTAGGCCATAGTAAATGCAGCCAGATCAGGACCGTGACCGGTCAGTTTTACAGCCATCTCCACTTCCGTTTTTACTGTTTATTCCTGAGTCACCCGTGTTTATCTTAAAGGCATAGTGGAAAATGTTGATTTTATTATTCACCAGAGTTAATGTACTATGTTGAATAAATTCCTATGTAGTGAATAATTAACTTTAATGTAAATCTTCTGGTCCTCCTTACATAAGACACTTATTTAGTGGGCACAAAATTTATCACTCTAGTGATAAAGATCAGTGTATATAGTTTTGGAAGAAGCTAAAAATACCTTTTTTTTTTCCATCTTAAATTGTAACTTGTTCACTGTGTATTGCTATACCTAGAACACGAATATTCCATGGATTATCAGGTTATATGTTTGAAACATCAAGTGTTTTCATTGTTGTCTTCTAACTTCTAGTAATTAAATACTTCTTATGGTCATAAAGGTATCCAGGTAAATTTGTGAGCCCAGGCTTAGCAACATACCCACTGATTCTTTCAGGTAGTGAAGCTTCAGACTGACTGTATGGTATTTAAAGAACTTTCCATTTCAGACTACTCTGTTAATAACTCTACCTGATACCATAATTATACCCTGTCTCTTATTTCAAAAATGAGCTATGTGCTTCGGCTGTTGCAATATCTTTTTTATTTTTTTAGATGTACAGCTATATAATATAGTTAATAGCTTTGACCTGTCAGTGCTCTTCTGTTTTAGAGGTTTACAGGCATCCTCTTTCCTGCATTAGGAGTGGATCTATTTTTGTATCTTCTTTCTTTACAAGACTCCTCATTCTACAGGTGTATTAGATTCTTTCTATGTTTAGGACTATATTCTGCAATCAAAACTTCTTTCTCTTTGGGCAACCTGAAGTGTAATTCTCTCCTGTCGATGTCTCCTGCACCTTTTTCACTGGTACAGTGATAGTTTATCTTTCCAAATCCTATACCAGTGTAAACTACAATAATAAAAATATTACGAAGTCACTGAACTCTAGTGATTATTCATTTTGTCATAAAGATTAAAAGACTCAGTAAGTTAACAAATTAATCTCAGGTAAAAGTTACTCTCCACCTCTGTTTTATTAGATGTGAATCACCTAAAATAATTTGTGCTTTCACATTTGTTTAAAGGATTAACTTAGTTGGCCTCTAATAATCTTCATATTTAGCGGTCAGTAATAATTTTGTATAAGTACAAAGGTCTTTCAGTGTAAGCGGGGGGCAGGGTGGGGAGGGACATGACATCAAAACCAAATCAAAAAGCAGAACTAAAACTTGGATAATTTTATCTCTGTGGAGAGAGAAGACGTGTGTGTATTCATATGAAGTTAATTTATGCATATCAGTGGCAGTTAGTTCTATTGCTCAAATTTTTATAATAAGCAAGTCTTTTCAGTGATGTTCCTTGGCTAAAACAGAGCATTTTCTCTTCTCTCCTCAGTGACAAAAGGGAACATCTGATGCATATCCTTGTTTTAAAGTTCCTTTTACATGACTTATTCCCTATAATGCATTCTCCCTGAGGATAGAACTAGTTTAATCTGGCAAGATCTTAAAAGAGGCTAACAGTGCATGAAAGCTGCCTTGTTCCCATCACACTGGCTTAAAAAATCGCTGATAAACTAACACAGGAATGCTGCAGGTTAAACTATGGCATTTGTGGGGTTTTTGGTGGGGCTGTGTTTTTTGGTTGGGGTTTTTTTTGGCATTAAAATCTTTATCATTTTGTTTCAAAGCTCAGTAGGAGAACCAGAATTTTAATGCTGTGTGACTGTAGATAGTAGATACTAATAATCAGCTGATTATTGACATAAAAGCGGTAATTATTCGGCATAGTCTGTATTTGCAAATTATGCTAGCTTGGCTGTCAATGAGAAACAACTGATTTAAGGGTGATGCAGCATTAGAGTGGCATTTGCACCAGGGACAGTGGAAGTGTATCCCTAATGCTAGACAAAAATAATGTCAACAAAAGAAAATAAGCTCTTGACTCGGTATTTATAATGTCCATTGTCCTTGCAGAAGCAGCTGCATGTGGAAACAAGGAAAACAGAATTTGAAATGAAATGCTGGGAAAGAAATTGCAGTTGCCTGCAGGGATGGAGATAATTGGCAATCAGGACTAATAGTTAACTGCTCTATTTTTTCTGACAGCTTTGATGACAAGTCAAAAATGTGGCAGGAACTGCTGTTTGGCCTGCTTGCTTGATGGTGGCTTGGCTTGCGTACACCTGTGCACACAGAGATGTATTACAATGGTATCAATAGTAGTTTGTATTAGTATTAATGTTGGATGTGGAATGTTTCTGGAAAACTCCAGTCTTTAGATACACAAAGCTTTCCAGGCAGGCTAGTGATAGATGAGTATTATCAGCTCCCATTAACCATGTTGGGGAGGACATTAAAAGAGGGTCATGGGCATTTTCTCAGAATTTAATGTTGTTTGTACCTGCCCTGTCCTGGGGCAGCAGGAGATGCTTTAATGTAAGCATAGACTATGGATTTGTCATATGAACACTATCTGAATACGGGGAAATGCATCCTCTGTAATCAAGTATATCTTTCAGCAGGTAGTCATAGTTCCAACAGACATGAACCTTTGGAGGCTTAATGTTAAATCTTGTCAGAATTGCCTGTTGACCGAGTCATCTTGGGTGGTGGTAAACCTGCATGTGCAAGGTATTTAGCTGAGATAGGTCTCTGTTTCTATATTGGAATTGTCTGAAATATCTGACTAGTTAGGTACTGCCTCTCCTTGCTCAAATGCCAGAAGCATGACTGCAGCACTTCTACTATTTAATTGACCAGCAAATTTACCCTGTAATTATATAATAGGGTATTTAAGACTGTCTCTGAAGCTTTATTTATCTGCTTCATTCAAGAACAGATGTTTCTATTGTATTACTGAAATAAGCAGGGTCTTTGGAAATCAGACTGCTATTTTCTGAAATAGAATGTGATGGAAAAACTAAATGATGAATCATAAAAGGGGAGGAGTGAAACTAATTGCGTTGCAACTTTGCAGAAATTGTTTTTGATAAAAAATTGCTTTGATAATATCTGACTCATAGTAATGGTAAATAGTTAAAAACATTAACAGTATGACAAGTGGTGGTGTCTTTTGCACCTGTGTAGCTAAATATTTCACTTATGCTTTGACATGGTGTGTTTGTATTTCTGAGACTTCTGTCTTTTTGCAGCTTCAGAGTACTTTAAATTTCCTTAGTAATTTGGATTTAAATGCTTATGTGTTTCTGCCAGTTACTCCACAGTTCAATATTTATGTTTTTATTGCCACATCGGGTTTCCAGTCAAGGTACTTGAACTTCTAGAAGCATCTGTGTGTAAGGTCATTTTTTTCTCAAGATATATATTTTAATTTTTTTTTTGAGTATGAAGGCTGGTACATAGTGCTAGTAAGCTTAGGAAAATGGATGAGTAGGATTTTAGTACTTTAATAAGATTGAGTGACATGAAGGAAAAAGACTGAATTCACCACCCACCCTCAAGGCCATATCCAGTGTCACCCACAGGAAGAGTCCCAGTGAAGACAAGAGAAAATACTAGCCTGAGTAAAGTAGACAGGTTCTCATTAGATTAATCCACTGTTATTTAAGAAATCTTTTTATGTAGGGTCGTGGAAAAAAACAAATTACTATGGAAACTTTAAATTGTGTCATGAAAGAAAAGTAAACTACTGCCTTTAAAGAAGCAGAACCACATTATGTGTGCTTATCTTACACAGCCATGCAAGTGTAAATAAAGAAATGCTTATGCTGCAAATGGGGCTGAAATAATTTGGGCTGAATTTATTCTTTGAGACAGTAGTCACATACTGTTGGGACAAAAATTTTCTTGTGTTGTCTTGAATGATCTGGCAGTGCAGTTTCTGTTTTAGGAGGTCTCACCACATCTAACTTTTTTTTTTTCCCTTAAAATACCAATCCTGAATTTAAGTTTGCTACGTGAGAATCTTAAATTCCAAGTAATTTTCTTTTTGAAGCAAATGTCTAACTCTGATAGTTTCAGATAAGCATAAACTTCAAAACATAAAGCCCCCAAAGATTTAAGGGGGAGAGGCAAAAATATTGTCACATTGCCTTTTACACTAGTCAATTTTTAATTGGCTTTTTCTTTGGTTTTTGTTTTGGGGCTTTTTGTCAAGTTGTATCATGTTTCCTTTTTCTTCTGAAATATACTGTGAAAATATGAGGTCTTTAGGCTGTTGACAACCTTATGCATTAGATGTAGTTGGAATCCCTCCTTGCTGTGTAACTGGAGGTAGCTACAGAAGAAAGGCTGACCCTGTGCTCTCTGCTCTGACCCAAATTCTGATTCCACTATTACAGTCTTACAGCAGACCTTAGAAGGGTTCTTGTCACAGGCATCGTGCAACTGTGTAGTTGTGGGGCAGTCCCTGCACAGGGAAAGCTTGTAACCTAATTAGTCAGGCCATACAAAGGTGGGAAGGAAAGGTACAGTCTTGCCTTAGGGCATCCAACCAATTGTTCAATTCCCGTATTCCTGTTTCCCCTTCCAGCGTCTGGTCCAGAATAGTGCAATTCTGTTGATATGCATGATTTCTGGGGGGAAAGCAGCTGCTTATAGCAGATCTGAGTATAATTATTAGGAGTAAATAACAACATGGCCATTATAAGAATATTTTTCCTGCTGTAAAGCAGAAATACTAAACTAGAGGGGAAACCATCCTACACTTGTATACAACTGATGAAAATGCTAAGATAACATAGATTTTTGTAACTTACGGCTGAGCAAAGACAAAACTTTCACTTTATGGTAGGCACTGCAGCACCTGTAGCTCATTTTGCTCTCTACAACCAAGTGCTGCTCAGTGTGTTGCGCACACAGAATGGTACTGCCGTAGGCTTACCTTGTGTGTGCCTGTGCAGGTGGGTGCTGCCGTAGGCTTACCTTGTGTGTGCCTGTGCAGGTGGGTGCTGCCGTAGGCTTACCTTGTGTGTGCCTGTGCAGGTGGGTGCTGCCGTAGGCTTACCTTGTGTGTGCCTGTGCAGGTGGGCGCTGCCGTAGGCTTACCTTGTGTGTGCCTGTGCAGGTGAGCACTGCCGTAGGCTTACCTTGTGTGTGCCTGTGCAGGTGGGTGCTGCCGTAGGCTTACCTTGTGTGTGCCTGTGCAGGTGGGTGCTGCCGTAGGCTTACCTTACGTGTGCCTGTGCGGGTGGGTGTTGCTGTAGGCTTACCTTACGTGTGCCTGTGCGGGTGGGTGCTGCCGTAGGCTTACCTTACGTGTGCCTGTGCAGGTGGGTGCTGCCGTAGGCTTACCTTGTGTGTGCCTGTGCAGGTGGGTGCTGCCGTAGGCTTACCTTGTGTGTGCCTGTGCAGGTGGGCGCTGCCGTAGGCTTACCTTGTGTGTGCCTGTGCAGGTGGGTGCTGCCGTAGGCTTACCTTGTGTGTGCCTGTGCAGGTGAGCGCTGCCGTAGGCTTACCTTGTGTGTGCCTGTGCAGGTGAGCGCTGCCGTAGGCTTACCTTGTGTGTGCCTGTGCAGGTGGGCGCTGCCGTAGGCTTACCTTGTGTGTGCCTGTGCAGGTGAGCGCTGCCGTAGGCTTACCGTGCCTGCAGCTGTGGCACATGCATGGTGGAAAATGGCAAAGGCGACATCTGTTTTGTTTTACTTTTTTACACGGTTGAGTTGAGAAGGTAGTTTCATGCTGTGACTCCAGTATTTGTGCTCAGTAAAAGCCTTTATTTGGCATTCTGACACTTATGAAATACGAGGCTTGTCAGAAGGTGGTCACTTCTGTGGGAGCTGTGGAAAGGCTCATCACTGTTCACCCACTGATTGTAAGCAGGAACTTGAAAGCAGTCAACTGAGGTGGGACACGTGCTGCTGTAGTAGTACTACTACATCCTAGCACTGAACAGTAATTGGCAATGATACTGTGTTGCGCTTAGAAATTAACTTTTCCAAAAATCATTTGTTGAAAAGACAATGACCTTGATGTTGGAAAACCACTCAAACAATGGAGGTAAGCTATTGGTCAGTGCTTTGCCTATGCAAATGAAAACATCAGGTGTATGAGAACAGGTGCTGCTATTGTGAATTCTCAGTCACTGTTACAGTGAAAAGAATTGCTAGGTGTTTGATGTACTTTGAAGTGTTGTTTGTAGTGTTTTCAGTGTGCCAGGGATGGAAATGTTGTTGAGGTCTGATACCTTGTATTAAAAAGATCAGTAACTAGTAGTAGTATATGCTTGTAATTAAAGCTTTATGTGTTTCTTTTTTATTGTTATTAGGTGTAAGCAATTGAGAACAACACTTCTTGCTGTCCAAACATGGAAAACAACATAACTACTATTTCTCGCGAAGAGCTTGAAGAACTAAGAGAAGCATTTGGTAAAATAGGTATGTTTTAAGTTAGGCAATAATGGTGCCCCTAAGATTGTGAAGGTAGGTTTTGTGGAAGAAATCTTTATCGCTTTGTGTTTGATAGGGCCATGTTTTTCTTCTATGTTGCCAGTAATATCAAAGAAATAAGAATGTTTGGATAACCCCTCTTATTTTCACTGAGTCTGTATGGTTATTAGCTTCTTTCAACTTCAGCAATGAAAATAGAAACATTTTCTTGCTGGGTTGTGCATTATTTGTGCCATTGTATATGCAGCATGATAGGTCTCAAAATTCAGTTGTTTGAACTCCTTAAATCTGAAAAAAAAGCAGTGTGATTAATCTTCAATTCTTAAATCTATTTCCTTGCTGGATTACTGACACAGGGTTTGCTTTACTTGCACGCTTTGGCAAGCTATTAATTTTTTGTTTATTGGATCGGATTTTACACTTTAAGCTAAACCTGGAGATCTTTTGATCTTGCTTTTGTAGCTATCAGATGTTAATAAAAAACCGTACAGTTTTGTATCTGTGACAGGATGTGTGCAGATTAATCGGAGAGTAAACAGAAATAGTGAGAAATTATACAGCAGCTAACCCTTACTTCTGGATTGTAATACCATTGTAAGTCTAAAAGTTCATATCTTTGGCACAGTTTTGCAGGGGGGTGATGTGTAAACTGTACAGCTCAGTAAATCAAACATATTTATAATCATAACAGGGAACAGGGTCACTTCAGACTTAAATATGAAGACTGTCCAGCTTGGCAGGGAGGCTACTGGGAAGCTGTATGTTAGACACCATCAGGCCATGAGTGGCATTGAAAAGATGAAGAGGGAATGTCTTGATTTCTGTCAATACAGGTATCAGGTGATGCCCAATAGAGAGTTGTAGAGCTTAAAATAGAAAGAAGTAACTTTTGTTTATGACAAATAATAAACACATGAACCTATTGACTCAGGGCATTGGCATATTGAGACCAAAAAGAAATGTTAAACAAACATCTTGCCGTAGTCTGTAGCTCAAGAAATCTATAGCCTGCAGGAGCTGGAAAGACAGACTAAAGAGCACTGTATACATGTATCAATCCACTGGGAGGTGTTAGAATAGGTAGGCATTCACTGGTGTTGTCCAACAGCTTTTTCATTGGTTTGGTTTTTCACCATACACATTCCTTCTTTTTCTCCCTTTACTTCCTGTGTGTTTTCATGTTTCTGTTCTAGTGAGTGTCTGCACTACTCTTGCTGAAAAGCATTTTCTTCCTTATTGTATTATGCTTTCTGGAAAATATAAAAATTAAGCATAATGTAGCTTTTTTCTTTTCTTTCATCTTTACATTTCCAGTGTCTTTATGGATAAATTGCTTGCAGCTATATTGGTAAACTGAGAGAAAAGGCACGTATTTAATTCTCTGCTTGTCATCATGGAAACTTACCCTCAGTGAAAGGTGAACCTAGAGAAATAAAATAGCTGGTAATCTGAGTGAGCTCTTGAGCTTGTCCTCAGCTTTTTAAACTATCCCTTTTATTACATGTGTTGTTAAATGTCTGCATTCCAGACAGTGGATGGATTAATACACATGCAGACATAAACTTTGTCTGCATAATGATTTGTGAATTGTTGCTAGTATCAAAAACACAAAAAGAGTTTTCTAATAGGTGTTATTAGCCTTTTGTCATCAGCAAAATGTGGCCTTCTTATGAAGCTGTACAGAAGCTACATAGTGTAGTACAGATTGCAGGGAAACTATAGCAATTAATTATGGCTAGAGGTGAAAGCATCTTTCACTGTTTGCCCTTCTGTAATGTCATGAATATTCACCCACTCTGGTATTATTGGCTGAGTTCTGACACTAGAAGACAGTACAGAGTGAGGTCTTTTAACTAGTAAATGGAGGGAGGAAAAAAAAAGGAGCATCTTGACAAGTCAGAAAAGTGGCCCCATCATGTTGATTCTCTTTCTGGCTCATTGTGTTACTCATGATGTTCTTTTAAGTTACTTATATTAAATGAATCATTTATAGAACTGGGAAAATGTGATTAATTTGTATTTTTCAAGAGCTTTAATGTGATAATGAAAAAGAATGAACATTCTTAAGCTTGGCAAATGTTAAGTTGTTATTCAATATATAAAATGATAGACATTATATCCAGCACTAGTTATGCTGGATTTGATTTCTTGTACTTGATTGAACTTCATCTATACTGTGGAATGACTATAGCTTTTCTGCTTTTAAAGTACTTCTCTTGTAGTGTAGTTGTAGTGTAGACATTGTGCTACAGGTAGGGAACATTCTCAAATTCTGCTTGCAAAGATATGTGTATCCATATATATGGTAATATGCATAGACAGAAAAAATTAGGAACAGTTAATATGTTTTATTCATTTATCCATTATATCAGATAAAAGCCCATTATAGGTTTCTGAAGTGGTGCTTTGCTATACTAAGACAAGAATTCAAGACAGCTTTCAGCACACAGGTTGGCTTAAGGTTGAAGTGGTGGAAGTACAAAGGGTATTATTATTGGTGTTTTCTGTGCTGTTGCATTAATTCATCATGAGTAACACAAACTATACTTTTTTTTAAAATTTATTTTTATGTGATACAGCCATTCATTTCTTTCCACAATTGTGTAGCTATATGATACCTTTTGTTGAAAAAAAGTATTTTGATCCTTTGTTGTACATGGACTTTCCTGACATGTGGTCTTGGCAGCCAAGTAGAAGTGAAGTTGGCAATACAAATTGTTCTCGACAGAGACAGTCCATAGATTAAGGAACCTTCAGTAAACAGATAAATACAGGATGATCTGAATTCTTCATGAATAAATCTAACCACATCAAAAGATTTGAAAAACAGAACCTGTCTATCAGATACTAGCATAAGAAATAAAATGCAGAGTCAGAGTTCTTGTGTAAGTAGTTTTTCTCACGTAAGTGTGGTCTTCTAATAAAACCAGGCATCAGATTTCAGTTTATGATTGCAAATGGTATAACATTGACAATAGGAATATAATAATTGATCTCCCTTTCAATTGAAGGCTTACAGAGAATTTTGTTTGGGGGTTAACACCAAAAAAACCAGTTTAAACAACTTCATTATTTCAAAATTTTCCATCTTGTTATACAGCTGTGCTTTGGGATTATAAAATGGTTCCTGGGAAAATACATAAGAAGATGGCACAACTCCTAGCCACTTGTGCCTCTAATCCACAAGTATTCCTTTGTGCTTACCTACCTATGTCAGAAGAAATAGTCATCATCTAGAACTGTGTTTCTCACAATTTAGTCCCAACAGTTACTGTACTTGGTTCTTTACATTGTAAAAACAATTTGTGCTTTGGTTTTACAGATATTGACAACAGTGGGTATGTCAGTGATTATGAGCTTCAGGATCTGTTTAAAGAAGCAAGTCTGCCCTTGCCTGGTTACAAAGTCCGGGAGATTGTAGAAAAAATCATTGCAGTAACAGACAGCAACAAGGATGGAAGAATCAACTTTGAAGAATTTGTCTCTGTAAGATATTCCCTTTGGATGTTTCTCTACTTTCTGATATTTGTTGAGAATTAGGATAGAAAACTAAATCAAGGGGGTACAACTAAGTAGTATTTTGATCAAAATATATATTAAGAATGAGAAAATTTTCTGTGGCAATTTACAATATCCTATGTAATTATTTTCCAGCCTTTATGTTTCACTCTCCTATTTAATGTATTAGATCTCATCTGGGCAACATGTGAGCACACAGTAGTTTCAGTCAGTTCTACGTTCTATCCCCTTGAAGATGAGGGGATGGACTATGTATTTTGGGCACTGTTGAGTCAGGCCTTGCCCTGACAAAAGAGTAGATAATTAGATATCAGCCTCTAAATTCTCTTGGTGATAAATGAATGTTTGTGCTACTATGCTTATTCTTTATTCTAAAGGCTATTTTCTTCTGGGAGTGAGGTACTTCTATTTTCACTTTCAGTGAAGAAATTTGAATGGTTTGGACTTTTTTTAATGTGGATCATCAGTGTGCTTTATTTAAGAGAAAAAAACCTCAAACTTTTCAGGCTGTTGGTTTGTGCTTGGGTTGATCAGTTTTTGCTTTGAGTTCAGAGTTCTGCCAGTTGCACCAGGTTGCTTGCTGAACCAGTCAGTGATCTTTTTTTAAAGATTCTAATTTTCAGTGGTTCACAGGTGAGATGCAAATATTTGCATCCAGGTATTGAACTGTATATATTACACATCAATGTCAGTTTTGAGACCTCTACAGTATTTGGGCCAAATCAGGGCAACAAACAGTTGGAAAGCTGTCATGTAGTAGCCTTTCACTGTAAAGCCTATGATTAAGTAAGTGGAACAAACATGCTGTGGTCATTGAAACTGTGTAGATCCTTAGGTGTTTTCTTCAGTTTTCCAAAATACCCGTGGAAAAATTGTGTACAGTGTTGCATATCTACTTTTTTAGATAGTTTGGCTTGATAAAGGTGGCACTTGAGGTCCTTGCTGAGAAATAATGTATTAGATACCTGGTATACACCTTTCATGAAGGGATTTAAACTAGTTTTACCCATACAGTAATTTTTTGTTTCCCTTCAGAACAGATGTCAATGTAAATAACAAAAAATGGTAGTCAGGTTAATTACTACTCTGGAGTACTTACATGAGTTACCACTTAGCATTTTGTATCAACTCATTGTTTTCCTTATTCCAGATAATCCAAGAATTGAAAAGCAAAGATGTTAGCAAATCTTTCCGAAAATCAATAAACAAAAAGCAAGGTATTACAGCAATTGGAGGGACATCAGCAATATCTAGTGAGGGGACACAGCACTCTTATTCAGGTAAGAAATAATTAAACACAAGCAAATTTTGCATGGAGGATCACTCTTTACATTTGCACTACAGATAAAGTAAAAAACAATTGGAAAAAGTTGCTCTTGAAAGCAAATTAATGGAGAGAAAGTGCATGGAGATGGACAAGATAAATATGAGTGGTAGTTTTGGCTGTTCAGTTGTTACTTTCATGCTGCACTCAGAGATAAATTAGTCATCAGCACCTTTGCTGAAAGAAGAAATGAAAGCAAGCACTGATGGTGGGGAATAAATGCCCCCTTTGGCCTACTTCTAGCAATGCAAGTCAAGTTTTTGGCTTCATTACATTCTAAACTGCTCTTATTTCTGTGTTCCAATAAAAATTAATCCCCATTTTCATTTACACAGAGTTAACTAAAATCCCCATGTATTGTTTCTAGATGGAAGGCCTGTCTCAGCTATCCCTGTGCCAGTATAGAATTGTTTGATCCCAAGTGGGTTTTGGCCTGCCTTGTACTCGGGAACTTGCTTTGAATATTTGATCTCTGTTTCTTTCTACCTCCCTCTACTGCATGTCATTTAAGTTGGTAATTGAGCCTAATTGCATCACAGCTCCCATTCAGAATGTTAACTGTTTCAGGATCATATTGTAATAAGCACTATTGCAGGTTTTTTTGGTTGACTTGAGTCTGGGATTTGCTGTGGTTCCAGAACTATGTTAAGATTCTATATATGATGAAGTTTCACTTCAGTTAGCTACTGAAGTGAAAGGCTATCAGGTAATGATAGCCTTTGTCAAGGTATTACCCTCTTATAATGCTGGGTGTATCTCCAAAGCAGGGGATGTATTCCATCTCAAAGGATGCCTGTAGGAGGGGAACACCAGCAGAGATAATTGTTTATATTCCCTTTAATTTTTGGTGGAGAGAAACTCACCCCTCTAGACTGCAATTGATCTGACTTGGCCTCATCAGCCATCTAGTTTATGGTGAGATGACGTGTACATTAGAATTTCATGTTTCTTATCACTGACAATGAAAGAAGTATAATGAGTTAGGTGTATGCTTCCTTGTGGTAAGTGAGGTTTGTACCGCCTGTACTTTCTGATAATTTAGTTACTGGTACTTGATTGACTTGTGTCAGTAAATGTTCTTAGATAGATACACAGTAATGAATTCTCTGAAAGAGAATTTAAAACTGAGGTACTAAGCATTTTGCTATCTCAAAGTTAGATACATCACAGTAATTCAGGTAAAAGTCTCAAAAATACTGTCAGTCTCTGAGGTCCAGAGTGGACTCTGAAGGCAGAATGAATGCTTCATTTTAAACCAGTGGTGTGTAGATTGAGAAGTTGTGTATTTCAGATCAGAAATGTCCCTCTTGTCACTGTAATGACTGAGAAACTGAATAAAAAGTTAGCCATAAAGACTCATTTTGTTGCTATGATTTTTATGTTGTCCTTCAGAAAATCACCAGATGTTTAGATGGTGCAGGAAGAGAGAGGTCAGCCTGTACTTTCTGGTTTTTTGCATGCTTTCCCACTGATCTGACTCTCTTTGGTAATTGCCCCTGTGAAAGCAAGGGGGTTTGCTGCAGATGAATCCTTTGTGACTCAAGTCTGATGTTTAGTAGTACAAGTCTGATGTTTAGTGGAAATGATAGCAGATTATTTTAATGCTGTTTTTTTCAGAGGAAGAAAAAGTTGCTTTTGTTAATTGGATAAATAAAGCTCTCCAGGATGACCCAGACTGTAAGCACCTCCTACCTATGAACCCATCAGATGCCAGTCTTTTTAAATCCCTTGCAGATGGCATCCTTCTCTGGTGAGTCCAGGACTATGAGATGGAAAAGAAATTAATCTGAAATGTTAAATGCTGATTACAGTAACATGAATTGAAAAATTACTGATAGGCTTAATGTCAGGTCTCCACCCTAAAATATTTCAGTCAGTGTGTAGGATGAGAAAGATCAGTTTGCCCATAGAAATGTTACTTATAGCAAATTTTTATCTGGCTCTGCATACATTATAGAAGTGGGTTTCCACTTCAGATCTGTAACCACACACATCAGAAATGTGCAGACTATTTGTAAAGATGTAACAACACGGTTTATGTATTCGCTAGCTGAAATAATTAGAAGTCTTTGCTATTTCTAATTTTTTTTAAAACTTACTAAATGTAATTACTGAATCACAAATCCATGGCAAGATAGGGAGCATATAGTAGGTCCTTTAACTTTAGTCTGCTCTAACTTTTTAATTAAAGTAGACTAATAGTACTTATTCATACACCATAGTAACAAGGGATTAGTTTATTAGTCTTTGAGATCTATGCAGATGCAAGATACTATAGAAATGCAGCACACAAATATGGATAAATATGAAAGTATTTAACAGGTAGAAGAGATTTAGAGGATGAGGTGGTCACTTTTTTGTCTTGTCAGAAATATTTACAGCTAGTTTCAAGTGTTAGATGTTTATAATCAAACAATGTATCTTCTGAGAAAAAGTTTATATAATATCTGACTTTTCTTCCTTAGTAAAATGATCAACTTTTCACAACCAGATACAATTGATGAAAGGGCTATTAATAAGAAGAAACTCACTCCTTTCACTGTTTCAGTAAGTACTGCACAGATAGGAAGTAGCCACAAATGAAAAAGTGAAATATTTTGCTATAGCATTGTTTTAATGCCAGTTCACTTGTGAAGGGGGCGGGGGGGGTGGGAAATCCTATGTATTAAAAAAAAAAGTCAAAGCATGACATTGTATTCCCTGATAAACTCTGCTGAATCTTCCTGGGTTTTAAATGATGTACTGGAAAACTTGTATATTTCATGCTTTCCTCAGTGCTTTCCCTATTTAATACTCTCATTTTGCTTTACTAAGTATCTGAAGACAAGAATTTTAGACTTTGAGTGGAAGGTCAGGTCATATTTTAGCAATGCAGAAAGAATCTGCATGTCTGTGTAGTACGACGATGCATTTTCAATAGTGGCGAATAGATCGGACAGAGGATGAGAAGCTCTATTTTGAATTGTGTACGAAGTCATGAAAATACTTGAGAGAAACGTTTTTTTAAGGTCTTACTTTGAGTGTGAGAAAATGGGTCTGGAAGAGGGAAGTAGATCCCAAAGTTACCAGCCTAACAAGAAAACAAAAAAATCTTGTTCAAAAACCTCATTTAATTGGCAGACTTTTCATTTCAGGCTGTAACATGAAATACAAAAATCTAAATCATACCATATTCTAAATCCTCCATGTGGGTTTTGTAATTGCTACTTAGGTAAAGAAGATGTCACCAAAGATGATAATAAGTGTGTTTATGTTGTCTCTGTAGATAGTTAAAATATGACACAAGAAAACAGTGAATAATATTTATGAGAGCTGCCAGGTATTTTAAATTTGATGGTTTAATCTGTGACAATCGTTAGCTTTATTTTCAGTGTCAGGATGTTAAATTGTCATGATTTTCTTATGCTGTCTGTTCAATTACAATTTAACACTTGCTTGAATAAATATGTCAGCCTGTCTAAGATCCAAGATGGGATGACAGTGATGTGAGTACCTTCCTGCACAGGGCAGAATTCCATATGAGCACATTTTTCCACAGGATCAAACACCTGATATTTAGAGCAATATGTTTGTGTATATGATAGGAGTTACAAAAAAATTTTTGATTAGAATATTCCTCAGTCATCCAAGCTGCAGAAAGTGGTCCATGATTTTTTGGTGGGTCCATATTAAATGCTGTCAGTAAAGTTTCTCCATTAAATTTAGCAAAGATATGGTGGTGGGTCACAAAAAACGTGCAGGGTGCCATTTTTACTGCAAGCCATTGAACTAATGCATTGTTTCTTACAACTTCTGAAACTTACAAAATTCAATATGAACAAATTTATTAAGAATTACAACCTTTGTTGTAATAATGTAATTTGTTAATGATATTCCAAATAGGAGAACCTAAACCTGGCTCTGAACTCAGCATCTGCTATTGGCTGTACGGTTGTCAATATTGGATCACAAGATTTGCAAGAAGGAAAACCACACTTGGTATTAGGACTCTTGTGGCAGATCATTAAAGTTGGTCTTTTTGCTGATATTGAGATTTCCAGAAATGAAGGTAAGAGTAGTGTCAGGTATAGCAAGTTCCACGATTTGGAATTAACTGTAGTGCCACAATAGCAATGACTTCAGCTTTCTTTCAAACTTGGTTTTAGCTCTTATTGCCTTGCTAAATGAAGGGGAGGAACTAGATCAGTTAATGAAGCTTTCTCCAGAAGAGCTTTTGCTACAGTGGGTGAACTACCATCTGGTCAATGCAGGGTGGCAGAAAATCAGTAACTTCAGCCAAGACATTAAGGTATGTAGTTATCGCTCCGATAATTGAACGTAATGGGATTTAAACACACTATGCATGACAACAAATGAGCCAGATCGAAAGTATTTAGAAAAATAAGTAATCTCCTTTTTCTACCTGTAGGTTCATCCTGTATTTTGCAGTACTGGAAGAGTGTTATTTTGATCTCTCATATCCAATTCAGTTGCTCATACCATGCATTATCATGTCAGTCCATGCAAACAAGCTTATGGAAGTTCTGATGTTCTGACTTTACCAGAGTTACTTAGGACTTGGAGCTACCGTTTTCCTGTCCATCCTTCCCTACTCCTGGGTCTGCAAAAACCCATCTTTTCTTTTGTTGTTTTAAGGAAGAAGCGTATGGGTTTAAATCTTCCGGTGCATATTTGCCAGTGGTGGTTGCCCTTTGGTACTTAGCATTCTGCAGAAGGGTAGGAAGCTTCTTCATCAATGAACAGCTCTTCAGATGACCGTCTGGAATAGATACTGATTCTTGATCCAACGAGAGCAGCTCCTGTCAATCACTGTGCTTTGCTGGTGTGCGAATTTACTGACACGGAGGGATTGAAAGGCATTTTGGTTCCTGGGGGCAGCTGTGTAATTCTCTATTCTTCAGTGATTCTGCATACTGCAGTAACTCCAGTTGAAGAGAGAAAAATCCAAATTCTTAAAACTAAAACCAAAGGAGGATGATCCCCTGAGGTGATAAGATATCATTTCATTGAAGAACACCATGCCATTAACTGCTAGATATATCTTTTCAAATGTCACCACTGTTATTAAAGCAAACATTTAAGTAGGGTTTTATAGGAAAACTACTGCACTACTAATGTGGTAAAATAGTCTTACCTGCTATTTAAGAGTAGTATTAAATAGTTCTAAAACTAGCAAGTTTTCTTTTATTTTCTTAGTTTCCTAGTAGGGGAGAAAAAACCCAGAAGCATACTGAAAACTGCATCAAGTAAATGTAATTTCTTTTTTCACTATAGATTCATCCTAAAAGACCCACTTTGCTTTTCATTTTTAATTCCAGTTTCCTTGTCGATTAGGAGACACATTTTTATAAAACAGTCTACTTAAGAAGGATAGTGAAGGAATACAATACCAGCACTGAAAATAAAAATTGGTTTTTTCTGGGTAATCTATATAAATTTTCCTTAAATATATGAATTACAGCTGTTGACTTCATAGCCAGCAAAATAAATTTAACTAACCTTCTCCAATATAATTAGCAGGTATTCCTTTTCTCTGTATGACCTCATCCATATTCTCTGAAGTTAGGGTGCCCTGTTTTTAACTTCTGGCTTTTGAATTGGACTGTAGGAGTGATAAGTGGCTGTGAAAGGCTATGTACTTGCTTGTACATTTTTAAATATTACAATTCTTGTTTTAGGATTCAAGAGCATACTACCACCTGTTAAATCAAATTGCACCCAAAGGAGATGACCCTGATGAATTGCCTATTAAAATTGACTTTTCAGGATTTCATGTAAGTACCCAGAAATGTAAAAATAGACTGGAATTATGAGACCTCCATGTATGTATCCCACATCCTGGTTACAAGGCTGTCCCAGAATCCCCTTCAGTTTTGTAACACAGACAAAAGCTCATATAGATTCCTCAGTGTCACAAAAGCTTATGTAGGTAAAAGCTTGAGTAAACTTCCAGGCTGCTGTTGAAACAGTATAATGCATCCTGCAGTCTAAAACTTGGAGCTATGTTGTATTTGGGGTAGTATCTAACTTGATTTTCCATTGGGTCCTCTAATATGAATACTAGAACACCCTTCTTCAGTTCTGCTTTTTTGGTATTTAGACAAGGAGAAAGAGTAGACTTTACAAACCTTGTGATCCTTCCTCAAACCAAACAGCATTCAGAAACGTGAGCCCTTCCAGAAGCCAGCAGGAAAGCGGTGACAACCGTCAAGCCCTACATTCGAAAGGCACAGATAAAACCAGTCTAGGTAGATGTGAAAACACTTTTCTCTAACCTGCTACATGATGCTCTTATTCAGAGATTGCATTTGATACAGAATAGAACTGCTTGCCTAAGAGAGCTGTATCTAGATAGCAATCAGAATCTTGAGTAGAGTCTTGCTATTCTTTATAATAATGAAAATTCATATGCAAAATTGCATTTGCATACAAGTCCTTTCAGACTGAGGAGAGCTCAGTTTTATTTGTTGGCTTTTGTTTTGGTTTTTGGGGGGAGTGAGAAAGGATAGAAGTTAACTTTTAACCTGTAATTTCCTACAGGTCATGTCATCATGTTCTGTAATGGGTTATAAACCAGTGTCAGTAACAGTAACAACTTGTTTTAGAGCAAGTTTCTGGGAATCAATAGCCTGGACATGGAAATACACCCACTACACCTCTGAGCAATGCTGCACAGGTAGCCCCAGAAGCAAAGGATCAAAAGTAGAAGGAAGTTGGGAATTGTTACAGGTTGTAAGAGCTAGCTTAGGCATTGGGGAACAAAGGAGGAACTGACATGGGTCATTTACAGGTTTGCTGAACTGAAGATTCGGTAAAGAATGGAAATGTGCTAGTATTCATTACAAACTCTTTTTGTTTTTTCTTTTAGGATAAAAATGACTTGAGGAGGGCTGAATACATGCTCCAACAGGCAGATAAATTGGGCTGCAGACAGTTTGTAACTCCAGCTGATGTGGTTGCAGGCAACCCTAAACTCAATTTGGCTTTTGTTGCAAATCTCTTTAACACATATCCAGCCCTACACAAGCCTGACAATTCATCTTACGATCTCAATTTATTAGAAGGTACTCAACCTAATAAGCATACAGGAGATAAGAATATTAGTGATATCTATTTAAGTATTCCTTCTAGCTTGTGATGTAGGATCCCTGCATGATGGTGCCCATGTTAACACCAACATATAGAGCTTTGTCACTAGATTTAGTATAAGCTGTAGTAGAAGTCCTGGTTACTGTGAATATTGTTTGCTTGTATTAGCCTGACCAAAGGCTATTCCTGAATAACCTTCTGCCCTTCATTTGTGGGAGCAAAAACTGTCCTCTTATCCTCTTTCCAGTTTCCTGTGCTTCTTTCCATAGCTGTTGCACAAACTCTAGCTTTCCCTGATTTGCAGTGCTATACTACGCAACGATAACAGTCTTTTAAAGAGCTTTTTGTCTGTTGTGTTAGAGATGTGTGTGTATTAGTTTGCTGCCTTTTAAAACAGGAAACATTAAAAAAAGTCATCTCTATCAGTGATGTATATATATCTATTGCTTTAGCAACTTATATAGATACCAGGATACCAGCAAGTTTGGACTTTATTGCACAGTTCAGATCCCTGATACTAGAAATAAAGGGATAATTGGTAGCAGTCTTTGGCTGTTACCCTTCATGTGGACCAGCTAATCTAGGATAATGAAATGGCTCCTGCCAGTGTATTTCACAGTTGTTCACTGATCTCAAAGGAATGGTGAGAATCAGGGGTGCCGCACTCGGGAGAATCATCAGCAATGTTCACACATTCCTCTGCACTGCCTACTCCTGCCTTCCTCTTACTGTTCCTATCAGGTTTCCTTTCCATCTAGGTGAGTTCATCTTCCTTTGCTCCTTTTTTTTTTTTTTCAAATAATTTTTCTGCTCTGCTGCATCCCTGTTTCACACATCTTGTATCCCTCAGACCACTCCTGTTTCAGGCTTCCTGCTCTTCTAGTTTCAGCTGGGTGCCAGCTGTGGTAGAGGTATCAGAGCACAGGAAGTAGTCTTCCCTTTTCAGCTGTGATATCCCTAGTCACTGCAGTCCCTGCTATCCAGGACAAATGATTGAAGGAAAGGCCTGCTCTTCCTCTGCTGCAATTTTATTAGAAATGTATACAGGAGCTGCATGGAGGGGAAATATGTTCAGTTCAGCTTCTCTGTCCTGAACGTGAAGTTGCAGGTATGATTCAAAGTACCAAAAACTTGGTCAAAAACTCTCAAAAAAAGAGTTTTCATTGGCATGGCAAAAATCAGCTGAACTACTTTTGAACTTTCCTAAAACATTTAGATGAGATCAAAACATCTACTAAACCAGTTTGAAACAAGTTGCAATTACCTGAATGCTAGATTACAATTTTGTAATGAGATATACTGGCCAAATTTAACTTACTGTTTATAGTATATATTTGAGAGATGCATAATCATGCCAATGTTATCTGTTCAAAGGCAAGTAGACAACGCTTCTTTGGCTCCAAAAAACAGCTCCTGTGGTGTTATGTAGAACTAAGTCATCAAAATAGTTACTTCAGCCAAAAGAGTGTATTTAACATGCTTTTCTGTTAATTTGTTTTATTTTTTCCATAAAATCCCATGGTTTTACTGATGTTTTCTTAAGGTAGTTTTATATAAATGACATTAATTTCTTTATAGTTTTATCATAGATTGTCTGTTGAAATCTGACTCATAATTTATAATGCTTTCCTATTTTGCTTCATGAAATGCAGATTTGACCCCTCCTAATGTAGGTACTGTATTTAGTACTTTTCCATACTCCATAAAAGTGTTTATTTCGCAATTTTCCTTTTTTTTCCCCTCTAGTGTTTTAGTCCTCTCTGTCCTCCTTCTCTGGCTGATTTTTGCACTGTTCTTACGGGTTTATTCTATTGCTTTAATATGCCGGCATAAGTAAAAGAGAACAAAAAACCCCTATAGTCTAACATGATGCATGTAAAATGGGGACAAGGACTTGCAGGAAGTCAAATGCTATGTGATACTTTCTGTGAGCTTAACCAGTGGGGCCTTCCATGAACCAAGGTGTAAAGCTCAAAGCGTGTGCAGCCAAAAGTCCTAATTTTTCTGCATTAAATTCCATCTTTTCAGTGGCTGTTCCACCCAAAGCGTGCAATTTGGCTGTTTTCTTTGGTTTAAGACAACAAACACTGTGTATAAATTATCATCTCTGATAATGCTTAACAAGTCTGGTGATATGGACTTGTATACAGAGAGTGTCCCTCGGATATCAGACATTCATTTTGCTATGCCTGTATATTATATGGGGATGGAGGAGGGAAGTTGTAATCTTAGGCAATGTGTGACCTTTAACTGGGCTCTGCTGTTGCTCTGGGAGCCTCTCACTTGCAGGGAAGGCAGCAGAGTTTGAACTCAAAGTCACACTGAAAACTGAGTTCTGGGGGGAGGAAGAGGAAGGACTTCTGGCTACCCACGTTTCCCTCAGCATAGATGTCCTCTGCTGCTGTTGCTTAGTCTGCTGAGAGACTTGAAGGCTGGTCCCACAAGAGGGTTAACTGCTCCAACTCAGACAGCTGGGCTGAGGGTACAAATTGTATCTTGAGCTTGGTCACCTTTCAGAGAGGATAGTAGGTATTTAGAGCCTTTTCAAGTCTTGACCCCATTCCTATGGCTACTCCCCTCTCAGTTCCATGGTTTAATGATCTCAAACAAAGAGATGGCAATATATGTCAAGGATACTACCAAATTTGCTCCTCTCTCTTTTGTGTAGCTCTGCCCCCTTTCTGCAGTTTCCCAATGATTTTGGCTATCTGCTGCATCAGCAGAAGATGTGCTCCTGATAGGATCACAAGGTATATTTTGAATAAAAGAATAGAGAGAAAAAATTGATCAATTCTCAGCCATCTGAAAAACTTATAAATGGTTATGTGTGCATGCTGAAAGGATTTGTGTAGAGTGGCATATTAAAAATAGTATGCTGGGTTTAGTTCTTGGATTCCTGCTGTCCAAAAGGGCGCTGCCCAACTTGCATGCTCTTGCTCCTGCTTGGCTACCTGAGATTCTTTCGACAGCGTTAAGCATGCATTTTAAATTTCTCAGTCTGAGTGCAATTGCCCAGTATCTGTTTCTGTAGCTATGTTTTGTTTAGTGAGGGTTCATGAAATAATCTTGTTACTGTCTTCGCAGTGGAAACGTCTTCCTAAAAGAACTCTGCAGTCAGTATTTTAGGTATTGCAAACAAACTCAACCCTCAGTAGCCTAAAAACTTTAAAAAAGGGAAAAAAAGCAAAAGGGACTTGCTTCAAAATACTATAAATTCTGAAATCACGGCTTATAAACCTAAATTATATATTATGCTTGTATTTGGATTGTGTCTTTTATGGATATTTTTAACTTTGTCATAAAACATAATTCTTTGACTTTTAAATTTTGTTGTGGGAAGATGTATGTGAAACAGCTGACTGCCTGAAGACCTTTCAGAACAGTATTTTTCTTTGTTTCAGCATGTATTCATCAGTGACTCTTTGGTAATTTTTACAAGTAAATCTTTGAAACAAGTACTAGTTTGAATTGCATATGAGAGGTTTCATAATTTAGAAAGAAAATATAGCAGTAGGATGAAAATAATCGATTTTATAATAATTGGAAAGTAACTGGTAAGCTGGCGAAACTTTTTCTTAAAAAATTCTGTTGGAAAATGTCCATTACAAGTGAAGTTTCTGAATTTAAATATTTATACATATATTTTGAAAATCAGAGCTTTTTGTATAAAGGGGAGTAAACCTAAATTAAAATTGTAACCTCAATCTAAAAATCACTGTCGCACAGAAAAACTCCTGAATAGACTTTTCTACTTTAATGATAAATACACATTTATTCTGTAGTTTAATTTTGCAAAAACATTTGGTGTTCTTTGGTCAGTGTAGAACTGAAGTGCTAAATGAGGTCACTTTCATGTTGTGTAAACCTCATTAGAGAAATTTGGTACCATTAACCTCTAAGGAACAAATGAAAAAAAGCAAAGAAATATCTTAACTCGGATTTTATGTCTTTCAGTCTTGAGAAATCTGGTCTTTGTTTGGTGGGAGGTTTTCTGCCTCTTCGATGTCCTTTCTGTTTTCTTAACTGTGGATTGTCAGCCCAGGAGAGCAAAGCATTGAGGTTGTTCCAAGATCACATATTCAGGCTAAATATTTTCTGAAGTGTTCAGTGATGTAAGAGAACAGCTTGTGCAGCACTGATTCACATGCCACAGATACATTGGTAAAATTTAGGTAATGTTGTATGTAGAAAATGGATGTATTCCTGCAAAGTGTAACTTTATAGAGAAAGGGCATTAGTTTAGGAACCCATGATTACATTAGATAAAAACAATTAAGTGATAAAAGCTTTTTTTAACTACTGAACTTTCTGTGTTTGTCATAAGCAGAGTTGCTAACTAAAACTGCCAGAATAAGTAGCCCCCTTGGCAACATAAGCAGCTTTGTGAATTTTATCCAGTACAATAGTGCCTTGCTGAGTCTCCAGTATTAAAAACTAAAAAGGTGAGGTCTGTTGCTTTGGAGAGGACCTTCACAAGCTAATACTGGGAACGTCTGCCTGGAGAGAGAAGTGCAGCTGCAATTTCTGATCCAATTGTAGTAACAGTTAGGGCTGCATTTAAAGATACTGTTGAATGCCATTTCCACTGATTTTGGTTTTAGGAAATTATTATTAATCATCACTCTTTTCCCCATGATAGCTAAAATGCAACCGACAAACTGTGAAATTCTGTTTCTTCTCAAATTGTATTCACACAGAAAAATGTCATCTACTGGTGTTCCCTGCAGCACCTCTGGCCCACTGCCCGGAACTGAGGGGCTTGGAGTTTCATAGGGTTGCCTTGACTTACTGGCCAGTAAAGAGCACTGTTAAGAAAAGGATTCACTCTTCTTTTTTTGGGGGGGGGGGGGGGGGGGGAACCGGGGGGGAAGAGGTGTGAGAGTCATTTAAACATTATTTATTAAAGTGTTTTTTCCAATAACTTACATAGAATTACATTTGTCATCTTAGGAGAAAGTAAGGAAGAAAGGACTTTCAGAAACTGGATGAATTCACTGGGTGTAAACCCATATGTTAATCATTTATACAGGTAAGACTATTTTTAAAAATAATAATTTGATTTCCTTTCAATGACGGGAATAAAGAAGAAAAGAATAAGAAAGGGAGATTGTATTTCTATTAGAATAGTGATTTCCAGGTTTCCACACACTGTGATAGGAACTGTGCTACAGCTGTGTAATTCTAAACTATAGAAGATAGTTGTCTGCTGAGTAGACTGTAAGATTCTATGCAGTGTGGTATTCCCTCAATACAAAGGGCTTTTTAGATGCTTCTGATCACTTTCAAATTGTGCTAGCAGTTGATTCAAATCCCATCAATAAAAGATGGGATATAGGAAGCAACTGGGAACATTGGCTTGTGTGTATACTTGCTGTCAGGTTTCATTTGTTTCTGTTTTCTGACCTCTGTAAAGTGATACCATCTGTAGAGAGCTTAACCTGGAGAATTTAATTTAGTGGGTAGCTGAAGGGGATTATCGGGAATATAATTTATAATGTGAAAAAAAGAGTATTAGGAAAAGTATTACTTTCCTAACGTAAGTATATTGGCTTTGATTATTCTTTAGCAAAATGCATCTTTAGGTGCAGATGAAGCATGAGTATTTAACATCTTGGGAAGTTCTGAGGAAACTTAAACTGTATCAGTAAATGAAAACTCTTTAGGCAGATACTTTATCTGTGCCTACCCTATGAAAGGAATTATTTAAAGTAGCTAAAACCACTGTCTGTGCTTAGTTTACTCAAATCTGTGGAATTAAATACTCAAATTAATGTAAATACTTGCAGAAATAAATCAAATGTAGGCCAGTTTGTCAACAGCACTACAGAAATTTTTAATTATGTGACTGGAATTTTTCAGCAGCTTAATTAGACTTTAAGAAGTTTCAACTACTTAATGTTTTCATTATGAATATGAGCTTTTATACTTAAAAACATTGTTTTATTCTGTTTTAGTGACCTCTCTGATGCTTTAATAATCTTCCAGTTGTATGATATGACTCGCGTGCCGGTTAACTGGAACCATGTCAACAAACCTCCTTATCCCTTACTCGGTGGTAATATGAAAAAGGTGGGTAATTCAGTCCAGTGTCAGTATTTCCCATTGTGCTGCCTGTAGTACTCTGCTTTGTCTAGATCTGAGTGCTACTGAGACAGCTCTGGCAAAGGGAGAAAATATCTTCCAAAGGAATTCAGTCAGGTCTGACACAGCTGTTGTTGCCTGATGCTCTTACAGTGTGAGATGTTTCCTCACAGACCAGTTTATATTCTGCTAGGGAATTTGTTGAAGACTCGAAGATTCCTAGCTTTCAGTTCTGTGATTGTTACAAAGCCAGAAATGCAGAGGAAAAAAAAATAGTGTCTAAGAAAAGCACATTTCAGTATTTTTCTAGATTTGATGTAAGCACATATGAATTCAGTGACTTCAGTGGATGTGCACTTGTCTTTGTGAAAAGTGAAAAAAGGTAATCATTGGAATCTTGCACACTTGCATGTATAGTTAAAATTGTGTTATTTTAATCTCAGTGTAGAAAGGCTAGAAACCTCACCTCTCTAGCTCCACATCTTACCATAGATAGCAGTAAGCCCAAGTAATTCCGAATACGTGTAGATTATGAGTCTGTATTACAGCAGTATTAAGGTGTCTTTATTATTTGCATGTGTTTCTTTTTAGATTGAGAATTGCAATTATGCTGTAGAACTCGGGAAGGCAAAAGCCAAATTCTCACTGGTTGGTATTGCTGGACATGATCTAAATGAGGGTAATCCAACTCTGACTTTGGCTTTGGTATGGCAGCTGATGAGAAGGTAAGTTAGGCACAGTATATGATAGATGTGTGAATTATATATACATAAAAAAAACCCATTGCATGTGTGTATCTCGGTATAACAAGGCAAATTAAAGCCAGTGTTTAGTTGACCCAAGAGGTATTTTAGACAGCCATCCCTAAATATCCCTCTTCTCTAAGAGAAACTTTTACACATCTTTTTTTTTTAGTTTTACATACTGTGTAGTGATGGAGGCCCCAGTAGTGTGTGTGTATGTACACATCCATTTATAGAGATGATTAAAACCTTGTGTACTAAAACCTGTGACTGAAATTCTAAATCTTGCAGCAAGTAAAAAGAACACAACTTATTTCATGTTGATTCCATGTGTCTTTCTGTAAGTAGAGTCAGTTAAATATTTGTAAAATCAAAAAAGAAAGATAAATTTGAGGAAGTGTTGTATGCTATAGAAGTTAAAATGGGAAGAAATTCTTAGGCCATCACAGCTGCAGTAACATAACTATCATATAACCAAAAGCTAGCTAGTGCACTGAGCAGGAAAAAATATATTATAAATTGATTTCAGTAAAGAGTATTTTACTGCAAAATTTTTACATAAGTTAATTTTCTTAGATCTGCCACAAAACATTCAGTGCTTTTTGTTTCTTTGACTGTTGAGATTCACTTTTCAAGGGGACTTGGATGGTAGGGACCCATTCTGCTTATAAAGCAAACTTGGTTATGATGTGCTGAGTAAAACAAATATATGAAGACGTAACTGTGAATATTATGAGTTTTGGAATTATTTTTTATTCTTGCAACAACCAAAAAATTTATTTGAAGTCCTAAATAGTTTATAGGATAAATGCACCTTATAAAGGTGAGTACTTGGCATTGTTACTGTCCTGAAGTAATATTTTACTTCTGCTTGTAGCTTTGTACTGTTAGGAGAGTTGAGTTCTATCGCTTGAACTCGGATTCTTTTTTTCTTTTATTAAAGGTATACTTTGAATGTGCTGTCAGACCTTGGAGAGGGAGAAAAAGTAAATGATGAAATCATTATTAAGTGGGTGAACCAGACTCTTGCAAAAGCAAATAAGAAAACTTCAATTACAAGTTTCAAGGTAATCAAACTAATTTACTTTTCTTTCCATATGTAATCAGATCTGGGATTCTTAACCTGATCTGGTAACAATTTGACTTTAACAGCGGCTTTCCCATCAGCTTGTGTAATTATATAAGAAAATATTTCTGACACCCTGGGAATCTTCAAAAGTATTTTACAAGTCTATTAATAAAGAAACAGAAAGAAATTCTGATTGCTGCTGAAGAGTCAAAACACTCCTACTCCCTCAAAAAAACCCACAAAACCAAAGAAACCCCAAAATCCCAAACCAAGACTACACAATGTTCAAAGGGCCTTCTGTCTGAAGCTGCCAGTTTTGGGGCATGGCATGTCATACATCTTCCAGATCTTTCAATACAGGCATTCTCATGCTTGTACAAAGATGGAGAATGGTTTTTGAAATACCTGGGGGTGGGAGGAAATGACCATTTTTTTAAAAGCTGGTCAAAAATATGTATTAGTGTGTGACAGAGTTACTGTTAACCAGTTACTGTTAACCAGCCAGGAGAGTTAACCAGCCCAAGTTAACCAGCAACATCTTTTGCCTCCAGTGCCACTGCTGATGTGCAGCAGACCCATAAAAACAGTTTTCCCCATTCAGCAAATATGAACAATGACAAAAACAAAAGTAGTACTGTGTCTGTCAGGTGTGTCATGCTGTGTGAATCTCACTCTTGAGAAATGCTAGATTAATAATTGCACTTGCATGCAAATATAACATTCTTACACAGGCTCATTGTATACTCTGCAGCAGTTATGTCTGTGGTTCACAAATGGAATATAAAAACTTAAGTTAATTATTCATGAGCTCACAGTGTCTTGAAATTGAATTAGGTAAGCATTAGGCAAAAGGCTAATAGTAAATAATTTTATAAGACAAAATATTTAAATTTTACTCTAGAAGGTAACTTAGGTCTTTATATTTTTAAAGAGATTGCTGGTAGTATAAATAATTTGAATATGCAAAGATTATCTGTCCCAACATCTTGCTTTTGGTATGCCTTTGAGGTGGGTCTTTTTGGGGGGGTGGCATTGGTTGTGTTTTCAAGGTAATTCAACTGATGGTAGACCAATAAAAATAAGGAGCTACTGATGTAAAGTGACATTATTCAGTATACCTTTTTTTACTGCTGATTTCACACAATGTGCACATATATATTGTCTTTCAAAATTTGATATTTTGTCTGTGTTTTGAGGTTACTGCAGCAGATTATGTAGCAGAGGTCCCTGATATTTATTGCAGACTGAAAGCAAAGTTCTGTTGGATTGCCATTAGTTCAAACAATAAAAATTACAGAGGTGTGGGTTCTGGCACGTGGTCTGGGGGGGGATACTCCGTGCATCCAGTGTCTTCAGGCAGATTCATATTGCAGTTTTAAAATGTATAGTTACTGTGGTGGCTCTATAGGACTCACTGAATTTGCAATCCTAGTTCTGACCTGGGGCAAGGCAACCATGTCACATCACAGAGCTGATTGCTGAGACCCTGCAGGAGCAGAGCCAGTTGCCCTGGCACTGCCTGCTGACTGGTGGCTAGACATCATCAGCTGCTCACCTGCCTTAGCAGTTGGGAAGAAATAATTGCACCAATAGCACTTGCTGCTTTAAGAGTAGAAGATGACACATTCTGGAGCCATAAACTACTGCAGAAAATAGTTCCATTACAAGAAAAGGAGAAAAATAAAAGCAGTTGGGGAATGTAAATGCTTTTTTCTTGTCTTGAAAGAAGTCCAAGGACCAGACTTTCAAAGTTCCTTTCCTTTCTTAGGAAAGGAGGGGGGAGTTTCTTTCATAAAATAAATGTAAATAATTTGCGTAATAATACAAAAACTGAGTGTGAGCCTTCTCACTTTGGTTGGGAGACAGAACATTAGACCTTATGGGGGGGAGGAACCTTCACACAACAAAGTAATAAAATGTGCTGCTATATTTCAGTAGGTAAGATGTGCTGCGGGGTTTTTTGCATTGTGATGACAGAATAATAAATACAAATTCATTATACTCATCTCTTGAGTCTCTCTCTTTCTTCTAGGACAGATCAATCAGCACTAGTTTACCTGTCCTAGATTTAATAGATGCCATTGCACCAAAAGCAGTTCGTCCAGAAATGGTCAAGAGAGAAGATCTTTCTGACCAAGACAAACTGAATAATGCTAAGTAAGTTTTACATGAATGCTTTGTATTTACCTAAAGTGCAGAAAATGCATGAATTTATGGTGTAATGAATGACTTAGTGATTTTTTTAACAGAGATTATTCTAGTAGTAGTTAATTTCCTTCAAATAGAATCTATTATTAAAGCTAATAGATAATTAGATAAAAATCTAATATCTAATAGCATATTTAAAGTACAAACTCAAATTCATGGCTGATATGACCTACCATCACTGCATTTGTTTTGGTTTATTAACAGCCTCCCATAACTCGTGATTTTTAACAAAAATAAATGCTTTGATAACCAGTAGGGAAACACCTGCCAAAACAATTGCTAATGCATGCTTTTTTTACCATTAATGTCTATTTTCTGGGAGAGTCTAAGTACTGACTGAACAGGCGTATCCTGCAACTAAAATCTGTTGTTGTGAATCTTGGCACACTAGGAGATGCAAGGAAAATAATGTTCTATTTTCTCTTGTTTTCCAAGGTATGCCATTTCAGTTGCTCGAAAAATTGGTGCTCGTATATATGCTCTCCCAGATGATCTGGTTGAAGTGAAGCCAAAAATGGTGATGACAGTGTTTGCGTGTTTGATGGGAAGAGGACTGAACAAAATAAAATGAGGACATCTCCTATAACTTCCTGCCATGTTGAGCACAATGAATGCCTCGCAGTTTACAGAGCTCTGAAACTTAGTATAAAAGGAGAAAATTTGTATGTACAAATACGCAATTAAGTTTTAACAATGTGTTTATATTAGTTAAAATTTTATTCACTTTGATAACATTGATTATTTATGGGTAATACTGTTTTCAGCACATGTTCATTACCAAATTAACATCAGATTTGTATTGCTTAAAAACCCCACCATATCAGTCAAGCTTCATTTGTATTAATTTCCATAGCATTGTAAGAATCTGCATCATTTTGTATATGTTATTCCAGGACCTATTGTGAAACATTGTTTGATTTTTGTGGGTGTTACTTGCATGTAGTCATACAGGTCTCAAGGTGCGTTCCAGTCCTGTTCTATTACTCCAAACTGCACAAAAGTTATCATCCTTGCCTTATTCTTTTGAGAGTTTAACTCCTCTTAAAGCCAATGGGAGTCTTTTGCAGTTGACTTCAATGAGAGCAAACAAAGGCCTGTGATAATGTCTGGAAACTAATGAGTACTGTTAAAGCCGATGAAACTTTTTTTGTTGGAATAATCTTTAAATGTATGTAGTAGTTCTGTTACTGAGCAGGAGCTTTTATGGTCTGTGTCTTAAGAAAAAACAGCAAATAGTAGCAAAATGTAATCATCATGAACTCTGCACATGTCTCAGCTTTTGCAGTTGGACTAAATATCTGGGATTTTTAAAAATTTTCATAAAATACTGCACAAGAAAATAATAAAGAGCTGGCTAGCCCAGTTTGGGGTTTCATGTTAATGCGTTGCATTTCATAGAATCCTAGAATCATCAAGGTTGGGGAAGACCTTCAAGATTAGAGACCTTCAACCATCAGCCCTACACCACTGTAACCACTAAACTATTTCCCGAAGCGCCACATCTACCTGTTGTTTGAATGCCCCAAGGGACAGCATCTCCATTACCTCTCTGGGCAGCCTGTCCCAATACTTCACCACTCTTTTGGTGAAGAACTTTTTCCTAATATCCAATCTGAACCTCCCCAAGCACAACTTGAGAACATTTCCTCTTGTCCTATGTCCTTAAAGTGCTCCGTTGATTTATTTTTTTTTCCCCTAGAATGTTTATTATGTGTGCAGAGCATTTGTCTAGAAAGACTGGTGCACTTTCTGGAAAAAGTGAAGTCTATAATTATTTTCTTATTAATTTTTAAGTAACTATTTTTACTCCTTTCTTGGAAGTTGTAAATTTTCACCAAATATTCTGGAGTTGGATGTTTAGTAAAGTTATTACCAGAAGCCAAGCAGTAAGAAAGAAAACTAAATAAAAATGAAAGGCTGGTTTGCTTTTTAAGTATGAAGTTGCTGCTTTCTCTCTGCCCTTGCAAACAGTCGTAAGTGTGGCGAAACCCAAGAATCATGCTGAGTGAACAGTTGGATTAAGGTTTACATCTTTAGTATTATGTACATCATGTTAAATGGATGTATCCTCCTTCTGTTAGCTTGATCATATTAAGGGGTGCTGGGAGGTGAGAGAATGAAGTGCTTGGACTTAGATGCGTTTGTCTCTCTTTACTGGTTTGTGTTGTCTGGAGAAGAATAAATTATTAATATTTGATAGTTATCTGGTTTCTGTTCCCAGTTCCAGTGATGACTGAGCATTGTACAGAATTTGAGTTCTTTGTCCTGATTATGGAGACAAATCAGTCCCAGCTGTTATTCAAGATAGGCTAAAATGAGGCTTTCTTAATCTCTATACTGCAAGAATAAATTATCTCTTCTTGAGCTGCGGAGTCCTAGAGTACTGTATTTACCTGTCCTGGCACTCAGCAACTTACTCTGACCCTTACAGTATTTCCTGTTGGACAAACTTTTGCTGTAGTGTTTTGTCCCCTTTAGGACAAAATCTTCTGTGGCTTGTTATTCTATATCTAGACCTATTTTCAACTTATATTAAATTGGAAAGATTTTTAAGTGGCAAACATTTCATGCTCCTCAGCATAAATGGTTGATGTACATGTTAAAAGCTGTGTCTTGAAGGATAAATGACCACTGCCACTATCTGAAAAAAATACTGGTTGTTTTTGTGAGTGTGAGTGTTAACCAAGCAAGATTTTATTTTCTAAAGGAGAATCAAAAACCAGTGAGTCAGAGTTGTAGCTTTTATATTAATCCTCACAGCTCAGCTGCTGCCTGTAATGCTGACCTCGGGTTCTCTGTCTTGCTACAAGCACAGACAGGATTTTACCACTTCTTTCTGTAGCGTACCAGGGAGTAATGCCCAAAATTTAGTTTGTGTCTTTTGAGTGTTTTTGAAGGTGAAGGACACACTACCACGCAATAAGAAAAAACCCCAATCGTTACACGTGAAGAGGAAACGACTGTGATTTGTGATTAACAAACAGTGGGCAGGTGGGTCCGGCTGTGCTCACGGGGCTGTGCAGCCCGGTGCTGGGGTGAGCTGGGCTGCAGTTACTGGAGCAGCGGGGAGAAACACAGATCTATAAGGCAGAAGACAGGAACTGGGACAATCGGTAATTGGATGCAGGTGCCGTGCTGCGGTGTGTGTGTGCTCTCGATGCCTCGCCGAGTGATTAGACGACAGGGCGCCCTGGAAAGGAGCCCGCAAACTCTTCTAGCTTCTTAGCTACTGCCGGCAGCGGGCCGCGACCCCGGCCCCTACCCGCTGTCGGGCGGGAGGAGGAGCGGCCCAGCCGCTGGAGGAGAGGAAGGCGGGGCGGCTGAAGAGGGACTCACTCTCCGGTGCCGGTCGGCCACCGCAGCCCCCGGCAGCGCTCCTCCCCGCCCACCTCCCGCTGCCCTCGCAGGGGGGGCGCTGCCAGCGGAGCCTGCGCAGTGCGGCGGGGAGCGTCGCCCGCCCCCTGCCCTGCCTCCCCCGCCCGCGGGGCTGAAGGCGCGGGGGATTGCGGTTCCCCTCCCCTCTGGGGTGGCAGCGGGCACCGGGGGTCGCGTCGCGCCGCGCCGCCGTCCTGTCCGCGCTCTGATGGGCCTGGCAGAGCCGGCGCCATGGCCGCCTTGTACCAGAGCGCGGACCCGTCCGCCTCGGCCTCACCGAACAAGCTACTGGCACTGAAAGACGTGCGGCAGGTGAAGGAGGAGACTACGCTGGACGAGAAGCTCTTCCTCCTCGCCTGCGATAAAGGTACCGGTGTCGCTGCCCGGCGCGGCCCCGCCTGCCGCGCCCTCGGGGAGTGGAGGCCTCGGCCGCTTGCTCCGTGGGCCCGAGCCCGCCTGCGCCCGACGGCAGCTGTTTTTCTGGGGGCCGGGGATAAATCCGCTTCACACCGCGGGCGCGGTGGGTCCTCGCAGTGCATCGTCGGGCGGCTGCTGCGGGGAGCACCTCGGTGTCTGGCCTCGCCTCACCGCCCGGCTCCGGCCCAGCAGCCCCGCCGCCTCCCGCTATCCCCAGTACCAGCCGAGGCCAGCGCCTCTGTGAGGGAGTTCAGTTTGTGTCGGAGAAGTTTGTGAGGTGTTTTTTGCGTTCATTGTTGTTCTGCGTGTGTCTGTAGCTGTTGAAAATCGGGGGCTCGTCTTAGCATCCTCGGAATGAGTGAGACTAGTTTCCTATGATATGCACCCGTGGTGATGGATGAAAAGAGATCGTCTTTTCTAAAATACGCCTCTTAGTTTAAGAATCTATTTAGTTGCCCTTAAGTAGAGAAACAGCCTTAAATCAAACCTCTTAATATGTTCAAAATGTCAGATGCTGAGACAGGCTTTAAATCATGCACTGAATGGTTATGTGCATGTTAGGACATAAGCATGGTTGTGGAAGCTGGTGTGTTTATATGCAGAGCTCTCTGCTGGCCGTGTTTAGGTTAGTTCACAACAGTAGGAGTGTATCTGCGGTGACATTAGCCAGCGGGCTTAGCAAGTTTGTTCTGGTGCTCTCTGTAGCAGGATGCCTTGCAGGTAGACAGACAGACTGCCTGCAGCCATGCTGCCGTGTAGCCTGTCTTGCCACAGCTTTCCCTGTACGTGTAAACAGAGGCAGAGGAGCTAGAAGGGTGCTCAACAGAAAACGTAAAATAATTGTGTCTATAGCAGCTGGGTTAGTACTCTTGCAAACCCTGTACATGTTCTACTGCACGCAGAAGATTTCTGTGTGTCCTCCACTGAGTACCGTATGTTCACGTCTGTCTTTGCGATGGTCTTGTATGTTGCAAAAGAATTTGTTGCCCTAGAGACAAAAATAATTCAAAACTTTTACCTTTGGCAAGAGGAACAGTAAACAGGGCAGCCTGGGGTGCGTACACTTCAGTCAAATGCAGGTTATGTTCATCTTACTGTAGTTAGGTTTGCTTGTTTATTAAACTTCTTAGCTTGGATTTTATAACACTGCAGCATCATATCATACCTTTTTTGATGGTATGTATGTTAAAATTGGATATAAAGAAGGCTAATGTAGCTTCTTGAGGAAAACGGAAACATGTCCGTAGTCTTGTAGAGAGGGGTCTCTCTGAACCTGTGGTTCTTTTGAATGGAGAAGCCTTTTCTAGTGTAGTTGAACTTGATGCTTCCTGTGTCTCACAGGTAATGTATGAACGATTGCCCCAGTTTTGAGAAGTGCCCGTGCTTTTGCATGTGTTTGGGTTTAGGACTGGAACTGAAGGGGTGGAGTAAGGTATGTGTCTTAGTGCTTTCCTGAAAAACCTACCAAGGTATCTTTAGTTTCCTCCCTGATGAGAGAATGCTTGTCTACCTTGACCTCTTAATTGTCTGCTGTCAGCTATGGAGTGATGTCTTGTTTGATGGTAGCTGGTGCTTAGAATGTCCACGTTCTTTTATTGCTTTATAATAACCTCATTGACAGCCATACGTTACTTGTGCAGGTGACTATTACATGGTTAAAAAGCTCTTAGAAGAAAACAGCTCTGGTGAAATGAACATAAACTGTGTGGATGTGCTGGGACGAAATGCTGTTACCATAACCATTGAAAATGAAAACTTGGACATACTACAGCTTCTTCTGGATTATGGCTGCCAGGTATACAGCACATTGAAAAGCGTGGTCATTGATCTGTGTATTCTACTCTTTGTATATTTCCTCTGTTAATCTGTCAGAATCTGGAAAGAAATAGAATCTGTCCTTACAGACAGTTCAGTCCTTTTTCCATTAAGTAATTATGAAACTGTTTCCTTCTCACTAACTTACTTTCCCAGTGGGATTTCATTGGCATGGTAAATGTATAGTAAAGTTTTCAGTGACATTAGCAAATGTGAAGCTCATTTTAAATGTTATTCCTGTGGCAGAGATAATGTATAAATTATCCTCAAGCAAATAAACACTGTCTAGTCAGGCTGCATCATATTCAGAAGTGTAGAATGCAGAGATGTCTTTGGCTGTATGCTAACTTTTTAAATGGCAGCATAGTTAGAAGAATGCATATTATATTAGAAGATTTTAAGGCAAGCGCAGTTTCTGCAGTGCCTTCTTGTTGGACTTCATCTGTGCTTGATGGCAGAGATAGTTTCATATCAACAGTACTTCCTCAACTGTATGTAACATCTCTGCTGCTGCTGGGAGAGTTGGAGCTATTGAGGCTTAAGTATGTAAGATGGAGAAACATAGTATCTTCTCTTAGGTTATTTGATATTGGAAGGGGAAAAAAACAAACAGCTGTCCCCTCCCCAGATCTCTTTTTAGTGGCAATAATAAAAACTTTGTCTTTTATTTTTCAAGTATAAATTTTATTTTTCTAAAATTAATTAAAAAGAATAACATCAACTCTAGGGAAAACAAAAAGCAGCTTAGTTTAACTTAAGAGGAGTTTCAGAAGTAGTTACCAGACCAGAAAAAGAGAGCTTGTGTTCCTAGCTTTACTGCTGAACTATGAACGTGAGGCTGAAGTCTCATGTGCCTGAGTTGTGTTACACAGCTGCTTGCTTTTAACATTTTTAATAACCTGGTAAGCTGTCCCTTAGAACTTGCCTTTTGCAAGTGTCCTTCTGCAATTGGTTCTTCTGCTGTTCATGCACTTAAAGTCAGTAATGCTGTTCTGACTCCTGGAATGGCAACCTGAGTTTATATCTTGATCTCATGCATGGTGATAATACAGAACTTTGTTTTGGTACTTAATTTTTTTTTTTAATCTTATTTTTAAAAATGCAGTTTAGCTTCAGGTTGACTCTTTCTGCTGTTTAAGTCACTACTATTTTTACATATGACTGGTTTTCTTTCCTCAGTCATCAGATGCGCTTTTGGTGGCTATTGACTCAGAAGTGGTTGGGGCTGTTGACATTCTACTTAATCACCGACCAAAAAGATCCTCCAGACCAACCATTGTAGTTGAGTGCTGTTATTCCTTGGGTTTTTGGGTTGGGGAGTGGGAGGCTGTGCTATTGGGCTTTGGGTAGCCATAGTATTTTAAAAGTGTTCTTGAATGGAATCCTGCATCACTAAGGGGATAGAATCTGGACATTAAGGATTATTTTTTATAGCCTCTCTTGTCTTAAAGCATAGGATGTGTTATTTTGCTTCAGCACTTAAGGTGGCTTTGTATATGGCAAATGCTAAAGGATGCTTAGCTAGCCCAGAAAGGGGGTGGGGTGCGAAAGTGGCTACAAATCTTTTATTGTTGACTGTTTGCAAGGTAATTAGCAGCCTTGACCTATAATGGGTATATTCATGTATTGAAGCTTTGTAGATTTATCAAGCAAATCTATAAACATCAAATCTTAACCTTAAAATTAATCAGTTGAACTAGAAACATTTCTGTGTCCATTTCCCTTTTACCTGAGAGGTGTTTTAATGTTGTTACCAATTTTTCCTTATTTTCATGTTATGAAACATTGGAAAATATTTTGAAGGAAAAATTAATTATTGAATAGTCAAAAAAAAAGAAGACTGTAGTAGAACTGTATGTAATAAATGTAGATATTTCCTGCTTTTTATTCTAGAAGTTAATGGAACGCATTCAAAACCCCGAGTACTCAACGACCATGGATGTGGCACCTGTCATTTTAGCTGCTCATCGTAACAACTATGAAATTCTCACCATGCTGTTAAAACAAGACATATCTTTACCCAAGCCTCATGCTGTCGGCTGTGAGTGTACACTGTGTACTGCAAAGAACAAAAAAGATAGCCTGCGACATTCCAGGTGACACTTACCAGTCATGACCTAAGAATAAAAAAATTTTTGTCTTAATTCTCTGGTATTGCTTGGGTCAGATTCAGTATATTTCCTTTTTCTCATTAAGATGAGGCTTATGAGTATATTCCCTTAATATATGTAGCCTTTATTGTGAGAGATGATAGTTATTGGGGTGTGTTGTGCTTGAAAGGGCTGGTGGGAGGCAGTGCCTTATTTTTTTCATTTTGGTTTTATACTCTTAGTCACTGTGCATATTAAGGTAAGGCCCTTTCTACCAGTGGTGTCACAAACATTCTAGCTATCTTTGGCTTGGGAGCATAGGAACTATGAAGATAGAATTTTTTCTTAAGTTAGGTAATACTTGGGTTTTCTTGAGCCAGAACGATGAGGTGGATAATTCTGTATCCTGTTTCCAAAAGTGTTTGTGTAGCATAGACTGATGAATACAAGCTGAAGACAGTTTTTTCTGTGGGTTTGGTTTTTTTTTCTTCGGTATTTTTGAAAACAGCTTTTTAATAAACGTTCAGCTGAGGAAAGGGATGTTTCATCTGGTTAACTTGACCACGGATTTGAGGGTTGAGTACAATTTAATATGTGAGAGTTGTCATGAAAAATCACAGAGCTCAAAGAGCATGAGTGGACTGCAGTTATAATATACAATTAATTATTATACAATTATTCCAGTATGTATCCAAATTACTAAAAATAAGGGAAGTGAAAAGATAATTGCTACCTGGTGTTCAGCTACTGCATTCTCGTATCCATCTGATACCATGTGTTATTAACTTCAGTATATGTAAAGGTGTCAGGGTATCCCAAGCAAACAAATAATAGAAACATTGGAAGTACCACCCCTTAGTTTAAACTAAAATGGATAACAGATTTTTACTGTTAATGAGTTGCTAATTTTGCAAAAGCAAAACATCCCCTCAGATGCTTTCACTGAAATTTTTAATTCAGTTTGCCTTTAATGCTTTACTTCCCTCTCTTATGTCCATTTGAAGAACCATAAGAGCTACCGTATAACACTTAAAAAGTGAAAGCATTTCCAATACTGTTATCTTAACTGTTAGCCTTGTGCTGATGTACTGATAACAGTTGAAGTAATGAGGAAGAGGAGAGAACCAGTTGAGCCAATTTTTGATACAGAGAACACAGGGACTGTAAGTATGTGAAAGATGAGATTTTCTATGGCATATCATGTTTAATGCTTGCAGTGTCTGACTTAAAGAAACCAGATTGTTTTGTCTTTCAGCTGACTGTTCTATGCAAACTTTAGGAATAGGTTCCAATTTGAAACTGCTACTCAAATGACACTTCTTTGTTTTGCTTGCTGTCCTGTTGTCACAGGTTTCGTCTTGACATTTACCGGTGCTTGGCCAGTCCTGCTTTAATAATGTTGACAGAGGAGGATCCGATCCTGCGAGCTTTCGAGCTTAGTGCAGACTTGAAAGAATTGAGTCTTGTTGAGGTTGAATTCAGGTAGGAATTGAAAACACAAACCAACTTCAATACTTTTATGAAATTACATGTATAGAAAAGGTTTATTCTTAAATTTTTTTGTTGTAAGAATGTTTAATAATTAGACAAAATAGCAAGTTAAAATGTGTGCCTCATTAGCAGTCATTTTTACAGTTTAATTACTTTACATCCTTTTAAATGTAGACAATTCAATATGTATAGTTGACCAACAGTTCAAATTTCAGTTCTAGTCTGGAAAAAGTAAGAGGAATTATGCTAAATGCTGACTTATTTCAAGATCACATCTCTGTTAATCATATTAATATCTCATTAGTACACTGCACTTTTTTTCTTCCCTGTATAAAAGTTAGAACTATGTAACACCTTGTTTATACTAATTTGTTGGGAGTTGTTTTGGGTCTTCTTTTTAATTTTGCTCCTTATATTCTAAAACTCTGAACAGTGTGAATGTGAGTGTGTCTACATATATAAAATACGTTTATATGTGCAGCTTTTGTGCTGAAAATGCCCTAGTTTATGATAAAATACTCAGTATGATTTTATCTTCAAACTATGCAGATTTCTACCATTTTGAAAACTGTCAGCACAAAAGAATGTATTTTTTTTCTTAGGACATTAAAGTAAATGTTTGTATGGGGAAAAACTCTGCTTTCCTGCACAACATATGAATTTTCTGGTTTTATAGCTGTTTGTCTGAATAAGAGTCCAAATGTTGCATTTTTATGATACAACTTGACACTAAAATGGGCTGTGTACCAGGTCAGACCAGCAGATCATGTGGTTTCTTTTTTTTGTATTTATTATGCTAATAAATACTATTCAGTGAATAGACTTTAATTTTCAGGTGACTGGAATAAAGCAAAACCCAAAGCAACTTCCCTTCCAAGTGGAAAGTGCAAATGATGACTTAGCAGTGCTGTGTTTTGTGACACCCGTGCTTTCTCATCTCCTGGAAGGAATCTAAGCTTTAAGTCTTTATATGGATTTCCTAAGATAAGAATTTGTATACTTTAAGTCTGTTTCTCAATTTTTCTCTGTCTGGTGGAGTTACAAACCAAACTGATATGTAATGGTCACATTACGAGGTGAAACCTACTCAGGGTTGTCTGTTGGGGTTTATTTTGTAGTTTGTCTTAGCGTAACATGCAATGCCCAACAAAAATGGATAGTTAATACTTTAATGCAAAGTATGTGAGCACTGTTTCTGTGTCTTTCAGAAATGATTATGAGGAGCTAGCTCAACAGTGTAAAACCTTTGCTAAAGATTTGCTTGCACAGGCGCGGAATTCACGGGAGCTGGAAGTTATTCTGAACCACACATCTAGTGATGAGCACGTAGACAAGCGAGGGCTGCTGGAAGAGAGGATGAACTTAAGCCGCTTAAAACTTGCAATCAAGTATAATCAGAAAGAGGTTTGTCTTTGCAGTAATTTGATAGGCTTTCCATATCATATTTGGTAGTGATTCATTTAATTTGTTGTTCTGCCCCTCGACATAGAAGTGGAAGTAAATTTGTGTGAGTATAGAAGAAATGGTAATACACAGAACATCTGGATGTGAAACAGGGAAATGATACTGTAATGTACTGAGGGTTTCTTCAGTATTTACTGTCAAGTATGTAGCATATTCTGTGTTGGGGTATAGACTGCTGCTCTCTTATGAACAACTCTGGTAGTGGTAATTATTTGCAGATCCTCATTAAATCGTTGCCTAGGAAAGCATGGATCCATAGGTGCCATAGATGATTTATTATCTTTGCCTTTGTCATTAGTTGTTCAGCTTTGTCTCAGGCCTTGTTTGTGCTGCTTGGTAATTACGTTAGACCTGTGCTGGTATAACTGAATGGTGCCTCTGTCCAGAACAGTAGCACGGTTTTATGCCATCAGTATGGAATTTATTTCACGGGGTAGGTCATTTTTATCTCTTACCATTGACAAATTTTAACTAGTTTTGCTGTACTGGGAGGTAAGTGGGATACTGGTACAAGAACTTGGGGACAGAAAGAAATTTTCCTCTCCATTGAAAAATCCATTTTCAGCTAGCATTTGCAGAAGGCATTTTAATTGTGTCTGGTCTACATATCCAGGCTTAAACTGTGAAACTGTTAAAATACATAGTGTTTAAAACTTGTAAGACATAGTTATGAAGTGTCCTAGAACCAGCATTACACATTTCTGGTATGTGCTAAGCAAGCATATTGAAGTATTTCAGATGTTCTTCTGGTTTTTGAGTATAGCTTGTTTTTACCACAGCGATTGGAGAATGAAAACATTTTTTTGTGTGGTATGAGGAAAGTATCTTTGCAGAGTATGTTTTACTGCTGGAAGTTAACTGTAGACAGGTTCTTGTGATGCTTTCTTAAGTGTGATGATAACATCAAAGTAGTTCCTGTTGATATTATTAAAATGACATGACAAACTGTCCTCTAGTGAAATACATTCTTTTGTAACTCCGTGCAAATAAGCACCTGAAGTTTGAAACTACCTTTGCATAATCTATGTATGTAGACTTCACACCAAAACAATATTTTAGGGACTGATACAATAGCTTAGGCTGATCTAAAATTAAACCTTCTGAATAGAGCCATCATAATTTTAAGAACTGGTTCATATAAAACTGCTGGCAGTTTTACCCTCATCTTGCATGTTTTACAGTGTGCATAGTATTTTACAGTAACAGTATCTTACTCTTCAGATAAGATCACCATATTTTGTAATAATAGACAATGAAGTTGTCTGAGGTATGATGTTACTTATATGCTAGATTTCTAAATAAAAAGAAATCAAAACTCAATCTGAAAACCATTAAAAGTCTAGTACGTATAATTTAGGTTTAATTGCTGGCTTTAGAAGGAAATGAAAATAATGGATGTTTATAATCATAATGGATCCATAGCACTTTTATTCTCTTATGAGATAATTATGTCAAGTTACTAGTTTTGCCTTTGTATTTGCTCATTTGTGACTACACATAGTTTGAAAGTTAGTTTTAATAATGTAAATAAGTAAACTGTATTAGTAAAGCTGAGACTGATTCTTTGTTTGTTTCTTTTTTTTTTTTCTCTTTTCCCCACCAGTTTGTTGCTCAGTCTAACTGCCAGCAGTTTCTAAACACTGTGTGGTTTGGACAGATGGCAGGCTATCGACGCAAGCACACATGCAAGAAGATTTTGACTGTTTTGATGGTTGGTGTTTTCTGGCCAGTTCTGTCCCTTTGTTACTTGTTAGCCCCTAAATCTCGACTAGGCCGAATAATTCACACTCCTTTTATGAAGTTTATTATTCATGGGGCTTCATATTTCACATTTCTGCTACTACTTAATTTGTACTCCCTTGTCTACAATGGGAATAAGAAGAATACAATGGGACCAGCCCTCGAGAGAATAGACTACCTTCTGATAATATGGCTAATTGGTAGGTATGACTTGAGTAGATTGGATGACAATTGCTGATGTTTATAAAAAAATAATAATTTGTACTGCTTTATTAAATTAGCATCTTATTGCTTGTCCAAAGTTTACTTTTTGGAGAATAGTGTTACAGAAAACAAGACAGCCAAACATGTTTTAAAGAGGGTATGTGGAGTGTTAGAACAATCTCTAGTTACCACAGAAAGCTGGTATCTGAAATGGAATGTTGTAAGATCACACAGAAGAGAAATGTTTCTTTTTCATCAGAAGGATTGGTAGCATCCGGAGTGATGCATGTGAGGTTCAGCTGTGCACTAATAAATTAATCTGTGAGATGTGTATCTTCTTAGACACTTTAAAATTCTGATCTTAATTTTAAACAAAAATAAACTGAAGGCAGAGCAAGTGTGTGTTCCTTTTACATGGTGGTAAGCAGAGGAATAAAATTGTCAGACATCAATTTAGACTTTTTCCAGTAATTTTTTATGAATAGGTATTGCTGGTTAGGATGTGGGTGGCTTTATCATTCAGAGTTAAACTTACTTTATTTCTTCATCAGACAGCAATCCACAAAACTTCTAATTTATTCTAAGTCTCTTTTACAAGAAGTGTTTGTCCAGCATTCTTAGATATATGGCTTAACTTTTAGGTTGTCCTGTATGGATTCAGGAATTGGACTTGATGATCTATGTGGGTACTTTTGAACTCTGGATATTTTGTGATTCTATAAATTATATTAAAACAGTAGTAGGAATGATTTGAGCTTCTTAATTACTTGTGTGTCTCTCTATGTCCTGGGTTTGGCTGAGGTAGCGTTAATTTTCTTTCTAGTAGCTGGTATAGTGCTGTGTTTTACATTTAGTATGAGAATTTTGCTAGAATCTGAACATTGCTCGTAAGGTTATTGTTTCTTTGAAAATATAGCTAAGATCTTTATGTAATAATAAAGTAGATAAGTTATTTGTATGTAAGTTAGTTAGATTTTTTCTGGTTTGCAAGTAATTAGAGTAAGCATTCATTTACAGTCATAAAATCACTTCCTGCGCTGTTTTAATTTCTGTTTTAATATGTTCTAACTAGATTGAACTAGATTCTGTACATTTTTGTTGGTCTACTCCAACTTTAAACAACTGCCATAATTTAGGGTTCTGCAAAATCTTTCACAGTTGTAAACATGAAATTTTGATAGCATTCCACTTTGCTCAGTGAGAAGACTGACTACATATACAAAATTGCAGGTTTATTCATACATGAACAGTAAGTTACAACTCAGTCTTTCATGACCAATTGTGCAATACTTGATTTTAAAAGTAAATAACAATACAATTTGGACTTGATGGAGAGTTGGCACATTGTTGAAGAAATGAAGTTTATATTGTGTATGTTTATGTCTCCATAGGTATATGCATGCATACTCCATCTTAGTCTGACAAATTGAAGGCATGCATTTAGCTCGTCCTTGTTTTAAAACACAGAAACAAGTGTTGTTTTCCCACAACTGTCTTATTCCTTGATGTCATTATCACTGGTTATCATAACTGTACCTGAATGAATGGATACATGTTAATTCTGGTTAGTGCAGTAGAGGGAGCACTGGTATAATCTTTGTTGAGCGCTCATGAACTCTTGTTCTGGTTGGAAATTCGTAGAACCTTTTAACATGTTTTTGGTTGGTTGGGGTGTGTTTGGATTTACACTGAAATTTAGCAGGTAAATTCATGGAAGCTTATGCCTTAATGTATGTAAATACATATGTACAATTTGGTTCACTGAACTTTTGAAAAGCCATGATGCAGGTGAAAGCACCAATTTTTATCTAAGTAACTGTGGGTAATTTGTTACTTTAGGGTAGGTCTTGGTTTTTGTTTTTGTCACAGGGTTCCTTTTGTTGTTTAACTGCCTTAAAACTGTTCAGTAGTTCAAGCAGGTTTTGGAAATACCCAGTAACCCACACACAAATGCGTGCATTTCTTAAAAGGAGCTTGAAAGCCTCAAATGTAGAGTGCAAGTCAGCATAATGGATTCTTCCTCTATTTTGAGATTCAATATCTGATTTTAGAAATTCTTTTGTACCATCAAATCTCCTGCAGGCAGGAAGCCTGTCATTAGGTAGTCTTGCAAATTTTAATGAAAGGCTAGAGAAACATTTTATTTTCTTCATGTAATATTTTAATATGGGTTTCAGATAGGATTGAAAAATGACCTGTAAGTGACATAAATCGTTAAAATCAAGTTATTTTTCACGTTATTGAATCTAAAGGGGTTTTTTTAAATAGTAATTGCATTTATAGCTTAAATGCATATTTCCTTAATCACATATTGTACTGTTTCCTTACAAGCCATGTAACAGGATTTACCTATATTATTGTCTTCCATAGTGCCATTAAAATACTTTCTAAAAATCAGTTGGTAAAATGGCCACAGCAGAATTTCTATATTGTGTTCTACTGGATTAAATTTCAAAATCATCAATCTGGTAATTATACAAGTGTCCTCTTGTATGAAGCAACAGAACTCAACTTCTTACAGGTGTTAGTAACATCACTGCAACACTTTTTACTGATGTTGTAACAAATTCAGAAATTTAGTGTAAAATACATAGTAATCATATGGAGGCACACAGAGGTTCTGTTTTAAAAATATTTTCTTTATAACCAGGAAGAAGAGAGGTTTATAGAAGTCTTAACAAACTACACAACACAATTTGGATGTTTTTGTGTGTGTTTTTTTTTTTTTAATCACGCATTCCAGCATTGTTGTAAAGCTGACTGAACAAATGAAGTCATGCATAAATACCTGTTGGGTTTTTTTTTCCATTCACTGGATCTTGCTCACCCTGGACCAATGTTTTAGATAATTTTCAAAGTCCTAAAATGTGAACCAAGTCTAACAGGTTTTAACTACTATTTATACACTTTTTGCTTTTCTTCTTGTCCTAAATGTAGCAGCATACATCTGAAGTACTAAGCTCCCCACCCTCCCCTCAGGAAAAAAAAAACCCCAAAACAAAACCTACACACAAGAAACACTGATTATTCCAAGAACTCAAAGGTGCCATTATATTTCATCTAATTGTCCTTTCAAGTTTGATAAAAATGTCAAGTCTGTAAGAGACTCAGCAAAATTCTTAGCAACTGGGTTTTTTTTCTGTACAACCAGACACAGTTAAAAATGGTAAAATTCAGTTTCCCATAAAGATCCTGAATATTTAAATGTGTTGCTCTGAGTTAAACTTCTGATTTTTTTAATCTTAAGTCACGGACTATTTTCTCTGCAAATCTTATTTAATAGCAGCTAGAGTAGGACAAGTTGGATCTTTTCTGATCTTTTCAATAGCAGTTACTGTGCTCATTATTCTTAAACACTTTGATACTTACACACGTCCAAAAAACACTTGATACATTATGTAGCAATGTATTGCTGTCTTTAGAGCTTTTGGGGAAAGGTGAATACTTTTCATTCAGGAAAAAGCATTTGTATTTTGCCCTCTACCTTTATTGAAATTTGACCTTTTCCTGTCCAATTTTTCTTCTGTCCATTTCTTCTCATGCCACCTTTTATTGGAGAATGTGTTTCTTAGTGGGAAAGTAGGCTTGAAAAGGCTAAACATCTTGTTGCTTTATGATTAATGCATGTAATTCAATGCAATGTTTTCAGTACCTTTACTTGGTTACTCCACTTCTTTCTCTTTGCTGAAATGTCATTTAGAAAAGCCAGTCAAAAGTGCTTTAGCTGTAAAAGAATGTCTATTCAGTGCAGTGACGTGACTTCCCTGGCTTTTTTTTTCTTTCCCCTGCAGGAATGGTGTGGTCAGATGTTAAAAGACTCTGGTATGATGGCTTAGAAGATTTTTTAGAAGAATCCCGTAATCAGCTCAGTTTTGTCATGAATTCCCTGTATTTGGCAACTTTTGCTCTCAAAGTAGTTGCCCACAACAAGGTGAGAACCCATCTTCAGAGATCCAGAGCTCCTCTGGGACTGACTGGGCAAACAGAATTTTAGCATGTTGCTACAAAATATGTGAACAGTTGTTATGGGTGGTGTGTTAGTAGATGTGTGTTGTAGTTAGGTGTACACCATTGGTATGCAGCACAGTTTAGGCTTCTGAATTAAGTTTTTTATGTCTCTAGGCTATGTAGTGGTCAAGATCTCTGGTCTTGTTGAATCTTGGGCTTACTAGAGAAGTTGATGAGGCAGTTTGAAAATGCATTGAGTGATGAGGAGTTTGAAAATGCATCAAGACATCTCCAAGTACTCAGAGACCACAAACAGAGCTACCGTCTTCCTTATGAGAACTGGCTGGTCTTTTGAATGGCTTGATTTTCATTTGGGGGAACCTCCCTATACAGCTCAGGTGATTCAGCATTTGAGTTCACCTGATTCCACAAAGCAGGAGTCTATGCAGAAAGCTAATAGTAATCTCTGTGTTTAGATTGCTGAACACCTTCTGTTCCAGAAAATTTTATTTAGCTTTTGATGACATATGCTCGAATGTCAGAAGTGGTTATAGGGGGGTTTGACTGGTTTTGCTTTGGTTTTTTGTTTGTTTGGGTTCTTGCCCTGAGACTACACAAGAGCTTTGTCTTTTCTCTGTGAAAAGCCATCTGGATTTGATTGAAAATACAAGTTTTGAAAGTGATCATTCCCATTCTGTTGCCTGTGTTGTTAGCCATCCAACATGTGGCAAGCTGCCATACCAGTTGAATATGAATATTTTAGGAAAATACTGGCCAGAGCAGTAGCATCATTATTTTGCATTGCAGACTGCAAGTTGAACAGCTGTTTGGCAGTTGGGAGGGAAATACACTGGTTCAGTTCTTACTGACTTGGTGTTTGGCTCATTTCTGTATCCTTGGATCGCTTCAGAGGCTGGTAATCATTTGGAAAGGAAAGATCCGTTTCTTGGAAAACAGAGAATGCCATGTTGGGCTGGCTTCACAACCATTTGTTGTGCAACCAGCACATCAGCAGTAGTAGTAGTCCCTCTGCCGCTAACTGAAGTTGTAACTTTTATGAAGATGCAGCACTTCTGCCCTATACAGTGGGCATGTGATGGCTTTTTTGCCACATTTTTATGGCAAAAGTTTAGCGATGATTTAGCAAACCAAATGAAAGTGCTTGGTTTACATCTTGCTCTCCATTATCAGTACTAAAGCTGTAAGAAGAGTCAGGAAGAGTCTGTAGCAGAGGGATCTGTACAATGCAGTTGGAATGTATAGAAACGGGGACAAGCATGTTTTTTTCCATCTTTGTGCAGCACATTTTAGGGCAAGTTATTTTAAAGCAGCTTTGAGTTCCTTAGTTTTTTAATGTCCTTTTTGAGACAGCAGAAGCTGGTAATACAAATGTTGAATGGTTTCAGCCAAGCCAAAAGTTAGGGTTCTGTGAGTATTCCTTGAATAGTTGAATACTATCTAGTGGGCGTGTTTATAACAAGAGTTTACTTGTGACTTCCATACTCTGTAGTCATTCATGAGATCTTTTGAAAGAACCCCAAGGTCCTGAGTCTTTCTAAATCTTTCTAAAACTGCTAAAAACCAGCTGTTCCCATACTCAATTGCACGGATACATTATCTTTCTTTGCAGCATTTCAATGTTATTTTTGACTGCGGCCTGTTACCCTGGACAGTGCACGTGTTCTGTAAAGTACAGGAGTCCCTGTTTCAACAAACCATGTGAAACAGAGTAGAAGGGAACGTAGAACAGAGGAATAAATGGTTTGCTGAGCAAGTGAGTGGCAGATTTAGGTGCTGAATTTAAATAATCTGATTTCTGGCTCGCTCTGGAATGGCGTTAGACAAAATGCCTTTGTCTATGAAGTGAGATGCATGAAAGAGATAAGCCACCTGTGAATCGTATGTGTTAATTTATGCTATTGCCTGTTTTGCAGGCAGAAGAAGGGAGTGGTAAATGGGTGCATTTCTGTATTTACAATGTCAGTGATCTCAGTTTCATCCTTTTTATACTGCAGTTTCATGATTATGCTGAAAGGAAGGACTGGGATGCATTCCATCCTACCCTCGTGGCAGAAGGTCTTTTTGCTTTTGCTAATGTTCTTAGTTATCTGCGTCTCTTCTTCATGTACACAACCAGCTCTATTCTGGGACCACTCCAGGTGAGTGTCATTACTGCTTGAGAAAATATTAAACTTGATCTTAATTTGCTATAAAGATTCTTACTGAAAAGAGAAAAAAAAAGAATTTAAGAAAAAGTCAGTTGTAGAAAGAAGTGCCTTGAAGTCTGAATTTTTAATGTCATGTAAAAGCATACTGATTTAGGTGGAAAAAGGTAAGAGAAATAATAGAAGACCTAGTGTAGCTCAATTTGTTACATTTTTTTTCTACGATAACTGTACCTATACTGTCTTTTTGTTTTAAACTGTTCTTAGCTTAACGTACTAAGTAAGTGTCTGCAGTTTGAAAACTGGGTCAGGTTCTTCCTCTAAAATTCTATGCAAATGATCATCCTAACTTCTTATCTCTAAAACATAGATAGATGATATGTGTAGTAAGGGAAGAGTAGTCAAAAGCCTTCTGATCTCACCAAAGTTGCACATTGAGTTGCCTTGTGCAAACTGCTTTGATTTGAAAAACCTGTATCAAGTATTGAAACAGTCATGTATTTATAACCAGTTATAAGAAGGGAAAACAGGTTTCTTCTTACTTGGAATTTTCTGGAGCCTTCTAGAAAACCCCACGTTTTAATTATGTACTACATTTAATTCAGTCATATGGAGATGGTGGTGGGGAGCAGTGGAACATTAGACATCACTACAGTTTCTAAGCTGAATTCAGGTGTTTCACTTAAAGTTGGAGTTTAACCTAGTTTTGTGTGAAGAATTTAATTTTCTTTTCCTGATGTGAGGGTAGATGTGTTTCCTACTGTGTTTGCCATGTAACTTTTCATTAGTGGGTTTCTTTTTTTTTGAAGCACAGACCCTCTCCATTTTAGTCTTGGTGCTATTCATCATGATAAACTTCAGATAAACCGGTGTGACATATATGCTGTCTAGTATCTTTGGGGGCAGGGGAGGGAACCCGGGCTAACACATTACATTTAGGATGCAGTACCTCTCTCTCAATCCTTCTTGGATTAAAAGAAGGAAGAAAGCTTCCCACTAAAAATGTTGTGAGTAGAAGTCACCTCTTACTCCGCTAGCGACATTTTTTCCCTTCTGTGGTTTTTCTGTTCAGCTTGAGTCTTCAGCACTGTCTGATTTTGTTACTTTGCCAGTGAAAAGCCCTTAGAAACTAAAGCACCTGTTATTAAAAGCATAACTTACTGAAAATTTGGTAGGTTTACTTTCAGCTTCTCTGGCCGCGCTTCCTTGCGAGACTTATGACAGCAAAGCAGAGTAGACAAGTTACTGCTGCCTTGTACCAGTGATCATTTTTTTCCCCATTTATTTATTCTTCCTCTCATAGTGATACAATTTAGTTAAAATAGCTGGTTGTCAACAGTATCACTGGGTTTGAAAAATTGCTTGTTGAATGAAAAGACCCTTGGAATAAATAGAGTAGGTATCCAGTGATTACACTGATGTGGTTTGACCTAATAGGTCGAATCAATGCTTTGTCCTCTCTTCTACTGAACAGGACTAGTTTTAAGAGCTTTGTGGCAGGAGGATGATCTCAAAGGATGCTGCAAGAAGCACTGTGGCTGCTAAGCTTAAGGGCAGAAGGCATATTTTGGAGCGGTACTGTTTTTTTAAAACTTCTGCTCTGCAACTAGAACTATAGCAAAGGAGGTTCTAAAGGAAATAATTTTGGCTCAGATCACTGGGTCTTGTATCAAGGTGTTAGGATCTAACTGAAAACATCCAATCTGAAGGCTCAGCTCATTTTAATGAGTTAAAAGTACTTAATTTTGCTGCAAAAATAATTATTTTTTAGAATATATTTATTTTGTACCAAATAGTCCTTCAAAAAGAAAAATAATCACTCGCTTAATCAGTCTTTTTAAAATCATCACAAAAAGTCCTTTAAAAAGTTCTCGTAACCAGTTTAGTATCATTGGAAGATGCCTGTTTCTCCATTCACAGTTTTGTTTGGTTTAGTTCTTGCCCTTTTCTCTCTAGCTGTGGCTGTGTTGCTGTTATATTTTTCTTTTATACATTTTTAAAATGGAAATGGACTTGCACACTTGGAAAAAATACTGAGGTCTTGATGTTGCTGTAAGCGTCAGGCTTGTTATACAAATTGATTGAACACCGAAGTCTCTCTACATTTTAAAGAGGGTCACTGTTTAATGTGCATATTTATTTATGTACTAGATGTTTCACAAGTTTTTTATTAGGACACTATGTTATGAAATTTTCCAAGTAAATAAAAACAGTCAACAGGCACCCCATTCAGTGGCACACTGAAGCACGTCTTATTACTGTTGGCCAGTACAGCTTGTGCAACAACCCCTACAGTATTTTCTGAAAGTAGGTCACAAAGTTCAAATGGTGGTAATCAAAGATGGCATGGAAACTCCCCTTTGGGGAGGAAAGGGAGCTACTATGTTCTGTTGACTGGGAGAGGGATTTTTAAGCTTTCTGTTACTTTACTTATTTATTAATAAAACCTATTTTAATACAGATTTGTAAGTTGCCTGTGGTTTTTATTATTAACAGAAGACAAAATACTATTCCCCTAGATTAGGGCATTAGATTTCCAATGCTTAGAAATCCCAAATACTTGGAAAGGAATAGTGTATGAAGAAAGCACCTGGTGTTTGGGCTGTGGTGTTATGCTCTATTCCAACCAAAATAGTTTGGAGTGGTTTGCACTTCTTGTGCATTCCTGTTTCATCTCCTCTGTTTCTCTCTTGCCCTGGCCATGTGTCAGTTAAACAGCAAATGTTTTGTTGGGTTTTTTTTCTTTAAAAGGATAGATGTGATGAAACAGTGTGGTGAGGATTACATTCATCCTCTGACCAAACGAAATACTTACTGCATAGCTCTGACTCCAGTTGCAGATTCTCCAGGGCGAACTGGGCAAAGAATCAGAATCTGCTCTGCGTTTCCAGCAGCAAGGGAGGGAGCAGGAGCCTGGCACTTGTATGCCAGTAAACTTGTACTTGCAAAACCTGACCAGCGATACAATCCTGGACTATGATTTGGTACAGATTGTGATTCATATGGGATTAGGCTTTCTGCATGCTGATTTTTGTAGAGGATTAGATTTACTCGACCCCATTTTGTATCTTTGCATTCTCCATAATAGTATATTGTTCTCTGAAGAAGTTTGTGCAAAGAGCAATTTAAATGCAGTAAACAGTTAATGCTGCATCTGTGTAAAATAAATTGTGGTTATAACAAAAGTAAGTCAAGGTCTTCTCTGCCTTGGAAAGATGTACCAGCATCATTTACCCTCTGTATTTTTACTGTTGCAAGCTTCTGTATAGGGTATTTTGAAATGGACACTAATGATATGAATTCACTGTCATATCTTCTATACTTTACAGCCTCCAATTTTTGTGTGCTTACACACCTATATATAGTGTATATCTAAAATTTTACATAGACCAGTGAATGAATTCTGTGCTCTGCAGATGGGCTTTGGTATGCTACCTTTTTGATTAATGTTGAATTATGATGCCACATGTTTCATTTGGTGTCCTTATTAAGTGTTTTTTTCTGTGATGGTATTTATGTTCAAATGCATTTCCTTTACTGCTTTTATCTCTTGACTCATGCATTCCTTATTAGAGTTGGTATTACAGAGTGAGGTGTATATACTACAGCTTATGGCTAATTTAAAGATAGAAACTTATCGAGTGATGTTAAAGGGACTGAAGCTTTCTTTAAACATTAGAATTTTTCACTGAAAAATGGTACAAGGGTACCTCCTGCTTTTGAGGTCTGGTTAGCACCTTAAAATTTAAATTTAAGCATTTAAAATGTAAATCTTGGGTTTTTTTCCTCAGTTAGAGGCTGAAGGAGAGAAACCATACAAAAATAAATAGATGTTTACTAAAATCGGAAATAAATCTATTTCACAGATTTCAATGGGACAGATGCTACAAGATTTTGGAAAATTTCTGGGCATGTTCCTCCTTGTCTTGTTCTCATTCACAATTGGATTGACACAACTTTATGATAAAGGATTTACTGTAAATGAAGAAAAGGACTGTGCGGGGATTTTCTGCGAACAGCAGAGCAATGACACATTCCATTCGTGAGTCTGATACCTCTGAAATAACTGTAGCGTTCTAGCCCTTAATTCCTAGTAACAAAATTCGATTCTTTTCACTGAACTTGTATTTACATTAAGTAAACTCACTTTTAGTATTTGCTTTACCTAACCAGATTTTTTTCCCTTATTTTGTAGGTTTATTGGCACATGTTTTGCTCTGTTCTGGTACATATTCTCCCTGGCACACGTAGCAATCTTTGTCACACGTTTTAGCTATGGTGAAGAATTACAGTCTTTTGTGGGTGCTGTTATTGTGGGCACCTACAACGTGGTGGTTGTGATAGTATTGACCAAACTCCTTGTGGCAATGCTGCATAAAAGTTTTCAGCTGATAGCAGTAAGTGGTTTCTGATTTGTTATCAATAATTGCTATCTGTAACTTTGGATTTTTAACAAGTTTGTTCCAGCACTGTGTAGACTAATCTCCATGGATGAGCACTGTCTCTGAGCTCCCAAGGGGCGTCTTTCCTTCAAACAGGAATGTTTTATTTACTTTGATCCAAATAAAATGGGTAGTTTGAATGCAGAACATGTGCATGACTGTGGCCCTCTGGGAGCTGAAAAATTTCTTGACACAATGACTGTTCAAGTGGAGATGCTGCTCTTGATAAAGTGTGGTGCTTGGGCATTTGATAGGGGGGTTATGCCACCTTAGCTGAATTTTGTATTTACACTAGAGTATACAGTGAATAGAAGGCATTTATTTTGTATTTTAATAGCACTTATTAAAATACTGTCTGGTCTATATATTAAAATACTATATCATCGAAGTTGGATAATATTTTGGTTTTAAGGTATGAGAAAACAAAATTTAGGAAACAGCCTGATAATATTTTTACTTCTGATCTTTGCTAATGTTTCTGCTACTTCAGAATCATGAAGATAAGGAATGGAAGTTTGCTCGTGCCAAGCTTTGGCTTAGCTACTTCGATGACAAATGCACGCTACCTCCACCTTTCAATGTTATCCCCTCTCCCAAGACTATCTGCTATCTCTTCAACAGTCTCAGTAAATGGATCTGCTCTCATACATCCAGTGGCAAAGTGAAACGTCAGAACAGCCTGAAGGTAAGAAATGATTGGGAAACCTGTAGGCTCTGCAGCTGGGACAGTGCTGCTTGCTGAAATGAGTCTGCAGATTGCTGCTTGGAGCTGCCTGTCATGTGGTGAATGCCATTAACATATGTAGGAGCTATAGAACAATGTGTGTTTGCATCTAAAATACAAATTAAAAAGTGTTACCTATTTCTACTTACTTAAGATTCTGTTAACTTTCAGTTTGGGGAATTTCAAGCCCCATCCCTCCCTCAGAAATATGAGGGAAAAAATGCTTTGATTGACTGAAAAACTCATAAAAACCTCAAGGAAGTATGTGTTAATCTCAAAAATGGTGAGGTTAGAGTATTCTATGGGGGAGGTAGTTGGTTTTTAAACATACTGCAGAAGTGTCAGAGTAAATAACCAAGAAGGATCACTGAAGCCTGCTATTACTGGGGAAAAGGATATTTTTTTTTTAAATAAACACTTCTGTTTTACTTTGTAATTTTGCATACTAATTTTGCATCTTCTTGCTGACAAAAATAACACTAAATAAACTAAAGTCAAAAATGTTATGGAATGGGTGCTTAGAAACATTCAGGATTGTGGAACTCTTAATGGCTCACAGGATGATTACCAAGCCAGGGAGATTTAAAATTTTCGAGTTTGCTTGTATAACAGATTATAATTTAATTTCAATTTTGCTGGCCATTTCCATGCTTTGTACATTTATGCATGTCAAGATATATTTGTATAAAATCTTTCTTATTTTGTTCATATTTCTTGTCTGTGCAATGGTATTGTTTTGAGCTTTAGGGCTCAAAAATCACTTTTCCAAAGTAAATGTGTAATGTTTGTTTAAAGGAATGGAGAAATCTGAAGCAGAAGAGAGATGAGAATTATCAAAAGGTGATGTGTTGCTTAGTCCACCGTTACTTGACTTCCATGAGACAGAAGATGCAAAGCACGGATCAGGCAACTGTGGAAAACCTCAATGAGCTGCGGCAAGACTTGTCCAAGTTCCGAAATGAAATGAGAGACCTGCTTGGCTTTCGAACTTCTAAATATGCTATGTTTTATCCCAGAAACTAAGGCATAACTTTTAAACAAGAAGCATGTGCTTTTTAGGTACCTACAATTGAAAGTGTCGACCTAATTCTGTTGCCAGACTAAATAGAAGATGATGGCACAATAATACATTTTGAAGCGTGTTTGCATGAGTTGCAGCTAGATAGGGAAGTGGTGGAAATAACTGCAAAAACAGATAGAGTAAATTTCTTAATCTTAGTGTGTATACAGAATTTGTATATAGGAATTTTTTTAATGTTCCTCACGCTGTGGCTGTCAGGTGTCAGAGCTAGCACGATGTGTTTATTTCTTCTATTTTTGCTGTTTGTTCCTTTTTGATACTTGTTTTTCAAGCTGTTGAAGATAGGCTTTTTAAGACAAAAATCCAGCATATGTTTATTTTTAATAGAAGAGTCAGATATAGAATAATAGAGAATTTCCAGCATAGTTGGAAATTATGTTTGACTGTAGGTTACAGTGCATGTGAAGACTGTAATGGCTCCGAAAGAGGCAGTTCTAGTGCCAAGTTTTGTATGTTACCACTGACTGTATACTAACATTTATAGAATACAGAAATTCAAATCGTCATGACTCTTCCCTTTTGTGGGAACATTGGAATTTTGAACTCAAAATAGACCAACCATTTCTTGAATGTTTATGGTTATATGTAAGACAATCAATTCCTGCTTGAATTTTTCAGCGGTGCCTCAAAAGTACATTTTACTGTACATGTTAAGAGTGGGAACAGAACTTTAACACTAACCTGTGACCTTTTAATGTTTAATATCTTGAAGTTTTAAAATCTGGATGATAAATTATTTGAGTTACTGAAACCTGTGATACAAAACCAGTGAGGTGGAGCACGTGGGTGCTAATTGTTTGCAATGCAGAGCAATTCCTGTGGATCACCATACGCTTCTTTTTATGACAACGTAATTCTATCTGGTCACTGGACAGATGTAGTTTAGAAGGTCCTGCTTCAGACAGGTTTTGCATATCCTACTTTTAAACTTTTTTTTTTCCCTTTTGTATTACTTTCAACCACAGTCAATGCCAAGCTGAACATTCTTTTTGTGTCAGGAATACTATGTTTTGTGAAAACGTGATTTGACTTTGCTTACAATGGACAGTAAGGGCTTCGTGGATTTTCTGTGCTAGAGGGTCCTATATGGCTTTATATGCTTATATATAATTCAAGTTGACAAACTGTAATCAAGAAACGTGAGATTTCTGTATTTTTAATGATGAAGTAAGTATATTTATGACAGCTAGAGGGTTGATTGACAGTTTTACTGTTACGATGGTGCTCTTCAAAAATGGTCTTATGTCCAGAAGGCGCAGGTAGCCATCGTGGTCTTTGACTGCAGTTGATTTTGGGAGATTGACAGAGTGGTGGTTTACATGAATGTTTACTTTTTTGAAGGTATTCTTATAAAACTCTTTCTTGTAAAGGTAATATATTTTCTGTACTATGAAATTATGTATATCTGAACTAGGGTTTAATACTTTCCTTCCAGAAGTCTTAGAGTATAGAGGTATTCTGATACGTCTTTTGGCTTTTCATGTGGCTAAGAAGCTAACCTCTTGTGTTCAAAGCAAAGAGGATCACTGAATTTTGTATTTGGACTCAGCTCTCACATTTGAATAATACACAAACATAAAACCTGTGTGCTGTTTGTTATGTGTATCCAAGAAAGGCAGCAGACAAATAAAAGCTCTTTGAAAAATCTGGTTGTATTACTATTAGTCACAATTGCAACACATATCATGTACCATATCTAAAGTACTTTCTTTGTCAAGTTTAAAGGAAGTAGCTGGTATATTATGTGTTACTACCTTCTTTCCTTGAGGAACCATCCTGTGAACTTTAGGTTCATTTAAATAGCTTCAAGCAGTGCCATGAAGTGATACCTGAGGTAGTTCCAAACAAGCTAGATTGGATGCTAGATGTAACATTAGCTGCTTAGTGCTTGGCTCATGCCGATGAGTTCTTCTGGGATGCTGGGTATGTTTATCTGGCTGGAGCAGCATGCTCATGTGGCTGGCTGTAGCTGCTCTTCACGCGTTAAGCAGAACTGCTCAGAGCTAGCTTGCTCATTGTCACGTGGCACTGTGGAGTTCTACAGTGGAGTGTCCTTAGGAAGAACTCAATTCAAGGCACTTTTGGAGATTTGGGTTGTAACTGGGCGTTCCAGAGTTTTTATTTGTCCCTGGAACGTACCAGAAAAGTGATAGATAGGTTTATTCTCTGTGGGAGCTTAGTTGTGTGACACTTTGCATCTCTGCTTTGTTTGGAGATTTGTAGGGGTTTCCTATTTACTTGGCTGCTGATCAGTATGGAGTGCTCAGTACGATTTAGTCCATCTTGTCTTTCCACTTAGATTTTCCTAGTTTGTGTGTATGAAACACACTATTGCTTTCTCATGTGGCAGATTAATACTGTTCCAGAAGTAGTCTGTGGACGTTGGGGCTCTGAGATCTCCTTTATGCACATTTACAGAATGGTTCTGGACATGCACGGAGACAAAACTTGAGGTGTTTGTGCTACTACTTTAAACTGGGATGCCAAGAAAAGTTTGGAGAAGCTGGAGATTACTTGTCTATAGGATTTGTAATCTCTTTGTAAAGATTGTAGTGCAAGTCACAAAAGGACAAAGTCGATTTTTTTTAAGGCTACTGAGAAATACTGATTTTTCTTCCATGTTAACATCTGCTTTGTTTCAGTGCTGACTTTGAATAAAAGATTGGGGATGGCAATCTTCATGCCTACCTCCATTTGCAACAGAAAGGTCAAAAACATTCATTACTGAAAGTCAGCTTAGTTCATGCTCTTTCTTAACTATGGTTTTGACTGTTGCTTCTGAAATTATTTCAAAAATTGTATTGTGGTGAGATAATTTAGATTCTGTTTGGTTGCAGGTTGGATTTTAAATGTCTGAAGTTTGTAGTCACAACATCTGCTTTTAAAAACTTGCAATAGTTCTTACCTGTGTTCCATAACCAATTCGTACTAGAGAAAACTGGCACTGCTCTGTGTTTTAAGACCTGGCTCGTGTTCCTCATAGCAAGGCTACGGCTGTCAGTGCTTTGGTTTGGAAAGGAAACTGGTCTAAAGGGAGTGTTGAGAAGAGCAGGCAGGAGCTTTTCCTGCCTACCGTTTGGGAGAGGAGGAACAGGCTGCCAGACTCTTACTGCCTCACTGAAGAAAGCTCCATGGCAGATGGTCATGTCATCATAAATAAAAATAGATTATTATAGTTGAAGACATTCTGAGCATAATTTCCACATTGCTTCTCCCCAGGCTGCTGCTGAGAAATGCAGAATGTGCTGTGTATAAACCCCCTTCATCTGCACAGGAATCAATACTGGAAAACTAAAATTTAAAAATTTTAGAATTAGAAAACTACATCTGCTTTGCAAACAAATCTTGCTGCCACCTCCACAGAGAAATGCTGTTTGGTTTAATTTGTAAGACGGAAGAGCCTGCACATCACTGAGCTGCTGTTGTGAGCTGCCAGCGCAGCTGCCTTGTGCCCTGTTGCCTCCCTCTGAGTCTTTTGTCTCCTGCCTAGCTGCCGTGAAGTCTTTGGAGGAGACGCTGAGTGCTACCGTGTTGCACTGTGGCAGTACCTCGGCATCACATGTGAGAACCAGCAATGGCGGAATGATGATCCACGTTCCACTACTGAGAGAAGGGATGGGTGCTTCCAGCAGGGACTGTATTGCGTTAGTTTCCTGACCGTGGTTACAGATGATCAGAAAACTCTGGTATGGTATTTATATAGGAAGAAAACAAGTACTTAAAGGGATCTTAGATTTTGTTTCAACCATGTAATTTTTATTAGTGTGGTTTGAAAACATGTATTTCATATCTGCTTTCAACTAAAATGTCCTTCAGCTTCTCTATAGCGTGTTTCTTTCCCTCTGTTTTTGCTATTAGCCTTTTAGTTTCAGACTAGCAGAGAACTGTATACAACAGACAGACCTGACAAAGGTTTCTAAGCAGTATAACACTGTCTGGTACCAGTCTGTTCTTTCCCTTATTCTCAAAATAGCTACTGGTTCAACCTTTTGCATGTAGGAATGAAATAAATTAGACAGATATGCTACTATTTATGCTACTGGTGCCAGACTGGGCATTGCTCTATTGCTCGTCCTTTCACAGTAGGAAAAATTTGAAGTATTTGTATGTGTACTTTGCTGCCACTAAATTAATTCCTACCTTCCTTCTCCCTAATTTACCTTAGAGAACTTTAATCTAGTTAGTAAATGTCACTATTTAGTCATCAGTAGAGAAAAGCATGGTGCTGTTTTACAGTTCTCTAATTCTTTGAAGAGTAAATTTCAGCTCCTATTCAAATCAACGATTCCCCAACTTCAATAGAAGAAAAACCAGGCCCTTAGTCAGCACAGAAGTGTAGTGTCAGTCATGCGAGACCCAAACCATCAAAAGCATGGAAATGATCAAAAAAGAGTTTTTATGTTTAGCTTTCCCCACTTTATACATAATGAATACTTATTGGCGTATGATTTAATCATAAAATAGTTTATTAAGCACGGATAATAATGCAGAAATCCATGTAATAAAACAACTTCAGAGAAAAAGCTAAGTTAAAATGAGTTACTATAAATATTGCACTTAGAATTCTTATTTTACGTAGAAAACTCCTTAAAAAAATTGGACAACTATAAATTAACAGTTTCCAAGTAATTGGAATTTGGTATGTTTGAGATCAGATGGCTGTGCTGCAAATCTTCAGCTTTAAGATTGGTCAGCAGATGGTCTGGTCCTGATAGGTACGTGTAACAGATCCCACTCTGTGCCAGGGTGTGCGTCGGGGCAGGAAAGTTGAGCATGGTCTTAGGGCTGACAGTTGTATCTTCATGACTTATGCTAAGTGAACGTTATTTTTCAAGAGAGATGATAGAATGCAGCTGCAGAGTTTAGTTTGAACATGTTTTGTTTTTCAAGGCATTTAGGATCTTTGAGTTCTTAGTTTTAAAACTCATGACAAAGCTGTTGGGAAGGACTTTGCCTCTACCATCATCTTCTACTTGGCCCATGATGATGTAGTTTAAACCTACAAAGGAGAGCATGCTATTACACAACAGAAATCCAGGATGTGATTGGGTAAGTATAGTTCTTTATCTGTGTGCTCTGTTTGGCTGCACTCTGTTACCAATGCCTTCATAGAATCATAGAATGGCATGGGTAGGAAGGGACCCCAAGGATCACAGAGCTCCAACCCCCCTGCCACAGGCAGGGCCACCAACCTCAGGCCTGGATCTACACTAGGTTGCCCAGGGCCCCATCCAACCTGGCCTTGAACACTTCCAGGGACGGGGCATCCAACACCTCTCTGGGCAGCCTGTTCCAGCCCCTCACCACTCTTTCTGTAAAAAACTTCCCCCTAATATGTAATCTAAACCTTCCTTCTTTTAGTTTTAATCCATTCCCCCTTGTCCTGTCACTGTCTATCCTTTTAAAAAGTTGAATCCCCTCCTGCTCCTCTGCTCCCTTCAGGTACTGGAAGGCTGCAATGAGGTCCCCCTGCAGCCTTCTCTTCTCCAGACAGGTTTGCCTTTCCACCTAGGGCATGTAGCAACTTACCCATCTTTGCCATGCTTGTTATGCAATAACCTACAGTTACATAAAAATTAAGTAGAGCTGTAGCTGAGTATCTAGTACATAATTACACACACAAGAGATACTCATTAAATGTAGGCTGTCGAATGAGTCTAAAAGACATTAGAAACGCCATATAAATGCGGGATAACTTTGCTACTAACACCCAGAGTAGAATGGGTCTCATTCATTCTAGATGTTTTCTCAGCTGCCCAGCTTGTAGGATAATGTACTCAAGGGATAATGCACTTGTTTCTCCCATCCCTTTTCCTCCTCCAAAGACATAAAAGGCTTTCTGGATATGTAGAGAGGCAACCAGGCAAGCAAGGTGGGCTTAATCTGTGAGAAGCCCTAGCTGTGGAGAAATGGGATGGATTCACGTATTTCTATGGCTTCAAAGGGTTTGCAAGGCCTTCAGCTGGAAGGAGTGGTGGTGTAGGGGCATAAGCACGAAAGTTACATAGGAAGTGATGGCTGTTAAATAATTCACGGAGATTTGGGAAGAGAAACCGAAGTTTGTGGTTTGGAGCCAGAAGTCTGCCTAAAAGGAGACCATTTGTTCCACCAAGAATGATACTGTGTCTCACAGACAGATGTCTAGTTTCCAGAGAACTCACAGTAAAACCAAAAACTAGTTTCTGACAAGGATTTTTCACTTTGGTACTGCACACGTTGAGTTAATATGCTTAAATACCAATAGTATCCTGAATGGTATCGGGGGCTTTGATGCTTATTACATTGACTCTCCTGTTACGGTTCTGCTCATGTTCTGTTCTACATCTTTACTCAGGAGGCTGGGCTGAAAACTCCCCTGTTTTTACTTACTTATTTCAATAAAACATTGTATTTCTTAAAACACTATATAGGTAGCCCTTGTTACACTTACCTGGGAATTACCTTGGTCGATCTACTCTGCATAATACTGTTTAAGATAGCTTAAGAAATACTGGCTCTTTGCAGACATAGAGTGGGCTTTACAGTACTAGTATTTCTACAGTAAAGATGTAAATATATACGTGAGAGAAGCAACAAAAAGTGTTGATTTGATTTGCTGTGACATGCTGCTCTTCTAGGTTTAGCATGCTATTGCTTTTTCTGTCTAAATAACAGTGTATGAAAGCTAGCTATAAAATGCAAACCATGTAAAGATGGAAAACCAAACCCTGAGCTTCATTTGAGAGAACCCAATCAGATTGTGCGTTGTATCACGTGAGTTTAAAAAATATTTTGTTTCTAACTCCTTTGATCTAAGTCTAATCCTCTAGCAGTAGAACTTAAAAGTGCAATATAAACTGGATAACTAGTTATTTTTAATCTTAAATTCATTATATGAATTGATTATAGAAATACTGTCATTTTACTGATTTTTATGGTCATATTTCAAATCACAGTTTTCAAAACTCTTGTCTTTCATAAACACACAAGGCAGTTATTTTTCCTGTACTTACCTCTTCTGATGAGAGGACACTGCTTACATACAACAATAATCTTGGCACTCATACTCTTTCCAGCTTGCTGAATTGCTAAATTTCCCTCCTTATACACATTAATGATTGATATCGTTGCATGCAGACTGCCAGCCCGTGTTATTGTTGTGATTACAGTTCCAGTTATTACTAGAAGAAAAGGCAGTTGATAGATTCTTTTCATTTTTAGACATATATTTTGAGGCATCATAAAAGCTGACTAAATGTATTTGTCCATAATAAGGAAACAAACAATACTGGCAGCAGTTATTAAGACTCTGGATATCACTTGTAATAGATAACTCACTACTGACAAATTGTGGTGGCACAAATCTAAAACTGGTCCTAGAATGTATCGGCCTCTTGCAAGCCCAGTTCTAGGGTTTGATACTTTCAGTTAGATGATGCAATTTGATATTACTTTTAATGATTAATTTTAAAACAGTGGAGAAGTCTGAGCCAAAGGCTGAATTGCCAGGTCTCTCAAATGAGTAGCAGGAAATAGTTAATGCCCTAGAAGGAAAACTTTTATCTGAGACCTGATACAAATTTGCCAGTTTCAGCTAAATTCAGACTATGGGTTAGACCATTTTATCTTCCGAGGACCTCTCAATATGAAAACAAAGATACCATTTTTTTCCTGGGATAACTAGTTTAATTTGTAGGCCACCTTAATTTATCAAAAGGGAAGGATAAATGGTATTAGCAGGTTTTTTTTTCTTTCAGATCACCTTTTATAAATAAGCTATTCTATCTTACGACCAATTAGAGCTTTAGTTATCAAGTATGTGCAGCTGGATTTATTTTATAAACCTGCATAGTCCACATTTTCCTTAGGCATTTATAAATTTGTGTGTTATCTTCCTTTAATCCAGAACTTTTCATTAAATGGGAATGTTCTAATTCAACCAGAAGAGAACTCTGGATGTTAAAATGCTAGGTATTGCAGTTACATTTCTAGAAACAATAAAAACTAAATGCATGATGAAAAATGAACAGCTCATATTCTAAATTTATGAAGTCAGCACATAAACTTGGAACAAATTCTTTTCTACACAGCACACTGTTCTTGCCTTAACATACACTTGCATTCACAGTGTATATAAAATATTCTTATTCTTATTTATGCCATGGAAAAGACTGAAAAAATCCAACTATTTCACAAAAGGTGAGAGCGAGTCTGATTTATTACCTTGATGCTAGAGGAAAAAAGAACCAGTGCTACATAGTGTCATTCACCATTAACCACAAGAGCTGAGGTATGGTCAGTAAGAGACCTTTGTATTTCAGGGGGTTTTTTCCTACCTCCTTGTTTTGGGACAGCCTATCCTGTTTGCAAATTAAAACAGGCTAGTGTGAAAGGGTCATGCTGCAGTGACTCCATCCTACTTTGGGGTACAGCCACAGCCCTCACATGTTTTTCTACCGAAACGATGCAAAGTTGCCTCCACTTTCCCAAGGCAGCAACTGTCCTTACATCTCGTGGGTGCAGCTGCGAAGTTAGTTAGATTAAAAGAAACAAACAATGTGTGGGGAGGGAGTTGTCCTATCAAATTTTTAGGCATGTCATAAGGGATTAAAACAGCTTCCGGGGGAATACAGGGAAATACTCTGAGACGTGACGGCATAAATCAGTGGTAAATACACAGCAGGCATCCTTTTTCCTGAGTGATTTGTGCCCGTGTACAGAAAGCAGTGCTTGTCTGCTTCCATGCCTCCTAACTTGTTTTAAAGGCACTGTGGAGGTCTGTAAACTGAATTGTGGAATCGACAGTGGGTACAGCATAAAATGTGTACTGGCTGGTTACCGACAAATGAGGTGATGATACAGTGATTGAGTCGGCACTGCCCTGCAGTAGGCTGTCTGCCGTGTCATTTGCTTGTCAGATTGAGCCAGCGTGTTTGTTTCAGACACATGTCCCATGCCTGTAGCAGAGTATCTCCAGGGGTGTATTGAGTGGAACACCAATCCTGATGTCAGATACACCCATACACTGGTACGGCCTATATATTAATGATAACTCAGAACTAGATCTAGTCTAAAAACACAGTGCCAAGTGAATAATTAAGAAGAAATAAACTGCTTCCTTACCAAAGTTGCTCGAACAATAGTTGCTTTCGAGAGTCCTGCTCCTCTTACACTTTTGCTGGCACAAGGCAACTGTTGGTTTCACAACTTTTTGAGAAACAAAAAGTAAATTGAAATTGAAATGGGGCATTTGATACAAATGCAAAACAGTATGTTGTTAAAAAATAATATATATGCGGATAATCCTGATGTATACACTAACAAGATCTGGATTTGTAAGAGATGAACACCACAACAGCAATACTTCTTTTGTCTGCCATCACCTCCAATCACATATCTTTTCATGTGTCTCAGCTATGTGTCTGTTCCAGTGACTTTATAGAATGGGATGTTACAGAAAATTTACATTTGATGGCAGTGTGATCTTACACACCTGTTGCTGCCTGTTGCATACTGCCCTAGCAGTGTGCCTAAAGAATCAGAACGTTACATGGCAGTAACGCTGCAGAGGGAGGGGGTGGCCTTTTATCTGAAATTACTGTACTGTGATGGAAGAGATCAGAGTTCAAATTCCTGGCTCTTTTTTGTCTAAATTTTTCACATAGCTTTGTGACAAGTAGTACTGTGTAATGTCTACTGATGGCACTTTGATATGCAGCATAATGTTTGAAGTATCTATTTAATATTAGGGGTTGACATTTCCTTTCTGAAATGTTTGTTTATAAACAAATGAATACACTTTGTACTTTTTCCCTCCTTGAGTGGATGATAATAGTCTCTGTACTTAACTCAGCTAACCCTTTCTACATAACATGTCAGGATGGAGTACTTTTAAGCCTTTTACGTCATTTTTCAAATTTGTTTGGATTTAGTCCATTATATCATAATTACTGGAAACATGGAGCTGAGGCAGACAGACTAAAAAAAGCTAAACCTCCATGACCTTAATTTCCAAGAAAAACTAAACTGATTTTGAAGAATATCTTGTCATTTATTTTACTTTCTTTAGAATTGAGTGTTTTACAGAAGCTTTATTCGGTCTGTATTTCCTGAAAAAGGACTCATTTTCCAAAGACTAATTTATACTTGTACTTTCTTTTAGTTGAATGAATTGACTATTTTTATAATTTTCCAAGTTTTTGAGATTCAGCTGAATGGCATTAATATTACTTTGCTTTCAGTGTTATGCCCATGACTGGTAGATTTGTATACTTGGTGTTTTGCCTTTTAAAGTTTAAAAATGAAACCCATACTTTTCATTGATCTGGGGTCAGTTCGTGGGTTGTTTTTTGGGTTGGGGTTTTGGGTGGGAGTATTTTTCAGTCTTCACACAATCAGTATTCAGTGTGACTCTAGAAAATTAAATGCCTCCCACAAGATGTGTTTTGAAGAGCAAGTTACTATGTCTGTGGAAGCATATCTACTCCTATTCTATATGACGCAGCCTCAGTCCTACAGTCAGATCTAGAGAGTCATGGGAATGAAACTCCCACTGCCATCGCTTCTGCTGCCTCAATGTGTCTGCATAGTTCTTTCACACCAGTGTGTATTTCTATTTTTAATTATATGCTGAATTGCTTTTTCTAAAGTGGAGAACAACACAATGTGGAAATAATACATTACGCTCAGTTCCCAGAACTTTAACTGACATTTTTTTGAATTACTATTTTAAATTAGTGCTTGGCAGGGTGCCATGCCATTTAATTAGTTTCCTGTCTCAAAGCATCAGTCGCTAGGTCAGGCAAGTACCTTCTATCTCAGTGCTACATGCAAAACAACAAAGACTAAGAATTTAATATTCCTTGACTCTTTCAATTCAATGTCCATAGCAGGAAGATGAGAAATGTAGCAAGTAGATGAGTCACAGGTGCATGCCAGTATGGTAGCTGCCAGAAACGTTATTTGCACTTTGATTTTTCTAAATTTAAAACTGGGGTTATACATTACCAAATATTCCTGTTTGGTCTTCTCAGGTTCTGTGTGGAGGTTTTTTGTTCAGTTGGTTTTTTTGTGTTAACACTTCGAGTTTTACTTTGAGTTTAGTAAATTTTGTTTGGTGACTAACTTTGCTATGGCTTGTCAGTAGAGGCTGCCTACAGTTGTGCGGATGAGTATCGAATTTTAGCAAAATATGAATTGGAGAACTGAATGAAAAGTTTAGTTGCCAACCATTTTTCATATAGCCACACTGACAGGCAAATGTGTGACTTGATCCAAGGAAATAAGAAAATAACTGTGTGTATTGTATTAATCTTAATTATTTATATGAATATAGTGTATAGTATTTATTGCTGTAACTACTAATATTTTTATGTAGGAGAGAGACTGAGGTAATTCTTGAAAGTGCATACTAAATTTAAATATTTCTATTAATGCCTGGAGTTCTGTGCAAATTTGAACAGGTCTGATTTGCAAATTAATAAGCTATGTCTATTTGAACTGGATACTTCTGAATGCAAATGATCAGAAATTCAACTAAACTGCAGAGGTTTGGTGTGCTTTGGTTTGTTTTTAAGATCAGAAATGCCTACACCATTTCTCCATAACTGATCGGACATGGAAAGGGCTTCTATCTGTCTGCCTGACCAGTCCTCTTCAATACCTTCCCTCTGTTGTCCTCTCTCAGATGAATTTGCATTGGTTTTATTTTCTAACGCTGCTGTTGTAATAAAAATTGATTTTGAATTAATTAGTAAATTGCACCTGTTCTTCCTGTGCACACAAAACAACTCACAGAGCAAAATGGCAAAAACCCTGAAGACAAAAGCAGTGTGAGGTACCTGACAGCCTGGGTTAGCTGAGACCAAGGGTCTGAACTAACAATTTCATCAAGAAGGGCTGTATAGTGAAGAAGAGCTGAATTATTTATTAGTAGAGTGGCAGTCACATCAGAATGCTTTACAGGTCATTATGATTTAATTTTTAATAATTTTTAAAATCTGTCATTATCAGTAATTAATCACCACAGCTCCTTGGTTTCCTGCTGACAGACCACTGCTGTCCTGACTTTTGATGTCTTTTAAGTACAAATCAGGTTATGTGTTGCAAAAACATCATAAATAATTTGGTTTCCTGCTATACCTGTATCTTAAATCTCTCCCATTTGGGTTATAGAAATTGTAAGAATTTATCCCTTCACTGTCTCAGTAATGAGGTAGCTTTGGTAATGCCTTCAGAGAAATCCTCCTCTGATCTTTCATATATGCTGTCTAGTCTTAAATATAAAAGGAAATTTATTTTTAGTGTGACATATTTCTTTATAAGTTCCAATCCCTGGTATTTTTAGAATGAAGATAATTCTAGGAGAGTGTCATGTTGACAGGATGTCAACAGAATCGAAAGCGGACTCGGATGGCTTCCATACCATCTTTGCTTGATCATACTAACTGTATAAGAGAAATATCGTTATATTTTTCACATTAACTTTTATAGAAGAAAAATTTCCTTTAAGTAAAAGTATTTCCTAAAATACTTACAACCTCTTATACAAAAGAATTTTGTTCATTCATTTTTCTATGGAATTTACCAGTTAATTGTCAAAAATTAAGGGACAGGAAAATTCTCTCAGCTGGAGCGAGTTACCGTTACACTGAACCCTTCCCTGGATAGATTTCCTTTTAATAATGTTAAGTAGATACTCCCTTGAGTATATTAATTTTAATTAATTCTTTCAACATTTGAAATACTAACAAACCATTCAACTGTGATTGTTACTTTCCTTGGCATTTTTCCATAGCCCTCTCCTTATCCTGAGATAATTTTTTTCCTAAGAAATAAAACAAAGGAAATAAAACTTACGTGAGGTAGCAGGGACTGTTGTGGTAGTAGGTGCAATGGTAGTTGTGGGTAATTTTTTTGGTCTAAATTTATAATGGCCAATAAAACCATCAGCTGTTAAGCTTAAATCAGACAAAAACTGAATGAGCAACTCATTTCTCTCAGACAGAATAGGCCTGAAATAGACAAACAAAATAAAATGAGTGTCAAAGACAAAAAGCATTAATAGCATTCTTCTTACAAAAAAAAGCACACTTTAAATATTAGTCTGAATGCAGCATCTGCCCCCACAGTAATACTGAAATACATGTTTCTTTGGCGTGTCAGACACTGGTGTTATGAATGTGAAACTCGTTCTATGTCATCTAAACCTCTGATTCCTGAAGGCTGTGTCAATAGGAGTATCTTTAAATTCTTCTGTGTATGGAAGGGACTAGATGAACACAGTGAAAAATACATTGAAGAAATCCTCAGTATGAAGCAGAGGTAAGTAAATGGGGAGGGGTTTATTATTTGTTTTTATTTAATGAAAAACATTACACATTCGATGTTGGATTCTGTAATTGTTTGATAAATTGCTAGAAAGAATAATGGTGTGGGTTCTTATGTCCATGGGCTCAATTTTTGTCAGTGATTGGATATTTGTTACCAAGGCCTTGAGCTAACAGTCATTTTCTTAGGATCTGAAATGTCGTGAATGAGCTCTGTTCAGTGTATCAGTTTCCAGATCATAAGCTGCTCAGTACCTGCTGTGACACTGCCCCTGGGTGCAGTGCAGTGAGACTTCATTCAACACAACCACTAGACACAGTCATTGGGAATGCAAGTCCAGCCAAAGCAGCACTTCTCTCCTTCTATTGAGCTTGCCCCAGACCTTGTCTCAATATTCATTAATAGTTAGTAACACAGATTTTTCAAGGAAAACCACAGTTTTGGTGGAGGAAGAAAAACAGAGGCAAAAGAATCTTGGTGAGGAGACAGGAAAATAGAAAGTGGTTTTAAAATGTAGTTTTACTAAAATGGCTGTGTTGTTTCTCTTCAGAAAGTCTGGCAGAGCTCATGAGCAGGATGTCTTCAAAACAATCAGGCCTTTGAAGTAACAACTTGTGATCCTCTACCAGTTTTTTGGCAGGTGTTTCAGAAATTAGTTTACTCTGATGGCTGAGTGTGACGTAACCAAAAGTAAGTGCCTGGTTATCTGGAAGTGTATAGATTTGCAGATGCCATGGTAGCTGCACAGATCACGCTCTGCTTGCTGCAGTACTGACACAGGCTGTGGACATAGGAGGGCACCGGTTATCAGCTGCCTGGGGGCTTTGTTCTGCTTCCTGAACACCAGGGCCACAACAGCAAATCCGAAACATCTGATGTAGTCAGTTTCCTCCCTTTTTAAAAAAGGCTTTTTGTCTGAGAGGCAGGATTTGTGTAATTACTTGTCCTAGTAAGTTGTGATTATGATGTACCCCAGGCATTTCTGTATCACAGTCACTGCATTTCGGAACCGGAGACGTGGTTACACTGTACGCTTGCTGGCCAGCAGCTGGATCTGAATTCACTGTGCAAACACCAGGAGTGTTCAGCATACCCACTTGTTCTCCTGACCTGTACGGTTTCCATTGCAGAATGCCATGTTAGATTTTCTGGTCCTGCTGGTGAATGAGTTCCACCTTGCATAATTACTGTCAGACATAAAACTAAGACTCTTTATAGAAGGCTTGGTTCACAATTCAGTTTATAGACCATGATTCCTGGTTCTTGTATAACACTGCTCTTGTCCTTACTGTTTCTCTGAATCCAGCTGATAAATTCTGATCAGAATTTTCAAGAGCTAGTGCAAAATCCCTAGGAGCTATACTTTCCCCCTTTCACTGGGTATATAAACTGCCTATACACAACTCTGCAAGGGAAAGTGACTCTGTTCGAGCTCTGTATTGGAAGTCTGGTTAGGAAGCAATGATGTTCCAAAATTGGCTTTCAGGACACTTATAACATTCTGTAACAGGAAATCTCATCTCTAAGCTATGTGGCCTGGTTCTGAGCCCAGTCTTCTGCCCTTATTTGCCTGTTGCATAAGATCCATACTAAAATGTCTGTATTTTGAAGCCCACTAGGGTTTGGCAGACCAGTTTACAACTTTGACGTGCTGTAGGGATAGATGCTGAGACACAGTTGAGAGGTGGTTTAGGAAGCTACTCCAGGTTGCCTCTGAGGGACTTACTGGCACCACTTCTTTTTGCACTGCCCTGTCAGCCAAGACCAGATCCAGACAGTGCAAAATGTACTGTACAGCTGGGCTAGGCTGTAGCTGGAAAGAAACAGCTAACCCTCAGGGACTGGAGGCCACCAGCCTCATCTGTAAGGGGTGTTGTTCACTGTTGCCTTCTGAGAACCAAGGGAAGGACAAGATCTTACAGAGTTCAGTTCTTACCTCAACTGGAAAAGGTCTGAAATGTTACAACTTTATATATAGAGTGAGTCAAACTAGATCCTAATCATTAAGCTTCTGGCTTAATCCTGTTCAGCTAGGAAACAAGTCCATATGCTCCAGCCCATTGGATCCAGTGTGTGCACAACAAAGCACTCAAGGCAGGAACTAAAGGTATTTGTACAGAACATCACTAGTTGAGTGTTTCCAATATGAGATTCTGTTAGTTCTCTTTTTTCATTTTTTGGTTTGTTTTTTTTTTTTACAGTAGCTTGAAGGTAAGCATCTTACTGTTCTGCAGTAGCAGTTGAGAGGTAAGGGATGGATCTGCAAAGTCACAAGGAGGTTTTCATGCTATGCTTGTCAATGGAATACCTGTCTACCTGGTGATAAAGTATTAAGTAATGTAACATCTGTCATCTGCTGGTTGCTTTTTTTTATTCTGTCTGAAGAGAAAGGAGTGTTTGCAATAGAGTTCCTTTTGGGAGGCTATCTTCAGATGATCAGGATTATTTAAAAAAGAAATCTAATATATACAGATGCTTACAACACTCAGCTCAAAGAAACATATCACCCATTTAGAGGCTCATTCAGTACATCTGCAACTACTCCAAGTGCCGCAGTTGGGGTGGGTTTTGGAGGTGTGGAAGGCTTGGTATGGGTTGGTTTTTCTGGGATAGCAGAGTTGTGGGTTTTGGCAAGGGAGTGCTGAGAGGGTTTGAGGGCAGGAACTCAATAGCAAAGCTGGATACCCAGCACGCTCAGGAAAGCAGTCTTCATGAGGGGATGTGCCTTGGCACAGACAGAAGATATGGTAAGCAGTGATACAAGGAACTAGCAGAAGGGAAGTGTCTGAGGGGGAAATGACTATGATACAGTGAATAACGAGCCAAGGGGTTGGAGGCTTCAGCTGGATTCTTGTACTTCAGAATCGAGAATCAAAACATACATATTTAGGCTATGGTTGGTCTCAATCTAAAGGGTCTCTTCCATCCTAGGCAATTCTGTGATTCTGTATTAAGTGATAGTACTGTTCAACTACCATTAACACTAGCATTATACCAGTATTAGCATGGGTGTTAGTGGGTAGTGCTCTAGTAAGACTTGAGGGACAGGACAGAACACAGGTTGGAGCCAGGGCTAGTTTTGGAGGGGGAGAGAAAACGGAAAACTTTCTAGGGACAGACAAGATACTAAGCAACTCCTGGAAGTCCAGATGGAGGTAGAGAATGTCGTATTTAATTTTTGAAAAAAAGACTGAAAATCTTTCTGAAGGCTAGTACAGAACTGTTATCAAAACCACACACAGCAGTAGTGAAGTTCATCATTCAAGGAAGTTACTTACGCTGGTGGACTGTCTCCGCAGTACTTCCCAATTCTTTTAGCATCATTGATTTCACCACCATTAAACACTGCCACATAGTCATATCTACAGTAGTTGTCTCTCTCCACATCAAATTTCTCAAACTTTAACTCTATTAGCTGCAAGGAAAGTGTAAATAACTCATTAAGGTTTTGGTATCAGTATTTATGACTGTGTCATACAGTAAGTAACCTCTTCATATAAAGTACTAATTTATATGAATTTATAATTCCTTTCTTTCCATAAAGGAAAAGCCTTTAATCCACTTGATTGTGGAGTACTATACTTTAATCCAAGTGACTTTTCTCCAACAAATAGTTCAAGATATGATGCTAATATTCTATGAAACACTTTCTTCTCAAATATATGCAAGGAAGTTCTGATAGTTATTTTTATGAGCGAATGAAAACAGGATAGTAGGTGTTAATGTTATACTGCTTTTAAAATAACAAATCTAAATCACAGTAAACAGGCTTTTAGAGTCATTGTATCATCCAAAATACGTTAAGGAAAAAGCAAGGGCAAAGTTGGTCATGAGCTATTTCACTGACTTCATTAAAAGCAGGGTTTGGATCACTATGGTTGCCAATGCTGTGTTTATTTGATGTAGAAATAAAAGGGCCAAAACCAAAAACCTTGATAGAAAGAAAATTACTGAATAGGAATGGCATTTCCACACACAATTTCCATAAATATTGAGGCTTTACAAGTTATAAGTCAGAACTAGTACAACTCTGGTATTTACAGTACTGTTGCTATTACCTCCAATATGACTTGTATTCATGGACTTTTCTACTTAAGAAAGAAAAGCAAAGGACAGGAAAACAGGAACAGCATTAACTCTCTGAAACAAAGTCCTGAAGTATGGTTCTGTCAGTTGTGGCAGGAAAGGAAACACAGCGTAACTGCATATTGAAACAGAGGTAATACGTGTATTTAGGTTGCTCCTTTATATGAAGCACAATAGTATTTAAATCATCCTTCCTAAAATAGCACAAATAGGACATGAATGACAACACTGAATTGTGTTGACTATATATATGTAGGATTTCTCTTTAATGGTGTTTCAAAGATGGTATTAAATCGTTTCAGACTGTACAAAGTCATTTGTACATCACATACACGTCATTTGACTTACTGACACAGTTCGACATTCACAGTAATGATAGCCTGTTATCACCTGATGTCTTAGTTTTGCCTGGATATGTTTTTGCACTATTCAGATGGGTAAGGCGGCATTTTGTTTCCCATAAAGTATGAGTAACCTAGGGGGACTTGGTTTCAGAGATGAGTAATAGGTTTGTTTCACAAACCTTGTCATCATCGTGAAAAAATGCACTTTAGATGGAAGTACCTATCTAAATAACATGCTTATGATCACAAAACATGGTATAAAAAGAAGTAATGCAACTTGTAGCAGAAATGCTAAATTTTTCCATAGGCAGGCAAAACAGCAGGCCATAGTATCTACTTTACTATTATTTACATAAGTGCACTTTGCACTAATAAAGAAGTATTTTGTAATAGAATAGAAGCTCCTTGCAATCGTGAGTAGCTCCTCCATCTTCTATAGTAAATGAAGTAATTAATGGTTTTTATTAGAAGCAAAAGAGTGCCTGGTTTTATTGCTCATATGCTTGTGAAAGGTAAATACAGACAACGGCACCTAAACTTTGGCAAATGGCAGAGTGAACAGCTCTCCAAGTGCTCTTGGAGAGACAGGCTTATTCACTACTGCCTCAGAAATGGCTTTTGTCACTGTCAGAATTCTGCTTATTTGCACGCAAACAACAGTACATGAAAAACATTCAGAAACTCGTAGATTTATGGAACAGGATCTTCAAAATGCACAGGATATAATGCCCTTACTTTTATGCTTATATAGCCTTTATGCTTATATAGCCTTTAAAAAAATCTTCTCTACAAGCTTAGGGAAATTTTTAGCCTTATCTAGAGATATTTGGAAAGAACCGAGGTAATCTGCAGTTTACAGATAAGGTTTTAAAAATCACTGCTTATCTATAGGATTGTTAAATGACCTGTATCTAGCAAGCAAGGAATGTGGATTAAAGAGAAGTACAGGAGAGACTAAGCTGACATACTGCTTCAGTTCAAGGGAGAAAATATCTTGGTAAATGGAAAAGTATGAAAGATCTGAAGAGTATATTTATCTGGGGCAGCTTTTTTTATTTGGAGCATTACAGTCATGAGCAGAAGATTAAGAGGAAAGTTGCCGTTACATTTAGAGGAATTTAAAAAGCTGGATGTGGTTAAGAAAAGCAACCTACCCAACATGCTCAGATAACCAAAACATTCAATCATTGTAGAATTCCTGCTGAGGTACAGAGCAGATGGCTCCACAACCACCAGAAAATGGGAGGCTAGAATTCCCTGCAGCGTAGGGAACGCATTTGTGTTTGCCATGTGTGGCAAACGGTGGCAAATGAGCCCTCCTGGTCTGCCATCGCATCTCTTCGAGTCTTAACCAAGTGGTAACATATACTCTGTCAGTATCTAATTAATTAAGACAAGTAGATTATTAAATGGAGCCTTCAAAATATGAAGTAAAACAAGCTGTTTGAAATGTACATTGAAAATCCCTGTACAAGATACATCTGAGTATATTCCCTGTACTCTAAGCACAGTAAAATAATCTCTGCTTTTAATAAATTCAATCAGCTCTGCCTGGGTTCCTCATAATAAACCACAGCAACACTGAAAATGCTACAAACATTGTTAGACTTCAAGCTAGCATCAGTCATCATCATGTTTGGCCCTGAGATGATCATCTGCCCTAACTTAATTTGCATGATGTTTTCTCAGTCAACACAATCACCTTCAAAAAAAATTTATCTGTTTTAAAAGCCTCACCGGTCACAGATGCCTTATAAAGTTTAATTTAGGGGAAAATACCACTGCACAGAAGAGGACATTCAGTGTTGAGAATAATAGAATCATAGAATGGCATGGGTTGGAAGGGACCCCAAGGATCACAGAGCTCCAACCCCCCTGCCACAGGCAGGGCCACCAACCTCAGGCCTGGATCTACATTAGGTTGCCCAGGGCCCCATCCAACCTGGCCTTGAACACTTCCAGGGACGGGGCATCCACCACCTCTCTGGGCAGCCTGTTCCAGCACCTCGCCACTCTTTCTGTAAAAAACTTCCCCCTAATATCTAATCTAAACCTTCCTTCCTTTAGTTTTAATCCATCCCCCTTGTCCTGTCATTGTCTATCCTTTTAAAAAGTTGAATCCCCTCCTGCTTATAAGCTCCCTTCAGGTACTGGGAGGCTGCAATGAGGTCCCCCCGCAGCCTTCTCTTCTCCAGACTGAACAAGCCCAGCTCTCTCAGCCTCTCTTTGTAGGGCAGGTGCTCCAGCCCTCTAATCATCTTTGTGGCTCCTCTGAACCCTCTCCAACAGTTCCACATCCTTCTTGTATTGGGGGCCCCAGATCTGGGGCTTCACGAGGGCAGAGTAGAAAGGACAGGCATTGCTGGAACTGAGCCAGGAGGTACATGAGAGGAAGGCAGGTATTGCTGGAGTGTGTGTGCCTGCACTCCTTGCACGTACCCAGCTCTAGATTTTGGCCAGCTAGTGTTGTTTCATCGTGACACAGGCAGCGTGTTGGGCAAGTGTGTTGAGGTATTAGTTCCTGCAAGCAAAGGGATCTGGGCCACACTGGCAGGGTTGTGGCAGCACCTTACCTGGTTCTTTGGGGCAATGATGTGCCAGGAGCAGGTGACTCCCGCTGGGTAGTCTCTCTCCGGCCAGTTGGGCGTTTGGAAGGACCCCGACGGCTTCTCCAGGCGTCCCCCGCAGTACTGATCCCCTGCAAGCAGAAGGCGCAGCGCTGACCAGAGTGCCGCCGGGATGCAGGTAACCCGCGCCGGGTGCCCGGGCCTCTGAGGCGAAGGCACTGCAGTCCCAGCCGGTTCTGGCTGCCTCTGCCACCGCCCCACCGCAGGCCAGGGCTGGGCCCTCCAGCTCAGCTGGTGGCACCTCCGGGAAAGAGTAGTTAGCAGAGGGCAGAACATGCCAGATGTGGAGGAAGAGGAGGGTAAAGAAAAAAGGGGTGATCAGCATTCCTGTGAATAGCAGGGGAGGGAGAGCCACAGACACTAAGGAAGGCGTCCCCGCAGCACGTGGGGAGCTGAGCCAGGGCTGACAGCATTCCCAAAGGGACTTCAGCATGTGGAGAGCCCATGATGGAGCACTATTATATTTATCCTTTTCCTCCTCCTCCCAGTCCCAGATTGCAAGATATATCAGGTATGTAATCCTTATTTATAATACGATTGTGCACCTTCTTTATTAAATTAACTCCATCATGTTACCAATACAGGGATACAACTGGAATAAATTACACATGACCCGCACTGTGTCAGCCCAACAAGCTGTCTTGTCTGGATCACACTAGTAGCAAAAGCCTTAAAAAACAGTCACTCAACTCAGCAGGGTGAGACCACCTCCCTGTAGCCTCCCAGCCTCTCGCAGTTCATGGCCTTCCCAAACACAAGGCAATGCCCTTAAGATTAATCATCCCTAACAAATTTTTTTTCATGTGTTTTTCTGATTTTTTTATAAACCAGCATAGAAATTGACAGTTCACAGTGTCCCCTGGCACAGGACTCCATCACTCCACAGCAAACTGAGAAAACCGCCCTCTCCTTTCCTTTGCAACCACTTGCTCATCTGTTTTTTCTATTAGAAGAGACAGTATCTATGGTCCCTGTTCCCTTCCTCTGTATTAATCACGACTTCAGAGCCTTCTCCTACACTCTCCTTGACCTTTTCTTTTCCAGCATGAAGAGATCCATGCTGTGGTGCTGCTCTTTGTGTAGATGTTACTTAGCTCTATCATACGTGTTGTCTCTGCTCCTGATAGTTTTATTACACCCTGTTCTGAGATCAGAACATCAAAATAGCACACAGTATTCAAGACATAGATGCATTATGGATTTATAGTAGTGGTTCTGCAACTCTTACAATACTCAGCCCTCCTCTTTATTAGATTAACTGTTTAGCCACTTAGAGTTAGTTATGGTTTGCTATCTGCTGAGCAAGATAACTAAGGAATACATTGAACAGCACAATCCCTAGTATCTCTGGCATCGCATCTTTTTAGCATTAATTTGGGTCTCCATAGAGTTGTACAGATATATTTGTCTTCAGCACATATATAACTGTTAATTACCTCTTTCGTGTGGTTCTGCTGCAGAAAACTTTGCAATGAATCCACTTCCAGCAGTATTAGCATCTGAAGTCATCTGCACCAACATCTTATTGCTGTTGGATACGAGGGCGCCGGGTTTCACGGTACCGCAGAACCTGCCGATACGCTGTCCGTTGGCGTGGCCGCTGTATATATCCACAAAATCGTATCGGCACAGATTGTCGTTTTCCAGGTCTAAGTATCTAAAAGAAAGAACCACCACTTTTCCTTCTGGGACCTGCAAAGAAAGAGAGGGAGGGAGGGAGGCAGACATGTATCTTGAAGTGTGGCTGACACCACGTATCTATCTCAGCCCACTATTTTCAGGAGGATTTTCATATCTTTAACTTTTTGCCAGGTAAGCTCTTTTTTTTGTCAGCTCTACTCCAGGCAGAGTGGTTTTTAAAATCATATTGGATCAATCATAAAAAACAAAGTTCTGGCCATCTCTGTTGCCATTTTCTTCTTCCTGATCCAGCATATTGTCTAGCCAAGCTCATACAGTTGGTGATATACCATCACAACCCAGTTCTCCTGGCATGTTTCTCTTCTGCTGGAAGTCTCCAATCGGCCATGCAGCTCCTTGTCACCGGGTAAGGTGAGGAGGATGAGATTAATATGTATGGTTTAAAAAAAAAAAGTAACAAGCAATTCACAATTCTGAGCAAATGAAATTGCCTCTCCTGTCTTGCTGATTTGTGTCATAAAGTTTCATAGTTTGAAGGATTCTTTTTTATTTACCAAAACATGACATATATTTATAAATAAAATTGGAAACTTTTAAGGTTAATGCTATATAACACTAATATTTAGCTATTGGAGTGAGCACATTTAGCTTGAAGGCTGCAGTGAAAGAATTGTATTTGCAAAGAATATGTAAAATTATAAACAGAGACTTCAAAAAAAAAAAACATTAGTGGGTGTCCTCAGTACAGAAGAGAGTTTTATTTTGTGTAACATCTGAGAAAACCTAAGTCCAATCTTACATATCTGTATCTGTGAACATTGCAAAAGAGGCAAAAGCATTGAGAAGGATGTGAGTTAAGAGACCACAGTAGTTTACAAGGAGAATATTTCTTGGGATAGAGTGCAAGCTTTGGAAAGAATAAGAAGCTTACTGAGAAGTGAAAAGTATTCTAACAAAGCACTCACTGCAGTGTGACAGGACAGGAAGAAGGGAAACAGTATTTTGAAGTATAGAGGGACCCTAGACAGGCAGGGTGTAATTAGCTGGGTGCAATTCATAGCCTCATTCATAGCCTGGTTACCTATTAAAATAATTGCAGCTCTTCTATTTTACTGAGACACTGCTATTATTTTCTGCTTTAAATATATAACACACAGAGTATATCTGCAGTAAGTCCATATTTAAGCTACTTTCTTTAAGAGTTCATGATTTTTTCCTTCCTTAACAGTGACTGATTTTAAAACACCACTTTGAGACAAACTGCAACTAAACAGTTCCTATAGGAAATTGTCAAGCATCATCTGCATTCTGTGAGTTTCAACAGTTAAAAATGCTGTGTCAGGTATAGATGGAAGTGCTGTAGACATTAGTGACCACCACTTAACCCACAGAAGATACTGAAACAGACAGCAGCTCCAGATGTAGTGGAAAATGGCTATGTTAAGGTTACTCATTCGTGTGGCTGGTTCTTACTGATCCTGTGGCAGGACAGACTTTTGCATGAGCTGTTTTCAGATGCCTGGGGCCCACATACACACTGGCTGACCAGCCCCACTGCAGTTCCTGCTGCTGGTTTTGGAGTATTTGCCTTTAATCCTAGTGTAAGATCTCCCACAAATGCATTCAGTTCCCCTGTACTGACATACATCACTACTAGTACTACATCAAAACCACAAAAGTCATCTAATCTTTCCCAGAAATTCCAAAGCACTATGCCTATGTTTTCTAAAACTTTAAAGCCAGATGTTAAGTTTAAAACACACTGCTGAAATGTTTACATTACAGCCCTATAGCTGGTATCAGAAAATAACCCATGCATATAAATGTGTGTGTGTATATATATATATATATATGTATATGTAATCAGCATAAGGCCAATCAAGACACAGGGTCATATTGTAAGATACTCTGTGAAAGCAATATGACTCCATGAATCACTGCTCTCATCTAAATCCCTTATTACTGCATTCACTTGTCTTCTGGTCTGAATCACTAAGAAGCATTAAGACACGGTCATTTTAACAGAAAAAGAGCTAAAAGGAATTTGGTATTCCTGTCAGAAGGTCTAAATGTTATTTATGGTTATATTGCAAACTCTATGTGACCAGACAAATCGGTTTAGGCAGTTAAATTAAAGCAACCTGTTTTTTTCGAAAGCAAACATGCAAAATAACACATGGGTTTTTGGGGTAGGACACTCATTATCTGTAAGTTTGTACAATTGGTCCAACAGGATCCAGATCAGGTGACCTTTAAAAATTACCACATTTTATTTAATACAGACTGAGCTGTTATGCTGGCTGCTAAAGTTGTCCAACAATTTTCTGCTACAAAACTGTTTACAGTATCTTGCAGCTTTGCTGCAACTTACCTGTGTTTAAGAAGCTTCCCCTTTTTCTTCCACTCTTTCTGGAAGTTGAGCAGAAGTTGCTCCATCATATTAGATTAAATAATTTTGTGAGTGCTGATAAGATTTTGCCCTGGTTTCTCAGCTTGAATTGCTGCTTTGAAGACACCTACTTCCTCCCTGAGTTTGAAGAAAGAAGTTGAAACGTGGAAGTGGCTGGTTCTGGGGTAAGAAAAGGTCTTTTTCTGTCCTTCTAGAAACACATTCAGATTTAGCCAAATGGTTATCCCTTGGCAATGCTGATGGGTGCTCACTGACATCTTTGTTCCACCAGCACACTGAGCCACCACTGTTCTGCTCAGGCCAGCCCTGCAGCATTTGGTCCTACCCTGGGGTTCTCTGCTCGTCCGTGCTGCCCCAAGTGGGGCATGGGGAACCAAGGCATGGTGCTGACCCATGCCCAAGAGGGACGGGACGCTGGCAAACTGAACTGGCAGCCAACCCTTCGCTCAAGTCTTGGATTTTCTGCTTCATGGTAAAAGTAATTCTGTGCAGTGCTGTACACTGCTTTCTTCTCTATCCACCACTGAGTATATCATACTATATTACATTCTCTAAGTATATTTCTTTATAGTTTTCAATCTCTGTAGCTTCTGTTACTTCAGTTTGCTTGATTTTGGTGGAGACACTTCCCCACAGGTGTGCTAAGCTTTGTTTCATGGCAGTTTGTAAGAAAATGCATAGGAAATACTCAGCCACATGGTCGTGAAGGTTTAAGGAGCCTACTTCAGACTTCAGTTGTCAGAATAATCCTTGCTCATATTTAGCTGAACTTGGGGAGTCAAGTCATTGACAGAAATGTGTGAACTGGGTTCCCTGATCTCAGTTGCTCCTTACTGCCATTACTTTATAAAATAATGTCACTGCTTATTAAAATGCTATTTGTCATTATTCACAAAGATATCAAATTTTTTCCAGCATGTGAAATCAGTTAAAAGTTTTTCATCTGACCAGATGACATTTCAGGGTGCAGAGGATGGTGGTTCCACATTCTGGCAGCAGCTGCTCCAGTCTGCCGCTACTTCCAAGGAATCCCACCCTAAATACAGGCGTCTCTGTAGGACAATACTTTAATTTCTACTGTTTCTCTTTTTAAAAGGCTGAAAACTAACGTGCTAAAATCTGCCAACGTTTATCCTAGGACATTTAAAATACTGCTCCATGAGAAACACAGGGGAGAAAGTAGCAGCCAGCATGACTCAGTTTTGTTTACTTTGAGCCACATCCGAGTCTGATGCAGTAAGATGATGGGATACCTCAGAGGAAGAATTGGAAGGAAAATCCAGCTCTTAAAAAAATTAAATAAAAAAAAAAGAGAGAGTAGTCAAAGGAAGAATATGCAATGCTTCCCCTGCAGGGTGTGCCTTATTTTTCTGTTTTGTCCATCCAGCTGGTATCTTTCAACAACAGAAGAACTTTAGCTTCTGCCTCTCCTCCTCACACTGAGGGTGAGTGACCCATAGTTGCCCTTTGCTTCCCTTCTTATTTTAACTCTATGAACTTCTTTAAGATCAGATATGTGCAAAGGATGCCTTACTCCTACTGAAGGCTAAAGGAAAATACTACTCCCTGAATTTTTAGGGAGTTTTTCTAGAGCGTAATTCCCTAAAATCACCTGTGGGATTATTAACCTCTTGAAAATGGCATGGTTATTTCATATCTACAACCCACCACAAAATAAGGACCCTAGATATTTTTTGTCACTGTTCATTGCATATATTTCATAGAATGTTAATCAAAGTGCACTTGTATTTAAAGTAGTCAAGCTGTTTTTCTGTTGTTGTTCTGACCAAGCACAAAGCCCTCTTCATCACTGTGCCTCTTTCAGTTTCTGGGGAGGATTCCCAAACTGTCATACTCTTCAAAATTACTTGGTTTAGATTATTTGCTTTGAAAACAATCTTTTGGCAGGGAAAACCTCTTATATGCCAACTTTCCAAGGAAATATTTTGCCTGATGTTTAAGCCTGTATTGTTTAATATATTTTGGTAGATGTTTAATACCAAAATACTGATTGTGTGTTTTGCCATAGCAGACCTAGATAGACTTGAAAAATACATCAGTCACCTGCAAGCTAAATAGATTATTTCTATCTCCTGCCAATGAATATGTGAGTTATTCAGGGTTAGATCCTGGGAGGCACCACAATTCCTGCTTGCTCACTGGTTCCTGAGCTCCATCCTCCCCAGCCACAAAGGAACATTTTTTAATATTTGTATTATTATTTCTATTATCTCGCTCTCCCTGACAAAGGCACTAGATTCTGTTCAGCTATTTCTTTTCTGTCAATACAACCATGTGTAAAGTTCTTTACTGGTAGTTTAACAGCGATATGGGAAAATGATTTAGAATATTTCACTCCCCCAGGGCAGATTCCCAACTCCTCTGATAACTAAATCTTTCAAACTTTTCTTGTTATCAAGCAAACCTTCTGGGACACAGCTCCTGAACCTATAAATTATAACCTTACATAACTCTGACAGTCTTCAGTATTCTTGTTGCACATAAAGTTGTTAAGGATTTTATGGGAACTACCCAGTCTGCCAGAAAAACACAGGACAGCAGTCCAGATTCTTCAACTGTGTGACACATTAATGTGAGGTGATGGCCAAGAAGGATTACAGAGTGTTAAAAGTCAATGTACATGACATATTTTAGATAAAGCCATATACACTGCTATAGGAAATAGCTGTACAAATGACTTCTTAGCAAAGCCAGCTAAAAGCTGCTCGGTAGGCTGCCAAGGTTGTAATATGACCACAAGCATGTTCTGAACACTTCTGAAAGCTCTCAGAATAGGGAAGTGGTTTTCTTTAGCCAGCTGAACAAGTCCCCGAAATAATGGAACCATAAATGAGTTACAGAGACTCTTCTAGCTTTAGCAAACCCGTTGGAAAGATTTCAGCTGATACCTGAATGTTGCATTGCTTTATCTGTATTACCTATAGCATTTTATAAACTTATTTCCTTCTGAAGAATGAATTAATGAATTTTCTGTCACTCTGCCTCCCTGTGGATTTCCTCTATATGAGACTCTATAGTTGAGAAAACAGGTTCATGCTTTGTGTGACCCAGGTGCAAAATTAATCAATGTCTCTTGCAGTCTTGTCAGGTCCTGCATTAGGCAGAGTGTTTTCAGGAAGGTGTACACAGCCCTTGTCTAAAATGGACAGGTCTTAGTTATGGGAAATCTTAGTTTGAAAAATGGAAATGAAAAAGTCTTAGTTACCTTCTAAGATCAGATGCTAAACGATGAAGCCTACTAGTAACTGCAGCATATTTGTTGATGGCAGTTTTACTGGCTTTCTTATGTGGGTGCTATTGCAAGCTATTCTGAGCCTCAGCAGTATCTGGTGAAAGGATATCATGGTTTAACTTCAGGCTAACCAGATCCCTGAGTGTACCACTTTCCCTCAGCTTAGTAAAGCATCCTCTGTTTAAAGAGGGTCCAGCCTTAGTCTTGCAAGTTTTATAGTCCCTGCCTTCCCTGCATCCTCCCTGTGCATCTGAAAGACAGGGTGCTCTACACAGTTGATGGAGCACATGGGAAAATAAGCTTGGCTTAGCGAACAATACTGTCTAAGAGGGGTTAAATGAGATGGAGCACAAGAAAGCCTAGAAGGGCCTACAGTTGTGTGGCCCTCCTCTGTCTTTAGGTGAGCTACAGAGAATAGGTATGCAGCAGTCAAAGAACAGGAATAAATGACAGCACAGCAGAAAAGTGGGAGTCAGGATGATACTGAAATGCCAGAAGTCATCGAGCTCCTCCCATGGTCAGTAAAGCCTTAGTGCAGACACAGTTCTACTACAGCTTTCTGGTAACACTTCTCACAATGCCCAGCCTAACCTAAATGTTCACGTCTTGCTGGCAACAGCCACATTAAGTCTGCAATGAAATCATTCAGTATGGAATCTGTTCAATTGTTCTCTTCTTCTACTCCTAATACATAGTGAAGGGCAGACCCATGGGATACTTCAGTAAATGCTGCTTCGGTGCTGCCTCCACCTGTAATCTGAATTTTTTAATGGTAACAACTTTATGCTGTCATAATCAAACTTGCTTCCTTCCAGATTCAATTTTGAGCTTTTGAAGATGTTCTACTGAGTCATATTGGTAAAGTAACTTTGGAGGGTTCTTTCCCATTTATTTAAGGCATGGGTGTATGATTCCAAACGCAGTTTGTGCCTGCTCTTCAGATTGTAAAGTGGGCCAGGCTAATTGCTGTAATCTCAGCCTCTCAGCAGCAGGAAGCAGGTTTGTTCAAGAGCATACACTGTATTTCACATCATGCTCTCCTCCTTAGTCACAGATTAAAGGTAGCCTCAACCTTGGTCGTAACAATAACGCAGTGTAAAGGCGCAGAAAGCACCTGTTGCAGCTTCACTGGTAGTCCTTCAGATAAAATCATTAAAATTACACCACTCATTTGGTACAAGAGTTGTTTTAACTGAATGCTGTAAACAGATCAATGTCTCCTGCTTTGCATCAGCATCTCTATAGTAGCAGGAGACAATTACCCTGTGACATCCTATTCTACTGCCAATACCTAGCCTGTGTGCAGCCTTGGAGCTGAAGTTGTCTTTAGTCATCCTGTCAACACATAGACTAAATTTTTTTAATACTTCCCTACACTTTTTTCCTGTAAAGCCCATATTAGGCCCGAATGTCACAGGAGTTCTTAGTGAACCATGCTAAAATGTGTAGAGGAAATTTGGTGGGCGATTTTGGAGCGCTTAGTTTGTGCAGCTCTGAGGAAAAGCATTCATTCAAATCCCTTTCTCTGAGTCTCTGGATAAGGACACATCCAGCACTGAAATGTTTAGCTGTAGCTGTTTAATGGCGTTGGCTGTCCATGAACACCCTGGCTCTGTCCTACGGTCTCATTTCAGCGTCAAAATACCAACCGTACCACATGCTTTAGCTGGTCACTTGTAAACGTAACAACGCTTTCTTGTTGCTTTGTCAGCTTGCTGTATGACATACTCCAGATGTCCTGGCTGGCAGAACACTGTTACTAGCACACTACAAGCAAACCTGACGGATTTTTTTTGTTTTCTTTGAAACTTTTTCTATGTCTTCTTGCCAACAAATTTTGCTTTTCCTTATCTACACCTCAAAGCTTTACTTCAGCCCATTTGACCTAACTTAACTATTGCTTTCTGCAGTGACTGAAAGGGTAGATGTTTGCTTTCAACCACGTGAATTTAAAAGAATTAGAGTTGTACCTATGGAAGTCAATGAAGATTCACTTATCACATGAGGCAAGGTCAGTTCTGCTTCAGCCCCTATGATCATATTACAACAACCCTGAAAAGTTTCAGATAGCTGAGCTGCGCTGAGCTACTGAGTGCATTATTGCATGTACATTGTCCCATGTAAAACACTGGCATTAACAACAAATTGCTCTTCATTGTCTTCAGCACTGATGTTGTGATATTAAAAATTCTTACTGTGATTTTCCAAGTACATTTGCTGTTTGGAGGGTAGACTCCAGGGAATCCTTCACTCCCAATAAACCCTGACTCTCCAGATACAACTCCTCCACATGTAAATGTAGGCCTGAGAATAACAGGAAAAATAGAGCTTAATTTTTAAGTATATTTCATTTATTCTTTTGTATAATAGTAACGAGGCATGGACTGTCTTAAAAACACAGATTAAATACTTAAAAACACTGCTAACTTTAAACATGTTTCATTACTTACATAATTTCATTACTGACATAGAATGTGCAATTTAACACGCAAACTCAGGTGTAAAGAAAATTAATTACTTGGACCTTAATTCTGGGTTTACACAGACTGTTACCCTTCCCTCCATTTGTAATTCCTAAGATGGAAGGTGTGGTGGAGTGATACATCATTGCACATTGCTAGTACAGTGAACAAAATGTAATGACCTTTATAGTATGCGTGATAGTAGTTCAACTAGCACAGCACTAACAGGAACTTTTAGTTCCTCTCTATTGCACCGTGAGATGTTTTGAATTTAGGTGTTTTCATCCAGCAGGTCACTTTGAAGAGTTTCCTATAGCCCAAGAGCCAATCCACCGTGAGCACAAGTCCAGGGATGAGTCCTACGTCCTGACTTGGCGTAGATGCGCCCGGCTCAACAGGCCGGGTGTCAGCTCCCTGCTCCCGCACCCCTGGCTGCGCCGCGGGGGCACGCAGAGAGCCCCAAACCCCTGCACAGAACCACCGCTGCTGAGGACACGAGGGTGCGCGAACGCTTCAGATAGCAAGATATTACTTTATCTCGCATGTATATCGTATCCGTGCTGCAGGACAACGGTGCTGCGCTCTGTCCTGTTGGGTGGTGGGCTCTGCGGGGCTGCAAGAACCAGGAACGGGCAGTGAAACACCCGCGGGGGCTGCCCAGTGCCGGCCGAGGTGCCTGCGCCCCCCGCAGAGCCGCGGTGGCACCGCTCCTGCGGAGGGAAGGGGAGGGGGCGCGGGCGCGGAGGGACGCGCGGTACCTGTGCGGTGGGGCCGCGGGGCGCGCAGCCCCCAGCAGCAGCAGCAGCAGCAGCGGCGGCGGCAGCGGCAGCGGAGCGGCGGGCGGCATCTCCGGGCGACGGCGACGGCTGGGGCAGGGATGGGGCCGCGGTGCCGCTCCTCCGGCTGCCGCCTGCTCCTCCCGTGCGGGCTGGGGCCGGGGGAGGAGGCAAAGGCTTCCGCGGCCCTCCGCCCCCGGGGCAGGGCAGCGTCGGGCAGGGCAGCGTCGGGCAGGGCCTCCCTGCCTCCCTCCCTCCCTCTTTTTGTGGGGTGCGGCGCTGCGCGGCCGCGGAACCGCAGGCTCTGCCGGTTTCCCCCTTCCCCTGGGGGCCGTGTCCCGGGAGCGCCCAGCCCCGCCCCGGTGCCTCCCGGGGAGGTGGGAGGCCGGTGGTGCAGTCTCGGCCGCGGGGGGCACCCCCGGCACCGCGTATTTTGCGCACGCAGGGGCTGGAGGAGCGCGCAGCGACGGAGCAGCAGTGGTCTCCCGTCAGCGGGATCGCCCCAAGCCCCGCAGCCTCCTGCGACGGCCGGCTCCCTGTCCTCAGGTGGCACAGTGGGGGTGTTTGTCCGGGGCATGAATGGACTCAGTGTCCCCGCTTGTGCAGCCCTGTACCTCAGCTTCTCTGGGGGCTGAAAAATAGTAATGCTGCTTCAAAAATTCTTCTTTATTTAAAGTCTAAAGTAAACCTGAAATGCTTCGTTCTGTTTACCAGTTGGTAATCTTGCCCCATTTTAGTAGCCTTTCACTCTGTCTGTGAAAGATGCCCTTTAAAGGGCTGTGGCAGAGCTCACAGTAACGAACTCAGACCTGGTGTGTTTGTAGGATCCAGGCCAAAGTTGTTTGACTGAGAAAAGAAATGAAGTAAGACAGTATTCTTCTGGAACACAAGGAAACTTGACGTTTCTAAAAGCGTTCACAGAAATGACATTGTTAGTGCTGTTGGATGATGACATACAGCTTACTGCACTGATTGTTTGAAGCACTTCTCGCTTGAAGGGCTTCTGATGTACACCTCTCGCAGGAGAAGGTAAGTCTGTAGCAAAGTGTTTGGGCACAGCCAATTGAAGCAAAGACTGGATGAACTAAATAGAAATTCAGCTGCATGCAAGGCAGAATGTAAACCTATTCTCCTATTTTTACCTTATATATTAAACACTTGATGTTCCTATTCTTGCAAAATACAAAGAAGGGCAGTCCTGCTCCCAAGGCTTTAAAGGTGTGCTGTGGATCGGAGAGGATGCTCTGAGGATTGAACAGAAAGAGGATGCTGCAGTTTAACAGATGTAGTACCTGTACTCTCTTTTGTGCAGTGCTGGATGAAGAAAACAATAGAATAACCTGGATTTGCACTTGCTAAATCTCCAGGAGGATTTGTGTGGGAGAGGTGCTGCTGCTACTGGGACGTCGTAGACCTTTGGAGGCAGCCTGCAAGACAGCTGGTAAGTAAGAGGTGCCAGCAGCGTTCCCTTGCACAGAGGGGCAATGGAAGACAGCAAAGAGCAGAGGCTGAGGTGTGCACTGGTTTTGCAGAGGCCTCAGTTTTGTATGAGTGCTTGTGTGTCAGCAGCCAGGTGAGAGTGCCTGGCCTGCAGTCTTGAGGAGGAGCAGCCCCATGTTCCCCAGTGGGGCTGGAGGAAGGAACAGGACACATCTTGACAAGGCTCACGGAAGGACTGGTCCAGTCCACAAAAAGGGGGCTGCGGAAACAGGAGTGTAACATGGTCAGAGCAGAGAGAGTATTTGCAGCTTTGTTTTGAACTGATCTGAAGTGACAGAACTGGGAGATGAAAGAGCTAAAGAGATGACATTTACTTATTCCATAAGCAACAGTCAAAACCACTACCACTGGTATACTGATTTTAGTCATGAAGGTAATGTAATGGTCATAAAAATTGCTAGATATGGAAGTGTATATGACAGAGAGTTGTGTAATCCTTACACCACAGACACATGCATTCCATGCTGCTCCTCTCTGGTTGTCAACATTTTTGAAGTCTAGAGAAGATCCAGTACTTAGAAACAATAAAGTATTTCAGAAAGTATTTCAGGCCTTGTATCCATGGAAGAGCTGGCCTCCATGCAAAACCCCCAGCAAAGGCTGGTAGTTCCCATGGGTTATATGTTCAAGAACCCTTTTACATGTGGTCCCTGCAGACTTTTAAGCCCTTCCAAAGGTAGCTTTAAACTTCTGAATGGTTAATGTGATAACAGGTTCTGCATTACTACCCAAGAATACCTCTATCTGTGGAGCAAAGGGAAAATTCTGGGCTGATGAGCAAACTGAGACAGAGAACAGGCTTCTGGGAAAGCCCTACTAAGCACATGCAGCCAAGCTCCTGCACCTTTGCATATTGAGAACAACAGCAGCATCATTCTCTGGCATTTGCTGTCAGGAACATACCCTAAATTACAGCTTACAAATAAGGCATTCAATTTAAAATATACCCTATTTACTAAATGTAAATGATGTTCCTAGAGAGAATTAGTCCATGAACTAAGCCAGAGACATCTGGCTGTTTTCCATCAATGGCTGCAGAAGGAACAGAAAAGTAAAAGGCCAGTGAGTAGTTACATAAAGGTGTTCGTATTGATGCTGATCTTTAGTTACATCAGTATCTGTTAGGAACACAGAAATGGGAGTGAACTTTCTTCTTCATCAAGCCCAGTCCCCTTCTGCTGCAGGGAACCAAGTCAAATAAACCCTTTCATAAAATGATGATACTTAATTATTGAAGTCTGGAAGCTGCTTGATCAACATCTGTTAGAGTCCCCATCTTTGCAGTATGAAACTGTGAAATGCACAGTTAGGAACTGTGTGTAGGAAGTGGATGTAAATTCAGCTATAAAGTTTTAAGCTCAAAACCAAAAAGATGACAGATTTAAAGTCTCTCTTGCAATCTTAATTATGGTGCCTTCTGTATGTATTCTTTGCATAAATGATGCATAGGTTATGTGACAAAAATAGTATGGAGTTGCATAAGCAAAGAATTTGTATTCATGTGCACAAAAATGTCAGACTTTTGACATTTGCCTTTGCAGCACAAGAATTTCCCTTTCTTTTCCAATATAGTTCCTTTTTGAAGATAGAACAAAACCTATATTCTGTTACATATGTCCCTGAGATATGGCACCTACAGGCCTGGAATGATGACTCTTTAGTGACAAACTATTTAATATTTAAACTACAGAGGTAGTGTCACAGTAATTACAGAAAGAGCCTGCTGTCCTAGGGTCTCATTACCTCCTATAGTGGTCTGTCAGCAATGACAAGTCTGACTGACCCCTCTTCTCCCAGCAGCTTCTGCTAGCTGTCCTGGACTAAGCTAGTGGTGCTGGTGACCCAGGCTGGAGTGCTTCTCACTATCAGTCACTGAAGAAAGATATTTTGCAGGCAAAACTAACAAGAGGCACATTTCCTAGTGAGTGTCTGGCAAGGGTGACCTTGTCTGCCTGAAAATGAGACAACTGCTGAAGTGGAAAGGGAAAACCTCTGTCTGAAATGTAACCCTGTGTGATAGTCTGCCACTGAGATGTTCTTTGAAAGGACTGTGCAAATGATGGTGCAAATTGAGTGGAAGTGGTCCTGTGCTTTCATGTGTCCTCCATGCATCCCTACCATCTCCCTGTGCACATTTAATAATGATGTTGCTGTGTAGCAACCAGAATGGTCTGCTGATATAACTGAAAGCAACCCCCCTCCCTAAAAGGTTTGTTTCTTAATCTTCATGCTCCAACTTTCAGGGTTCTCAACAGATCTTATTTTCCTCTGTGGAGAATCACTTGTACAAAATCCCTTGTACCATGGCAAAAAGATGCTAAGACCTCTTCATGCTCTCTCAGTGTTTCAGTACAAGTCCTGTTGTTCTGCTACTGTGAAATTATTTTAATTTAAATGCTATCAACAACAGTTCTTTATTTCATTTGTATAATAAAATCATAGAGTGATTTGGGTTGGAAGAGACATTTAATGGTCATCTAGTCCTACTCCCCTGCAATGAGCAGGGACATCTTCAACTAGAGCAGGTTTCTCAGAGCCCTGTCCAACCTGACCTTAAATGTTTCCAGGGATGGGGCATCTGCCACCTCTCTGGGAATCCTGTTCCAGCGTCTCACTGCCCTTGTCATTTAAAAAAAAAATAAATTTCCTTATATCTAGTCTGAATCTACAATGTTTTAGTTTAAAACTACTACCCTTGTCCTATTGCCACAGGACCTATTAAAAAGTCTGTCCCCGTGTTTCTTATAAGTCCCCTTTAAGTATTGAAAGGCCACAATAACATCCCCCCAGAGTCTTCTCTTGTCCAGGCTAAACAACCCCAACTTTCTCAACACAGTCTTAAGTGCCAAAACCTTGTTATTTTCACTTCCAAATAACTTTGATATTTCCTGGAATTGCAAGTTGTCCCTTTTTAATACAGCACTGGACAACATGCAGTAGAGAGGACGGATCCCTATTTTCTTCATAATTCCAGCACCTAAAATGACTCTTACTCACTGATGTACCCACCCAGTTCCTAGGATTCCCAAATTTGCTTTGGTTTGTAAGCCAAGGATTTGTCCATGTTTCACCTTTAATTGTATCCACTACTTTATAGAAAAACCACACACGAGTTGTCACTGGAAAACTTGCAGAGCCTCCACCCTTCCCCAGGCTGGAATTCCCACTCTTCTCGCTTTTTGTATGTCAAGCTTCATTCTGGTTCATTTATCAAATGATAATGTGGTTTCTGGCTTTATATTAAAAAAAATGGCTGTGATGAGTCATGGACCTCCCCCTCCCTTGCTTTCTTTTGATACTGAGATGCCAAGTACAAATCCAGTATTGACAGTATTCCCACACTGCCTTGGGAATTATAGGAAATTTGAAGGAACTGAACTTACATTCCTTAATGAACTTGTTTTTTTTGCCTTTTTGCTGGCCTTACATCAAGTAATATATTTAATACAATTACAGAACTTCATAATTGGTATTATCATCTAGCAGAGAGACCAGATGTGATGCATTAATCATAAAAGTGTTGCAGATTTTCAGTATGGCTTTTCTAAATTACCTTCTGGTACTTCCATTTGTCAGTTTGGGTAATTCTGACATCAGTTTCTACTTGCCTTTTCTCTTTATAGGAATACAAGATGGCATCCAATTATTCTTTTTGGTTTTTAATGTTTCACCCCCTATTGTTCAAAGTCAATTGCTTATTTGCCAGGGTAAGAAAATATTAAGGAGAATGGTGCTGATTTATCATTAGTTGAATTGTTTTTCATCCTAATATAAAAATGATAAATCGGGCAACTATCGCCAAATTGCAAATATCCTTGTACCCAAAGAGATCTAATCATTATTAACCAGAGTGTCTACTATGAAGCAGGGTGCTAGAAACATTCATATTGTCTCCATCATAGTCCACATCTCCTAAAGGATTGTTCCAGCATCTCCAGTGAAGCACCAGGGAGCGTGCACTTACAGTGACCATATCGCACAGCAGGTGGAGAAATTGCTAAAGGGCTGGTCAGACAAATGAATGCTAAAAGAACATTTGTAAGCAAGGGCTATCTCCCCGAAGGAGCATTTTAAACACAAAATACTCAGTATGTAAAAGGAATATAAACCATGCACTAGAAAGCCATAAAATGAAGAAGGCAGAACCCCTGAACTGCCTGCAGACTCCTGCAACTCAGGCAGTCCCACGGCTGGGTCTTGCATCAGCAGACAGGAGCAAAGCACTCCAGTTTCTGCAGGACAGGCACAGGGCAGGGCATCATCAGTGTTAGTAAGTGCTGTTCTTATCTAGAGGTCTGTAAAAGCAAAGACAGATCAGCTATCCAGTCAGTCATTATCCCAGGCTCAATGTAACCTAAATCAGCAAGTGTTCAAGTAGATAATATTGTGAAAGAAAATTCCAAAGCAGGTTCATTTTGCTCTGGCAGATGCAGGAAAGAAAATGAGCCCATTAATCATATTGTGCTCAGGGAAGGAAATATGAGAGGAGTTAGAAAATTATGTACACTTTCTGTTTCTGGATACAAAATAGAATTACTTAAATGAGGTACATATAAAAAAAGCCATCCTTGTATCCATTGTCCTCATAAAGACAAGACCAGCTCACGTCTGTGCATGAATGAATTTCTGGAGACTCAGAGCAGAGCCTGGTTTATAGATGGAGAAATGAAAAGAGCTGATATTTTGAACAATCTACAGTACAATAGAATCCTCTCTCCCCTGAAACATCACCAGCACCAGCTCTGACCTGAATGAAGAGAGCGTGGAGTCATTGTTGAGTTACATGACACACTGGGTGGTGCTAACAAACTGGTGATGATCACAGCCATCTTCCCTTCCAGTTGGCTGCAAGAAACACTGGAGGCATAAGGTAAAAGCACAAGTGAATCCACTCAGAAGTTATGAATGTGTAGTGAGAGACTTTGTTTGGCATGGTATGTGCAGAAGCAGAGAAAGAAAAGTTGGAAAAGACAAGGGTGCTCTAGAGAAGTCCCTTTCAGGCTTAGAGTGCAGTTTTGGGAAGAACACTGTCAAAAAGAAAAGTGGAACCATGAGCAAATAAGATGCCTATTTTTTGTGTGTGTGTGTGTGTGTGTGCTTTAATTTTCTTGTGCTCATGGAAGAGCAAGTTTTAGATCCTCTATAAATAAGTAGGTTTATAAGAAGGCACCCAGTTTCAGGTACTTTTTTCCCCCCTATCTTCTGAATGCTGTAGTTGAAAACAGTGAGGTATTTTTTAAGAGCATCAAATGTCTTAGGCAGTCATACTGCTGTTGCACAGGTGATAGCTGGGGCCTGAGTCTCACGCTGCAGTTTCACAAACTATAATTAGTTCACTGTTACTGGCAACACAGATTGGAAATCAGAACTAGGCCCCATGGCCAACTATTTCATTCCAATAATCTCACTGTTTTTCCTGAATTTCCCTCTCTACTTTTATTTTTAAGATTAGACATAAAAAGAACAGTTTGATCTAATTTATTTACTGCAGATGTTCTTAGGAAAAGTGAACAATTTTAGTTCAGCCAACTAAAATACTGTTTTCCTACTTTTACTGACAAGAAAAATCACTGTCTGCTTTCAAAATACCATAAACTCTACGGGAAGGGGACAATGAGGAATGAAATCTTTACAAAACATGCAAATGATATGATAGCCTGTGCAACAAGAGATGGAGAACACAATGAAATGACTATCAGACATAATCATTCCTGCACTTGTTTTCTTGACTTGAATAGGAGGCCCTAAATTAACTGAGCTGCTCAACAGCTACATCTGAATGATGAAATGGGGAAGTCTACATCTGAAGGAATTCCTTCCTCAAAAATCCAGAATAAAGAAAATACCTTTTCTTTGAAAGCCAGATTAGATCAAGTCAAGAGAACGTAAGTATTTGGGAGGGAACATCTTGGTACAGACATTCTCTGCCAGGCACAGCATGAAGGACTTGCTGGATTCCTCACGTTGTTTGTGCTGTGCCCTCCACTGTCCGCCTTGGAGCGCAGAGTCCTTGGCAGGAAGGAGGGTGTTGCACCATTGATGCAGATTAGGACTGTTCCTGTGCAACAATAAATTGTACCAGGGCTGGGCAGTTCTGAGTAGGGGAATTAGTCAGTCCCCACGGCCTCCTTCCCATCAGAGTACAGGGGTCATGGAACGCGAAATTTGGGCCAGATTATTTCACTGGTGGCTGGAGCTCAGCTGTCTGCCATGTGCGTTACGATGGTATGTTCACTTTTTCTAAAAGCTGAATTACTGCCCTGGGAGATGCACACACGCATTCTGGACCAGAAGTTGGAGTTCAGCTTAATATTACATTCTTAAAACACATCTGGGATCTATTATGTTGCTGGGTAATGATTTTCACAGAATCATCATTACTTAATATGTGAAGAAATGTCCTTGTCAGTATCAGTCTCAGCATGGTACTGCAGAGCGGTGCTAGATAAGTGTTTCTTACTTATATGGACAAAAGACTATAGGTCATGAAAACGCTAAAGTATTAAGACCAAAAGTTATAAAACATGGATGGAACCTATGTGGAAATTAGAGGAGCCAAATCCAGTGAATTCCAGAAAGTAGCAGTTTGTTTACACAATATATCACAAAAATAGCTTAAACAGTGGAAAAGCATTAGAGAAACAGCATTATGGGCTGAAATTAAATACATTGCTTGGCATAAAAAGGTTTCAGTATTTTAGTGTTAAATGGAAACAATTTCATGAAACTTCTATGCAGTTCTAACTCAGCAATAGTCCTTCAGTACTTTGGGAATCAAAAGTGCAGGGCCAGAATCAAGCAGCAGTTTATCATTTTTGTATTCCAGGATTTACTTGTTTTAATTGCTTCAAAAGCCTCAGACTATCTTGGTTTTAATGGTCTCTGAGGAAATTTCCCATATCTACCAAAAAAAATAAAGGCCAGCCTGAGTCAGCAATATTGTCATTTCATTGCACTGCTTCTAAACTATACTTCACTTCAGTTTGGAGGTGAGCAGTTGAGCACAGGCAACTGTTTTGAAAGAGTCTTTATGTTTGAGTGCTTCAACTCACTTATTGAAAGGGTGCTTTGAGAAGAGAAAAGTAATTCCAGATTCTAAACCTGGTCTTTAGTCTCGTTTTTGAGATTACAGTCAAGTTTCTTTATAATCCTTGGAGGAAAGGAAAGGAGAATACCTGTCTCTACCATATTATGTTTTTGCATGGATGTATATAGCATCTTTGAATAGAGAATCAGAGAAGTTGCAAGGATTGGTAAGTATTTATTGAAATTTCTATTGTTGCCTGTTCTACAGTTGGAGAGCTGAACCACTATAACTTCTTCAACTTAAAAAAACAGTTGTGCCTGGCTTTCAGTGTGTATGAAAGACTAACCAGGCTCCTGTGCTCCTGTTTTATGTATGCTATCATTCTTTCAGAGGTGCAGTGCCTTGCCTGAGATATGCTGAGCCAGCATTCCCACATATTTCCAGATGTACTGCAGTGCACTGATAACTATTCTGCACAGTGTCAAATAGTAAGGAATTCTTTGCTGTAAATAGGTATAGATGCAGATAAGTGATGCTAGGTGTATAGATTCTTGACAGGGAATGAGAGGAACCACTACATATGGAGCCTGAGTTATAAGTGCAGCCAATAGATCATGATGGTTATACTGCCTATCCAGCACTACATCTCTGTATTCAGCTTTCCAGCTAGGTTTTCAGAGCTCTCAGTTCTTAGGCTCTTAAACTCTGCTGACACTTCTCTCTGCCTTGACACCACCCTAAATACAACTAAAATGTTTGCTGGCCTGTCTCTTAGCTATCACCCTTTCATGTCTGCAGTTTATACCCTGGTGAAAGTGTGCTTCTATGGATTCCTTCATAATTTTCTGCTATTACTAACCCCGGAGTCTCTTCTTAAGTACCATTATTCAATTATATGCTTTAAATATAAGTGGAATTCAAATACATGTAATTAAACTAAATGGATTCTAAGCTCAGTGTATCCTCTGAAGCTCTACTCTGTTTCTGACCTGCCCTGGATTTTTAATTTATGAATTTATAGCTGTAGTATCACATCTACATTTTCTGTAATGTAGAAGACTCCAGCATATATCTCCAGACAAGCTCTAATGCAAGACTTATACCCCACAGGTTATAGCTATAAAAAAATTATCAGAGATCTGATCCAAGCAGAAAGGTTTTTAACAGGACTTTTGATCTTACTGCATCCTCGTGGGCTGCAAAGTTCATGTTGACAATTTGACTCCATTTCAGAATTCTTCAGATTCTTTGTATTAATATAAGAATCAGGGGTTAAATCTGCCATTCAAATTTGGGTACTTTAGCAGTCCAGTCCACTCCTAATCCCAGTTTGTCTGTTTTGTTTTAGTTTGGTGTTTGAATTAGCCTCGAAATATTAATCTGTTTGTTAAACCATGAGCTGTATAAAGTCACGCATGTCCCTGGTCTAAACACCTTCAAAACGTGAATGCAAGCTCAGTATTTATTAGAAGTGCACATGTACAAAACACAAATGAAAATAGAAAAAGAAAATCACTTGTTTAAAATCTAATTATTAAATTTTGTAAAAAAAAAAAAACAACTCAACCAAACAAAAAACCCCTGCAAACTCAACCACTTGATTCTGGATAAAAGTCTAATTGGTTTTTTTTTACTTTTCATATCCAGCTTTTAAGTCCAGAAAAGAGAAATATGGAACAGACCAGACCTTAGCTGCGCATCCAATGTCAGGTGACTATCAGTTAGGTAACTGCTCATTGAATTGTTGCAAGAAAGAGTTAATGTTAAAAAATCATTCCTATAAACCCTCCAGTATCCATGGGAATAGATGGAAGCAGCAAGAGGGCATCAGAGTGACTCTGCTTTTGCATACTTCTTCAGATGTTTTCCCGTCGATGGAAATGAAGTGTTTCTAGGCTGTGGATTCCCACGTTACTGTGTCTGCCACAGAAGCCCTTTGCTCTGTGACAACAGGTACAATCCACAGCTTTTAAAGCAGAAAGCAAAGATTACCTACCTGAACTAAGACTAAGAGAGAAGGTCTAGAATTTGGAGAGCCCACACTGGCAAACAAGATATTATTTGGAAGGACTTTCTGTGTTAGTCTGGGCTAACGATGGGCTGAATACTTGGACAGGAGAGAAAATTTCAATACCCAGGAGCTTATTATGATTTTTTCATATTTTTAAATGAAATTAAGTCCCCAAAATCAGTTTCTTTTGGTACAAGCTATTCCATTTAATGCTAAAAATATATTTTTATGTAGGTACTTGTCGAAATAATGATGAAAATTGATGTATAAATCCCACATAGAAAGAGAAGATCATATTAGTGTTGCCAAAGAAGTCAGAGTGCACCTTAGAAAATCTAATTCCTATCTGTGTTTGAGAGGAACTCTCTTGTCTCTCCTCTGATTAGGTTTCTGCCTCTCAGCAGTGACCTGACCACCAGCCCCCTTGACTGGAACAGTCCCACTTTGTAAAATATATTTAAATATTCATGGAGCCAGCTGGTGAGAGAAAAAACAATGCTCTAGTTTGGTGGTTCAGTAACCCTCTTGGGGAGGGTGGAGGTGTTAGTCCCAGTCCCAGTGAATGTGTAATTATTTACACAAATTAGAACAGTGTCAACAGCAGAAGAGACAAGTCCTGTCCCCCAAAAATTTTCTTGCAGGAATGAAGAAGTCTAAAGAAACAATAATGCATTCGCCAGAAATCTGCCAGGTATAGTTAACAACAGTTTAAACAAACTCTTAAAATAATTTACAGATTACTCCTGAAATAGCTAAGTTTTTGGATGAATAAATGTTCTTCCACATCTCTGAGACATGCCTTGTTCCTCATATTAAGTGAACAGACCTTTCATCCTCCAAAGCTAAACAGCTCTTAAAATAGAAATCATTCAGAATATATTTTAAGATCTTAGCATCTCATAACATCATACCTCTATCCTTGCTCCTATTGACATCAATGGAAGGAAAAACAGTATTTATATGTTCCACAAGCAGATCTGTCTCTTGAAGAATGCTGCTCTATAATGGTTTGTGTCTGACAGGAATAAAGAACTCTTGAGACCTGCCTGCCAGTGGAATAGTCACAGCTGTATGGAGCTCTGGCAGTAATGTTTTTGCAGTGTGATTTCTGGAGACGTCAAGCAAAGCCAAGCTCTTAGGCACAGATGAGTTTTCGTTGGGCCAACTAAAAAGACAGACATTTCAGGCAACAAATTCTCATTCAGGGCTAAGACAGAAGGAGCAAGCTTTAAGCTACATGCAGGCTGAGGAGAACTGCTCTCACTTCATCTCAATTTGTGCATCAGACAATACGGCACACTTTTCTAACATGTTCTTACAGTTCATGTCAGTCAGCATTGAAGAACTCACCAAAAGCATAGAGAGTGCTGGTGCATCACTGTGATTTTTTTCAATATGCACATTTTTCTAAAGTCTGAACCTTAGAGAGACATTTTGCATGTAGACACTTAACTGTTACTGACACAGAGATGGTATCTTATTGATGACTTGTTTATAACCTGAGTCCTAAGCCAAAATTCTGCTGATGGCTAATGTACAACAGAAGTAGGTATGTGATGGGATAAGAGAGTAGGAAAATTATAAAATCTGGACCAAAAGATAAATATGCCAAGTAATACTTACTAGGAAGCTGTTACACTGATAAGATTTACACTTTCAGGAGATACATCCCTGTGACACCTCTGCTCCCCCTGCATGTGAGAAGCCTGGTCCTGGATAGCTGCTCTGGGTGTGAAACTCCTATGACTGGTGCTGAGAAGGCCTGGGGTTTTTAGCAGTGAGTCTCTGTTGAACTCAGGCATCAGATCCATCAGCATGGCTTTTGTGGCAGTGGTGCTATAGCTGCTAGCTGATACATGAAGGGACACAGGCACTGCTTCTCTGTTTGGCCCCGGGTAACATCCCATGCAGAGGTTTTAGCGAAGCAGTAGCAAGCCAGGATGGGAAGTGTGCCAAGAGCTCCTTGATGCTTACAGCAGAGAGGAGTGTTGTGTCCAGACCTGTGACAGTTGCCTCTGAGTGCCCCAGCCCAAAGCCCAGAGACCTTGGTGCTGGCACCTTGTTCATCACCCTGCCTTTAGTCTCCCCCAAATCTCTGCTCACTTCCAGTTGGGCTGGTTCTGTGCAGCTAGACACTGGATGCAGGCAGTGGAAGGTATAGCACAAACACCATCTCTGGTCCCCCTCTGTCCTCCCTCTCCCAATTGCACAAGTGGATCATTGCCAAAAACATCTGGAGGCCTGTGGTGGGTGCCATTGGCTGCACGGTAAATATACCCTGGGCAAAGACAGCCACTGTTACTGCAGTGAGCTATTCAAGTCTGAGTGAAGCTACTTGCTTGAGGCATCAAAAAAAGGAACCTGAAATAGGAGCTTTTCTCTGGGCTTCCAAGAAATTCTCCTTATTTGTCTAACTTACAAACCCCTATGCCTAGCCTGACAAAAAATGGCATCAGGAATTAGAAATTCACCACCTCTGGCTTTAAGAAGGGAGTCAAAAAACCTAAGAGGGTTAAAGCTTTAGTCATCGAAACAGGAGCTGTCTGAAAATTGTTTTTAAAGCTCTGCTGTAAACAGTGTAATCATTCATCTTACAGGAACCATAGACTCATATCCCTTTTGTTAGTCATTTGTTTTGCCAATAAAATGACTTTTCATAAAACAAAATACCCAAAACTTTGTAGAGTGTGGAAGGTCTTTCAGGGGACTGTGTAATTAAAGCACAGCATTGTCTGACATCTGGAAAGGAATTCTTGACTGCAGAACAGTATGTGACCTTTAAGCTTTAAAAATATATTTTCAGAAAAAAGATTTTCAAAGAAAATTTTGAAGGAAAGTTGCTGTAAAAGCAGAGAAGTTTCTGTCTTGGAACTCACAGATGGAAGGGACACAGCAGATTCCTGCATCTATACATCTTACGTAGAAACTATGAAAGAAAAAGCAGCAGTCAGCAAGATGTAAGAATCTACCAAGAAATATTGCAATGAATACTCAAAAGTTAAGGAGCTGAATATTACATGGGTTCTGGCAGATGGAAGGATAATGACTGAACAGCAAGCAGTATGCCTTACCTGGTATATGTAGCTGGTATAACAGGTGAGCAAGTAAAAATTGGTGCAGAATCTGTATTAAAATTTAGATAAAAGGAGATGTGTGCTGGAAATATATCAACAACAAAAACAAGTTGAAGAGTACAGCAGTATGTTAGTCCAGGTTCTGAGCTAAAGATGATCAGAATTTAGATTATTACATCCAATTAAAAAGTTAATACTTCTAAAGCCATAGCAAGGCAATGCAGAATTACTAAATCTGCTGACATCTTTCCTGTGTGGGGCAGGTCAGCATCTCAGGCCCTTTAGGAAGAAACAGTCAGTTCTGTCAAAGAGAGATTGAGGCAATTGCAGTGGTCATAAATCTAGATGCTAACACATTTTTTCCAGCACCATATTCCTATTGAAGTTCAGTGTGAAGCGAGCACACAGCTGTGACTGGTGTCTTTCGTGTGTGCTCCAATGCTTCTCCATTACCTTACTAACTTCCTTGAGGCAGGGGCACACAGTTTACCCAGTGTTACAGAGAAGAGATGGAGGGACAACTGCATGCATCTATTTTGAATATAGCACATTTTACTTTCACAAGTGAGGTCTAAAATTTGAGACTTAGCATCAGCACACTGTGTGGATGGTTGTTCTTCCCACTTATAAAGGGCCTTATGGAAACCCCAGGGTTCAGTGCATGCTGTGGTAATTTGTGTAAGAGGAACTGTAAATATTTCACTTCAACTCACCCTGCTAAATCCTCTACAAGAGTGTTGTAGATGAAAAAAAACTCCCCAACATATGAAACCTTTCTGTTCTTAACCATGTCACTAGAAAGAGTCACTGTTTACTGCATTAGCTATAATCTAATGAGATGCTTCCTGTGGCAGACCCAGGGCTGGAATAGCTGGACAGATTGTGGTGGTTCTATTATTAGAAGCCTGTTATGTTTGACATTGAGCATAAAAGATGGAGCTTGTACAGCAGAACATTTCTCACACTTCGTTGAGAGTAAATCCCTGCGGTTGTTACTGGAAAATATGCTCAGACCTCCAGATTTGCATTGATCAGACTTGCAAGTCGATCAGTCATGTTGAGATACACAGAATCTGTTGATGAAGAAATGATGACTCATATCCTAAAAAAATATCTGATGAGAAAAGACATTAAATCTTGCTTCTACCAAAGCCAATTCTTCAGTTTAGAATTTCACTCTCAAGGATATTGTATGTAGATAGGTTGTGTGTAGACTTAGTTTATAGAATGTGTCTGAAACAGCCAGAAAAGCTTTACCTATAGGTACACTGTGTGAGGAAATAAGTGCAGTTTTCAGTGGCGTGTCAGAATAAATTGATTATTATGTTGTTACTGGATTCAACTGAATGTACAGGCATGATTTCAAGTTGCCACATTTCCACCATACCTCAGGGTGGGATGTAGAGTTATTTACTCTTCTTTAGTGCTAATACAAGCAATGGTATAAGACAGGAAGAGAAGATAAAGCAATACACATAGGTACACAATGTTTACAAGACTCAGGCAGGGTATTGGTATGGCACTGACACACAGAGAAGTGCCCCATACACAGCTCAGGCTTCAAATTTGTAACGAGAAGGTGATGACCTAGTGAAGTTGGGTTACAAATCAACAGCTGGGGAAAACATTTCTGAAAGGAAGAGAACAGCGTAGTAAATTCAGAAACGTTTTGATGAGATGCTAGATCTGCATCCGTGCAGTGAGGCTGCTGACTTGCACAGCTTGTGCCAGCACAAGAGGTAGGGGTAATTGGGCTGCTTCCACGGGAGCTCGTACTGTAAACCATTTTTCCATATGTCAGTGCTGAATGAGAAAGGAGTGGGACAGACTCACTCATATCCCAAGTTCAGCAAGGGCTGTAGAGATCATCTGGCAGCCTCAGGGAAGCTCTGGCTTGTGCTTTGTGCCCAGGACAGGCTTATTTGAAGGGTCAAGAGTGGACAGGAAAGCATCACTGTCTCAGAGGTACCGTGTGATCTTTGGCTGCAGGTTGGGAGTGAAGTGCTGCTGGCCAAAATGGATTGGAGTTCCCCAGGAGAGCCTGAACATCATGGCATGCCAAGAGCTAGTATCTGAGTCTGTCACTGAGCAGGAGGGATATCAGCACTGCTTTACAAACAGCACAGCTAGTCCAACAGCTCCTGCTCAAAGTGCGAAACTGTGAGCAGGGGACAGTATATCTACTCTGCAACTGAAGGAGGGGGGGAGAGGCAGGCTAGCTAGCCAGCAGGGATTGAACCATAGCACTGTTATAATACTTTCATTGACACCTCAATGTTAGAATCAAAATGAGGACTGCAGTATTTCAGAAAGTACTTTTTAATGCTTTAGGTGTTGAAAACGGTAGCATGAGATGTGTGTGCAGTTTGACATTAGCTGGGAATATGGCTGGTGGGATGTACTTACATGGACCAGTCTGAAAACTGAGTGGCAGAATAAAAAAGCTGTTTCCATCCAGCAGGCAACAGGTCGGCTGTGGCAGGGTGGATGTGGCGCCATGCCAGCCAGGCGTGTGTCTCATGGCTAACCTGGGCTTTACCAGGGTCAGTCCTGCTCACTTGCCCTGAATTTGTTCTGAGAAACCCTCACGGAAAGTTCCGGGCCAGGAAGGAGCTATTTCTGAACTCATAGCTTTCAAATGCTCGATGTTGCAGCCTTCCAGGTACTGAAGGGTGAAATCTGGCATAGGGGATACTTTCAGAAATGGCTTTGACCTGTTGCATTTCTTTGCTGGTTTAGCACACGTTAGTTTTTAACTGGTATGTAAATCCAGTAAGTATGTTAATCTGTATCTGCTGCAGTATGTATGTGGTAAAGGAAACAGAACAAATGAACTTATTTTAGTCAATACGTTCAAATAAGTCAAAATGGCAAGATGCATGTGCTCTCTCTCTCTCTCTCTCTGACTGACTCGTGGTCAGTTTAAGTTCCAGGAATGCCTAAGAGGGCAGCGTCATCCCCTCCAAAACAGTTTTTCTTTTCATATGGGATTATATCAGCAAGCAGCTGCCTCTAAGGCATTATTTTTGCCAGACTGTCAGGCTCTTTGTGCCAGCTTCTCCCTTAAAGCGTTATATGGATGGGGCATTCCTTCTAAATAAGCCTTGGGGGCAATAGAGGTGCCCAGTGGAGCACAGAGGAGCCACAAAAGGCAGCGCTTTCCCCGGCTCTGCAGCGTCCAGGGCAAACAGGGTTGCAGGCAGAGGTGGCTGGTGAGTACTCCTCTGCTCCCCTCTGTGAGCTGCAAATGAGAAACGCAGCAGCTAGCTACCATGGAAAAAATGTGTCCTTGCTGGAGCCGTGCAATCTCCCACCGGCCTTGCTGGAGGGACATCCCCGCACCTCGGGAGCGGTCTGCATGCTCCTCCTGGCGGCTCTGCTGCCTGCCAGCCAGCCCCTGGACGTGCCACCATGCCGCCTGGCTTCCAAAAGCACTGCCGGCGGGTTGGTTTCAAACAGACACTGTGCTGCACTGCACTTCGTCTGCACACGCTGGCATGCGACTCTTCAGGTCTGTGCACTGACTGGGGCAGATAAAAGATCCGAATTACCTGATGGGTTTTTATGTGCCAGAAAAATTTGTCTTTTTTCTTTTTTTTTTTTCATTTCAGGCTGGTGGAATGAAGGGTTTGACCAAACTGAGAGTTCAGAGGGCTGAGAGCTGGGTTTGAAAACTGAGGTTTGTTTTCATAAAACCGAGTAAGACCAACCTTGTCTAGGAAACTCCTGCTGGTTGACCTCAGTGTCCTCCACAGGTCTGCTGGGCACAGACTGAGGTTGCAGAACTTTCTTCCGAACAGCAGGCCTGAATCTCTTTATTCTGAGGTTCACTTGGCACAGCAGGCAGGCAGGGCTGTAATTGCCTGGTTCTCAAGCTGCTTTGACTCGTGTTGCAGGGGAGGTGACCCTGGTGGGATAGAGAGGGGGGTGGTGCTATGTTCCACATATGGACAAGGGCCAGGTAAAGATGTGCTGTGCATTCCTGTTGTATCCTCTGTGAGCATCCTGGAGTGATGTGATTAGGGAAAAAATAGGGTAAAAGTGCTTTTAACCAACCAGAATTGTTGTCCAGCCTGTTTGTGCCTTCCAGGCAAGCTGCAAAGGGAAGACAATAGAGTCTTGGTGCTTGTTTGTGAATTCAGCTCATGGAGCACTTGTGAAGAGAACCTCACTACCGCTAATCTATTACAGTACACATGGGAAGTTTTCACCTTAGAGAATTAATTTACCAGCCTGTTTGTTGTAGATTGTTTCATTCATGAAATACTGGGTGACTGAAAAGGCTTTTGGAACAGAGAGTGCTTAATGTCCAGTAATAAGCTGGAAGTCACTCATGTCTGGGATACACCTGACATGCAGTTCTGCCCTGACACTGAAGCTAGAAATCATGACACTTCCAGAGCCTGAGAATCATGAATATTTGTTAGTTATACATGGATATGTGGATAATGAATAACATTCCTTGGGGTTATTCGAAGGCATCAATAAACTGCACTTGATACTGCTAGGTGAACATCCCATACTTTCCACAGAGGACTTGCACTCCAAGCCACAACTGCTTTAAAGGTGAGACAGCTGGATTCACTGTGGGTCTTCAGTAACTCTGCTTGGAGAAAGTCACTGTGGCTTTCAGAAGAGGAAAGCGGTGATTACTTCACTCGGTAGTATTTGTAAGTCCATCAGTTCACTTGTTTTGTGCAAATCTATGTAGCAAGTCTGCCAGCAAAGTCAAAATCAACAAATATTTTCAACTCTATGAGATTAACTTTCCCCTTTTTTCCTTTAAGATGGGAGACTTCTACAGTGTCTTGCTGGTAACAGCTGGAGACTTCAACTAACTTTTTAATAAATGTTGCTGTTTGAACACATTTAACAAGTAAGTTATTCAGCCTTATGTCTAAATACAGGGATATATTCATCATAGCTTCACTGCAGTGGAGGTATGTAGTATTTTCCATTTGTTGTATCAGTTCACTACATCCTTTGGATTTATGATCATCTCAGTAGAAGCAAATACACTGTCTGTATACTCCCTCTGAGGAGTCAGGGCTGCTGAGTGCTGAGTTAGATCTGACTTTACATGATCTTAATTATACAATCTGAATATTGCACCTGAGCAGGTTTTCCATTCTTGTACACCCTCAGTTCCCTATATTTCAATTAAATCAGTTGTCACATTATTTTTATTGTCCAAAGTACATCCAAACTTTAAAATATAATATAATATAATATAATATAATATAATATAATATAATATAATATAATATAATATAATGCTTCTCTTGGAGTGGAATGCCTACAGTCTGAAGGAACGTGCTCTATTGCTGGGGACAAAGATACTTGCCCAGAAAACTTGGCTTCTGTGTTTAATCTCTGAGTCTACATAATACAGACATAAACAGTCTCTTAACCATGTTGGCTACTGAATGTATTTTTTATTCTGCCAGTCTACAAGAAACAATGTTATTGTAATTGCTGCAGAAAATGTGCAGGTTTATTTCATGACTAAGTTGGTGTATTTTGCATATGTATTTTGCTCTTTGTTTCATATGAGAGTCTGTCAGACAACGGTCTGAAAGGAGAATGCTTTAAAGGACTAAGGCAGAGGAGGGAATGTGAGCCTTGGGTGTCGAGGGTAGGACACTGCCTTTGGGCTGAATGGCAGAATTCGCTGCGCCAGACTCTTGCTGGCAGCATTTCCCTGGCACTGTCTGCTCATTAGAGCCCTGCTTCTATAGCACACTTACACACCAGGAAAAGCTCACCCCGTGAATGAACAGAGAAATGTATATTTGTATTAAGGTTAAGCATGTGCTTATGAGCTTCACTACATTTGTGGGTGTAGAGAATTGCCTGTGTGTACAAAGGTATCAGAGAAACTGTCCCAGGGACCTGTTTACCTTTCACTCATTGTTTGTATTATTTCTGTGTGCTTCAGATATTGCTCCTTGTCATCCACCCTGTTGACATTTCATAGTTGTCTTTCCAAGTGCTGCTAAAAGGAAAGCTGAGATTTTGGGACACTACTGTATGCCAGTGATTGAATTCCGTAGCCCCAGGACTGGATGCAGAGAGCCCAGCATATAAAGAGGGAAAAAAATCACCATTTTTCTTCTTGTACAAGTGGCATTGCCCAATTCCTTGGGACAACAGAGACTGACAGAGAATAGGTGTTTCCTAGCAAACAGAGGATAATAGATGAGCAGTATCCTGAACACCAAAAATGAAGGAAAACTATCTTTTTTATATGTGATAAGTCAAGAGGGGCATAAAAAGATTAGATCTTGGGGGCAGTAGAGATTCAAATTAAAAAACTCTATAAAATTGTTTACTCTCCAAAAAAGATTGTATGCTATTGTTGTTGTCGTTCTCCTGTAAAATATGTACCATATACCCAAGGGCCATGCTCCCTGGCAAGTGAAATATTTCCAGCTGCCCAGTAACAGAAGTGTACTGCCACTCTTGATAAGAAAGCTGCCATGTAACAGAGAGCTTTCTGATGCAGAAGAGTGCATCTGTAGTGCCAGTCCCAGAGGCTCTCATTACTGAAGCCTAGATTTAGCCTTAGCAAAAATACTGATTTGCCTTTAATTTTTACCAGTTTCTTAATTTTTAATGAGTTTCATCAGGAGGAGTGTAGCCAGCAGGTCAAAGGAGGTGATCCTCCCTCTCTACTCTGCCCTGGTCAGGCCCCACCTGGAGTATTGTGTCCAGTTCTGGGCTCCTTGGTATAAAAAGGACAGGGATCTCCTGGAAAGAGTCCAAAGAAGGGCTACGAAGATGATTAAGGGCCTAGAGCATCTCCCCTATGAGGAAAGGCTGAGTAAGCTGGGACTGTTCAGCCTTGAGAAGAGAAGACTAAGGGGGGACCTAATCAAAGTTTATAATTATCTGAAGCAGGGGATGCAGGGGGAATCAGCCAGCCCCTTTTCAGTGGTCTGTGGGGATAGGACAAGGGGCAATGGCTGCAAGTTGGAGCATAGGAAGTTCCGCACCAACATGCGGAAGAACTTTTTCACAGTGAGGGTGACTGAGCACTGGAATAGGCTGCCCAGGGAGGTGGTGGAGTCTCCTTCTCTGGAGATATTCAAGACCCGCCTGGACGCCTATCTGAGCAATATGAGCTGGGGAGCTGCTTTGGCAGGGGGGTTGGACCCGATGATCTCTCGAGGTCCCTTCCAACCCCTACAATTCTGTGATTCTGTGATTCTGTGATTCATATCCATTCACAGAGTCTACTAACCATACATTATACTACAAGGAGAGAATAAAACCATCTGTGTATCAAATGTGCCTTCGTTCTTCCACAAATACACTGTCCTGACTTTTAGGGCTGTTTGTCAGATAAATGAAGTTAGTAGGAACAAAATGTAGATTGCCTTAGGATTTCTAGTTGGTTATCAGAGCAATTATGGAGCCACCTCAGCTGAAGGCTGAAGTACTGACCTCAACAAATTACCTGTCCCAGCAACAACCTTTGTTGCTTTCCGTTCTGCTCAGTATTTTGCCATCCTCACTGGATCCATCAGTTTTGTGAGATTTTCCTCCAGCATGATCATGTCCAGGAGTCAGATCCAGAGCCTACTGACAACATTATGAAAGGCCTGAAACATTAACAGTAGGATGCAGTGTTTCAAAGCATTTGTTTATCTGTAGGATGTGGTCTTTTGAAGCATCTGTTTGTGAGGTAGCAATGAATAGTTTTGCTGGGCTCATCAAACCCTCAAAGCCATTACCCTATTTCAGGTAGGATATACAAACTTTGCAAATAAGAGCTCTCAAGAATTTGAGAACTTTTGAAGGATTTCTACAAACCTCAGGTAGAGGATCCTACTGTTTTCCATGGTGTTCAGCCTTTCAACAGTATCAGGGGCTGCCTGCAATTGTGTCAGACTACATCAGGTCCTGCTGAACTTTGACACAGAAGGCATAAAGCAGATACTTTATGTAACTGCAGTTCATTGAGTGCTTTTTGGTGCCTGACTTGGACTGAGAACAGTATTCCGCCACTTGGAACATTCCTAGTCTGCCAAATGGGAGACTTTATTTGATGCCAAATAGATCTCTTCATTTTGCAGTCAATATTTTGCTGTGATACTTGACATAGCTGTTGCTACCAGTTTCATGATTTTTCAGTGAGTACTTTATGATGAACACCGACTTCCTTATAGATATTAAAGAACTTTGATATAACAGGCATCCTAGTGTAAATTAATTATCATAGATATTGAAGAACTAAAAAGGCAATGGTACTATTTTATTGCTTTAAAATATGCAAAGCAATAAACTAGCAGCAATACTTGTGCTGTGATATAGTGTTTTCAGAATTATGATTTTTTATCATTTATTAATATAATGAAAAGAAATGAAATGCCTTTATAAATGCATTTCTGCAAAAATGTACTCGGAATCAACTTTATTTACAGCTCACACCTTTTTTTGCTAAAAATGCATAGTCATTACATATACAGTAGTCAGCATCCCAAAGTATACAAAGTAAATTTTCAAACCCTCCCACCAGAATCAAACAAAATTCACACTTTTTGTTCATTGCATGCACAGACCCTTAAATGCGACACCTCTCACTAAAGCGTGCTTGAATCTCTAGCAGACAGAGTTGATTTGCTATAAAATGTTTCTCCATACTAGTAACTCCCAGCTACAGCTATAAATTCTACGGCGTTCACATGAAAGAGTAAAACCCTGCTTCAAAATTCTCCATGTTCTGAGCGCGGCCCAGGAAGCGGTTGCCCTGCAAACAGAAGTCTGCTGGTGGTGTTTCCTTACAGCAAAAACCTGCTTCCTTCGTCTTGCTCATGAATTTATCACTGAAGTCAGTGGAATGAAGCAGCATCCATCTAAGCAAGATTGTGAAACTAATCTGACTTCATTCCACACCCAGCTACAAGACAGTGAATGTCTTGAATGGAGGTCCACGTCTTTCAGTGCGTGTGACACTTCCTCAGCATCTTGCATCTCATCTGAGGAAAAGAAGGTAAAGTCTCAGCTGTAATTTGGGTGTTGGTTGTGTGGCCCTGACTTCCAGGTGTCTAACAGAAGCTAGGAATATATTTGGATAGGGCAAATTTCTAATGGTAGAGGCTTTGACTTCATGAGTCACTCAAACCCTTTGATGTCTTTGTGACTTTTTTGTTTGGTGGGGCTTTGTTTGGTTGGGTATTTTGTCTCCACTACTGCTGCCAGTTAAAAAAGCTGTTGAAAACATTGTCCTCTACTCAGTGGGATGGACTGGGAACAGTCTACGCTGTTTATATCAGTCCTTCCAGAAGGGCAGAGTGGGCTAGTCAGGGCTGCATGGCAAAGAGTACACATATGTGGTAAGAAGATCCAAGTTCCATTTTTGCTCAAGAGTCAGATTGGCTCTATGTCATTGGTTTTGGGCAACAGGAGGGGAAAAGAGAAGGGTGTTTGCCTGCTCAATGTAATTTTACATTCCAAAATGATTACAGTTGGTTTTTTTAGAAGCTTAATTTATTTAAGATCTTTTTACTCTAGTAAGAAGTAGCTTGAAGGAGGCTGAAATTGCTGGTGGCAATTGAGACAGTCATAGTCTTGCAGACACTAACGGGAAATCTTGCTCCATTGTTTCATGGTAACTGGAATACAACCCATGGCTAAATGAACATCGAGGCCTCATGTCAGCATTACAGTACCCCTCAGTGCAAGTCACCAGTAAGAATTTCTGAAGAGAAGAATACTTAATTCATGTCTGTTTTCTCCTTACTCCTGACCCTTGAAGCATTTAGTCAGCCTGTTTACTACTGCTTAGGTCTTGGTTGCCCCCCGCCTGAAGCCAGTGGAAATTTTGCCATTGGCTCCAAAGGACACAGACGAAGAGGCTGTCCCAAGAGTCCATGCTCTAGAAACATTCATGTTCCTCTCCCTGTGAGATGAGGAGCTATGGGAAAATATAACATTCTCTCTGCCGGAGTTAAGTAGTATTTCTTCTTAGCACCTAGGAGGGTCTTTGCATTTTTAAGCGCTTTACAAACATTAGCTAGTCTTCAGAGCAACCCTGTGAGGTAGGTAAGGTATATTCTCCCCATCTTACAGATGCAGAAACTGAGACACACAGGGTCAAATTCAACCCTGGTACAATTCCAGTGTTTTACATGAATTAAATTCATTCAGAATGAGCACAGTTTAAACAATTTGCCCTAGATTACAGAACAGGTAGAGGCAAAGCACAGATAAAAACCCAGGAGTGCCTGACTCCTCAGCTTGTTACCGGCCACTTGGTCATTTTTACTCTCACAGGCAATGACAAACAGTATAACCTGGGCGATTACTATACATATGATTTGCTTCTGTAAGGCATGTGGATGGGAATCAACTGAGTTAAGTGCAATAATACTTTATGCATGTGCTGCCTCAGAGAGTTCACTTAAACATGAAGTAGAACTTTCATGCTGTCGTTTTCTGCAGGGACACTGTTGACAGAAACCCAACATAGTAGCTATAGTCAGCAAATAAATAATAAGCACAACATGGACAACTAAGCAGAACTATCATTTTAGCAAAAAACAATGAAACAGTGTGTTTCTACTTTTAACTGCAAAATTTCTACAAGTGCAGCATGCAGATAAAACCCTTCCCTTTGTTTCCAGGCTCCAGATTCCAGTCTTGCCAATGATGCAGCTCCGAGCCGCACAGGTATCCTGGATAGTGACATTCAAATGAATACACTGCATAAGAAGAAATAGTATATTGCCATAGAATATGGGACAATTTCTACAGACCAGGTATGTCAGTCTCACCTGAAGATGAGCTCAAAGATTACAGGTTACTGTAAGTGCCCAGAAGCTACTGAACATATTCCAATGTATAGACCGCGGTTCTAGGCACATGCTGATTGCAAGGGGGACATGCCACCAACACTCTGGGAACTGGCCCCATCAACAGTCAGGTCACACTGACACAGGTATGCCAGCCTGAAGCTTCATCTTGGTCAAAGACAGAACGACTCATAGGCATCTTCAGGCCATTCCCTTGTGTTCCAGCCCTCACCCTGTCTCCCACCCCCATGCAGGTTCTACCACAAAAGGCCCAAAAAGCCTTTCTGGTATTAAAGATGAGCTGTGGATTCCACAGTGTAGACCTTATGGCAGGTACCCAGGCAATAAAAGCATTATGAAAAGTACTTATGCAAAAAAGTTTTGTTTTCTAGGCTGTCCTCATGCACCTAGTCTGCAGGTTAGACCTCCTGTCCAAGGTCTGGACACGCTTACAGATGTTAAGCCATGTGTGCCTTTGCACCAAAGAGATCCCTCTCCCTTACAAGCCACACAAATGCTGACATTCACTTCTACACAAGCAAATTCAAGTACTTGTTCCACTTTTAACCTCTTTAACTCAGTTTTGTTCTGTCCATATTTACAGAGGCTGGCTATCAGACATGGCAAATGGAGCAACTATTTGCATACATGTCCTTCACTGAATAAACACAGTCAGGTAGCATTGCCCTAGATATTATCCACACTTACTGCAACTTTTCCATTTGTAGCCACATTTTAAACAAACAGACAAACGAACATGTTAATTAGAACTTTTGAAATCTAATCACATCTCCCTGTACCCATTCACTCCTGATTCATACAGCTTGCTTAGAGCGGCTCAGGGAGCAGTACCTGCAACCTCCCGTCCACAGAGTGCTCAGGCCCATCCGTGTGCCTCAATGTTTTGCCAATAAACTTATACATGAAGCTATATTCTTAATATCAGAGCCAGGTTTGAAATGTGCAGCGTGACTGGGATTCACATGCAGCTCTTGTAACTGCAGTAAGATTCCAGTAAAATTGCAGTTGGTTGCAATCCAACCTTTATACTGTTATCTGTCGTTGAGATATATATAGACGACCTGGTGTGGCCTAACTGCAAATATCAAATGTATTTTTACAAGTTAGCAACAGCCTTTTTTGACATTGCCTCTTGAGATGTCCTCTACATTGTGACTGACAGGCACAAATATAATTCACTATACAGTACGCTTTAAAAGCCTTTTTTTACATTTGGCTTTTAATGTTCCTTGTTTCTGAGTTGTCTTCTAATGCTGAGATTTGCTGTCCCTGGCTTTTTTTCTTTCTTAGCTTTTAATTGCTGGTTGGACATGTTAGTGGCATCTCCCAGGCAAACCCTTTCTACATAATTAGTTTTGAAACTTGGATGAGTCATTGGGCTCTAACTACTATGCTTCTATTATTTTAAGTTGAATGCTGCACATCTCAAAGATTTTGGCCTCTTTTTACAGTTGTGGAAATTCATAGGATGACACGGTTTCAGGTCTTGATCCAATTGCTTTCTATTGTGGGTATCCAGTGTTTTTTTGACAATACAAAGCCCATTTCAAAGCATGACAGAGTTGTGAAGCAGCCTCCCCTCTCAGTGGTGCAGATCATTTTCCGCTTTATTGGCAGCTGAAAAAAGCAATTCCATATTTATGACAAAAGCTCATTAAAATATGTAAAATTAAAAATACTTCATGTAGTTTTAATTTTCTTTTAATGCAGGTAGGCAAATGAAAACAGAACAGAGCCAGCCACGCAGGGCCATGCTGGTTTTTATGGCCCATCAGTGATAACTCAAGAGGCCACAGTTCGGGAGCTGCTGTTTCAGAAATTCTCCTGGTCTCTCTAAGAGACCACATGTGACCCTGCCACAAAGTGCATGTTAGCAGAATTGTGGCTGGCAAAGAATATGTATTTTTGTTAGGTCATTCTCATCATTTGCTGAGAATCTAAAAGTTCCAAACCCTTATAGTTAAAGTAGGTTGACATAAAAGATGAAATGAAGTGGCTGTAATTTTCATTTTGCTTCAACACTTTCATAGGGAGATTGTCACAAAGCTGACATCGGTACAGGACATATCAATTATTGGCTTCTGTGATGATTCTGGCCCATATTAAAGATTTGACCTCATAATGCCTAGCTATAGTCTTTCCTACATTCCCATTATAAACAAAGGGGGCATTGTTTTACAGAGGGCTGTGGGACTGGACTCAAAACATCTTTTTGGGGTTCGGATGGTATGTCTGTGACACTAGGAGAGATCTGAGCAGAAATGTATTTCCACAACAGGGGCAAGGAGGCTGAGTTAAAGAGCCACTACACTATTGTGTGCTGTGACACCAGCATTTCCTAAGGAAGTACCACCCTTCTTTTTGAAAATGGTGCATACAACCTGAACTTCAAGTTGTAACCCTCATCTGTAATATTACTGCACACTTTTTCCATCAGTCCAAACCAAAAGCATCTGTTTAAAATCCACACGTAGTTTACAAAAACATCTCTATATAGAGACGTAGTCCAATCTCTAGTTTCCTGGGGGTTTTTTGTGTGAGAAGGATAATACCTGGGTTGCTGTGAAAAGATAACTGCTTCAGAAAATCGCGTAATTTTTATCTTTGAGCATCCTCAAAGCTTCTGAAAAAGGACTTCAGAACACCCAGCTGCAGCCACAACTCATGAAAATAGGAAAAGGTGGGAAATTACGAGAAAGTGCCAATATCCAGTACTTGTAGAGACAGATTTTAGGTCCTGAACAGGACCTTATTCTGCAGTACTTTGTTCTGCAACTAATTTTAGGACAGTAAATCTGACAGAGTGCTCTAATTAAAGAGCAGAAGAAACCAGTTCCATGTAATTCTTTGAGATCCAGAATGAGATCTCATGCATCAGTTACTCTCTTTACATCCACAGAACTCCCGTCGAGCTTGGCAAGGGTGTATAGAAAGTCTGGCATCTGACTTTGACTCTAAAGGGCTGATTTGGGGGTGATTTACCAGGGAAGATAAAGGGGCCCCTTAGCAACCCCCATAATGCCACAGATGTTCCTGATGTGCTGGGGGAAGAGCCAAACCATTCTGCAGTGCCCTTCTTCTCCCCCTGCTCCAAGTGAGTTTGACCCCTTTCTGGTTCAATTATTTTACATATCCCTCTATTTTATTTTAGTATCCGAGTGGCTACGGCAACCACTCACCGCCTGTCTAATTAAAGTGTCTCCATCAACTAGTAATTCTGTAATAATTCACAGCTGTTTTTCCTCCCTCTTTTAAATCTATTGTTCCCTGGCAGAAAAGGCTGCAAGACCTTAGAAACTATAGATAGCCATCGATTTGTTTGCATTTAAAATCCAGTATGTGGCTGGAAAGGCCTGTTACAGTATCACAGAGAGAGATAAATGTCAGTGCATAATCTGCTAGGAAATTTCACACAGGAGTTGATTAGAAGTCTATGAGTAATCATTGCACAAGTGTCTTCAGGTGTATACATATATATACACATATATATGTAGCTAATAAATATATAGCTATATATATAAATATATATATGTCTATATAGAGCTAATTGTTATGAAATTAGTAAGTGGCATTCACAGTTCATGCATTCTTCCTAGTAGCAGAGCTAAATTATTTCAGCTTATACTCTAAGCAGCAACATACCAGTAAGCGTTTGCTTGCTTCCCCTGGTAACCTAGTAGTTTAAAGAGCACAAGCAGTTCCGCCATGGTCGTTTTCTCTGACAATCCTCCGCAATGGGACCCAGCTCTTCCACAGGTGCATTTCCCCCAGGTTTCACAGCATCTTCAGGACACAGTGGGACGAGTCTGAGGGTTGCCAGTCTGAAGGTCATCGGCCCGAGGGTCTCTAGCCCAAGGGTCATTGCTGTGGTGGTTGCTGTGCGGGCTAGTCCTGCTTGCAGAGGTCTGCAACGTTGAGGAACCTCCTGACAACCACGGCCAGGCAGAGTGTCAGAAGCAGCATGTATCCTACGGTGCCCAGGTAGGTAGGAGCAGCCAGGGGTGCCTTGAGGAACTCAGCCAGCCCATCCTCCACATAGTGCACCTGGTCATAGATGCTGAGGAAGGTGAAGATGTGGAAAAGCTGGTGGCTGTGACCCACGATGTCAAAGAGCCCCGGCTGGATCCGCTCAGGGATTTTGCTGACGTTGAAGAATGCAGCCACGAGCAGCCAGCAGTAACGCCGGTAGAAGTAGACGAAGAGTGTGGGGTTGCGGGTGCGGAGGTCAAAGAGGAGGCTCTCCAGCATGATGGGGCAGGCCATGCTGAGCGGCATGGCAAAGACGAAGGTGCGCACAGCAAAGGGGTAGGCGCAGCAGGCAGCGCGGCTGCGGCAGCAGGCGGCCGTGCAGCCCACAGCCAGCGCCAGGGCCACAGGCAGCACCAGGGCACGGTAGGCCGCGATGGGCAGGCTGCAGTCCAGCTGCCAGCCCAGTCGCTGCTGCACATAGCGGCTCATGGCACTGGCATCCAGCAGGCTCAGCCCTGGCAGCAGGTAGTAGGAGTAGGCCACGGTGCTGGCAAAGCCGTAGTAGCTGATGGAAGCGTAGTCCAGGTAGAAGAAGGCAGCGCGGAGGCGCGGGGAGAGGCAGCTGAAGAGGTGGGCCGTGCAGCTCATAGCAAAGGTGAGCAGCACCCCGGAGGCGTAGCACCAGAGGGGCAGCAGGGCCGGATGATGGAAGGGCACATCCCCGGCACCCCGCAGCAGCAGCAGCTGCCCGAAGCGGCTGAGGAAGAGCAGCAGCGGAATGAAGTGGGTCCAGAAGTTGAGGGTCTCGTTGGTGGGCTGAAGCACCGAGGCCAGGCACTCCTGCGCCGAGCAGTGCAGCCGCCGGTAGCCCGAGAGGATGAAGCACTCCACGAAGTCCTCGGGCACCTCGTCCCACCGCAGCAGGGCGGCGGAGCGAGGAGGCGACACCGCCTCCTCCTTGTCCCCCTCGCCCGCCGGCATGCTGCTGTCCCCGCCGGCCCCGGGCCACCCGGCAGCCCCCGGCCCGCTGCCCGCCGCCGCGCCCCGCCGCCGCCGCCCGGGCGAGGTAGAGCCGCTGCTCCCGCAGCCGCCGGCTGAGGAGCCGCGGTGGCTCTGCGCTTCGCCGCCGCCCCCGGTAGCATCACTCATTGCAGCAGGGGCAGTGGCGGCACCACCGCGGCTCCTCCCGCCCCGCCGCCCGGCATCGCGGTAACTGGAAACCGGCGGCGCATCCAGCGCGCCCAGCGCTCCTGGGGAGCGGGGAGAGACACCCCCGCCACCCCGGGTAGGGTTTCCCGGGGAGGGAGGCGCTGGACACCCGAGCCGCCGTTAATGATTGATGCGGCCGCAGCGGGGAGGGGGGGCCGGGCCCGGGAGAGCCCCGCGGCCGCCCCGGCCGAGCCTCGTCGCAGCGAGGTGCGGGGCCGGGCCCGGGCAGCGCAGACCTCTCAGGGCCCCGTTCCGCCAGCAGCTCCCCCCGAGACCCGCACGTAGGTACCGCTGGCGCGGCACAGCCGAGCAGACACGCCCGCTTTGTACGGAGCCCTTCCCACGGGGGCGTTTTGGTACGACAAGCACAAAGAGACATGGGCATGGGCTGTCCGCGGGGCTGTTCCCAGCCCGGCGCCTCGGCTGTGCCAGCACAGGTGGCCAAAGCCGGGCAGAACCCCGAGGAGTCAGGAGATCCCCAGCGGGCCAGACAGAGCTGGGAAATACCCCCAGACAGGGGACACCTGGCAGCCGGGTGGGTTCTGCCGTGTGTGCTTCTGTGAGGCAGCCCGAGACCTGGTTCCTTTGGCGACATTATCTCATGCAATGAATGCCAACGTGATTCCGGAGGCTGAAAGGGCGCACGTCGCCCTGACACACACGGCACCCACCTTCTATCTGCGCTCCAAGAGGGGTGGCTGGGAGGGAGACGCGGTAACGGGCTGACAGTAGCTGCTCTGTGTTGATCCTTAGACAAATCCTACATTTGTCGGCGGTGCGGTTATGCAAGCAGCACAGTTACATAATCAGAATATACAAATACAGAGAAAAGTGCCGTATGCATGTCACCGTGCCTCAGCACATCTGAGGTAAACAGAAGGCCCTGCGGAGAGGTCAGCAACTGCTGCAGGCGCAGGTAGGAGCCAGCCTAAGGGCTTGTTCTCCATTGTTTCCATTTGTTTCCTTTTTGGTTTCAAATGGTCTTAAACATCTGATAGCACTGGGGTTTCAGATGCTTCTATTACACGATGACATCCAGATATGGTCATACGGTATAAACCGAGGTCCGGTGGAATTAGGACATTCTGCTCAAAGGTTTTCCTAAAACTCTTCTGTTTGATAGTGAATCACGACAACATGCAAAACCTCCTGAACAAGGACATCATCAGAAATACGGTTTTAAAAGTTAGCACAAAAAAGTAGTAAAAATGTGTTGCCAAAAGCCATTTTCAATGCATTTTTCATTACAGTAAAAATACTGATTTTACACAACTGTCAAAAGTAGGGCAGGGAGACCGGTGACTCTGCTTATAATCTATAAAAATTACATGGGAGTCCTGCTAGGAAAATAAACACAACTGAACAGTCCGGAAAAGTCAAGGGGAGGCGTGAAATATTAAACTAAGAGACTTGTTTTTTAGGTAACAGGCCTAACGTGCTCTGATGTCTGTGCGTTTTAGAGAGGGTGCCTAGAAGCATGCAGGGACATACCTGGCAGACATGGACACTCCTCAAGGAGTGACTGACCAAGGGCTCTGCCTAGGCCACCTGCGCTGCTGTGGGCTCTGTCGTGTGTGATTTAAGGAGAGAAAAGGCTCTTTGGGACTAAATGAGAAGTGCTCAGCCTCTGTTAGAAGTCAGGCTTCTCATGGGGCTGCTCTGCACTAGAGAGGCTGCCCTGAGAAAGAGACATGCCAGATGCTGGACTGTTTGCCACATCACTGCAGATGAACTGCAGAGACACGTCCTCCCCCGTCCCTGCTCACACACAGGTGCTCTCAGTAGGGATCTGGCAATCATTTCTCCTGGTCTTTAAGTGATACTTTAATTTACGGTTGTGAGTGCCATTGCAGACCTTAGGTAAGAGGACTGAAGTGACCGTGATCTTCAGCCGCCCTCGTCAAGGTTAGATAAGGAGAGGTGGTTGACTGGGAGCAATCTGGTTTTAGACCTGCGCTAAAGAGCCTGTTGGAAAGCCACCAGCAGCTGTTGCAACAGATGGTGTCTAAAGAACAACAGCATCCGACGCTGATTGGGAACTGCTGGCCCTGCAGTGGCAGCAGGGCTCATCTGACACGTTCTGACTTTCCTGCAACCCCCAGACTTTCAGGGATGTGGGAGGCATTCAGCCCTCTCGCCTCAGGGAGTACCAGGCTATCGCCTGGCCTCCTGGGGGAACACCGGTGGGGTTGGTGTCATTATGGGGGCAGACCAGGCTGGGATTTGCTGGTGGGGTTTGCTTGTGGCTCAGTCCCAGTGGCCACTGGACTGTCCAGGTACTGGTGGAGATAAGCACTAACGCTGCAGAGAAATGTCTGGAAATTTCTCCCTGCTTTTGAGTATTTTAGGATGCTTTGAAATAATATTTATGTGGATGGGGGCTTTCTGCTTTGCAGAGCCAAGAGTCACTCAAGAGACCTGTGGATACCGGCTCCTCTGGAGGAAGCACAGGCCCATGGTAACGATCCAGCTTTGTCCCTCGTGGGTTTACATGTAAGTGCTGTGCTGAAGATAAATACAAGTAGTGTAAAATGATCCAGCTTTGGCTTGTACCAAGATCTCTGCTGATGTTGCACATACATAACCTGGGTCTCCTTGTCTGGCCACAAAGTGCCATGGAGATCTCAGAGCTTCTAAAGAGCACAGGTCGCATCACTGTGGAGTGACAGCAATGTGGCTTCAGCAGCCACAGTGATGAAACTCCTTACTAACGATCTGGTTCTTTTGCTTTTTTCCAAGGCTGCCTCCTCACAGGGGAGAGCGTTCTCAGAGGACACACTGGGCTTTCATAAAGACAACTGCATACATGTTACATTGAGTTAATTATTCTGTTCCCAAGCCAGCTGTGAGTAGTGTACTGGGAACCTTACAATTTAAAGCACTTACAACCTCAAAATAGCCTCTTATTCATATGTAGACCATCAAGGTTAGTATTACATGACTATTATGTGGTAGGCCAGGGAAAATCAGGGCATCTGGAGGTCACAGAGATGAGTCCACGTAATGTAGTGCATGAAGAGGCCTCTGCATTTCTCTAACCAGAGTTTATATTTAGAAGTGCATGGTCAGCATATACCAGGGTTTCTTCTCACATGTGTAGAATTTTCAGCAGGCTTTCTCTCCAAATAACCTTTGAGAGACTCTTAAAACACTGATGAAGGCACTGCCTAATGAGGTTCAGAATGTAAGATAATGTTAATTAGTGCTGGCTGAAGACTCAAAGATGTGCTAAAATAACAAATGTGAGTTTGGTTCTGTATTATACTTCATTCATTGAAGTCCTTTCACAAGTTATGGTTCTGTATTATTCTTTATTCATTGAAGTCCTTTCACAAGTTACCATTTTGTCTGAAATATCAAAAGATACTCTGAATTACTTCAACCCTCCCCAATCAAATTATGCCTTTTGGTTAGGAAATAAAAACTAATATCATCTTTTGCACTCTGACATACTTGGCACACTAGAGGAGGTTGTACTTAGCCTTCCTATTATCCATTGCCTTTCTGAGTGAGTAAAGAAATTAACTTAAATCTACCACTAGAGAAAGTCATCCTGTGAACAAGCAGTGGTGGTGTTTGAAAGATTTAAGATGCTTTTAAAGCCATACCTTCAGCCTCACCCAATTCAACCCACTCACACTGGCAAACATCAATCTTAAGAGCTCTTGATTGACACAATCCTTTGCCATACAACACTGTCTCTCAATTTCTTTTTCTCTTTTTTCACCTTCAAAACAGTTTTCACTGATTTCTTTCTTAAAAACAAGTTTTATCTGAGTAAAGATATTTAACCTCTTTGTTTGCTGTGGATTTTTGTCCTTCTTCACTAAAATCCCTTTAGTAAATCTGATTCTGTTCTGCTATCTTCCATGGAACCCCACTAACCACGAGGGTAGACTTTAGCTCTACGTATTTAAAAAGAGTAGGTGTTAGAGAGGCTTTAGCTTCATCTAACTTTGTCTCATGTAGCTCATGCTTGCAGTTTCTCTGGGAGAACATCTTAAAAGATTCACACACAAACATGGTCCTTTTGTTCCGATTTTTTTTTTAATCCTTTCTCAACTGTGTATCAATTTTGTGAAAATAATGCCTTGATAGGCAGCTCTCTACTGCAGCTTTTGTAATAACTGAGTGGGCACGGTGCTTTAATATTGAAGAGATTAACTTTTCTTTAGAGATTCTCCCCCACTATCTTTTTCAAACTGGCTAAACAGGAATCCTTGCATCATTTTCCCCTTCTTGAGTAACTAATCAGAGACAATTATACTTTACAAACATATTTCCTTAATAGATAAACAAAAGTGAAAGCGATACTTGCATTCTAAAGCCCTACTGAGAGGTGAGAAAAGCTAGATATGGTAAAGGGAATAGCTGACACCATCATGGTTGCGTTGCAATGTTAATTTTAACCTCTCTTTCACCAGGAGATTCTAATTTTCTGCTCTCTTTACTTTCAAGTTAAGCATTTTCAGGTTTGTGCTCTTTATGCTTTAAAAAACAGCAATAAAGCTAATCCAAAATAATCTGGGAAAAAACCCTCTAAACACAGAAAACTGGGAAAGCACTTAACATTTTAAGAAAATTTCTCTGTATATTTAGTGTTTGTTTCTTTAGGTTCTTGTTTTGAAAGATCAGGGGTTGAACTTCTTTTTCTTCTGGAAGCAGCAAATCTGAACATAAATATTGCAGTGAAATTAGTTTCACCATGATGAAGAATTATTACATATTGAGTGTAACTATATTTTACATATGTTTTCCATGGTCAGAATCCATCACTGTCCCACCTACCAGAGGCTCACAGCAAGAGCAAAGTACAACTTGTCCTTTGCAAGTGTTGCAGGACTGAACCTTCACCAACAAAGTGCGTGGCTAAGAAATTATTTTGGTTTTATATGCTGAGTGAGAGCCTCTTCCAGAGCACAAATTGCTACTCACTGCTGGTAAATTGAAAGGAGGGACTCTTGCTATGGACAAAGGAAAGATCGGCGTTGCACTCATCTTGAACTTCCATGCTTTTAAATAGCTGAATAAATGCGCACATCTGGATTCCAGCCATGTAGGATAATTCTTTCTGACAAGAAGCTGCAGGAGAACTTTTGGAATTAAGCCTTCATTTGATACTCACACTAATGCCTGGAAAATACACCACAAATCACTGACGTCTCTCAGCCAGACAGTACAAGTCAGATGTTGCCCCTAAGACTGGTTTGTGTAATGGGCCTCACAGCTTGAGTCCCAGGGGGAGAAAGAACCCTGGTTCCCTGATAAGACGTGTGCCCCAGGAGAGCAGCAGGGCCCTGGAAGGGAAAGCTGCTGCTGAATGGCAGGACTAGAGCAGGGCTTGCAGCTCAGAGGGCACCAGCACCGAGAGATGGAGCAACACAGATGGCTCCAGCCAGGGGCTGGAGGGCAGACAGAGCAGAAGCAACAAATACAGGCTGCTGGGAACCTCGGAGCCAATGTCCTCTCTGTCTCTTTTTTGTTATTCAGCCCAGGCTACATGTGCTCCAGCTCTGTGTGCTGCCTTCTCCTCTCATCTCTGCCCAGCTTCCCTCCTGTGCTGCACACCCATAGCTTCCTAGCAACACACAAGTACCCGGGGAAGCCTGCATCCACTGACTGTAAGAATCCTTGCCTAGCGGTTTTCAGTCTTGGGGTGGGAGGAGATGGGGGTGGAATAAGGGAAAAGAAGCCGGAAGAATTCTACCTAAGCAACGAGGAAACAGCACACACAGCCTGTGACTTCAGGGATCCCTGAGCCACCACTGAGAGCATTAAGTGACTCATATAGTTACAAACCAGTGCACCCAGCAGCTTGACTTCTGCCCTCCTCCTGATCTGCCCACCTCATGCCCTCAAATGTGCTACAGGGTAGGGAACTTCCACAGCAATTTAAATCCTTCCTTTCCACTTTCCTCACACCCACCTTCACCAAAGGATTCCAGCAGTTCAGCTGTGCCCTGGCCTGGGCTGAGAGCAAGGGAGGAGTGCTCTTCTGAAAGAGGGGAAAAAACAGGCAGAAGAGAAGGGTAATGCACTGCTCAGCATGTGGTTTACTTAATGTAGCTTAGTGTTAATTATTTATGGTAATTCATGATTTTCCCTAGTATATTGCCTAATGATATCTGTCATTGTAGCAACAGTTAATAACTCCCAAGTTTGCATGCAACCAGACCTACTGCATTATAATGAAAAATGTCTAGTAGTTCCTTTTTAATATTATTATTAGCCTACCCTTCCCAGCATTAATTCTCCATAGATTTCTGTCCTTTCCTCTGTCCTACCTCCTCTTCCTCTCCCATGAAACCCAAGACACCAATGTGCTGTCATTCACTAACTGTATGTGAGTGCTACTGTACTGTTGCAGTGTTATAAATAGCACAGATTCAGAAGTACAGTTCATTCTGAAAAATTATCTTTAGCTATGACCTTTGAAACTCTTAACTATGTCTTTCCTGTTTTTCACAGCATGCTCTGGATCATGATGCTCTTAATTTGCTGCAGTTTATTAATTACAACAGAGCGTAGAGGCTGAGCAGTAAGCAGAGGATTTAAACAATGAGGTGGATAATTTAAAAGGATTAATGAGGTGGATTAAATAAAGGGATTGAGGCCAAATGGAGCAAAAATTTTCTAAACAATAGGGCCCCCAAAACTCTAGCATCCAAGGGCACACTCCTCTTTGCAACTAATGTTTGTTTTTTATCCAGAAGCGTCTGTCTTTTTTTTATAGCATACTTATTAATGCAGTCCCAGGAGAGCTGTGCACCATGTAGTGTCTCCTCCTGTGGCCCTAAGTGTTCCTTCTATTGAATACAAGTTCCCCAGCTGGTTTACTCTCAACATATTGCTACACCTGTTTCTACTACCATGTTGAAAAAATGCAAAAGCAGCTCAAGGATGACACTATTCTTGTGTCTTGGCAAGCTGGTGAAGCGGTTCTAAAGAAAACAGTGAAAAAGATGGGGGAAGAGAAGGAATTGACTTGGATTCTGAAAGAGTAAGATCCTGCCTAATCCATCTCTAAAGCGCCTTGGCGAACACCATTCCTTCCTGTGGAAGGGATCCTGTATGGGTAAGTTTGGAGCTCAACAAATCCAAAAAGACTGATGGAATTATTCCCTAATCCTGCTGCCAGGAGGTGGGTTTTATTTCTCCTTCCTTCCCACCAAAGCCAGTAGCGATTCCACTTAGAATCTCTGCAAAGCCTTGGGGTGCCCGCAGAAAGCTGTGCAGGTGGGTTGCCAAAATGGAGAGCTGCCCCCCAGAGCGGAAGGTGAGATCCTAGATGGTAGGGTACCGTGTCAGCTGTAGGTATGGATTATTGCTGTAATTGCTGCTTGTTGAAGGGAGCTCAATAAACATCTGATAGCTCTCAATCTTTAGCTGCCAACCAATTATCAGAAAATATTTGCATGGGTATGTTGCAAAAGGTGGAAGGAGGCTTGAAACGCCGGGAGAAACGGGTAGTTCTGCCACACGACCCTCCTCTGTGTACCTCACCCTTTCCTCGCCGCAGCGCTGCCTGCACAGCCGCGTACCTGGCTGCAGCGGAAAGCGGCCTGCACCCACAGAACAACGACTGTCCTCAGTTACGATTTTTGTGTCACTTGGGAAGTTGAAGTCATACCAGCGCAATGAAGTTCACCTCCGGCGTGCCGAGGTGCGGCGGGAGCGGGGACAGCGGCGGTGCCGGTGCCGGTGCCCGGTGCCCGGTGCCGGTGCGGGCCGGCCCTGCCCTGCCCTCTGCCGGAGCGCGCACACGGCCGCGACGGGCGGCCCTTCCCCAGCTCCTGCAGTCCCTGCGACGTTGCTTTTCACGGGAGGAACAAGAAATGGTCCTGGCGTTTCCTTCTGTCCGCACTGCTAGTCTAGCGTGCGGATCTGCGTTTCCCGGCTGTGAGGAAGGCTTTTCTCCTTCTCCCCAGCTGCCGGGAGAAGGTTTGTTCTCTCAGTGCTTTAGTGTTACTTCCACTCACCAGCCTACCCAGTCCTGTTACAATCTGCTTGACAGCCACATCAGGAGCGGTGGCCGTGAAAAGACGCGCAGCTAAACCCTCACTTTAAAGACAGCTACTGGCAGGGCAACATGCTCTTGTCAGCCATCTTCCCCCACAGCTGGGTGTGCACCTGCAGCAGGTGAGGTTTCCTCAGGGGTCTTCCCTCCTCGCTAGGCTTCCAGTCCTGGGCGGCTACCCCTGCCCTCCTCGCCTTCTCCTTTTGCCTCTTCTGGAGACTCCCACCTCACTCTGCTGACAAGCGTGGCCCTTAGGTAGGCCCTGCTCCTTCCTGTCGCTCACTGGGCTGCGGGTGTTGGGAGTTTGTGGATTTAAGGCTTTCAGTCATTTCTGTGCACCTGCTGTCGTTTTCTTATGTGTAATCTCAACTCCAGCATCTTACACGTTACGCTGAAAACCCATGAAAGCATGGGAACACAAGGCACGGGACCAGTACAACATGACCTCTGGTTAGTGTTCAGCAAACGTTGCTGTGTCCTGTGCTGTCAAACCCCGGGTCAGAGGGTTTCCTTTGCTGTCCTTCGCAGCTTTTATTTTTGGGCTTCCCTGGATTTTCTTGAGCATTTTAACCGTGCTTGGAACAGTATTCTGTTTCCCTGTGCTGAATGTTTAGGGGCAAGCCATGCCTCCAGACTGCACGGCCACGCACCGCTCGGTCCCTGCGGCCGCGGCCCTCCGCACAAGGAGAGCGGCCACGGCGGCCAAGGCCCAGGACGCCGCAGCTGCACGACACGCCGTCCGTCCTGCGCAGCCTGGCCCCGGGCGAGGCCCTCCCACCTGAGAGACAGCGAGGGCCCTCGGTGTGCGGAGCGTTGCATGGCGTGTGCCGGCAGGACGCGCACGCCCCCGCCGCGGCCACCGCGCTGCTGCTCTGCGCGTCCCACCCGAGCTGTTGCCCGCTGCCACCTGCTAACGCCTGGCGGGAAAACGCCAGGCCAGCGAAGCAGGCTCCGCGCCATCTGCGCGGTCTCCGCCCCCCGGGGGGCTCAGGGCTCCTGCCTACATCCCGGCCCCTCGCGTCAGGGTCTCTCCCGCGGGACCGTGCGTCCTTCGCACGGGTGGGAGCGCCCGGCAGCGCGGCCCGTGCCCACGCTGTGCCCCTCGCTGCCGCCGGCTGCCTGCCGCTGCCTGCTTTACCGCAGCTGGCTGCTAGGCGGATTTGGGTTGCCTAGCGGCTTCGGTCGGATTGTTTCCCGCTAATGTGAGAGCAAGAGGCCTGGCGGGACACCGACAGCCCGCGGCGGGGGGTCGTGCCGCCGCCTCTCGGCTGAGGGGGGTACGCGGGGACAAGCCCCGCCCCGCCCCATCGGTGGCTCGACCATCGACTTCCTGTCCTGCGCTCGCGGGCTCGGTGCGATCGGTGCTCGTTTCCTCGCCGCCAAGGCTAAGCGAGGGGAGAGGCAAGATGGCGGACAAGGCGCCCAGCGGCTCGCAGAAAGCCAGTGGGAAGGTGAGGCCGTTCCGCGGGGCGGTTTGCAGCTCGCCGTCCCGTTCCACCGCCTGGGGGGGGGTACGGCCGCCGCCGACTGGCGCGACGGCAGGGCTCGGGAGCGGCGGGGCGGTATGGCGCCGGCGGCGCGGCCTGCTCCGTCCCTGCTCTCTGCCCAGGGTACTGCAGGCCCCGGGCGGGGGGTGGGGAGGCGGGAAGGGGGCGGTGCGGCCGGGCCGGGCCGGGGGCCCCGGGTCTCTTGCGGGGCATCCCCGCTCCCCGGGGCCGCCCTGAGCACGTTTCTATCCCGGGCCGCCGGCAGCGGCCTCCTCGCGTCCCCGTGCCCCCGGCGGAGGGATGCGTGGGCTGGGAGGGGGAGCGGGGTCCCGGTGGAGCGCCGGTAACTGCTGCCGCGGGCTGGCCTGTTCTAACCGGGGCATCTCCGCGTCCCGCTGGGCACGGGTAGTTACGCCCCGGTGCTGTCCGTGCCCGTGTCTGACGTCGCTGCTGCCGGAGTCCGGATCCCCCGTGGGCTGAAGCCCGGGCGGGTTAGTTTCCAGCGTGAGAGTGTGAGGGAAAGTGATCATTTGGGATCGAGTCTCTTGACTGCAATGAAATGACAGATTTCACAAAATGACCGTGGCGTTCCCCGCTCTTTTCACCGTACTCGCTGTACTTCCTGTAACTGTTTTTTGTTGGATTTGCAGACCAGAAGTCGGGGTAGTGCAGGGATTGTGGCAGACTTGGCCAGAGCTGTGCGCTGAACCAGTGCCTGGCTGCGAGTCACAGTAGCACGGAGCTGCCTGCTCGCTAAGCATCCCTCTCAGAGAGTAAGGTGTTTTTGGGGGATGTGCTGGCAGCTGGATTAGCAGTTGGTGACTCTTCCTTTCAGTCAGCTTTGCTGCACATTTTAGACCAGAGGTATATAAATCTTCTGGGATGTTTGTGTGAGTAAACTAGTCCAGGAAGAAGCCACATCTTTGGCTCAGGAATTTCCAGTGCTATATAGATTTTAATCTGTTTTTGTATTCCACTAAACCAGGATTTTAAAAAATATATGTTGGGTTTTTTGAGGGTTTTTTTTTTGCTGCTAGGAAACTAGTTGAAATGTAGCTACTGAGAGCCTTTGCATGTTTACCCAGCCTGTGTTATTAGAGTAGGAGAGTTTTTATTTTTTTTCCCTTTTATGATCTAGTCCAAGTATTGCCAGGAAACTTTTTTTCCCCAGATCTTGCCTTTGGCTTGGAATGGCAATTGAGAGCTGGACAGAAAACTTCAGTATTAAAGTAGGTCTTTATGGAGAATGGCTTGCAGGGAATAAGACATTTTTGGATTTTGAGTATACTTAGACATAGAATAATAACTTAATCATTGATTACTGCAACTGATAACATGGTACACAAAAGCAACCCAGATGGATCCTTTTCTTTTCACAGTTACATCATAGACTTTTTTTTGACCATTTACTATTTCTGTACTGATGAAATTCTTTTTTTAATATATAATAATAATTAATTTATAAGGTTTTTTTTTTTGTCCTAGATCTCAGTTCTGCAGAGGTATGTGCAGACACTTAACTCTTCATGCAAAGTCATCCATCCCATTAAGTCAGTGGGACTATTAGAGAATGTAAAGTCTGTTGAGGCAGCTTGAGGAAGTCCTGTATCTTGCTGTCTTTGTGCAGTTCCCCTTCATGCCTCAATTTCCTATTACTCTAGAGACCTATGTTGTTTCCAGTAGTCTTTTTTTTCTTTTTTTTCCCATGCTTTACATCTAAATCTTACTTGTTTTGTATTGCCAGTGTTACTTTACCTGCTGAAGAAAATAACGATAGTATATATTTGGATCCATGACAAGGTTTTGGTTGAAAAATGGAATAAAATAAGACATAGCTGTTGGGATTTACTTCCTTCAATCTCACCTTTCTTTGGGTGTATGTCATGTCTTTTTATGAATGCTTGCAGTATATATATCCATAGAAACACTTTTCAGATGTCAGCAGAAAGAAGTATGACATTATGGTACTGAAATTAGTAATATTCTTATTTTTTAAATTAATTTATTAATCCAAGGATAAAATGTGTATTTTTAGTTGAAAATGTTTATGGTTAAACAATCTGAACAGTGGTTGAGCAAACAACCATTTGGCTGAATTTCTTAAAGTAATTACTTATTAAACATTTCTATTTCAAAAAATAATTTAGGATTAATCATTAAGATTAATTTATTTACATATCAAAATTGAAGTTTTAAGCTCAATTTCTTCTCGTGTTTACAAGCTTGAAGAGTAATGGTACTTGCAAGACAAGTATGCCTGGTAGACTCCATAGAGTATGTGTCAGTGGCAATTTGAAAATGGGCCTTTGCTGGCTTCTAGCCTACCTCCTGGGAAGCACAGCTACATTCTGTTTCCTGTGTCTGAAGAGCTGTGGCCTTGTGGTTGAAGGGTTTAACACTTAAAGTAAGATACGATACGGTTTCTCACCTTCAGAACATGTGTTATGTGTTTGGTCTTAGTGTCCAAGTGTTGATTTTGAACGTCTAGCCAGCCAGTTACTCTGTTCCATAGTGTATAATCAAGCTAACCTCAGTCATGTATTACCTCTTTGATTCGCTATTTGAAAACTCTCACTGGGAGGTGGTACAGGACCAGGAGCACGCATTGCCTGTGTTGTGGTGGTAGCTGCTTTTTATGAAACTATCAGCTTCTAAATAAGTTTGAAAGTCTCCAATGTAAAATATATTGCAAAACCATCATCTATTCCATTGTCACTTTAAGATGGCAAGGTATGTGCTTGAGATTTCCAGAAATTTAAATAGGAAAGAAGGACAAAATTAAGACAAAAGCGAGATTAGCAAGACTGCAGAGGAGGTCAGTATGGGACGTGATTCTAAGATTGTAGATACTGATGAAGTTCAGTTAGTATCTGAATGTAACGAAATACTAGCTGCTCAATGATTCTGCTTTTTTTTTTTAATCTTCTGAGAATAGTAACTATATGGCATTGCTCTTACATATCATACTGTATGAATTTGGTACCATGTGGCAGAAGACATTAACCACTCAGACAAGCTGTCGGTTTTCCATTTTTTATTCTGAAAGATGGTTTAGCAATGTTCCCTAATCTTAAATGCATTTCTCAGGCTTTTGAGTAAGCTGTCTATTGATTAAGTGTTGAAGAACAGTGATGACTTGGCTATGATGGTGAATTCTAGTTTGAGGTAGCATTCTGCAGGATGGCGAAGCTCCTGATCTTTAACTTCCCCTGTGTCATTGTTCAGTTGGTGACCAGGAGATGCAGGTGTTCCTCCACTGGTGGAAATGTAGAAGGAGATGTCCATCTCATTTCCCCTCCAGAAGCAGAAAGTTAAATGCTGGCAGCTTCTGTTCATCTGAGTTTAAGGTTACAATGGAATAGCATTCCTTCCAAGTACACTGCAGAAAACCATTTTCTATTTACTTTTGTGTTTGCAAGTGATGTCTGTTTAAATAGTGAATATTAATATGTGCTGTTCCGGTAAATGTAAAGAGCAAATAGATGAGCTATAAAATAATTGGCAGTGTTTACAAGCATTTTTTTCTAGACAATTTTGTAGAGGAAGGAAGAATAAAAAAGACAGTTTGGGCTTCAAACCTCCCTGCCTGTGCTGGATTTTAACATCTTAATTTTCCTGGTCCATCAGTTAGATCGGGGAGAAATAATCTGCTTGAGTGCAAGTAGCTGCCCAGAATGGGGCAGAATCAATGGAAGGTGTTGAAACAGGGTGAGTCTTACAGCAGAGTTTCTCATAAACACTTCACCCCGAAGCTATGAGTTTTTGCAAGGGTAGGGTTTTTATTTGTGTTTAAGTTTTAGCCATTACAGTTGTGTAAAAAAAAAAAAAAAAAAAAAAAAAAAAAAAAATCAAGTTGAACATCTGCAAACCATGGGATTGTCTTCTGGGTTTTATTGGCAGCTTTTGTTGCTCCTTTGTTCTTTTACTAAATGACACCAGTAATGAAAGAAAAAATATGTTTGCTTATGTTATACAGTATGTTTTAGATATTTGAGAAATAACATGATCATGCCAGTTTTACCCAGAGATCATTAAACTTGGAGAAACTATGGAGAGCTGGATTTGTGGGCACTTACACTGCTGACAGCAAAGAAGACTTGGGAGAGCAGTTGCTTCTCTTCTCTTTTCTTTGGAAGCTACCGTGGAGCTGGAAGAAAAATTAAACATCAGAATCTGCAAGAGGGCTCTCTGCTTTGGCTTTCTGATACGATTTTGTCATAAATTTCATTGATATGATCCTTTGAAGAGTTTTTTGGTGTGTTTTTTTTTTTTTTTAAGGTTGAGTAAACTTGGCTAGACTCAGTACTGGAGCTTTGAGTGACCTGACCTCCAAGACTGTGGATTGACAGGGCTGTACTTTACTGGAATACCATTTCAGTGGCCTGCATTGTTGCTACTGTTATGCTAGCATAATTCTTTGAGGGACCTGTGCAGTGAGAGATGGAGAAAGTGATTAAGAGGACTCTTGTCGGTGTGTGTTTTGAACATGAGGGAGCTGTCTTCATATCTTAGACATCTTCAGGGGGAAGACAGAGCGCTGGGTATATTTTTTTTCAACAGTTAGTTCAGCTGAGCTACTTAACAAGGTGAGAAGAGGAAAAAAAAGTATTTTGCTCTGGGTTTTGACACAGGTGGGCAACATCTTCTGAAATGCCTCCTCAGTGAAGGTTAGAAAGACTGTGATTCTGCTGAGTCTACTCAGCTAATGTAACTCTTAAGGAAACATAATATCCCCTTTTGTGAAGGTTGTGCAGGGTGATGCAAAGTGCGAGATTTAGCAATGTGTAATTTTGTTGAGAATCATTTAGTCTTGTGCTTTGTGGGTACAAAGTTGCTTGGATGGTCAGAGTACCAAGGTATGAGCTAAATTTATAGATCGAAAGAGAAGACCTTAAAAATAATAACTGCTTAAGGAGGAGAAAAATATGTCTCTGCAAAGCTGCTAACTGCTGTGGGATAAAGTTTGTCTAAAAGCTAAAACTGATTTTAGAAGTTTTCAGAGCACATCTTAGTAGAAATTCTGTTGCTTGGCTAATGTTTGGAGTGGCTTGCTCCACAGTGCCGTCCGTGGTCCTTGTTGGTGGGTTGGGGGGTGCTGCTGTACTTGTAGCTCAGTGACTTCCAGACTTTTGTGATCATTGGCTCGCTTTCCTGCTGTTAGTCTACAGAATCTCTGCATGCTACCATGATTGAAAGGCTTTCTGAGCAGTATCATCTGCTCTGTTGCTGGAGAAACAGATTTAGTGCCTGTTAGTCTTTTTTTTTTTTTTTTTTTAATGATATTCTCAGGATATTGTGTCTTAAGTGTCACTGTACTGAGCATCGGTGTGTTTGCTGTCCTCCCTGTAAGCAGCTTTAGCACTCATCCTTGTTGGAAGGTGTCGCTTTCCAAAACTTATGTGAAACAGATGTGGAGAATTGAGAAATGGTTATTTCATTCTGCTGTTGCCAAAAAAGCTTCTGCACCCCAAGCAGTGCTAGGCATTGACTCTGTCAGTGCACTAGGGCAGCATCAGCCCACCTTTGAAGTTTATCTTTTTAACTGCAGGACTGAATTTTTTTTTTTTTGGGGGTGGAATTGTAACTGATGTGTTGGTTGCCGCAGGGTGGCAGCTGGCAAGAGGAGGAATGCTGCTTTCAGGCTTTGGAATTCTTCTGTGCAGCGTCTTTCTTTTAGCTCTGTGATGTTGTGCTATACATTCATAAACTGTCTGGGGGAGGATAGGGTTCCTTAAGCTACATTTTTGCAGTATGTAGAGCTGTGGATGAGAGATTGTTGATTTCAGTGCTATAAGCAGTTGAGAATTGCAAAAAAATCCAGCACCAAACACAGAGGAAAAGTTTGCAGGAAGCTGTCGGTATTGGTGGAGGATCCTTGTGCTGTTTGCTTCCACATATGGTTTAATAAACTGCTACTGATACATGTGAACTAAACTTTGTATTAATTTCTGTGTAAAGATATGCTTTGTGAGTAATGTATAGTGTTGCATGTAAGTGGAGTTGGAATGTCTCTGAGACTAAGACATCATTAGTGGGTTTTGTGTCTTCCTCCCCCCCCTTAAAACAATACCCAACATCTATTCCTAGGAGCCTTTTGCTTCTTGTTAAGGATTATAGCTTTGTCTCTATATTTGTGGACTTAGTTCTGGTTCTTAAAGTGCTGTCAATATTTTTTTTCTAGATTGATTTAACTGTAAAGCGTAAGACTAGATAAATGTCTCTTAGTTGATGAAAAAACATGATGTGAAATTAAAATGAGGTCTAGTAAATTATCTTTTAGAGTAGCATTTGGTGCTTTTTCATTTTTGAAGACTGGAGATCAGCACCATAATAGTATTGTGGAAGAAACTATAAATTCCTGGTAATAAGGAGAAGTGCTAATGTTCTGTAACTAATGAACAGATTTCACCTAATGGAAATGTTTTATTTTGACTTGAATTTCCATTTAGATATAAATTGTATATCAGGCAGTTATGTCTTAATAGTAGATGTTGTGTCAGTGAGGTTTTCTGGATTTTGGGCATCACATAGCCAAAAAAGTGTCCAGTCCTGCTTGTTGGGAGTGTTCTCCATCACTTAAACTCATTTAAAAACCTGGTTTTAAGAAAAGCCTATGCAAATTTTGTATATATGCTGGTTTATGTGTTGAAGTTCAGTTACAGTTTAAAGTAATAATGTTTATGAGTGCCTACTAACAAATTGAACTTAGTGTTCTTGAGCTGGCCAGCTTCCATCTATGCACAGTATATTAAGAGCAGTTTTGGAAATGATTTTATAGTAAGGCAAATATAATCAAGTACTTTATGTAATCTTTAACTGCTCTTAATGACAACTATTGCAGATTCAGTATAGCAGGTTTTGGGGCTTTTGTTGTTGGCGGTGTGTGTCGCAGTTTTGCGTGGTTGGGTGCTGGAAAAGAACAGGGGTGCAGAAAATGGCTGCAAGGAGCTGCTGGAATTCTCTGCAGCTCTGAAGTGTGAACAAGTCAAGGCCACAGTCACTGTTGACCAGGGCCAAGCCAATGAGAGATAGTCATAGGGCCTCTGAGAATCACATACAGGAGAAAACAACCCGGAAGCAGCTGCATTTTGCCACTGGAGAAGGGAGTGAAGAGATGTAACGAGCTGTGCAGACACCAAGGCCTGGGAGGATGGGGGAGGAGGTGCCCAGGTGCCAGAGAGAAAGATAAAGATGCCCCTGCAGCCTGTGGAGAAACCACCCCCATAGAAAAGGCCGAGGCCCCACCTGTAGCCCATGGAGGGGCTCCATACTGGATGGAGCAGGTGGAGAAATAGAGAAGATGCTGTGACCCTACGTTGTGACCCCCTGCCAGCACTTGCAGCCCATGAAGAGAATTAGAGACACAGAGATGAGCGAGAGAGAGTTTTGTGCCAGAACAGGTTTGCTGGGGGGAGGCTGGTGACCCCATAGAGGACTGGGACTGAGAGACATTGTGATTTATGGCTGCCTGCCATAGCAGGGATCCAGGCAGAGCAGCTGATGAAGAGATAAAGCCCTGTGGGAAGAGACTCACGTTGGAGAAAGTTCCTGGAGGACTGTCTCTCGTGGGTGGGACCCACGGTGCAGCAGGGGGAGGGTGTGGAATGAATACCCACCCCGGCCAAGAAGGAAACCAACTTGCAAGGAACTGACCGAAGCCCCATCTCCCAGTCCCTGCCCCTTGTGCTGTGGTCAGGGGGAGGAAGGGAGCGAAATCATGACTAGAGTGAAGTCTGCTAAGAAGGGAGTGAGGGGGGGAGGTAGAGGTGTTGTAAGATCTGGGAAAGGAAACAGCTCATGAAGAAGTAACCGGGAACCCCATTATTTTTTCCTAGTCCCTGCCCCCCCCCCGTACTGTGAGCAGGGAGGGAAGAAGGGAGCAAAAACCCTGACTAAAGTCTGCTGAGAAGGGAGTGCTGGGGGGAACGTGTTTTTAAGATCTCGTTGCATTTGTTTTAAGATTTGGTCGTGCTCCCGACTCCTGTTTTTACTGGGTTTTTTAGTGTAGTGTAATAAATTGTGTTGAGTCTGTTTTGCCCACGCCATTGCTGATAAAGTGATCTCTCCTTGTCCTTATCTTGACTCCTAAGCCTCTCAATATATATTTTCTACCCTGTCCAACTAAGAAGGGAAGTAATAGACTGGCTTTGGTGGGCATCTGGCCTCCAGCCAGGGCTAAACCATCACAGTGAGGTGTTGGGTTTTTTCCTGTGCAGTGGTGGCAGTGGCACGTTTATAAAATCCAGCTGTGAAAATTTAAATTATTTTAATGGTAACAAGAACAGCCTGTTTTTAATTTCTTTTTTGCTTTACATTGTTGTGATCCTGTTCAGATACATCATTAAAATACATTACATGTATCTTTGTTCTTGCGCATTTAGATGTTGAAGTTGAAATATTCATGTTCAAGGAACTAAGTAAAAAAAAAACCCAAAATGACAGAGATCGTTTCTTTCTTTTTCTGTGCCTTACCACCTCTCTCTTTTCTCTTCAGGTCAGAGTGCCAGATGCACACACCACTGGATCTGGGGATACACATGTAAGTCCAAAATACAGTAAAGAATTCCCCAGAAGCAAAAAAACCCATCAAAAAAAATCCAACCAAAACCACAAACTTAAAATAAACCTATTTTCTAAAGAAACTACCTTGCTGGAGGCAGACTGGTGCATTGTGTAGCTATCTGTAAGTGTTTTGTAAAGGAACCATTGATTTTTCATGTTTAAAAATACTCCTTGAAACTTTCAAACAGTCATGAGTATCGGAAGCTCTACTGCATGATAGATACCTGAACAGGAAGAAGCTGTAAGGACTCTTACATGTTTGTCTCTCGTACTAAGGAATAATTCAAAATACATGGTGATTAATTGTAAGAATCACTTGATTAAAGTGCTCTTTTGTATACAGTTGGCATCTCGAAAGTGAGATAGTGTGATGCTTATTTCATCCTTTATTGTTACCTTTTGCTTTATTATATTCTATTAGACAGAAAAATAATTACCTAGTCTCCCCCACCTGCATTTGAAGACACCTTCATTTGATCATGTGGCTAGTATGTTTCTTGAAGGTCTACCTGTTTCTGAGTCAAAATGAAAACAGGCAGCAAGAGCCACACAGAGGGTTAATACCAGATTCACTCTGGTTTGTTTCAAGATTTCTATTTGATGTTGTGTATGAAAAAGTCAATTACCAGCTGTTAAAGGGCTTGTAAGGTAACATTATTTAAGTTGTATTGGCAGAAACTTTTCATAAAGAAGTAGATCCTTTTATTAACTTGCCTTACTTGCTACAATTGTCTGTGGAACTGCGAATCCTTATAGTCAAGGCAATAATGTTATTTTTAATGGGAGTTTGCTTTCATACAGTGGTTTCATTACTCAGCTAGCAAGTTTTTGTTTCCATCATTTGCTTTACCTCTTTCACTGTATTCAATTTTTTGAAGGAGGAAAGCCTTCAGGTTTTTTAGAGGTCTGTTAGGAATTCTATAAAGCTACATATGGCTAATAATAATGTTATAATTGCCTACTGGAATGTAACTATTAGGCATAAATTAGTTCAATCCTATTAACTTTATATTGCTCCAGCCAATTGGAAGGTCTTTTGTTTTGTTGTTGGTTTTGTTGGGTTTTTTCCCAAGACCCTTTCTAAACTGAGGAGATGTTGGAGCCAGATATCTTATGGCAGCTTTCCTTATATCACTAGAGCGTATATTCATATGGCTGGTGTCAGGTATCCTGTCATGCTACTGTGAGAAATTATTTCATGATGACAGGATAAACCTTAGGTAGGAGTGTGGTATTTGTTTTGTTTGCATTGCTGTGCCGTAACGGTATGTCCACCTTTTGCTAAGGTTGTATGTTGTTTGTCATACTGAAATACAAGCTGTCTTTCAGACTACAGGAAAACTGGATGTTATTAACTTTAAAGCCCCACGGATGCATGAAAAGCTTCTGATAAACCTGTCACAGTAGCTTGTTTTGACAGTGTCATAAAACCATAGACAATGCTGCATTAACATGTAACTGATAATTTTCATTTTAATGATGAAATAGGGAATGCTTTTCAAAAAGTAGGAGCTATTTTCATCATACACATGCCACAGATCTAAGAGGGATTTGTGATACTAAACAGGAGCTATGAACTGAAGGTATTTCAGACAGTTGTATAACACGGTGCTTTTTCATATGCAAAAAAAATCTGAATGGGAAGCTGATGCTAGAAATAAAACCCTTTACAAATAAAATTAGTGCTAGAGGAAATGATGATGGAAGGATTGGGAAGCCAGCCATATGAGGAAAGGCTGACAGGCCTGGGTCTGTTCAGCCTTTAGTAAAGATGCCTTAGGGGACACCTTGTCACCATTTTCCAGTATTTAAGGGTTTGCTACAAAGAAGATGGAGGCTTCCTTTTTAGAAGGAGTCACATGGAAAAGACGAGGTATAGTGGGAACCTGAGGACATTCCAGTTAGACCCAAGAGGAAAATTTTTCAAAATGGAACAATCAGCCATTGCAGTAACCTCCCCAGGGAGGTGGTGGATTCCCCAACATTAGACACTGAAGATAGAGCTCGACAGGGGACTGGGCCATCTTGTGTGTGTGGTGCTTTTGCCAAGCAAGGTTGGACAAGATAATCTTTGAGGTTTCTTGCAACCTGGTATTCTGTGATTCTATGTCTCTGTGAAAGTGTTTCTGTGATTACCATTAGAGTTTTTAAAAATAATACTACAGTGAAGTTCACTGTATTTGTCTTGATGTTCTATGAAATTGAGCTGATTTTTTTTCCTTGTTTTTTGAAGAAATGTCATTGCAAAAATGGTAGTTTAAAGCATCACTGTCACTGTGTTAATGCATCAAAATATTTTGAAGATTGAGGGTAATAGCTTATGTTTTGCCTTCTGAGGCTTTTTTCCTTGTTCTTGAGCTGATTCTTTATGAATTACTGAGTTAAGCTAGGAGTTTCCAGAGAAGTTTCATATCTTTTTTTCTCGTCCCCATTGCCTGAGTCTTTTGAACAGGGTCTTCATCCTGCTGTCTTTCCTCTCTCAACACTTCACCGTCTGTTAAGTACCTAAATAGAATCTCAGAGTTCTAGTCCAGTACTCTCCAGAAATGACTGTTTCGTTGGGTTCTTCCTTCATCGGTGTTTCAGGAAAGGAGGAATGGAGGCTAAATTACCTGAAATAATAACCATCCCTCACATTGAGCTCCTAGATTGTAACCGTTTTATTCAGCTGAAAACCTCTAGAATAAGTTCTGTTTTTCAAGCAAAAAGATTATATTTAACCTTGAGGTACAACTTAAATTTAGCATCCATTTTACCCTTCAGTTACATGTGTTTGACCTTGTACAAATATTCTTCTGGCCAAAATAGCCAGAAAAGCTTTTAGAATTTTTCTTTCTGTGGTGGTTTGGTGGGTATTTTTGGTGGTTTGGGGTTTTTTGGTGGTGGGTTTGGTTTTGGTGTTTTATTAATTATGGAAATTGCAAAGATCAAACAGGAACTAGTGCAAAGCATGTATTTCCAAAAGCTTAGAAACTGTGTTACGTAGTAATAAGATCTCCAGGCTCTTAAAGCAAGTACCCTTCAGATTGCAGCTGTGTTTGAATGGTGTATTAAAAGCTTTCTCATTAAATCAAGGATGATTTGTACTTTAAAAAAAAATCTGAATGTTTTTGTTGTATTAGATAAGGGCAAATTCATAGAGAAGTACAGGAAGCCTTTGTTTTGTTTAGGTTAAGTCACTTCAGGTAGAAAGTTCTGGTCTAGATCAAGGTAAAAAGTAACATTATTTTAATTATTTGTATAAAGAGTTTGATTTTTTTTTTTTATCCCTTTTGCAGCCTCTAATGGAAAGCAAACTTAAAGCATTCAGTATTGGCAAAATGAGTGCTGCCAAGCGGACTCTAAGCAAGAAGGAACAAGAAGAATTAAAAAAGAAGGTAATGGTATAAAATGAAAAATTTATTTTGTACACAGAGCTGAAAGAAGTTTGCTTTTACAACCAGCTTTGTCACCAAATTTACTTTTGGTAATTGTAGCTTTCTAAGAATGAAAGTGTTTTACACGTATAATTTATTCTTGGTGTCCATGGCATTTAGAGAGAGGGGCTTGCTTCTCTCCTTTATGGGATGTCAAGTTCTTTCATGAAATTCTGAATTAAACTGAAAGTATTGTTGACCTTTGGTTATTTTCTGTTCTTTCTTTGCTCTCTATCACTGGATTTCAGTAATTAGAGAGTACCAGTCCTATGAAATTGTTTCAATGCACATCCTTATTATTTTGTAAAACGTATCTTTGTCTAATTACTTCTTTGTGAATTAATAAAAAAGTTAAAATTTGATAAGGAATGTTAAGATCCTCTAATTTTAGGAAATAATGTAGCTTTTAGTTGCTAACTGGAAGTTTTGGAAATTCTGGGCTTTGAATTTTACACGCATGACTCTTACTACCTTTCAGTGGGCTACCTCCTCCTAGGTAACAGCCTAGCCTAATGCTAGCCTCAAGGTACACGGTAACACCGCATTTAGTGCGTCACTCAACTTGGAAGCTTTTTCAGTAACTTCTGTAGGAAGAGCATAAAGTTGATCCTGTTGTTAATCCCCTCCAGTCACATGGGTTGGCCATAATGAGAAAGATGGAATGCGTACTGTTCTCTGATGCTTAGGTCAACAAAGCTCCAGTCTCGTAATGCTGGTCTTTCATAAGGTCTTTTGTTTGGCATCTTTGGTATATTAAATTGCCATGTAAACTTTTGTAAATCAACAGTCATATTTGAGCATACCGGCCTTGTTTGCTTTATGTATTATGTGCAGTGGTCTTCCCACATTTCTCAGAAATTTGAATTCAGTCTAAAATTGAAACTGATTTGGTGCAGTTTGTAGCATGAACTCTTGAAAATAAAGAGTGTCACATAGCTAATTTAAGAATAGCTGTCTAGTGAAGGTTGTTCTGTGGTGATAGTAAATTGATTAACATTTGCTATGTAGGAGGATGAGAAGGCTGCTGCAGAAATTTATGAAGAATTCCTTGCTGCCTTTGAAGGAAGTGATGGGAATAAAGTGAAAACATTTGTAAGAGGAGGAATCGTTAATGCATCTAAAGGTATAACTAATCTTTTTTTGGGAGTAGTGGTGGTGGATCATTTGGCTTTGACTGCAGATGAAGGTTGACTTTGAATTGTATTTTAATATTAATATGTTAGATTAGAAGCAGCAAAGGAAAGTCAATGCTAAAATCTATATGCTTTGACTCACTGGGTAGATAGTAGTGTGATTTGTCTTTTAAACCTCAGAGGAAAAAATGCTTTGTTTTAAAATACCCGTTCTTCGTTCTTCACATTAAAAGATGTTAAATTACAGAAGTTTGTATTACCACTTTCTTTTATGAACTAATATATTGAACTGAATGAAGACTGAAAAAAGCATTCTTTCTAATGAGCAGTATTATGCAGCATTAGTTAATGCAAGTTGATTTTAATTATTTGTCTTGAATTTCAGAGGAGCATGAAACGGATGAAAAGCGGGGTAAAATCTATAAGCCTTCATCGCGATTTTCAGATCAAAAAAGTCAACCAAGCCAGCCATCTAATGAGAAACCTCCATCCCTCTTAATGATAGAAACCAAAAAGCCTGTAAGTTTCATATTTGAATATTAACCCATACTTAGGGGCTATTTAGAAGTGATTAGAGAATGGTCTGTGTGATCTTCCAGAGTAGTTTATTAACTTAAAAATACCTTCTTAAAAGAAGGTGGAAATTTTTATTTGCTTAATCCCATAGTAGATAAGAAGATCATGAAATGCAGAGGTCCAGTAGCCCTGTATCCAGCATATGATATATATAGTACTGCACTTTGATTTGGCTGCTGTATGTTTTTACTGAGTTCCTGCTCGTTGAGACAGAATGTTCATGAGTGCAGGTTTAGTCACTGTTGCGAAGTGACAGTTTCTGCAATCCCGAGAATTTGTCAAGTTTTAGAAACAATTCTTACTGCCATCTGTTTTTAGGTTTTTATAACTGAAAAAAAACCTCCAACCCTGACCTTTGCATTGATCCAAGGTTTTCTTGGTCAAGTTTTCTTATTTTTGGGGTTTTTTTGTGGTGATGTTTAAGAAGCCCCATTAGCTCTGAGTTGTACCAGTTTTGACCCTTTTTTGAAGCTGAACACCTTGTTATTATTTAATTTATTTTGACTTCTGCATGGTTTGTTACTTTTTTCCCCTTAAACTGAGATTTTATTGTAAAAAGTAATGGAACTACGAAGAAACAATTTGCAAATCAAGTGATAGTTACATATGATTACTGTTACTACTGTATATATGTAATGTGTAATTAATGTCTTGAATGTCTTTAAAAAGTCTTTTAATAGAGCTTGCTACAATTTTTTAAGCTTAAAGTGAATCATATGTGATACTGCCTGTTAGGGTGGGAAATGTAATGTGATAATGGATAATCCCATCCTAGCTTCCCTCCAGTTTTAAACAAAACTCAAGTTTAGGCTAGTAGGGTAATACTGGATGGGAGTTTTGAATTTCACTGTATGTAAAACTCTACAGTTACATAAATGAATTGTAGCATTTTTTTTATTATGCCAAGCTCTGTTCTATCATATACAAGTATTTGCACTGTAAGAATATTACTGCTTTTCAAATTTGTCATAAATACTTATCAAATAATGCAATCCGTTTACTCACTTGCCCTGTCCCATGGTAATTGAAGATAATGAGGTAAAAATGATTTTATTTATTTGGCAGACCCTCCCCAAAAACAAAAACAAACAAACAACTTTGCCTGGGGTGAGTAGGAAGTCCAGTTTTTCCAAAGCTGTAGTGTGTAACACAATAAATACTTTGTATGTCTGCCTATTGGAAACGTTTTCATTTAAATTTGGTCATATGAAAGCATTGTTGTTGAAGATAGAGTTCACGTGAGTTAGTTAAGGTACATATGTTACAGTAAAAAAAGAATCTAATATCCATATTCTTTGTCATTCAAGAGTGGTTTTTTTTGAGGATCTTGAACTATCTAGAGTAACTTGCTTCAGATGTATTTATATCTGAAAGGAAGCAAGAAAAGGAAATTCTTTTCACATAGAATGTTTGTGGATAAAATAATTAAATATGTATGTAAAATAACTTAGATGTACACAATTTATTTAGTGCATGACAATTTGCTAGGGGTGTAGTCAGCTTCTAAATTTCTAAGCAGAACAAAGTGACAAAATGCATCACAGATACTTTAAATTTGTATGCTTTAGAGAGTTCTGCCAGGAAAGACTTCTGTTTTGAAATCTATCATCACACATGCTGCATTGCAATAATGAGAATTAACAAAGTTTAGTTTAAGCTATCCTTAATTGTGTATTTTTCTAGCTTTGTGTTTGGTAGTGCTTAGTCTTAATATTTTCAAGTCTGTCTTTTTTTGTGTTGGTGTTTTTAGTGGTGGCTTTTTTTTTTCTCCTGTAGTTTACTTGGTTTGAAAGTTGTGGGTAAACTATGCATGGAATTTTTCTTAAATTCTGTTATATACGTACTTTTTTTGTTTCATTTTATCTGATGAAATGTTGGCTGATATATCTTTACTTTTAGCCTTTGAAGAAAGGAGAGAAGGAAAAGAAAAAGAGTAATTTGGAACTTTTTAAAGAAGAATTAAAACAGTAAGTTTGACTAATTTTTACTGTAAATAAAAAAGATGCAGGACCTTAACCTTGTTCTTACTGGCAATATTTAGGGTCATACTTGCTAAGTACTTTCCCAAAGTAGGATTATTTTGTTCTGTTTCTTTTTTCCTCAAATGCTTGTGGAGTGGTATGACTTAATTAAAAACGACGCCAATAATAAAATGCAGTATGAACCCATGCAGTTAGATGCTCCTTACAGGTATCTGTGATTTGACTGGATAATCACAGAATGTTGGGCGTTGGAAGTGGCCTCTGGAGATTATCTAGTCCAACCCCCGCCGGAGCAGGATCACCTAGAGCAGGCTGCGCAGGACAGCATCCAGGCAGGTTTTGAGTTTCTCCAGAGATGGAGACTCCACAACCTCTCTGGGCAGCCAGTTGCCATGTAATTAGTTCTCTGGTGTTTCTTGGTATTTCTCCCCTTTTTTACACTGGTTGGTGATAGGAAGTGTTTAGTGCTGTTGCCAGAAAAGACTTGTTTTGAAATCTATCATCAACCAGAGACTATAAAAGAATCAAAAAGAAAGCAAAAAAGCCAAGTATACTGGCTTCAATCTTGGTTTGTTGAAGTGAATGGCTTTCTTTACATGTCAGAGATGTTTGAGACTTTTGAAAGAGTTTGATACTGCCTTTATATGCAGAAGAATATCCAGAGCAATTAACCTGCAAAAGTAAACACAAATGCTTAAAGTATTTCAGAGATTCCAGTAAGTGAATGACTGGCTCTGTTTCTAAAGCCAGTCAAGATGATTTTTTTTGATCGGTTATGTGTGAATAGAAACTTTGATGATTGAACCAGCCATCTACCAGGATAAAAAATGGAAACCTAGTTTTTTTCCTTTGACATCTGCAGTCAGTATGTTACTTACAAGTGGAACTTGGGATGCAATTCATTTTTAGATTAGCAAGTGTGAACCTGCAAAGGAGAACACTTGTTAACGTGGTCTCATGCATTGTTAGTGACATGCAGCAAGACAAGATGAAGATATTAAGGTTTTTGGTGTTGACTTTTCTCTTTATGGGGATGTAGCAAAGGCTTTGTTAGCAGACAGACGTGTGTATCAGACTCAGAAGGAAGACGTTTTGTCAGTGTCCCTAAAACTCTGTCTGGAGGAATTGTAGTATGAGGTTCAGCTTTTCTATTAATGCAGAAATAAAACTTGTAATTGAAGCTGAGATGTGCTTTGGCTTGCATAATTTAAAAAAGCTGAATAATGCTTCAAAAATCAGATTCTTTCACTTCTGAATGTGTAACACACCAGAAAGAGCAGCACATGTATGGAGTGTGAGAGTGCCATATATGTGGCCTGATGTTAGAGATGGAAAATAAAATAATCTGTATGCATTAATAAAAAGTAGGTACTGCTTTATAAATCCATAAATGGATCTTGTGAGTAATGTCAGAACTTCACTGCTGTCTGTTTGTTAGTTGTTGTCAGTGGATTGAATTGACAACTTTGCATTCCTAGTACAGTTTCTTGTACCAGAATTTAAAGCCAAACTACAAAGAGCCAAATAGTTACTTGTATGATACTATCTTCAGAGGTATAAATTAAGATGGAGTCCTGTATGCTCTGGAAATGGTCATATGGGGGCGTCTGTCAGCCTACACGGTGGCAGCCCACACGATTAACTCTTACAAGAGGTAGGAGGAGAAACAATCACTGAGGAGTTGAGGAATCATCTGAACACTCAGTGGATCTCTGGCAGTTGAGCGTGCAATTCGGGTTCTTATTTCTTGTCTTGTAAAGTGCTTCTCAAACCAAGTCAGATCTGTTTGAGGTTAAAAACCCCTGACGTTATGAATGAGGAAGCATGTAGCTGTTATAATTCTGGTAGGTATGTTCTAGTTGATTAAAGAGAAATTAAAACATACTGGCAATTTGGATTTTTTAACAAGCAATTTATTTATTTTTTTAACAAGTTTGATGTTAAAAATTCTTCTGTTTCTAAAGTTAATTGAAAATTTAGAATCAGAAGTTCATGATGGTATTAAGTTGTTACTCTTGTTAAACTTGTTTTATAGAATACAAGAGGAGCGTGATGAAAGGCATAAAACAAAAGGTAGATTGAGTCGTTTTGAACCACCCCAGTCAGATTCAGATGGCCAGCGTCGTTCAAGTAAGTAGATGTTATTTTTCATGTTTCTTTGGGCACAATATTTGTAGACTAAATTATATATATTTTTCTTCTATTTAGTGGATGCTCCTTCAAGAAGGAACAGATCATCTGGTGGTAATATAGATTCTTTTCTCAATTCAATATACTGTTGTCACTTAAATGCATAGCAAGAATTATGACTTCTTTTTTCCCCTGTTTTTTCCTCCATCGCTGTAGTACTGGATGATTATGCACCAGGGTCACACGATGTTGGAGATCCAAGCACAACAAATTTGTATCTTGGAAACATTAATCCTCAGGTAAGTTTGCAGGGGGAATTGGCCAGCCCCTTTTCAGTGGTCTGTGGAGACAGGACAAGGGGCAATGGCTGTAAACTGGAGCACAGGAAGTTCCGCACCAACATGCGGAAGAACTTTTCCCCAGTGAGGGTGACAGAGCCCTGGGACAGGCTGCCCAGGGAGGTGGTGGAGTCTCCTTCTCTGGAGATATTCAAGACTCGTCTGGACGCCTATCTGTGCAATATGAGCTGGGGAGCTGCTTTGGCAGGGGGGTTGGACCCGATGATCTCTTGAGGTCTCTTCCAACCCCTACGATTCTGTGATTCTGTAACCAAGGAGTTCCAACCAAGCTTTTGGCGTGTGTGGGGCCAGCTGGCTTTCTTTTTTTTTTTTTTTTTTTTTCCAGTGGGATTTTCCCCCCTTTCTATTTTAAACTATACACATGTTTAAAGCAACATACTAGGTACAGTTGGTGACTGTAGAGACAGTATTAGTTTGAATAAAAGCTCTGTACATGATGCTGCACAACTTAAGGTTTAGGCTATTGCTTATTAAATGTGAAAATGCTTGGTTAAAACTATTTTTCCATGGATATCTCCATGAAAGGTGGATCATGTCTCAAAAATGTCAGTGTGTTCAGTTTAAAATGCAATTTTTCTAATTATTATTCTGTATTAGATTGCACTGGGAAGTTATTGATGTATTGATGTGTTTCAAGAAACAAAAAATTAAAATCTTGACATTTGGACAGGAAAATGACTGAGCATCTTAAAAATGCAGTAGCAAGATGCTAATTTTTACCTTTTTTTAATGTAGATGAACGAAGAGATGCTATGTCAAGAATTTGGACGCTTCGGACCATTAGCAAGTGTTAAAATTATGTGGCCAAGAACTGATGAAGAAAGAGCAAGAGAAAGAAATTGTGGCTTTGTTGCCTTTATGAACAGGAGAGATGCTGAAAGAGCATTAAAGAATTTAAATGGTAAACAGATTTCTCAGTTGGTAATTATTTTTGTAGGAATATGAAGAAGTAGCTGTAAGCATATGTTTGTGGTAAATTATTGGACTAATACAGCACTGGCAGTGTTTTTAGTTTACACTGACTTTTACTGGCAGCCGGATGTCATCACTCTGTAGCATACATAAGGGTTGGGAGAAGTGGTGGCGCTTGCTGTGGGTAAAGATGTGAAATTTCTGACTGATTTGAAGATGTGAGCTGGAGATAATGTTTGATAATCTCTCCTCTGTAAACAGACTACTTTAAGAAGAAATGTATTGCTTGTAGTTGTCCACCAACTGGGTTTTTTTGTGGATAAATTTAAGTAGTGCACAGGATATAAGTAGTAATTGGTTATAAATATGTTTTTTTGAATAATGGCTAGATTCCTAATACTGAAGAGGTAACTTTCTGCACCATGCATCTGATTCTGCACGTGGACTGTCTTGCCTATCTTGTATTTGGAGAGGGGAAAAAAAGATGAAATAAAATATCTTAGATGAAGAAATCTGTCCATACAGTTGAAGAAGAGCCTAAAAATAAAAAATGGGCATCCTTGACAAAAAGGATAGAAAATGAAAGGTTGCCCTTACAATGGTTACTCAAAACAGTCCTTGACTAGGATAGTAAGTAGGCTTACAGTATGTAGGAGGTCTAAATTATATTTGTTTTTTTAGTAACATAACTTGTATTTGTTATTATGAAGAAAACATTTATAGTACAAGTAATATGAATAATATAAAGATTACTGTGTTCATTCTGATGTGCTGAATGTCAGATGTTTTAATTTTTTTTCCCCCAGCAATTCAAGGAATTGTGTATTGTAGTCTCCTGAAGATGTATGTTGGTAGGGGTCGATTAATAACATGTGTCATGTAATAGGCTTTCATTTGCACATGGTGTAGTGGCTTAGATATGATGCAGCAATCAACAGTGTAAGCAGAAAGTAAACCATGGCAGGTAGAACTCAATGCTACACTTGCATGGAGAAATCTCAAGTGACACTAACAGAATGGTGGCTTTGTGGTTTGTTTTTGTTTTTTTACTTTAATTTCTTCAGGCAAGATGATAATGTCGTTTGAAATGAAGCTAGGCTGGGGCAAAGCTGTACCCATACCGCCACATCCAATATACATTCCGCCTTCTATGATGGAGCATACCCTCCCACCTCCTCCGTCAGGACTGCCTTTTAATGCCCAGCCTAGGGAGAGATTGAAGAATCCTAATGCTCCAATGTTACCACCACCAAAAAACAAGGAAGATTTCGAGAAGGTAACTTAAAGTACCCTGGGCCATATCTCATTGTTAAATACAACGTCTGTGACAGTATTTCAATGGCTTCGTAGATTTGCATTGTTCAGGCTGACTTTGGCGGCCCTTAGTATGCAAGCTCTGGTTCCCTGCTGTAGCCCAAGGGAACATACTTAATTCCTGAAGCTCTGTTTCATGTCTGTGTTAGGGCACAGCATATCGGGTCTTGATTTATTTTAGTGCTGCTTTAAATCTGGCTATCATTTTCCCCCTCCAGGCTCCCTGGATTTTTTTCTCCTACGTCCCCCCCTTTTGTTGGCTGCCAAATTGCAGTATCTAAATTGTTTTCTTTAGAGAAAATACTGTGGTTTAATTTGGGTAGCGTTATTTTTACAGTAGAGGAGTTGATGTATTTTGTGTAGAAGGTAATTAATCTGGACATTGAGTAAGTATTTTATGCTACTTACGGAGTCAGTTTTCAGTCTTTTTTTCTGGAATATTAGCTGATAAAAGGGTAAGTATCTTGTAATCACAAACCAACTTGATTTACATTTGTAAGAATTTGTTGATTCTTTGAATGACCCTTAAATGTTAGGGCCATTTTTTGTAAGACTTGGGAATAAAGTAATATCAACATCATCCAAGTCAAATAGTTTAGAATCTTTTCATAAATCTAAGAACTCATTTCTTAATTATATTCAGTGTAGTACCTATTCAGTGCATCGATGTACATTCTGACAGGAATGTTCTGATACTTTGCAATTGGTGAACCTTTATGGTTCACTGACACAACCATTTGCTTTTTGTGTAATTGCTTAGTTATAACTTCACAGCAGTGATTGCCTGCAAAACTTGTGATAGATGTGTAGTATTTTCATTGCATATGTATATTTTTGCTTGTTACTTGTTAACAATACTCACATATTCTATGTTTATTATCTGATGTGACTTCATATACAGACTCTGTCGCAAGCCATAGTCAAAGTGGTTATCCCAACAGAAAGGTACATGTTTTTCTTTATTATTACTGATCTAAATATAGAAAATTTCCCCTTCGGAATTTTAAAGAAAAATGGTGATGTTGAGGAAAAGGTAATGGCTTGACTGAGCAATGGTTCTTGAGAAAAATGTGTGCATCTTACAGTCACATTATCCTTAATCTATTTTTTTAAGTGAGGATAGATTTAACTAATTGCCTTTTGCATTGAGTTTGAGCACTGGAAATATTTGCACAGTAATGCAGTTACCTAGGGAAGACTAGGGTGGAATAGCTTATCTTACAGACAGTGTGTGAGTCCTGACATAAACCTCAGAGTACTTCATAGGTAGGAGGCAGCTGGCTCCAGTGTGGTGCTGTTGGGTTTTTTCCCTTTTTTTTTTTTTTTTAAACATAGACAGTTTGTAACCAGTTCAGTTAAAAATCTAGGTTTTGGGGGGTTTTTCGTTTTTTTTTTTTTTAAAATGTGCAACAGTTAATAATTTTGGTGGCTGAAAACAGTAGTTGTGTAGTGCAAGGGTATTTTTACATTTTGTTCCTGATCAGTCCTACTGCTTTCACACTAGTCTAGGTATACTCTTGCTCAGTTAAGCTAAAACCTTTTCCCAAACATAGGAACACAACACTGTTTTAAAAGTAAATAAGCACAAAAGATTACCAAATTCTCTTTGACATTGGCCTTGGTGAGCAACACCAGCTGAACTGTCTGCGGCAGCGGGGGACCAGGAAAACATCATGGGATGGATTGGGAAAGTATACAGTTTTTGACCAGACATTGGTACGATCGGCTCCAATAAATGTGGTTTTATTATAACTGAAAAAAATTTTTTTTGTTGGCCAACTTAAGCTAAATGACATTTTAAATAATGCACTTAAAACTATCATCTTTTTTTACTACACTGTTTTAATTGTCACAAAGTCCCTTTTTTCTTTTTTCTTTTTTTTGCGCGTGTGTGTGTGGGGAAGAAAGGTTTGTGAAGCTAGCTGTAGTGATATACCAACAGACTTGGCAATAGGTGCTCAGGTGCACTAGTATTTTTGATGAGATTTTAGGACTGTACAATCTGTGTTGAGTAGAGACATGAATAATTAGGATGATCAGGAGGAGCCTTGATTTGAGAAACATTGAGTAGTAGAACAAGCACTTATAAAGCTACAGTGCTTACAGACTACTTAGCTTTCAGAGAAAAATGTTTCCATTTTATTTACGGTAGCATTTTGAAAGCTTGTATGATAAGAAAAGCTTGTGTTAATTGAACTGTATTTGAAAAATACTTTACAGAATTTTTTTCCTGATTACTTTCAAAGATGCTAATGACAGCTGCCAAGACTATTATGCAGTGCATCGTGTCTTGAAAAAATTTGACTACCTTCAGTGGGATATTGCATTTAATTATTCTCCTTTGTTTGAAAATGTTCGGTATCGTTTTTTAAACATCTCTGCTAAGCAGAAAACCTTGAGTATATACGATCGGGGTTTTTCTGAGAAATTCACTTTCAAGTAGTCATATCCCAAAATGCATGTCATATCCTCTTTCAAATACAGGATGTACTGGATCTGTTTTTATACATTGAGGTCTCTTCAAAGCAGATCGTCTTCAGGCATAAACTGTTCTTATGCAACTTTATTGTACCAATGAGAGAAAAATTAGGTGAAAACTGATGGTGTGATTCTGCAGGAAGCCAAAATTTATAATGTTGAATTTGCCTTAAGGTAAACAAATGGTGTAATAGCTCAGATGCTTGAAAGCTATTTGTAAATTTCTTTTTTTTTTTTACTGATGTTTTCAAATACAGTTCATATAACAAGAACAGGCTTGCTATTCAGACTTTCAGAACACTGCTCTAAATAAAATGGCTACAGAATTATTGAGACTATGTCCTCTTTACAATGTTTCTGGGATTATTAAAAAGCAGACAGGAAGTGTGAGCTGTAGGTAGCTGTCTGGGGGGGGGTTTTCTGTAATATTTGAAGCAAATGTAGATCTAATAGTAGCTGGTATAAAACATAATTTACTAAGTTTGCAGATGGTGGGTTTTGTTACTATATTTTTAATTTGAAATTTTTTTATCTAGTGCATTATATCTGGCAGATCTTGATTATTCATGGCAGAAAATGAATCACCTCATTACTTAAAATAATAGAAAATTCTGCAGCTTTTCAATGTAAAGTTTTTTCAATTTCAGTTATTAAAAAAATTGGTAAAAGGAAATCTACTGAGATACATGTAAAGGAACAATATCCATTTGTTACATCTAATAAAATAAAAAATATAAAAATCTGTATTTCTCGTTTGCATCACATTCAAAGGACATGTGCTGTGAAGCTTTTGAGGTATGTAGGTTATCTATATTTGAAAATTCAGGATCTTGTTTCCATAAGAGTCCAGAAGGTTGGAAACTGGAGCTCACTCTTCATTACAAAGCTTACATGACTATCTCCTGTAAGCATGCTTATAAGTGGCTTTACATTTTCAGATGTGGCTTGAAAAATGTGCACTTAGCATCTGCTTCTCGTCTGTCTCAGGATGTAATGCTGAATGGAACAGATACAGATTTTTATCATTTTTTAATTGTCATTTCGTTCACTTGAGTGTGTGAGGGAGGAATCTTGGGTGGTATGAGACAAAATGATGGAGTTTTGTTCTATGTCAATAGCTGAGTCTTGACCAAAACCAGATTGATTAATGAAACCATTGCCTGGTTTGGCATCAAGAAGGCTTTTTGCTTTCACACATGAATAGTGTGAAAGCTGAATGCAGTTTCTATTGAACATTGAAAGACGTGCGTGTGTTCAATTTTGAGCATATTGTTCAGCCAGTTGCTCCTCTGTAGAACTTAGCTCTTTGGTCTTAGTTCTAGGCAATTTAGATGAGGGCTTAGTTTTTTGATAGTTAATTGTACTTTGGTGTTCAGCTGCCCATTTTTATGTGCAAAGACTATTAAGCTTTTACTAAGCAAGTGATGGTTGTAGGCTAAGCCGTGGAAATTCAGGAATGAGATCTCCTCTTAAATTCTTACTCCACCACTCCTAGGCATGTTTTATTTTAGAATGCCCGTGTCTATGATGCAAGGCTATGATACGTTCTATGTTACCTTATCTCTTATACAGTTTTCTTAACAATACAGCAAAATAATCTCCTGTAGTATCTTAGGTGGAGTGTAGTTTTATATAGTGTTAGGTCTGAATCAATTTTTCTTTAACTGTGTTGTTGTTGTAGGAATTTGCTCGCTTTGATACATCGCATGATAGAGTTTGTGGTACGGGAAGGGCCGATGTTTGAAGCCATGATCATGAACAGAGAAATCAACAATCCAATGTTCAGGTGCCTCATTACTTTGCTTCAGTTTGGAATAGTGCTGTTTTCACTGTTGCTAATACTTTTTACTTCTGTAGTAATAGTAAGAGTTGCTTTTATTGTGCCTGACTCTGTGCAGATTTAAATTTTACAAATTGTACAAATGCTTATGCTATCTTTTCATGAAGAAGCCTGCACTCTTCATTGCAGTTGTCACTATTTTAAAATAAGAAAGGGAAAAAAAAATCCTCCCCCCCCCCCAACAAATGTGATGTAAAAGTCTAACCTTTAAGAAGAGCTGGGAGTCATTTTTCTTTGCTGTCCAGGCAAAAAGGATTGAACTTTAGCTGACATAGAGTTTTCAGAATTTCCAGCTCTTGTCATTGATGGAATAGAAAAGGATCAGTTTCCAAATTCCATGTGAAATGGAGTCTCTAAAAAAGCATTTTCAAGGAAATATCTGATGACATTTTTAAAATACCTTACTTGTAGTAAAGTTGAATTGCATAATTGTCATTTTTATATAGAAATTGAGAAAATATGCAGATCAAAATACCTTGGCCATTAAAGGTCAGGTGCCCACCCCCACCCCTTCCCTCCAGTGTTGTCAGAATGTTCTGATGCATAATTTACAGGTGGAAATCTTCATTAAGTATTCAGTCTTAGCACCCTAACTTGTGCTGAGGTTGCAGTTGCTCCTGTATTGACTCTTTGCACTGATGAATCTTATGCTTTCCTGTGGGGTTGCAGTTTTTCTTTTTGACCCTGTTTGTTCTTCTGTCTTCTGAGATGCTATGCATCTGTGGGATTCTGCTGTCTGCTTTGGAGGTTGCATGTGTGTATGTGTGGAGTTGTGTTTGCTCTGCTGTTAGGTGTACATGATCTTAGCTATCTTGTGTCACTTAGTAGCTGAGGTAGGATTCTCAACAGGGTTTGATTATGGGGTTTTTTGTTGCTTCCTTTGAATTTCTGGTATGTTACAAAATAATTTGTAACGCATTTTGTATCTTTGCTCTTTGGTTTAGGTTTTTATTTGAAAACCAGACTCCAGCCCATGTTTATTATAGATGGAAGCTTTATTCAATTCTTCAGGCAAGTAAAATTTTAGTTGCAATTCTAACAACTACAAACATGATAAAATAACATGGAAATAAAAATAGTTTTATTCTTTTAGGGAGATGCTCCAACCAAGTGGAGGACAGAAGATTTCCGTATGTTCAAAAATGGATCCTTCTGGAGGCCACCACCGTTGAATCCATACTTGCATGGGATGTCAGAAGAGCAGGAAACAGAAGCATTCGTGGAGGAACCAAACAAGAAGGGTGCACTTAAGGAAGAGTATGAGCTTCTATCAGTTTATAGTGTTGTTTTAACTACTAAGTTGCTTGGCTTTTTCCTCTTGTGTTTTTGTAATTACATGTCATCCCTAAGTGTTGTCAATGTTACTTAGAAACCCTTAACCTCAGAGCTTTTCAGTTAGTCTTTCTTTGATTATACTTGTTGCTAAATACGTTGTGTATTTGGTTGGATTTGTCATCATTGAACAGTGAGTTCTTTCTATCCCGCCATTATTAACTCTTTATTTGAAGGGCATTGGAAAGACATCTGTTGGCTGAGGACCTTTCTCAACATTGTTATAAACTCATGAACTAAACAGTTATTATAACCTTAAGTAGGAAGATACAGATCATCAGAGTTCTTTGCTGGGAATTCTGAATGTGGTGGGGGTAGCTACAGTAGTTGAAATATATGCGTGACTTCCTTAACTTTGCTGTTACTGTTCCAGCTGTTTTCTTAGCATGAAGAATTTTTTCTTGTTTTATTTTTTTCATAGTTATGATACCTGTCACGGTTCTGGAGTATTTAATACGTGATTTATTTCTTATATCTTCTTTTTTGAGAGGCTCAGAAATATATTCTTTTGAGAGGGTTCTCTGTATATGGAGGTCATGGAAAATCTGAAATAATTGCTTCTTACTAGCTTTCTGAATATAATGCTGTGTGTTTTGCAGCAGTAATTACTTGCATGGTTTTGATTTATCCATTTTTATTTAAGCTTAAACTAAATCCGAAAAGGTAATTACTTTATTAGAGATACTGATCTGTTGCACTAGGATTTCTGTATGTAGTCAAGACTTGAGGGGAAATTTTTTGCACTGTGTTTATGTAATGTGGATGCAGATGGTCGTGAGTCACTGAAAAAACTCAGGCAACAGAATATAAAAATACTTAAAATTACTTTTGTCCTAAAGATGGAAAAATCAAACACATCATTAAGTGGAAATTCTCCAAAGTGCTGCTAACTTTCTATTGAAAGTATTAAAATTCATTTGATTTCAGGCAGAGGGACAAGTTAGAGGAAATTCTGCGTGGATTGACACCTCGGAAGAATGACATTGGTGATGCGATGGTTTTCTGCCTCAATAATGCGGAAGCTGCTGAAGAAATTGTAGACTGCATTACAGAGTCATTGTCTATTCTGAAGACTCCTCTCCCCAAGAAGGTGTGGAGATTTTGTATAGTCTTGTATTTTGCAGGAAGAGCTCACTTAACAGCATGTGCATGTAATTTACAAGCAGTGTTTCAAATAGCATTTAGATTTTGTATTAAAACGTGGACTGGAATTTAAATAAGCTTTTTTCCCTGTTGGAATTTGTTACATACTTTATTCCTTCTGAACCTGCTTGTAAAAAATGTTCTGTCATGCAGTGAAGTTGAAAATAGCAGAATACTGTTCAAACAAGGAAGTAAAATTGGAATTCCATGTAATACTGAGTAATACCATGTTACAGTATTACTTAATTAGCTTAATGGGGCTAATTACCTCTTAAAATGTTTATTAACAATGTGGCTGTGTTACACTTAGTTTATCTATCAGCATCAAATTAGAACTGTCCTGTATTCTTTCTGGAAAAATGCTTGCATTTTCAGGATAGTTTAAATGCTAGAATTAGCTTAATTTGAATGCTCTTTATTCTAGATTGCAAGATTATATCTCGTGTCAGATGTGTTATACAACTCTTCAGCTAAAGTTGCCAACGCTTCCTACTATAGAAAATTGTAAGTATAATATTTTAGGTAATTATTTTTAAGAATATCCTTATATTCAGTATTGTACAGCTCTGGATGAACGTTGTTTTAGAGAAGTTAAAACTTTTCTATGAGACTACTGTTACAACAATGATGTTTATATCTCTTTACATGAAAATGTATAGGAGGTAGCATGTTAGGGCATAGGATTGCTTTGTAATGCAAGAAAGTGTATATGTCCTGTGGAAGGGACCTCTTGTGTGGGCCTCAGAGGTGAGAGTAACTTGTGCCTTTTCTTTACAGAAAGAGAGCCTGTAGAAAATATTAACGATAAGGTATAGCGAATAATCCATGCAAATAAGTCCATTTTTAAAATGGATTTCTTAATTAAAAGGTGTTCTTAACTATTCATGAAGTTTGTAGAATTTATAAGGGGATTATGTACTTTGTTTCTATGGTGCTGAGCAGCATTTAAGAAAAATGTCCAAGGGAGGAGAGTACCTTTGTTTTACTTAGATATTTGATTGTGTTTACTACCTGGAGTTTCTCTAGTGTTATAATAGCATGATGAATATTCAGCATGTTACAAAGCTGTAGCGGTTCCAGACAGTGATTCTTGTTGCACTGTTTCTGTGGTGCGGCATTTTATTTTTTTTGTATGTTGAGAGTAGCTCAAAGGAAGCTAGACAGCTGTTACTGTGCTATCACTGAAGGCATCGAGTAAATCAGAATAAAAAAATAACCAGGAATCTTTAAAAATTCAAATTGATTTTTTGAGACAATTCTTTCGTTGAATATAAGGTTATAAAACTCCTTTTATCCTCCTCCAATCTTTCCAGGCTGTGTAAAGAGACTGCAGCAGATGTGAAGATCTCCCTTCACAGTTCTGTTGTTGTCCAAGGTGATTTAATATATAGTAATCATATTTGCTTTATAGTTCAGTTCATGGCTACTTATAGGGATCAGAACCTTGTGCTTTTGAGTCCTGTGTCCCAGGTATTTTCTTTACTTATGTATGTCCAGAAAACAGATATTACGAAGTTTAACTAAAGAAATGTATATGTTTAATTCTAGTTTTGAAACAAAATTATGTCAGATATTCTCTGATCTCAATGCTACTTACCGTACAATACAAGGCCATTTACAGTCTGAAAATTTCAAGGTATGTATTTCACTGTTATTTACGTGACATAGCAGTCTAATAAATAGATGTTCCTGCACAAGAGATTGCATACTATAATAGGTAGCTTAGACCGCAAGCTTCCTAATTAAGCTTTTGTTTTTATCTTTAACAATAAATTTTCTCTTGCAAAGATAGCCTTCACATTAAAGAAGAAAATTAGCATCTTACAGCTACAAAGCACTGGTAGATAGATAGTTGTGGAGTTGAGAGGATATTTGTCTAGTACTTGAATTACACACAAGGCCTTCTAGCTTTCTGATTATTTTTGGACCACCTATATTTCAGTTTCAAAAATAAATTTGGGCTGCTCAGTGAGGTAAGAAACTGCTGAACATAACAGTGTAGTGGATCACACTTTTTTGTGATATTTAGGCCTTATTTCTTGAGGTCTGATAAGCAGTCTGACCATGGGTAGTTGAGAGTTTATTTTTAAGACAAAGGGCTCTGCTGCTTGCCATTCTCATGCCCAGCCTAGCTTTTCCTTTTTCCTTCTGTTTTAAAGATGCCTCTGCAGGTTTGTGTGGTTGATTTGGTTTTGGTTGGTTGTTTTTTTTTAAAATCAGAAGCTTTAAATACAAAGCTTACAGTCTAGTTAGGGATTTTGTATTAAGGTCTTTATCCTAGTTTTCCTACTTGCTCTGCTCCCGGTTGCTCTTGACTAAGAATCAGTCTTAGTTATCTGCTGCTTTAAAACTGTTTATTAAATTATATGGTAAACACAGCTAGTGGATTTTTTTTTTTAAATACCTGTATCTTCAGATACTTACAATGTGTTAAGGTTGAGCTGAAACCCATCATTTCAAATATATTTCACTTCTACAAAAAAAGCAAAGTAGAAACATTATTTCGTTTGAATAGTATGAATAAGCCAGTGTTAATTTTAGCTATTTTATTTTACAAAGGAGAAGTTACTTTCTGTTACATTTAGTAAGGGAAGCTGCTTAGCACATCTGGGCAGAAGGAAATTAACTATTAGGATAGGAACTCTGAACAGTGGCAGTTGATAATGTAACAGGAATTTACAGGGGAAATGAAATCCAAATGAGAATTTTCAGAGAGAAGTTCCTAAGTACATATATTTGTAAGATGACTAGTCTTGCCCAGAATGGTGTCACTGTAATATACTCCAGTATGGAACTACGTAGGAGTAGCTGTCTACCATAGTAGTTCTTAGTGCTGTCTTTCCCATCACTTAAAAATTCTTAGTGCAAATTTATCAGCTTATTTTTTTCCTATTGCTTCTAGCAACGGGTGATGACATGCTTCCGAGCATGGGAAGACTGGGCCATCTATCCAGAGCCATTTCTGATCAAGTTACAGAATATTTTCTTGGGGCTTGTAAATATCATGGAAGATAAGGAGACAGAGGTAAGTGACTTTGGTAGTGATGCTAGCAGATGGTGAGGAGAAATGTGTAAATATAAAATCAGCATGGCAAGGAGTATTTTGGTATCTCTGTTAAGGAGAATAAACCTTCTGAATTCTTGCTCTTAAATACAGGTGTTACAGCGATTTTCAAATGTAAAAACTGTTTAATCTTTTTATGCATTTGTTGCTTGTTGATCAGGTGATGTAGAGGCATTACATTGTGAAACCATTTCAGAGCAAAGACAAAACGATGGGTATTTCCATTGTATAGGAAATACTCAGTAGTTATTTGTGAGTTTTGAGTTATAATTACAGGCATGAGTTTAATTTCTAGCCCTTTAAAATAGCTAGGAATCTGGCTGCCTTAATCGTCTGCTTTATTTTTGTGTGAGTGTCAGGCATGAATGTAACAAAGCTGCCTGAGCTTTCTTAGTTTGAGGAAGGTTGTGATAGATCATTTGCACCAGTAATATACTACTTTGATGTTTGCTGTGTTGTATTAGAGCAGTAGGATGCTAACTTGCTAGTTATGCTACAGCAAGTTGCTGTTGTAGAAGTTATTTTAGGCAGGATGTGTAGCAAATTTCAGTTATTTCATGGTGACATGTATAAATTCTTATTTGGTATTTTGAATAGGTGAATGTGTGCTAATCTGTTATGTGTAAATATTATCTAACAATCAAGACAGTGGACACTAATAAACAGCTATCTGTTTAGTATAAATCCATTTTGTAACTGTGGAAACATGCATTTCAGAGCAGGTGAGGGACCTACAGTATCACTGGAAGGTTAGCTTATTTCCCTTAGTAGCAGAGCAGGGTGAACTTGTATGTCAGAAGGACAGTGTCTGTATCTATCAAGTTACAGAATTTAGGTGTATTTAGCATTTGTGTTCCTTAAATGTGTATTCTGCCAAATAGTTGATTTCTGTCAGCGGTTCAGATTACTGGTTCTCAGGGCATCTTTTATATGCTGTAAGTATAATTTATCTGACTAATTGGCTCTTTTAGAGCTAAACCTCAGCTTAATATCTTTTTCTTTTGAATATAGGCATTACAAAGTTTCCATTACATAGTGGAAAAATTCCAAGCTTTTGCTTATAATTTTATATAGGATGATATTGTTAGGGATTTCCTCTGCAATAAGCAACTGTGCTTGGTAGCAAAAATTGTTCAAGTTGAGTGGCTTGTTTTTTTGTATTTTGTTGCTTTTAAAGCTACTTCTTTTTGAAGAAATTAATTGATAATTGGAGAGGTAAAGAAAAGCAATGTAGGTTGGGTTTGGTTCGGGTTATTTTTTTTTTCCCCTTGAAATGACTATTTATTCTTTCTTTTCAGGAAGTACCAGATGATCTTGATGGTGCTCCCATTGAGGAAGAGCTTGATGGTGCTCCACTAGAAGATGTGGATGGAATTCCTATTGATGCTGCTCCTATTGATGATCTGGATGGAGTCCCAATTAAATCGCTAGATGATGATCTTGATGGAGTTCCTTGTATGAAATGTTTGAACTTTACTTTCCATTTGAATATTCAATTTTTTATGATTTCTTAATTTTTCCCCAAAAATAATGTTTGCAAGTACAGCCAAGTGTATCTTTGTAAAATGTTGAATTAATTAATTTCAATTTGTACTAGGAAGAATTACTTCAAAAGCTTCTTTGGGATTATAATTGCTTCAGAGACACAGTAGGTGTCTTCTGCTATTATGGACGTTAACTTCTAAATCCTAATTTCTTCTCTTTGCAAATAATTAAATGATATAATATGCTTCAGTGTTTAAATCTGATCGTTAGGTTATCTTTCTGTGAGATTTTTGCAGAGCTTTGGAAACTTTTTTTCTGTGTCTGTTTCTCCCAACAGTGGATGCGGCTGAAGACTCAAAAAAGAATGAACCTATATTTAAAGTTGCCCCTTCAAAGTGGGAAGCAGTGGATGAATCAGAACTGGAAGCTCAAGGTTAGCTTTCTAAGTATAAACTAAAATGGTTCCCTGAGTAAACTGAATGCTTCATGTCATTTAGGCGTGGTGGCTTTAAACTGAAGGAGGGGGAGATTTAGAGTAGATAGATCTAAGGAAGGGTGGTGAGGCAGTGGCACAGGGTGCCCGGAGAAGCTGTGGCTGCCCCCTCCCTGGCAGTGTTCAAGGCCAGGTTGGGCGGCCTGGGCTAGTGGAGCCCATGGCAGGGGGTGGGACTAGATGGGCTTTGAGGTCCCTTCCAACCCAAACCTGTCTGTGATTCTGTGAGAAACAATTTCCAGCTCAATATGAACAAATATTAAAAAAAAAATTAATCTGGGTATGTCTTTGGCAGTATTTCTAAATATTTGTTTGGAAGATAAAATTTTACAAGCTGATAAATACTTGGCTACTTTTGAAGGACTTAGTGAAGCATGATATACTGTGTAAGTGAATAGCTCTGTAAATAGTAATGGTTCTGATAACATGCAGTTTTTAGTATTTCTACTACAAATCTATCTACAAATACTAATTTTCAGACTGTGATGGCTTTTCCTTACTGTCTCTTCTAGCTGTTACTACTTCAAAGTGGGAGCTTTTTGACCAACATGAAGAATCTGAGGAGGAGGAAATTCAAAAGTAAATACTTTCTAATTCTGATGACAGCATATTCATTTTCTGCCTCTAACATGGAGTTTCTTTAGAACTCCTATAAGATAGATGTAAGATAGATTGTAAGAGTAGAACAGAAATGAAATTTTGAAAGTAAGAAAATGTGGAAAAATCAGGATTTTAGTGAAGCATGCTTTCAGTCCCTGTTGTTGTTTTCTGACACAGTAAATTGCACCTTTTGGCAGTTAGCCATAATCTTCAAATTTATGTTGATTTCATAACTTAATGTCAAATCGTAAGAACTAAAGTAGTAGTATTTTCAGTTAGCAAATCTTGCTTCCAGGTATGTATGAACGTATTTAAACCTTTGCCTCTTGCTCTCAAGACAAACACAGTTGAATAATATTCTGATGTGTAGGGTTTTTGGAGGCTAATAGACTCCATGCCATCTGTTGTTTTTCAGCAGTCTGTTCTTTAGACAATTGAGAACATCTATTAGTAATGCTGTAAGTGTCTTAGTGGGTTGTGTTACGTGTAGTCCTGCAGCACTCTAGTGGCCAGTCTAGGAATATAGTTTGGAATAGCTGCATGTCTCAGGTTTGCCTCCAAAAAGCAGAAGTGTAATAAATTCTGTTCTTTGATAAAACGTGATTACAGCACTTAAATAGATTTTTTTTTTTTTTTTTTTTTTTTTTTTTTTGGGTGGTGGAGTTCTTTAGCTGAGCTACATACAGATTTGGTGATTATAAATTTGAAGAATTCTTCTGTACTCTTCTTATATGTAAATTATCTGAGTAATAAAACCTAGTATTAAATATTAAGATACCTATCTCACAGCTGGAGAATGTATTGTAGCCGCAGGCTGTTATGTAACAATCTTACTTAACAGATTTCAAAACTAGTAATGAATCATAGAAGATAAGTAGAAGAGATGGTAAATTTGTGACAGATAATTGTCTTTTTATATATCTATATATAATCAGTTAATCTGTATGTTTTTTGTAAAGTCAAGAAGAAGAAAGTGAAGATGAGGAAGACACTCAGAGTTCTAAGTCAGAAGAGCAACACATGTATTCCAATCCTATTAAAGAAGAAATGCCTGAATCCAAATCATCAGTCAAATATTCAGAAATGAGTGAAGAAAAGCGTGCCAAACTCCGAGAGATAGAGGTCAGCCTGTGTTTTTTGTGCCACCCTGTGGTACCTTTCCAATCCTTCCCCCACCTCCCTGAGTTCTCTACAATATAATAGGGAATTATTTTTACTGAAGTAATTCTAGTCCTCCTATATAGTGATATTTTTTTTTTGGTCCAGTGTATTTTTATAAAGGTATGTTTGTTTACAGCCTTGCCCTAATTTGACTTTAAAAATAATGCAGGAGAAATTGAGTCAGGATATTGCATGTTGAGAATCACTCTTCTATTTCAGTCTCTTTTTTCAGTACCACTGGTGGCCTTTGGTTGCTTGGGTTCCTCTACGTTTTCCTCCTCTTGGCAAGCAGGAGTGACTTTTGGATGTGGCCTTAGTCCTATGCCTTTCTTGTTCTTTCTGTCTCTTGCCTTGAAGTGTCTGTATTTGATTGTGTTTAACGCTTTTCACTGTGTCAGTCATCAAAGAAAGAAGTAGATGCAACTAAGTCAGATGGTCCGGGAAATGGGGCATTTTAATTTAAGACCTTCAAATAGACCTGCAGTTTATTAGGGCGTACTTGATCTTTTATCCTTTTTTTCAAGCGTAGGTGCAAGTCTAGCTGGTAATGGCTGATAAGCACAGATTCATACATCTTCATGCTGGCTTCTGAGTTTATGGTTGGCTGAGAAGTAACTAGAACTAAAATTTAGCATGAGCTGTATCTAGCAGTGGAGTTTTTCTGTCCCACATTGCCATTTGAAAACAGGCATGTATCTTTCCAGCTTGTATTCAGTATTTAAATACATAGAATACTGAAATTCTTGTACCTTCTGTTCAGTGCATTAAAGTTACATTAAGAAGCTGCTAAATTACTTGTCACAGTTGTAGCAACTCCAAGTGACAGATTATTATTTGGTTAAAATTTTGAAAGTGGAATTGTAGCTGCCTATTTATTTATGCTATAAAGGACTAGTTAGCTAAAATCAGACATTAGCCAGGCCCCATAATATTCTTCTAAGATATGCAAGCAGTAATACTTTAAAATATCACAACTGTTGTTTCTCCCAAATATGCTTCTGTTTAATAATTTAGATTATTAAAATTAATGAACTGTAACTAAGCAGTTAGAAACACCTTGGATTGCATAGCAGTGTTAAAATTCATGATGCATGGCCACCTGACTACATTCTGGATTTGAGAAAAACTAAATGGGATTTTTGTCTGACTTGACTCATGGTGGCAGTAGTTCTGTAGAAGATATGTGGTACTGGGGTAATAAAAGTACAAGTGAAACTATTTTTTATTTTGCTGTAATAATGATTGCAGAGTTTATGGAAAGGGCTTCTTTCAGACTGAGTATCTATCCTGTCAGTTGGGGGAAGTGATTTACTGTAACCATTGTCAAGTTTACACTGCACAAATGTTACAAGTTCTTTCATCTATGTATTCTGTCACAGTTTTAGGTAGTAAGTGTTTGAGGTTTGCAATGCCATCTCTATTCTTTGTGGTAAGTACATTACCATCTCAGTTTCAGACCACTAGAATCACCAGAAAAGGATTGTAATTTTTTTCATTTTCTGAAAGTTTCAGGCACTATGGAGAAGTACTTAAACTTTAAAATTTTTCCTCAAGTTTGTCATTGATGGGAATCTACTCCCTATATTACTTTGGAGCATCCATTCTCCAAGCTCCTTCTTAGTATGTATCCAACCTCTACCAAAGAATACATCCAGTATTAAATTTGAGGGGAGGAACTGAAAGGTAAAAGAAAAACCCAACCAACCAACAATTACCAGCCTTAACAATTATGCCATCTAATATACACTGTTAAAAAATAACTGTGTAAAGTTTTTGGCAAAAAGATGTCAAAGTCTGATTCTTTAGCAGTTTACACGGTGACTGCCAAGGAAGCTGCAACGCAGGTATTTTTTCATGAATTTTAAGAAAATCTGTGATAGAAACAGCAGTTCTTTCTCTTGGCACAGTTAGTAAATTAAGTTGGTCAGTTGGAAGGGGAGAGCACATTACCTTGCTGAAGTGTGAATTCTTTGCTGGACTTAAGAAGAGCAGAGGATTTTTGTGCCTGAAATCACTGAAGAACAGTGATTTCTTTATTGCTTTTTTTTTTAAGTGTAGAAAGGTTGGTACTTTGCTTTACATTGACTCAAATTTCAGGGTGGTCTTTATGGTGCAGTGCATGTGTGTACATCTCTCCCTGCCCCAGGAACCTACGAAAGAAAGGCATATTCCTGTTTGTAGAGACACCTTAGTACTTTGAAGTGTTAGAAAAATGGCACTTTGACATGGCTCAAATTGTTCATTAAGCTTATTTCCTCAGAGCATACAAAATAGACAAAATGAAGCAGCATTGTCCTCCTTGGACCTTTCTCGAAGGTGTCTCCAACTTGCTTAACCAGATTTTATAATTCTACCCCTTACAAAGCACAGCTCAGGCTTCATCTGCTGCAGGAGGCAGGCTCTTCATGAATGCAGATGTATCAGTGCTTCCAAAGGGGTCAAACAAGAGATTTGTCCTCTTTGCTGTCTTTATAGGCAGCGCTGTACCAGACAAGGTTGAAGTTCCTTTAGTTTAGCATTCAGTTTCCAACTGAGAATGACAAGAGCACAAGATAAGAATAGATTAAACGTAGTTCACAAGAGTAGATTGTATCTGAGGCCTGTTCTGGATTTCAGGGCTCTCTATACCTTTGTCAAGAGACTGAAGTTCATACAGTTTCCGTTGTTTCTTTCTCCAGATTACAGTCCTCAGTATGCAGAATACTCATGTTGTGCATTTGTTCAAGTCATAGGATCTGTTTGAGGGTGTAGTCATCACTAGAATGGTAGAACTCTTTGGTCTGTGTAGCATGGGGAGGTTTCTCTACCTAGCTGCTTTGATGCCTCTGCAAAATAGCAGGAAGCCAATTAAATATCTTCCTAACTGATTTAATAATAACAGGGAAGACACATTGGCTCTCACTTGACCAATAGTTTTGCCGTTTATAGCAGTTCTTCCTTAGAAGATAATAGCTATTTTTAATTCATCAGATTCTGGTCTGTTTTAAATCTTTGAATCTAGTTCTGTTTTCACAAAGACAAAAGTTAGGAATTGTTCAGCTTCCAGACAAGTAACATCATCTAAGTGTGACTGAATATGCCAGAGGTTTGTTACAGCTGAAGAGGTGCTTCATGTATATACCTCAGTATTGCTGTCATCTGATAGTATTGCTGCTGCAGAAATTCCATTGCTCATAGACTCACTGGAAAACTAAGCTTTCAAAGACACATTCTGCTCTGCTTCTGGCAAAGTTTAGAACTTGTTGCAGACATCATTGGGTTGAGCCTGTTTTAAGGAAAAACAAAACACTTTAGTCTCATTGGAAGTGTGCCCTGTCAGTACTCAGTCTAGACTTGAATGCAGTTATATACCAAGCAGAAATTCCTAACTTTGATCAAGCATTTGGTGGTTAACTGTCTAATTTGTCTTGGTGTGTAGTATGCAGCTAACTGACCTCAAATAAATTTTGTTTGACCCTGGCTACTTGATTTCTGAGGCTGTGTAACTGTGGAATAACCTCTTGTGACAAATCCACTGTGCATGGATTCAGACAGTATTAGCAGAAGATTAGAAAACCAAGAATAGTTTCTGCAAATAGATTCATTTTGAGCAAGGGCAGCTTCCCCCAGCACACCTGTTTGTGTCAACTTGCAAAAAGCTACTGGCAGGGCTTGAGTTTGTGTCAGCCTGTGGTTTCCCTGAACCATAGTAAAAAGATCTTACCCTCTTCTGTAACTTGCTAAATTACTAGGTAGTCTGCAAACAAGGCCTCAGCTTCTAGGAAAGGCTGAATCTTTTAAACTCCTCAAATGAGTTTGAGGAGAGAGGGGGAGAATTTCCAGGTGAGAACCACTGGACCGGAGCCATGTTTTGGAGCTGTTTATCTTGAACTTGGGAGATACTTCCTCATAGTTAGTGAGAAATGCAGTCCCTGCACAGGAACTTTTAGTAGAGGTTGCCTACGTGAACTCCAATGATAACTGGCATCCCTGCACTGCTGGAAATGAAAAGCTGTAAAGTCTCTGCTGTGGGAGACTGCTGTGTCTAAGAAATTAGTATTAGAAAGTTTGGGCACGGGGTTTTGAAATATTTTCTCACACTGTATTGCTGATTCCAGGGAATCTAGATGAAGTCCAGATCAAGTCAGGTGTATCAACTCCTAAGGATAAGCAGGATTAATAATTTTTGTCTGTTGGACAAGAATATTTAAAGAGCGACCAGTCCAATGAGAAGATCTTATTTCTTTCTGAATGCAGGTTTATGAAGTGGTATACTCACAAAATTCATTGATGAGATGCTTAAGCAGATTTAAGCCTGAGCTTTAAGGAACTCTCTCTCCTGGGGCTATCTGTATGATAGGAATATAAGTGCCATATTGTCTATGTGAAAAAAACAAGCTCATTCACTATGGCTGATATGCTTTCAATAGTGAAATAAGTAAAGGGAGATAACCAAACATACAAGTTCATATAACAGATTTGAGCAGTGAAATTCTTTAGATAATCATTTTCTGGACTTTAGGACCTAATTAATTTCTTAACTATGTTTTAAAAAAAATAGATATGGGGGTGATGTTTTAGAGCAAGTAGCAAAAGCTGCTCTACTTGAAGGTGTAAGATGAGCTGAGCTGTTCTAACAGTTCATCTCTGCTGAAAGGGAATATCCTGATCCTACCTGTGAGCTCTGGCACTTGCTCATTCTTCCACTAAGCTAGTACATACTGCTAATGCAGGGGAAAAAAAGTGAAGGGGGGGGTGGGATTCTGCTGGGTTAGTGAATTAATCTGACTTACAGGAGGCTCAGCCAAGCACTGCAGATACTGAAAGGGCAGGGTGGAGGAGGAGCCCTTTGCTTGGAGTGCAGGAACAGAGAGGAAGCTGAAGAGAAGGATCTTTCTCTTAGTGAGCTGTTGATACCAACTCAGTGTTTTGTAACACTTAAGTCTCCTTTCCAAGGGATATACTAGAGCTGATTGCCTCTGCGCACAGCATCTTTCTAAAAAGGGGACAGTTTGCATGGGCTCAAAGGGACATACAGCAAGAGTGTGGAAGAGGGATCCATTGATGGTTGGTCTGTAAAAGACCTCAGCTGTTTTAAGAAGCTATGCAATCTTTAAATAGGTGGAGTTTGGGGATGTGTTGAGTCAGTAGTTATTGTACAGGCATTTTGTGTTTTTCCTCTCCCTCTAGGCACCTGCTAATGGCTCTTTTTTTGTCCTGTTACCATTGTCTCTAAAGTGGAGAGAGATGGATTTGATGGATGGACTGCTCAGTGGGCAAGACTGGATAGCACACTCAGAGTTGTGGTCAACAGCTCAATGTCCAAGCACATACCAGGGATGAGTGGCAACTTGGTCTAGCAGAGGGTGTCCCTCCCATGGGTGGGGGGTTGGAACTATATGATCTGTAAGGTCCCTTCCAACCCAAACATTCTATAAATTAGTTGGGAAAACAAAACAGAAGGCTTATGGGAATAGTCATACCATGACAGTGCAAGAGGCCTTCTGGATCAGCTAGATCTCCTCTGTATTCCTTCAGTACTGACTGTGCTGAGCAACTAATGGCTTTGGAGTGTACGTGATGGTAGAGAATGCAATCTTGATTTCTTATCAGATCATGCTGTACAGGATGACACTGAATATATAGTTCCAGGAGATATTCCTGCTTTTGAAACTTCTGCATTTGAAAGATGGGGTGGGAGGGAGAAGAAAAAATGCATTTATGGAAGGTGGAGTGGTATGTGACAAATGGCAATGTCAGTTTTCCATTCCTACTGACTCTGTAATTGGCCAAATTGTAAACAGAAAAGAGAAATGCTTAACCATAAGTAGAGCATGCTCTGTGTAAGAAGGAGGTAAGCAGAACATTTGTCAGAAATTTACTGTGGTGCAATATAGCCGTGCCACGTGAGTTCCATTGTGTTTGAGACTGAAAGGAAGAATGTAGTGTTGCTCTGTAACCAGAGGGGATCCTGTTCCACAGTAGTGCTATCCTTCCCTGAGCTTTGTTTCTTAACACAATTAGTTTGGTTTTGTGATACTCTTCCATTCTCTGCGCAGTCAGGAATTGGACAGGCTGATTTAGAATATCTGGTATCTTCAAAAGCAGCAGGCCAGCTGGATATGAGAGGGAAGAAAGAACCTTTAGGGTTTAATTTTGTGCCTACTTCATATTAGGGAATTGAGGACCTGGAGAATAAGAATACTTTCAGATAATGAAAATGGAGAGAGTTGTAAAGTCATTGTGTGTTTTCAGTGTGGAAGAGTTAAGTATTTCTAAAGGAAAAAATACTTTGTACGTTTGCTGAAAATGAAACCTCAAGCACTGGAAAAATCTCCTGTATATATGACTCTGCTGGTCGGTATTGAAACAGGAAATACGGGAGGGTTAGAGCATAAACATTTGGGAGAGGGCTGACAAATACAACATGACTTATTACCAAGCTTCTCCGCACCCTTCCCCCCAAAAGACACCACCTCATCCAAAAAAATGTAAGGATTGTTTTTGAAAAGGCCATGTCAGTAAGAACAAAGAATTGACCAAAAAAAAAAAGAATTAACAGATGATAAGAAATGGGAGTGAAGTTCTTGTGGTGTAAATCAACTTGGAAAAAACGTTTTAGTGTATCTGGACCCACCCAAAAAATAACCCAAATGGAAAAATCCTGACATTTGCTTAACTTTGTGACTCAGTTTGGGGATGGTATTGCAGTTAATTTAGTGTTACGTTTAGCAGCACTAGTGAAACTGAATTTGGTTGCTAAGCTTGATAGCACATGAAAGAGTATTATGTTAGTAAAAATCACTTCCTTCAAATCACTCTCTACAAACAGCCCTGAAGAGAAGATGCATTGGTTTTACGTTCTAATTATATCAGACATGTCATCTTAATATTGAGGTTTAAATGGAAAAAAAGCAATTTCTGGAGGAAAACTTGGAGTAAGCAAAAGAAGTTGAATATATTGAGGCATACACTGGGCAGTAAATGATCTCATTTTGAAAGATAAAAAAAAGATAACGATACAAGAAGTATGAGGCTGCAGTGTTGTAACGATGGGAACAGAGTAACGGAATAGAATAACAGAAAAAATCCCTTTATTTTTAGTTCTTAATGTGTCTGTAAACAACTGCAGGTGCCTGCAGATGCGGTTTTGTTGCTTTGGTCCAGTTCAAATAAAGTTAGTATCTTTTTGTGCACAGACTTGTATAGAAAGAATGAAAAACACAGATTATAAATCATGGAAATTTCATTTTCAGCCACCTGCCTAACTGGATAATAATAAGCCCAATAACCTAATGGTCAGTATTATTTTCACAGCTTAAGGTGATGAAGTTTCAGGATGAGTTAGAATCTGGGAAAAGACCCAAGAAACCAGGCCAGAGTTTTCAGGAACAGGTTGAACACTATAGAGACAAGCTGCTCCAGAGGGTAAGAAATGTTCTTTATGTTTGGCTCTGATTCTGTGATAGGCTTTTATTGAGTTTATCAAATGTAAGGTGGCATTAAGTATAACAGCACGTGGTTCTGATGAAAATTCTACTGTAATGTCAAACTGCATGTCTAAGTCCAAGTGCTTTCTGCAGAGTAGATAATAATCTCTCTCTTTAATCAAAATAATGTAGTATTTCACACTGTACAGATGGGTATCAGTAGAATGTTTTGAAACCTTAAAGAGGTCACTTCTGGATGTCCTACATAAAGCAAGCTGATAGGTGTGGGAAAGGGAGAGCTGTCAATACAAGACATTTGTCAGACTTCCCATTTTGCATTTAGTAACTGATAGTTGTGCTAAAGGAAGAGAAAGAATGGTATCAAGCAGCATATGTGTTTCTGATTCTCCGGTGTCTTAAGATTTCCTGGATAATTCCAGCTCATACTGTCACCCAAAAGTTGATTAATTCTGTGTGATTACTATTTTTAGTAGTCCTCTCTGGACTATGAAGTCAGAGTGGCTTTAAAAACTAGAATCGTAGATGTGATGTCACGTGGTCTTCTATCTTTGAAACACAAGAAAAGAACACGTAACCACTTGGACAGTGCAGTTAGTGAGACAGACTACGTGGCAGTTGCTTCTCTAGCATGGCTTGGCAGCCTGACAGGCCAATGATGAAATGGGGTACCCATGCAGTACCTGGGAAGCTAAATACAAGCAGGCAGTTTTCACCAGGTGTTGTCTGTCACTTGTTCTTTGCATTATTTAGTGCTCAGTATTGGACTGATTTGCTAAAGTCATTTCACATGGTACAGGAAAGAGTCTTGTAAAAAATTAAAAAAGCTGATCCCTGAAGGAGACTTACACAGTTGGAGGTAGATGTTGGCAGCTAAGTCTTTTATATTTTATAAGTAACTTTCCTCTTAAAAATAGCTGTTTCTGAAAACTTCCCACTTTAGTGTTTTCTGTAATTGAGGAAAGAAGTGAAAAGTGCAAGTACAGTAAGCATGGAATGTTTAGAGAGACAGTAGCATAAAAATCATAATCCTGTTAACTTTCTTAGATGTCTCGTGTTGAATTAGTTCACCTAGCTTGCAATATGTTACATTTTTAATAATTACCCCACTTTTTTCCTTTTGAGGAAGGTATATTGAGTTAATATTAAGTGTACATTTAAAAATAACAACCCCATATTTCAGGAAATAACTTTATATTGCTTCAATGCAATAATAAAGTTAGGTTATATAATAATAATGTAGTTCTGGTTCTAATTGAATGTCCCACGAATTTGGTCGTTGAACATTGTTTATATCTGTTTCTAGAAATAAGCTTTCCAAGAACAAACTTCTTAATGTTATTGTATGTTAAGAGAATTGGAACATAGCTATTTAAAATACTGTTTATTCTTATTTATCAAGCTGAAATAATGAGTTATGCTATCAAATAAGCTAGGTACATCATAAGTACCCACTGATTTTAGTGGAATCTAACAGTAGTTTGCAATAGTAGGTATAAGGGTCAGGGCCACTTGAAAATTTTACTGGTAAGTCTTCCATGTAAAGAGGATGTGAGACCAGATTAGTATACTTGTCTTGGTATTTCCTGTACTTGTGTTATTACCTTTCCTCCCTCCTTCCCCCTCTTTAATTTAGATGAATCACCCACCCCTTCTTTGTTGTCTTATGGGGTATGCAGGGCATATCTGGGGTGTTTTGCCATGGAAGGAATTTTTTTAATGCCAGTACTGAAAGAAGCACATCTTTTCACCACTGTGTTCATATTTGCTGGTAGTTTAGGTTTGGTTTTGTATAATTAATTTTCTAACTACTTGACAGACAAACGAGGTGTACTCAGGATACACATATTCTTTCAAATTGGTCCTGTTGTTATATAGAAATTGGCTGTTGTTTTGTTGTTTGTTTGTTTTTACAGAGTAGATACTACTACAGAATCCTGTTTGCATTTTTGTTTTGTCTTTAAATGTCTTGTAGTTATGAGATTATCTCACTTTTCAGTCTGGATTAATGAAGATGAATGCATATGTTTTAAGTAGAAAGTGGTTCCTGGTGTTGTTTCATGTTTAATTTAGCTTAGAAATCTATTGCAGCTGTAAAGTTTCCCTGAAATCTGTAAAATTGATGATTGTTCATTTCTGATGAGATACACAGGCTTTCTCACCTTTTTGTCAGTGTTTGTGTTACAAAAATATTTCTGCTGTGCACAGAGCAGTAGCAAGGGTTGGGAGGAGCGCATATGAAGTGACCATTAGTTCCTTCCCAGATTATGGGCTGTGTTCCTCCAGTGCTTTTATGCTGTTTGTGATTAGCTTGATTGTCTTTAATAATGAGTCACACCTCATCTGAAATCATGAATGTTTCTAATAATTCAGGAAAAAGAAAAAGAGTTGGAAAGAGAGCGGGACAGAGACAAAAAGGACAAGGAAAAGTCTGATTCCAGGTCTAAAGATAAGAAGGAAAAGGAGGAATGTACACCAACAAGAAAAGAGAGGTATGGCTTTCCTTGGAGTAAAGTAGATGGAAGGAAAAAACCCCTCACAGTTAGTATACAGTGGCAACCTTGAAACTGTGCTGTATCGCACATCTTATTTTAAAAGAAAACCATTCAACCAAAAAAACCCCTCCAAAAATGGTGCTTTGGATATTAGAACATGCTTCAAAAACGTAAAGGAACTGTCATTTTCATCCTGCCCCAAGTGACATACCCTTTTAACAGAATCCCCTTCTGGCTAATGTGGGCCCTGAGGAAACATGTTAAAATAATGACAAGTTGAAAGCAGAGTATATTTACAGAAAACTGTACTGCAACCATGTCACAAAATATTTGTGGAGGTTTAAATGTTATTCATCTTACAGTGAAAATTCATCAAAACAAGCTAGTTTTATGGTAGCTGCTTGTACACTCTGATCTTCTAACACTTGTAAAGCCAAACTCTGCTGTGGTATTAAGCATAGATATGGTAAAATTCCTTGCTGCTCAGGAAACTGTGGCAGAATGTTTTTATACTGCAGTAAACAAAGATGAGTCACAGGCCTTAATGTATTTTTTGTTTTTTAACCAGAGAAAATCTGGTGCACATGTTGAACTTAAAAAAAGAATTAACAATCAAGTAATAAAAAGCCTGCTGCTATTGAAACCCTTCAGATGATTTGATCTGACTCTGGCAAAAGGAAGTATCCTCAGAAAGGACTCTGTTTTCTGAACGCAGTTTCCCTTCTCTGTGTGTGCGTGTCCTTAACTGCGTTTGGTCTCCTCCCAAAGGAAGAGGCGGCACAGCGCGTCCCCCAGCCCGTCGCGCAGCAGCGGCAGCAGGCGAGCCAAGTCTCCGTCACCCAAGTCGGAGCGCTCGGAGCGCTCCCACAAGGAGAGCTCACGTTCTCGGTCATCACACAAAGACTCTCCCAGAGATGTCAGTAAAAAAGCCAAACGGTAAGCTGGTGCCTTCTCTGCTTTGTTGTAGAGAGTTATGCACAAAGGGGTGTTTTGGTGGGGGGTTTTGTTTGTGTAGCAGAGCACATTTGATGGAGTATTTTCTTTAGTAATATTCCTGGTTAATATGTTTGTGCCTTGGTGTCTGAAATGTGTATAGCCTTCGGTCTTGATAGTTCAAGACCCTTTGCTTGCTTCTGTGTTCTCATTTACCTGAGAACTACTGCTTTAAACCAAAGTACCTTGCTGCTTTATTAGCTCTGTATTTTCAAGGGACAAATCTGTAGCCCATAGAACTTGTAGAAATATAGTGAGCATGCAGTCTTTCACTGGTGATTTGCTTACATGAAGCTTCTCTCCCATGGTTTGTTTTCTTGGTGTGGTGGGTTCCTTGTGGTTGTTTTGGGTTTTTTTAAATTTATTTTTAAAATTTAAAGAAAAATGATTAGATACTGCTTACAGTTTTTTGTTTCCAAAGTAGGTATTTATCTCCAGACTGACAATAATATTTGTCTCTAATTAATGTTAAATTTGGGGTGAGATTTTATTACTGTATTGATCCTTCTGTAGCTCAAAACTTGAAAGTTCAGCTTTCACTTCTTTGAGAGGTGTGGAATATCTTTCTGATAGAAAATTCCTCAGATAGGAAAATTCCTTTGCTGTCAAAAAATCCTAGTATATATTTGCAGTAATCAGGTTCTTGTGCTATAAGGAAAACACAAATTCAGATAGAAGCAGAAAAGTTTTGGGTGTTTTGGGGTTTTTTAGAGTTAATATGGTCATTTGATTTAGATTGTATCAGATTAGATGTTGGTTAGATGACAGTAAATTTGACAGTAAATTTGTCCTCTGTAGGATTACATCACAAGCTGAGCATGCTTGAGAAACAACATTATTTCGGCATAGCACAATTTAACTTAACTTCTCAGTTCTGAATATAGTGGATATAGGCCACTAGTAATGCAAGAGCTGAGGTGGTTGAGGCATCTGTGGAGGGTTGTGAATTCCTTATGTTTAAGGAGGACATGAGTTGGTGGGGTTTTTCTTCTTTTTTCAAAGCACTGGCGTTAAGCCCAAAATGTATTAAAAACCTAGGAATGCAAAAACTGCTGCCTTCTCAAGAGGAAGTTACCATTTTGTTACTTCCCTTTACTAGAGGAAAATACTTTCTACCTTTTTTAGCTCAATAAGTGAATGCCAGATAACTGCAGAAAAAGTTGGTGTTATCAATTAGTATTTGACATAAAACCAACCTTACTTGTTTTGCAGGTCGCCATCTGGCTCCAGGACACCCAAAAGATCAAGAAGATCACGATCCAGATCCCCTAAAAAGTCAGGGAAAAAATCCAGGTCTCAGTCCCGTTCTCCTCACAGATCTCACAAGAAGTCAAAGAAAAGCAAACACTGACAATGTTAGTATTTTTTATGATGCTGTCACTTACTGGAAATGCAGTTTTGTTTTTGTGCCTGAACAGTCTGTTAAAAAACAAAAAAGCATTCCTGATTATTTTTATTTTGTGAATGCACGTGTATACTCATGAGTATCAGCATCTGTAGACCTGTCATTGTTTTATATTGTACAAAATATCTTCATTGTGACTATTTCCCAAGAGAAACATTTTTGTGTTTAGAAGTTCCATCAGAAATGTGTGTAACTGATCTGCTGGCAGTAGTGGTATTTTGTTTTAGAATGTTGTGACATAGCAGAAATAACTCCAATGTTCCCCCTTTTTGTAGCTTTGACAATTTGAATTAGATTTCAAATAAAATCTGAACAGAAAATTAAGATGTTGTTTTCTTGCCCCACTGGTGATAAAGATCTCTAAAGAATTCATAGTCTGTTTGGAGGTACCGTGTATTTCGGACATGCTATGGTGCTTAGACCTCTCAGCAAAGTGGTAGCTCTGTTCCTGTGTTCACTAGTTGGACTATCCAGATAAAAGCACCTTCTGAATCCAGTGGATGGGTTTTCTTTCCTATCGTGATATTTCACTGTAAGAGCAGCTGAGCAGCCTGGTACCTACCAGGACAAGCTTTACAAGAAAATTTCTCCATTTATGAATTGCAGGGAATATTGGTAACACCAGAGTCATGTTTGCTTTTGTTTTTTAGACAGGGCCTCCCTCTGCAGAGATGCATCATATATATGTGTATGTATATCATATATATGTGATGCACCAGTAACAAGCCATGCCTGGGGAGCGATAAAAGGACAGCGAGCCTGAGGCTGTGTGACTTCTTCCTTAAGCACAGGCACAATAATTGCAAGCTACAGTGTGATGTTGTTTTCTAAAACTGATTTTTACTCCAAAAGGACAGCTTTTACATGATTTTATTGAATTTATTCCTCTGTTCTGGAAATCATTCAAAATGCAAAAAAAAAAAATTAAGAATTTTTATTACGTATTTTATTTATTAATTTTTTTTTTAAAATGCCAGGCTTTCCCTTCCCCAGCTGTGTTCTGTGTTAGGCACTGACGTGGCTTCGAATTGCTTCACCTTGGTCTCCTATCATGCAACCTTTCGGGGCAGGGGTGGGGTGTGGGTTGGGAAATGGGGAGGGCTCAATGTTTATACTTGGAGGTGTGGGCAGTTTGTAATAAAAACAAAATTAAAAGGGATCTGGCCTCCTGTGAACTGTTTGTAAAAGCAAAAGCTGTGCTTAGTACAGGCACAGGGTGCTGGATGATGGCTTGCTGATGTACTTGTGTATCGACGGGTCTTACATGCTGAAGAGTTGTGTAAAGGTGTATATAGCTCCCGAGGCAACGCTCGCAGAGGCAGCACCTCAAAAGTCGTTGCAAAAACCTGGGTATTTTATTTTTTAAAAATATACATGTAACTTTTTCTCTTTTTTTTTTTTTTTTTTCTTCTCCTGATAAGGAGACTTTGTTGTAAGATTGTGTAAATTGTTGCAAATGTGAGATCTGGGGGGGAGTTCTCTTTGCTAATGGGAACGGGGAGATGATCTGGAACACGGGAAATACGGAGAATGCACGTGTACTGTGAAGCCTTTCCTAGCACTGATTAGAGGCATTAGTGATGAGAAAGGAATACAGTTTACCTGTTCATATTTCGTTAGAAAGAATTTGTTTGAGAAGTATGCAGAGTTTATTTTTATATCACTTTCTTTCTCCCTGCAACGTAAGGTGTTTCAGATGTACAGGTTTTGGCAGCTGAACTGTGAAGAAACTAAGTTATTTTTTTCTTAAATGCCCTGTATTCACACCTGGCACAGGCTAGATAAGGTTTTCTAGATCAAAAAGTAGGTACTAAAATCAGTTTGGGACAGGGAGAAACCTAACTTTAGAATAGGGAAGATCGCTTCAGATCCAATTAACTTCTTTAAAACTATTACTTCTACGTTGTAGTTGTTTATAAATGGAGGAGTGATAACTGGCAATGTTCTAGGTGAAGTGAGACTAAATATAGTTCGCCACAGGAACACTCTATCTGCAGAATCAATTGTGTATTTGATTTAAGAGCTAAAAATCTTCAGGGTAGAAAATCACTTGGCATTATGGGCTAGCTGTACTTTTCAATAATTAATTTTGATTTCAGCTTTTATAAAATTCTCATCAGTGATTATAACAGGCTGAAGCCAAGTAGCTAGAGAGCTAAAGGAGTATGAGCATTAGATTTATTTTGTAATGGCTTTATTATGCAATACCTTTTTTCAGTATCTTTATTCTCTAAATACTGTTCTCATACCTCTTGTTCTTTGCTTCATATCCTGGGGTTTAGAAAAGCTGTTTTGAATCTAGTAGTCTTTTAAGAGCAATTAATAGTCTGTATACTTAACTAGGTGCCTGGTTTTTTTCCCTCCTGTTGCAAAGAGCATATTTTGATTATAGTTTTTTAATTTTCTTCCCTTCTTTTAAGAATAACTTTGTTTATAGCTTGACTTTTCTGCAGATAAAGGGGGGGAGGAGACAGCGTCTGTTAACACATCTTTTGTAAAAGATGCAAATTAATATCGAAGGCTGAAAATTAGGCTGTCTCTGAAATTTATTTTTCCTTGGGTCATGTTGCAGTGACCAAGGTGTAATCACAGTGTGCCGTTACTGTGTGACTTGTTTCTCCTGCTTTTCAGGGTGAAATGATGAAAAATCACCTAGCTGGTGTAGGATGGGGTAACTTAAATATTGATCCTGGGATTCAGGAAGTAGCATTGAGATGAATCCTTGTGGAAAAATGCTATGGCATAAGCAGGAGTGGTGCAGTGTTTCCAAGTGGTTTTCATGGTTGTGGAGGAGGAGGAGAGCCCGTGACATTCCCAGATACCCCCAGCCATTGAGTGTTGACTTTGGAAGGGGGAGGAGGCATGAGTGGGTAAGAGGGTTCCCTGTCCTCTCCCACCGTGCGGTACAGATGATACCTGAGGGAGATACTCTGCTGTAGCATTCAGATTTGCCCAAAGCAGAGAAGCAGCATGGCTGGCTGCAGCCAAGCTCTAGCGTGGCTGAGTGCCCTGCACCCTGCCAGAGTGTCTGAGGTCGCAACAGAGAGGGATGTGGTATATTCCCAGGTGGGTACTGGAGACAGCCATGCTGGCATGTTTTGGTGAGGATGCTCGGACATTGAGGCAAAGGCCTTCCAGGTATGGAGCTGCAAGTTCTTCTCCGGCTCTTCTGAACCAGTCCTGACCCCTGCGAGTTCTCTGTCAGACTTGGGACTCCAGCTTGGCATGTGGGCCCTGTGACAGTGGAGAAAAGTTACTGGTTGCATAGTGTCCTTCCAATGATTAAATCTTTCCTTACCAATGTTACAGCAGTGTTAATATTTGAACTGATTTTTTTAAACTCTGACTTCCTTTGACTTCTCTGCACACCAGCTGCGTATACCTTTGTTACACTATTTGAGGAAGAGCTGGTTTCTGGTGTCAGGTTATTACTTGGCACAAGGCGCTGTGCATGTGTTCACCCCCTCCCCGCCTCCCCCTTGAAGGTTTTGAGGTGTAAGAATAAACCTGTAAGGAACAAGGGTAACAAATTATGTTTTCCAAAGCATATATTTAGAATCGCAACTGTCACTGAGTTGTCCCAACAGCACCCAGCACACTCCTGCTTCTTGCCTTTACAAGTCACCCTTTGTACTAAGCAGCTCTGCTTAAACCCGTGTGAATGCTTCAGAGTTGTTGGGTTACTGTGAATGCTTCAGAGTTGTTGGGTTACTCTATTCATTGGGTTTTCTGCACGTGAAACTGCTGCTTTCAGTTAGGAGCTTAGAGCTATGCCCACCACTGGGATAGCTTTCAAACTTGTCCTGGGTTTGGTAATAAATTGGAGGCAGATTTTATAGCTGAAACTGTAAAACTTGTGTCAGACTTCCAACCTGGCATGAGTACTGCCCGAGGCGGCTTGGTTACTGAATGGGAACTCCAGTTTTATACTTAGGGGGTTCTTGGGGATCAACCGGTGTTTGAGGCGTGGTTTGGGCATGTTGAGAAGAAAATCGTGCTCTGCCTGTGTAGTGAGCTCATGTAATGGGACTCAAAAACCAGCATCTTGTGGTGAAAAAAACAAGGTCAGCCAAAAAGGGCACGTCTGCTCTGAGCATCTTTGACTGTAGGCAGCTTGCTTGGGGGTTTTTCTTCCATGTACATTTAGAGTCTTGGAAGAGTCAACACTTCATAACAACAGATTAGAAGCGTTGTTGTATTTCTGTGGATAGATATAAAGGTCAGACCTTAATCCAGTTTTAGCTTGGTGGCTTACTGTATTTTCATATAGCCGCTTGAGGAATCTGGGGAGATGCGTCTCAACTGTTGGGGCCCACACTGAGTACTTAGATAAGGGCACGTGCATTTGGCTGCATGAAGGAAAAGGTAGTTTTGAAGGATATTTAAGTTGCTTTTCTTTGTAGTAAAGTTTGTAGTTGCAGTTTCTTTTTAGTAAAGATTGGCCTGTTACCTATGAACTTCCTTTGTGGAGAGATCTAGATTTTGGGGCGATCGTGAAGGTCCAACAAGAATTGGTGAATTATCTACATCTGAAGACTGCAAGACTGCAATAATCTAGACTTTTAAAATCAACTTTTCAGTACCATGAGATTTGTCAAGTTACAAACCTGATATTAGCAATCAAACCCTGCAAATTATTTCAGTTTACTTTTCTGGATGAGGCTGTTGAGTTCATAAACTTTATTTTATTGAAACAGTATTTAAAACTTTTCTCCTTGTCCCCTGGCTGCATGAGCTATCACAAGACTTTCAGGTGTTCACGTTGCTGCTGTAACTGCTGCTCCTCATTAGGCAAGCTGCTCTTGTAAGAGTCATAACTAAAATGCTAATTTAATTTTGTCCACGTGTATTTTTCCCATGTAGGATTTAGAAGTCTGAAACAATTGCATACTATTTTTTCCTCCACCTGCTTCTGTCAGCAGCCAGTTTTGATGGGTAAGCCTGTTCCACTCGTCAGTTCTGATGTCTAACCTTTTGCAGGGATGTTTTACTGTCAGAAGCTGGAAAGTTTTCTGTTTGTGGTTATTTGAAGAGGAAATGGTAGTTTCACATGAGCTTTTTTGTCTTACTTGCTTTTGGTTTTGTATTTTATGCAGAAAACTTTCCAAATGACACGGTGACAATAAAATTGTCCGTTTGCTGATACCCAGCAATGGTTTCATTTCCAACCTGGAAAAGAGCGACGCTTGCGTTCTGCTGGGGGCAGCTTCCTGGCCTCGCCAGCTCTTCTGCTGGGGATGCTGGTTCTGCTTGTGTTGTAATTGCTGCTGCTGTTCTGCTGTCAACAGTGACCTCTCTGCTTCTCAAACTCATTAGCGAGGCATGGGCTGCTCACTCTGGAGCTGCTTGTATAATCCTCTCTCGAACAAAGAAAACCTCCCGCTTGGAGCTGCTGCTGGGATGCTGAGATGCTGAGCAGCTTCTCGATGGCTAGGACAGGTTGTGGGAGCATCAGGCAAAGGAGACAGAGCCCATGTCAGGCCACAGCGTGAGGTTCTGTGTTACTGCAGTGTTGCAGCTTGTTGCTGCTCTGGGGTACAGGTCCCATTCCTGCCTTCCCTGTGCCTCCCATTCTCTTTTCTGTCCTCTCTGCTGCCTTTTGTGAGGAGCCAGCTCAACTCTAATGTTGAAGGAAAGCACTTTGTGTGTGCTTGTTTTCACCTGGTTAACTTCGGGCTGGCTCGGTGAGCTGAACTGGCTCGGTGCAGGGAGCAGCAGAGGCAGTGAGTAGGATGGTCCCTGCCTTTGCTCAACAGCAATTCCTCCACAGCCATTTCATTTGGAGCGTGTGTTTTGGTGAGATGGGCTGACTTGATGCTGCACTCTATCCCACTTCCTTCTGCTCTGGTCATGTTCTCCTGTCACTTTCTCACCACCAGCTCCAGCACGTGTCACACCACTTCCCTTGTGGAATGGTGGGGTGACCACAGGGTAGACAGGTTTATGATGAGGTGCGTGGAGGAAGGGAGTGCAGAACTGGGGCCATCTCTCTTAGCAACAGTGATCTGCTAACCCTGTCTGTGCCTCCCTCTCCCTTTTTCTCCAGTGATGCTGTTACCCATCAGTGAAATCTGAGTGAAGCAAATGCCTCTGAGATAATTTAGTGTCTGCAAGATCTGTGAAAGACCGAAAAGAGGAGAGAGACCTCAGGTCCCCCCACAAGAAGGGAAAGCCTGATGTGAACTCTGGATGTTCAGAGCCTAGAGCATTCATCTGGGAGAGATTACAAGTCCCAGTTACTAACTGTCTTCCCTTAGAGCTCACAGTCAAGAAACACAGTATGTTGTGGTATCTTTGGACCAGCTTACTCTGGTTTTGTTTTTACTCTTGTGTAAACTGGAAAAGTTCCTGTAGCTACTTGCCTTAAGTATAGACCATAGTTTTAGTCCTCAAGGCCTGGTTAAGGCAGGAAGGGTTGGCAGTAAGGTCTATGACAGGTCTCAGAAGCTTTTCATGAAGAGATTTAGCCTAGCTGAACAGGTCAATTCTGTGTGACAGACGGTTCTGGGTATAGAACTTAGCTGCCGTGGGAGGAGGAGGGTGGGATTCATGCATGCAGTTTGGATTGGTAGTAGATGGGTCAGGGATCTAGCCTGTACTCAGGATTCAACTTCCAAGATCATTACCAGCAATCAAGATCATCACCAAAGCCGTCACTGGAGGTGGAAAGCAGGTTTCATCTTCAGCCATGCTTACAGGCTGCTGTTTCGGGACTGCGTTAGCCAGATGTTTGCACCTGCTAGATGTAACGCTGCTGCACTGCTGCCAGCAGAGAAGCTCAGAGACTGGAGATGAACCTTCTGAACTTATTACAGTCTATACTTGTCATTCTCACAATAAAATCCATCTCTTGGGTTGCCAGGGACTTGTTTTTTTCCGGGCATGTTAGTTTATCTCCCCTGCGCTCCGGGGAAAGGGCTGCCTGCTGATCAGCTGGAGGGAGAATGTTGCCTTGGGCTGACTGGAAAAGAATTGCTTATAAAATGTAAGGCATGAGACTGGGATTGAATTCTGGTCATTGTGTGAACAGAGAGGCTGTGGATTCTCCTTCTCTGTTTTTAAAGGGTAACTGCAGTGGGGACTTAAAGAGGAGTTTTCAATAAAGTCTGACTTCTGGGCAGTTAAGTTTCACTGGGGGTGTTCATCTTTCAGGCCAGCCTGCAGAACTCCTCACTGCCATAGGGAGTAGAAATTGATAATGTTACAGACCGAGAGTCCCTTTTTCTCAAATCCTGAACATAATCAGGAGTTATTAGTGAATGATTTATGTTACTCAGGTTTCAAGAGCTCAGTGGAGAAGGACCTGGGGGTCCTGGTAGATGACAGGTTGGCCATGAGCCAGCAGTGTGCCTCGGTGGCCAAGAGAGCCAATGGGATCCTGGGATGCATCAGGAGGAGTGTAGCCAGCAGGTCAAAGGAGGTGATCCTCCCTCTCTACTCTGCCCTGGTCAGGCCCCACCTGGAGTATTGTGTCCAGTTCTGGGCTCCTTGGTATAAAAAGGACAGGGATCTCCTGGAAAGAGTCCAAAGAAGGGCTACGAGGATGATTAAGGGCCTAGAGCATCTCCCCTGTGAGGAAAGGCTGAGTAAGCTGGGACTGTTCAGCCTTGAGAAGAGAAGACTAAGGGGGGACCTAATCAAAGTTTATAATTATCTGAAGCAGGGGATGCAGGGGGAATCAGCCAGCCCCTTTTCAGTGGTCTGTGGGGACAGGACAAGGGGCAATGGCTGCAAGTTGGAGCATAGGAAGTTCCGCACCAACATGCGGAAGAACTTTTTCACAGTGAGGGTGACAGAGCCCTGGGACAGGCTGCCCAGGGAGGTGGTGGAGTCTCCTTCACTGGAGATATTCAAGACCCGCCTGGACGCCTATCTGAGCAATATGAGCTAGGGAGCCTGCTTTGGCAGGGGGGTTGGACCCGATGATCTCTCGAGGTCCCTTCCAACCCCTACAATTCTGTGATTCTGTGATTCTGTGATTCAAAAGATGCAATGGATTAAAGATCTTTCCTAGATGACCATTTATAGCACATTGCATGTTAGTTGTGAGAAACACTGAATTCTCACTCTCCTTTTTGCCCTAAGCTCTGTATTTGAATTTTAAGACAAGAGCTGAGGACCCTCTTCCCTGGGATTTAAATCTGTCAGATCTGTAGTCGCATGAGGACCAGACATTTTGGAATGCTTAGACCCAGTGGAACATTGTTGTGGGACTTGAGCTGCCCACTGTCCTTGGGGAGGCAAGAGGCAAGGCAGGCCCCTGCACCCTGTAGCGCAGCAGCAGGAGTGGGGTGATGCCACGAGTGGCTCCGGTGCCTGGGCACAGCCCCCGGTACAGGGACGCTAATGAGGGCGAGAGGAGCACTGGCCAGCTGAGGAGAGTTAGGGGGTTCTGGGCACTGCAAGCTGTGAAAGTGGAGAATTTAAGACACTAATTAACCCAGATTCGTGGTTTTGGTTGTAGGGAGCGTAGAGATACCCTTGTAAGTGGCTGAGGTAGCTCTTACGTGTGACCTGCCAAAGATTTAGAGGTTGTTGATGTGAAAAAGTACATTGCCCATTGCTTTAAGGTACACAGTTATGCAAGGAGAATATCTTAATTTCCTTTGGACCATACACCAGTTACACAACAGCTGAGAAGTGATTTCTAATTTTAATAAAAGTCAAATAGAGACTTAACTACACCACGGTGTCCTCAGGACATTCATAAAGTTCTGGAATTCTTCAGCTGCACAAACAGGAATTTATAAATATTTATTGAAATTAACTGCATTGAAAATGTCACCTGTGCAACCAGAGGTGAATCTAAAGGAGCAGTGGTGGGAGGGGAAGGGAGCAGCTCGCCACAGATAGTTGTCTGCTTTGCTGCATATTTCTCGGACTGGCTGGTTTAATTTTGGTCCGTGCTGGCTGCTGCTGCAGCACAGCTTCTGCACACACTGTTCCAAAGGAGCATCCAAGGGAAAATGAGTGTTTTAGAAGGCAAATTGCTGCACCCATCCCTTAACGGAATGTCTGCTGAAGATGTCAGCATTACTGCAAATAAGTGGGTTTTGAGGAAAATCAGCTGCTACTACTGCATGAGACTTTGAATAAGGTGTTAGAAGCTATGCACAGGGTTAGAAGGAAGGGTGCAAAATACAAACTTTTCTAAAGGTTTCTGTGCAGCTTTTTCTCACCTGTTCCTAGTGCTGATGCCAAAATACAGGCTTAAATAAATTCATAGATCCCCAAGTTTGGGCAGCTACTCAACTGTGTATAAATTTTGTTTGCATTTTGTTATCTGTAATTTGCACTTTAGTTTTGAGAATCTCACTTTTCAGTAGCGTTTGAGGAACTTGGCATCTATATTTATCCTGAGTAGATTAGGCCAGATACAGGAGTTGTTAATCAGCACCCAGAACTTATCACACACTATGCATATAGCAGCATAAACCTCATCTTTCATCCAAAAACCCATTTGTTTAAAAGATAGTCTCGCTGGAGCTTCAGGAAAAACTTCTCCTCATGCCCACTCTATCCCTGTGAACGTGAGAAAGGCAAGTCTTAAAATTAGGAAGTCATAAAAAATCAAGTCAGGGAGCATTCCAGTAAGGATCAGACCCTTCATAGCCCCATCACTTAAATGTAGGGATGTCAGTGGGGGAATCTCAGAGAATTCTGGCTGGGGTGGTACCACTAGGTAGTCAGCATATGGGTCATCTAAATATTACGTGTAAAAATAATAAAATTATTTGCTAAATATAAAATATTAAACTGTAACTTAAGCATTACCTGCAAAAAATGGGTGTTTTTTTCTTTTCCTAGTATAATCTGAGACTTTTTGATCGTCGTTAAATACACCTCACTTCATGCATTGCTCAGGACAGACATAAATACAGCCACCTTGTTTATACTGGGCTGTGGTGCGGAACTACCTGCATAGGAAAAGCTGCATTTCTTTTCTGCTCCCTGAAAGCAAACAAGATGTAATGGTTAAAAAGTGAAGCTGCCCTAGAAATCAGTGCTGGGCTCTTTAAATTTTAGTTTTCAGGTTTTAAAAATTTTATTTCTTTAATGGTGAAAAGAAAGTAAGTTTTACTGTTTGACCTGAATGATCTTGAATACTGAAACTAATGAGCCTAATTTAGACTGGCATTAAGTAACATAGAGGGTGGAAAATGTACGCTGAAGAATCTGAACAAATTTGTGAGGGGTTATATCTGTTCAACTGCAGGATGTTCCTCTTTCACACAGCTCATGTTTGAAGTGGGCTTATTGCTTAAGCTTTTATTGTTGGTTTTGCACAAAGGCAAGACAACGCAGAGCCGAACCATCTGCTGAGATACCCTCTGCCCACTCTCCACACAAAGTTCGAGATACTAAGCTTAGCTAAGACTAGAACTTCTCAGAAATTACTTGAGAAGACATAAAATAACACCTTCACAATGATACTGATTTTAATTCAGTTTTCAATTGACTCCTGTAAGCCCGTGATTAAAATGAAGCAAATACTGAAGTCTTGGGGCAGCTGTAAAATTCAAGGAGGTACCTCTGCAAGTGGGACAAGTTATCAGGGTCCTCTTTGGTGAGGATCTTGTCCCTGGGCTCGTTACAGAACTCTGCCTCATCGATTTGTTTTCTATTTTTTTTTTAACTAAGCGAAGTTCTTAAGTGCCAGTGACCTGCTGCCGGTGTTTTGGTTTGGGGGGTTTTGTTAGCACTGAAATAGTGACTGATACACTGGTACAATCTCTGCACACTGTTAAGAACCTGTTTGCTAATCTTGTGTGTGTGTGTGAGCTGCTCAGCTGCTGGTGGGACTCCCATTACTGCTGCAGCCATGGCTCGGGGTGCACTCGTGGCCGTGCCGTGCTGAGTAACTGGCAGCTGCCAGAGTGCAGCCCAGCCAGGAGCTCACAGCTCCTGAAAACTTCTGCCCCCTTGCCTGCCTGTGCCCTCACTCTCCAAGAGGAGCAAATGCCTTAAATCCCAGACTGCAGAAGGGAAAAGAAAATGACAGAATCCCTTTGAAGGAGACTTCTTTTGTATGCCATGGTGGTGGGCTCGAAACAGCGTGCTCAGCTCCCTCAGCGGATCTGCAGAGTGAGGGATCTGGGCTTTGCTGTCTGTGTGTCCAATACTTTGCATCAGCTGTCTGTACAATCTAAAACAAATCTGGTGTGAATTGAAAGTTGGCTGTATAAATCTTTTCCATATGAACTCATTAAATATCGATGGATACTGAGTTGCTTGAAGTGATAATTTGACTACTGGGTCTGAAACTTATACTGGGAGGATTGAATATTGCAGCTGCACTGAACCTGATTGATTTCAGTTGGGTTTTGCATGGGTGCCTGAGTCCACCTGCACAGAACAGATACATATATAACTCCATATATAACTTATTTGAAAAATAAAATTACGTTCTGCAACGTGTAGGTGGAATTAAAGAGCTGCTGGGACCAAGGTAGAGGTGGAGCAGCGTAAGGAAGGCAGCGTTACTGCCAGCACTCACACGCTCCCCGACTCAGGGAGACGTACGTAGCTGCTGTGTAACAGCATGGAAGGTGCAGGTTCCAATCACAGCTTTTAATGTTTGGTTTACTGACTAGGTTTGCCATTTCACACGTCATACTTGCAGATCATGTTTGATTTTCTTTAAATTTTTACATTCTTTAAATTTTAAATTCTTGCATTCTTTAAATTTTACATTATGTGAGAACTGGAGGTGGCTTTATAGGGTTTACAAAATTTCATGTGTTTCCAAATGAAACGGGAAGAAGGGATTCATTTGAACTTCATGGTATTTTAATGATTTTTTTTTAACTGCTATGAACGGGGTTTGCTTCTACAGTCTCTGTTCTGTATTGCATTAGTGCTGCAGTACAGTGTTGGGGGGGTACTGGTGCCTCAGTACTGCTGTTCATAATTTAATACAGCCCAATTGCTGCTGCTACAGATCATTCCGAAATTAAACATGTCTCTTTTAGCTGGATGAAGGTCACTGCATCTTTAGTGAGCATGGAAAGTCAAATGTTTGATCTGTAGCTTTATAAACAGGATATAAGCAGAAGTCCTTTTGGATGTGAAGAACTCGAGGATTAAGACTAAAGAATAAAACGACTGCAAGATTTTTATGCTGCAAGGTGCCTCAGAGACATATCCTTTTCATTACATGCTATGCTTCAAAAGTAACAAGTTGATTGTTTTAAGCTCATTAGGTTTAAATTTGTGTTTATTCTGGCAGCCTATACAAATTATCTCTGCAGAATCCGGCTTTAAATGCTTCCTCTAGAGCCTTCTATGTAAAAAATCGCTTCCCCTTTCCCCTACTGTTTGATCAAATACCGGCTTTTCTCAAATATTTAGTGGTTGTTTAATTCTGCTCTTAACGAGTTACTTTGATAGGAAAAGTGTCAGTAACACGTTAACAGCGCTACCGGAGCCGCCGGCAGCGTGTGAAAGGGTTGCCCGGCGCTGTCCCGTGCAGGGCAGCGGGGGGTGGGTGGCAGCGGTGCCTGGGACCGGCGTTTGTTCGCTCCTCTCGCGTTGCCACCCAGCCCTGCCAAGCCATGCGGCTTGGGGGAGCGAGCAGGGAAGAGTGGAGCCCTCCTGCCACGGTTGCTACCCTGCACTTTGGGGCTGGAAGGAGCTTCGAAGCTTTTCTGTAGAGGCAGCTCGGCTGTTAATAGCCCTGCAGAAAATTCGGGAAGAGTACAGAAATCCTTTTGATAAGGGACATACAGACTGCATACACATTTAGCTCTTTCACCCTCTTGTAGAGTTTTGTTCCTGTTCTTAAATGAAGTGCTATCAGGCACGACACACGGCAGCTGAACGTGTGTTTCATCCCCTCGGCGTGCACAAGTGTGTGCTGCAGTGTCGGATCCACGGCATGCAGGAAACACCAATGGTTTGGCTGGAACATCTGAGCGTCATCCATCCTGGAGGGACTGGTCTGTGTCTGTGCCAGGTGCAGCTTTCCAGCAGCCCAAACCTTCTGCCTGCCCTATGGTGGTGGGCTGTATTTATGCTGTGGATGATGGAAAAGGTAGAAGGAGGTGAGAATTGCTGGGTGAAGAAAGCAATGGAAAGAACCACATCTTTTCTGTGCCTACAGCCCCTCAGCCTGCTCTGATGTCCCCTGGGGAAGGGGGAACCTCTCAGAAAATACCTTGCCAGGGCAGAGTCACTGTGCGTTGCCCAAAGCCCCACGGTGTGGGGAAGTCAACTCACTTTGTGCCCTTCCCCGGTATGTTCAGGGGCTGTGTCCTGTCTTTAAAGCAGCCATGCTGCCTGGTGCTGCCCCACTGCCTATGCTACGCTTCATACAGCGCTGTGGCTCTAGAGCAGAAGGTACGGCAATGTCTTCCTAGGATGTGATAACCACGCTGGGTGGGCAACAGTGCGGTGTCAGGCAGAGGAACGTGGCTGAGCCGCGTCAGCCCTTGCTCACTCTTCTCATCGAGCAAAGCTGCGGCTGGCAGCATGAGCCATGGCCTCTCCATGCCTGTCCCCAGCAGCCACCTCTGGCCCTGGTGCTCCATGCCCGGACAGCATCCCGGGGCGCTTCGCAAGCCGCTGCTTCAACCCGGCGCTACCGGTCACTTCACAGGCTCACAGCCCCACAGCTGTAGCCCGAGGCAGAGAACGTTTCTCTCCGCGCTGTACCAGCAGCCTCCGCTCTCGGGCTTGTTGCCGGCCTCAGGGAAGTCGGGAGAGGCCCTTTGGAAAAAGCCGGCTCTCTGCCGTGCCGAGCGCGGGGTCCAGGGCTGGGGCTGGGCTCAGGCCGCGTCGGGCCGCAGGGGAACCCCGCTGCCTCTTCCCGTTTGCTGTCACCGGGCAGGGCCGGCGGGACCCCGCGAGCGAACAGCTTTTCACAGCGCGCGTCGCGCACCGGCGCTTCGGAGCCGTAACGCGGCCGTTACCGAGCGGGCCAGGCTCCCCCGAGAGCCCGAGAGGCGGGAGAGGACGGGGCGCCGCAGACCCATGCCGGCGGCGGGGCTGCAGCTGGGTCGGGGCAGCGGGTCGTTCCTGTCCCCCCCATCCGCCGCCGCGGGGCGCACAGGACCCGGCGGGGCGCTGCGACGGCAGCGGGACAGCAGCGGCGGCGGCCGGTGGGGGGCGCGGGGCAGGGCGCCGCCATTTCGGGCCGCCCCTCCGCGGCGGTCCCTGCGCGGCGGCCGGGACTCTCCCCGCTGCGGCGCGGGGCGGGAGCGCCATGCGCGCTGGCGGCGCTGCGCCGCGCAGGGGCCCGCCCGCTCCCCCTTTCCGCACCGCCCCTTGCTCCCGCCCCCGCAGCTCAGCTGCGGGGCGGAGCGCGGCGCCGCTTCGCCTCGGCGGCGCCCGCGGTCGCTCGGCGATGGCGGCGCGGAAGAAGCGCGGGTGGCCGCGCGGCTGCTAAGTAGGGCAGCGGCGGGGCGGGGGCGGTGGCGCGGGGGCGGCGGCGGCGGGGCCGTCGCGGCGGCTGCGCCATGCGGGCCGGGAGCGGGGGGCCGGCCGGGAGACGGCGCCGGGGGCGGCGCGCCCAGCTGCCCGCCGCGGGCCCCGGGGCGCCGGGGCGCTGAGCAACAGTTGGCCCCGCCGCCGCCCAGCATGAAAGCGTGCCGGCGGAAGGCGCTGGCGCTGTGCCTGGGCTACGCGCTCCTGCTGCTCCTCGCCGCCCTCAACCTGCTGGAGTACAAGTGGCGGCGGGAGCCGCGGCGGTGCGGGGAGCCCCCGGCCGCCCCCCGCTACCGCCTCCCGCCACCGCCGCCACCGCCGCCGGCCGGCAGCCGCGGTCCAGCGGGCGCCCGGCGGCAGCTGGTCTATGTCTTCACCACCTGGCGCTCGGGGTCGTCCTTCTTCGGGGAGCTTTTCAACCAGAACCCCGAGGTCTTCTTCCTCTACGAGCCGGTGTGGCACGTCTGGCAGAAGCTGTACCCCGGGGATGCCGTCTCGCTGCAGGGGGCGGCCCGCGACATGCTGAGCTCCCTGTACCGCTGCGACCTCTCCGTCTTCCAGCTCTACAGCACCGCGGGTGCCGGCAAGAACCTCACCACGCTGGGCATCTTTGGGGCGTCCACCAACAAGGTCATCTGCTCATCGCCCCTCTGCCCGGCCTACCGCAAGGAGGTGGTGGGCATGGTGGACGACCGGGTGTGCAAGAAGTGCCCCCCGCAGCGCCTCAGCCGCTTTCAGGAGGAGTGCCACAAGTATCGCACGTTGGTCATCAAGGGTGTCCGTGTCTTTGACCTGGCCGTCCTTGCCCCGCTCATGCGGGACCCGACCTTGGACCTCAAAGTCATCCACCTGGTGCGGGACCCCCGGGCTGTCGCCAGCTCCCGCATCAAGTCCCGGCACGGCCTCATCCGGGAGAGCCTGCAGGTGGTGAGGAGCAGGGACCCCCGCATCCATCGCATGCCCTTCCTCGATGCCAGCCACAAGCTGGGAGGAAAGAAGGAGGGGGGGGGCGGCTCAGACTACCATGCCCTGGGTGCCATGGAAGTCATCTGCAGCAGCATGGCCAAGACCCTGCAGACCGCCCTGCACCCCCCTGACTGGCTGCAGGGCAACTACATGGCTGTGCGCTACGAGGACCTGGTTGTCGAGCCCATCAAGACCCTGCGGCAGGTGTACGGTTTTGTCAACCTGGCTGTCAGCCCAGAGATGGAGAAGTTCGCCCTCAACATGACCAGTGGCCCCGGCTACTCCTCCAAGCCCTTTGTGGTGTCGGCCAGGAACGCCACTCAGGCACTGAGTGCCTGGAGGACTGCGCTCAGCTACCAGCAGATCAAGCAGGTTGAGGAGTATTGCCACCAGCCCATGGCCCTGCTGGGCTATGAGAGGGTCGGCAGCCCCGAAGACGTGAAGGACCTCAGCAGAACGTTGCTCAGGAAGCCGCGGCTGTGACGGGGCAGCAGGCGCCCACTGACCATCCTCGGGGGTGGCAGAGCCCCACCGGGGAGAGGAGCTGCTCCGGTTGGCTTGACTGAGGGAGGGAGCTGGGAAAAGCAGCCTGGTTTCCGATTTCCTCCAAAGACTGCTGAAGGGTAACATACAGTAATGTGATGATTTCTTTCTTATTTTTATTCCCCCCTCTTCGCATTGGGTTAGATTGGATTAAAAAAAGGAACTGAAAATATGTGTAAAGCCCCTTCCCCTTTCTCTAAAATGCCAGGCAGTGATTCTGTACCAAAATCTTGTTCATGGAGTGCTTGTGCGTTTGAAGATGGTAACAAAAACTCTTGCACAATTCCTAACACATCTTTATCTCCCGCGGTGTGGAGGGGATGCCCTTGGAAAGCATAATGCTGAAAATCAGACTTTTGTATGAAAGCAAATATTCAGACATGACAGTAATAAAAAATAAATAAACCACAATAAATGATATTCATTTTTATAATTACCTCAATTGTTTGGGAATTACAGTGTTGCTTATGTACAGCTGGAGGGGATGCTTGCTGAAATAGCAGTGTGGACTTTTTTAAAGGTATGGGTAGAGGGCTGGAGCGCAACATTTGACATGTTCAAAGATTAGGAGCTGCTCCTGCAGAAACAAGTACAGATCTCACAAGTGTAGTGCAGGTTTTACAGCTTTGTCAAAGCAGGTTTCTATTTAACTATTGTCTTTTTTGTTGTATTTAAAAAGTCTTTCAAGTGCCGCTGTATTAGTGTCCTAAGAGTTTTAAAACGTTTGTCATCACAGCAGTATTTATTTTTGTCTTGACATATATGTCCAGGAGTCACTGTCAAATAGAAGTGGATCTACAGGGTGACAAGAAGTGCAGGATTTAAAAAGACATTGACCGTACTGGAAACATTAGCATGTGTGAAAACAAAAATAAAATTCTATATATTCTATATATTCTATAGTGCTAACAATGCATATAAAATGTTTAAGATATTTCTTGACATTGATTGGTAACAGGCTTAACAGGGAAGCATAGAAAAATGCATAAAACAATTTATTTTTCCCCATTATCAAAGTGTCTGAGGGTGTATTTATGTACGAGGAGGGAGGAAACGTACAGCTGTGTGTTCGTAGCTATAATGGAGCTTTTACAGAGTCAACCTAGCGTTTGATTTCAGAGCGCTGGTTAGATACGTATTTGTTGTGAAGTGTCATTGCTCTGTGATGGAGCCAGATGGTGGTCTGGCTCTTTCTGGGAGCTTTGCCTAGAGACTCTGTCCCATCATTAAAACTTGATTTTTTAAAAAAAAAGCTAAATTACTACCACTACTTTTATAATTTCCTGGGAAAACCCTGGTTTATTAAAAGTGGTGTGTTGCATACGAGAAATGCTGACACCTCAGGTAGTTTTTAATCTTGGCTGTGTTCTCTGATACTCTTTAAAGGCTCGTTTTGGAACTCGAGTTTTTAAATGAAAGTGATTTTGCCAAACTGTTCTCTTATGAGATTATCTACTTTTCTAAGGAAGTACGTTTTACATTGCCTATCTGGGTGCTGTGCCTTCAGCAAATGTGAAGAGTATGAGTAGGAAAAAGGAAACTGATTTGTGAAAATAAATTGATATAAACAGGATGCTGATAAGTGTGTGTGTATGTGTGAAAATTTTAGTGATGTGTAATGTCTGTTCCTGTATCGGTACTTTAAGTTAAACAGGTGATAACTGGCTACTAAACTTCTGAGTTCTTGATGAAATTTTGGCATTAGATGTTGAACGTACTCTGAAAAGGAAAGACATTTAATAAACTAGTTAAAAGATTATTGCATAAGTTTGCCTATACACTTGCTGAATAACTGCATTACACATGCCCATTCCCTCAGTTCATCGTCACCATCAGTAAATATCTATTAATAGGACATCTCACAATTGGCCTGTTAGGACGTATTCCCAAATTCCAGATAGCAGCGCTAAAAATGTGAAACGCAGATTAAGGTGCTTGTGGAATGAAGCATTTGATGTTATTACTGTACATGCTCTGATGCAGCGCTGCGTGGATTGCGGACGCCCGGATTTGGGCTGGACCCTGGCGGGGGGGCGGTGCGGGTGGTGGTGGTTTGTGGGGGTTTTTTTTCAGTCAGCGTGTCCGGGGGCAGTGCTTGAAAATCTGATCTGTGTACAGAGCATGTCTCCTGCGTTTTATCCACCCGCTGCCTCCCACCGCCGTCCCGCCCGGCGGCCTCCTGAGAGCCGTGCGTGGTGTGCGGCGCTGCTGTGCCGGGCGGGCGGCGCGGTGCCCGGGGGCTGCCGAGCGCGGTGCCGCCCGTGGGGGAGCGGGCGCCGCTTCCCCTCCGCGCGGGGACCCTGCGCTGCCGTGGCGGCTCCCCGCTGTCTGACGGAACTTCGCTGCTGTTTCTAAACGGGGCTTTCTCATGACGCGTGTTACAGAAAAAGCTCTTTAGATCTGGAGGGGGGGCTGAAGCAAGGTCAGTTACGTGTGCAGAATTCCTTGGTCTCTTCTGGGAAAGTTTCCTGGGCAAAGTGAACAGGAATTACTTGTCTCTGGGCATGTGAAATAGATGAGCCCAACGGACACAGCTTCCAAAAATCTCCGTTGGATTCTAATTATATTAAAAAGCTCGTCCTTTCACTCTGAGACAGAACTCGCTATTCTTCTGATAATGGTGCATTGCAAGCATCTGCTTCACTCTACTGATACGAATGGTGTGCTGGTAGAGTTACAGCATCTGAATCTGGTCTGTAATTTGAGCTCCACCTACTACATTGCAGCAAGGAATTACCCAACATACTGTACAATTGTACCTAGGCATGTTTTGGTGAGCAGAAGTAACGCCAAGTTCATTTTGTGAAAATAAAGGACTGCAATTTTGTTCAGATAAAGCTTCAGGGAAAGTGAATGGGACTCTGCTTGTGTAAAATGCTGGTGGGCTAAGCCCTATGTTTAATGCTACTCCATTAAAAAAAAAAGTATGTGAACAACTGGCAGTTGAGAGGCTATTTTTAGTCCTTTTTTATATTCAGAAAAGAGGATTAGTGGAATTAAAAAAAGCCAAACATAGTTGGAAAAAAAAAAAAAGTTTTAGATGTGGAAAATTAGAAAAAAAAGAGTATCAGGAAGATTATGAACGTGGTTACGAAAGACCTCTGCCTGTTGTGAGGAGGGACATCGAGCTGAGGTCGAAATACTTAAATAATACTTAAAAATAGGGCCTGGGTTTGCTTTCTGTCTGATTTGATAATTACAGCGTGCTTCTTCAACTGAAGCTAATGCTTGTTTTAGTGAAGAATCAATAGCGTACAGAAGGCACAGGGTGCACTAAGCTGCACCAAGCTGGGAGGGAGTCTGTTTTGAAGCCGTGGCACCCTGTTTCGGGGGAACGAAAGGCCAGGGCGCAGCTATGTGCTGTGTTCTGTGAACAAACCCAGAACCTGTTTTGAAGACGTGGCACTCTGTTTTGATGGAACAGAAAGGCCAGTGCACAGCTGTGTGCTGTGTTCTGTGAACAAACCCAGAAAATGGTACAAGTACTGTAAGGTAATCGCTCAGTGCACAAAAACACAGGAAAACCCTCTGTCTTCCACTGAATTGGCTTAAAAGACAAGACATTTTAAATGTGGAAGTTGCAGGAGCTGACTGAAACGCTGATAACAAAAAATGGTTAGATAAAGTATCTTTCGGTCTTTCTAACAAAGGGAGGAAGTTGTTCATTCTTCTGATTGCTTTGTAATTTTTCAGGTGTTAAGCTTTATGCCCTGACGGGGAAGAGGAACATGACTGACTTAATTTAAAACCACAAACCTTGTTTTTCAGTTATGATTTGAACTCAGGTCTCTAGAGATGTAATACTGGTAGTTACAATCAATTCTGAAACAAGAGTATTTCATCCTGTAGGCTGTGAGAAGAGGAGTGGGATTATTCTTTATTTTCCCCTTCGTTTCTTCTTGCTGGGGTGTTTTAAATATCCTTGAAAGTGAAGGATGTTTAACATGAGCTTTTGCACACTGCAAGGGGTGGCCTTAGAGTCTGTGTTTCAGTTTTGCTCCTGTACATCCCTTTAGGTTCAGGCATGGGAGCAGTGGAGGCCAGTTGTGTCAAATTGTGTGGGGCTGCTTTACCTGAATAGACTGAACGTTGGGCTGATGCTGCCTGTGTTACTTAATCAAACAGATCAGGAATGTTCTTGTTCTAGTGCCATTTCAATTAAGGGTGTTTTACAAGGATAAATATTACTTTGCTGGAATTATGCATATGAATAAGGTGACGAGATTTAATTTGGAGGCTCTAAATGAGCGTGAGACTGCTTGCCATTGATGTATCCAGCTTTGGTAGTCAGTGCTTTCTGCTAGTTATCCTGTCAGTCATTGGATGTGGTTTATGTTTTGTATCAGAACTACTGAGAAAGATCTTACAAAAATGTGCACGTGTTCAAAAATAAAAAACCACATGAAATAACATTTCAGCAATATTCATTATACTGCACGCATTTCAAGTAAAAAAATAAGGTTTATCTGGTTTATTTGGATTCATTGGTGTCAAATGAGTTCTGTTAATGTGTTTAAATAAGAGCTCTTGGCTGTCATGACATCTATGATTCTCTTGTAAGTTGTCAATTCTGCAAAGGAAATGCATAGATTCTGTACAACACAGGCTGTTTTAACTTGTGAGTTGAAAAATTTCCTTATATTTGTTTTTCTTTGAGACATGGGGTTCCCTGCATCATGAGGTCATGAAAGGATCACAAGAATGGGTCTGCATTATTGAGTGTTTAGTGTTTGGGTCAATGGAAATCCAATGAGAATCAGTGTGAAACATAAGGTGTCCTTTCTTTCCTTGATGTATGAAGAGCCAAAGTTCCTCAGACACATCAATACCATGAAAGCTGTAAAAAAATTTTTTAAAAAATGGCATGGCACATGGAAGAACTAGGAAACAAAGAATCATCTGCTGCTGCAGTTAAACATGAGGCTGTAAAATGTATATAAAGACAGATGGCATATTCCTTCACAGGACAAAATTCTGTATGTAAGGGGCCTGTTTACACACACTAATGTGGGTGAGATCCCTGGTGTCCACTTCAGTGTCTGATATAGGAATATGCTTGTTATAAACAGGTTGGTGAGGAGGGAACTGAGGCCGAGCTGTAGGTTACCTTCTCTTTGTTCCTATCAGGGATCTCCTGGAGAGAGTCCAGAGGAGGCTGCAAAGGGGATGAAGGGCCTGGAGCATCTCCCCTATGAGGAAAGGCTGAGTGGGCTGGGGCTGTTCAGCCTGGAGAAAAGAAGACTAAGGGGGGACCTAATTAATGTTTATAAATATCTTAAGCATGGGATGCAGGGGGAATTGGCCAGCCCCTTTTCAGTGGTGTGTGGGGACAGGACAAGGGGCAATGGCTGCAAATTGGAGCACAGGGAGTTCCGCACCAACATGGGGAAGAACTTTTTCACAGTGAGGGTGACAGAGCCCTGGGACAGGCTGCCCAGGGAGGTGGTGGAGTCTCCTTCTCTGGAGATATTCAAGACTCATCTGGACGCCTATCTGTGCAATATGAGCTGGGGAGCTGCTTTGGCAGGGGGGTTGGACCCGATGATCTCTCGAGGTCCCTTCTAACCCCTACGATTCTGTGATTCTGTGATCAGAGAAGGTGGTGAGTGGCAGCCTGTGGGTCTCTCAGTATGAGGTCCCACAAACTTGTGTCTGGATACAATGGCATTATTCTGATGGGGTCTGAATGAAAACAGGACTTCCCTGCTGAAAACCAAGATGAAAATCAGATTGGAGGAACCCACCCCCAAAATGAAAAAATTATTAACAGAGCAATCTGAGCAAGGAAGGTTGGTAGGAGCTGCTTAGCAACCTGCTTCTAACAGTGTTAGTGGAAGCTCAAGTTGTCAACTGGAAGGGGTCCTGCAGCTACAATTGAAAGGACTCTGAAGATGCTAGTAAGCTTTAAGGATTTTCAAGAATGCCTTCACGTGCCATTTTTATTGGAATGTGAATATTATGCATGAGTTATATTTCAGGGTGTCTCTGAAAATCATGGCCTCATAAATTCATGTTGAAAGGGGCCTTAGGATGTTTCTGGCCCAACCTCCTCCTCAAAACAGGGTGAGATTACAAGATCAAACCAGGTTGCTCCAGGTGTTATCCTGGTGGGTCTTGGAAACCTCCAAGGGCAGAGGCTGCACCATCTTCCTGAGCAACCTGTTGCAGCGCTTGATGGTCCTTGTGGTGAATCATGATGCTTCGTCAAAACCAGCCCAAATCACTTACTATGTTACATACATTCCTTCTGCATTTTGTGTTTGGCTTATAACTACCAATGTGGGTCATGTCCTTGCTTCTGTTCAAGTGCAGCAGGTGTTGACTGCAGCTCAACTGTTACAAAGGGTCAACAGCAAAATGGTTAATGAGCAGTGATCTCAGTGGAAAAAAATTAGCATGCTGCATCCAGCAATGTCCCTTGTTTTACCCAGGAATGATAAAGAGGAGAGCAGAGGCAAAAGAAGTTCACTTTGGAGAAAAGAAAGGAATGCAAAGTGGACTCTATTGGAAGATTTTCTGCTGTAAGAAAAAAGAAATGCTGCTAAGGAAAATGGAAAGAAGCAAATGCTACCACACAGCAAGGTCAGGACAGGATGAATAAAGGCATTTGCATGTTAAAAGAGGAGAGGATAGAAACCTGAGGGATATAAGATAAAATGTGCTGATGCTGTGTGCTGTAACCATTTGTGATTAATCATGATATGCAGAAAGAATACTTCTAACACAATTTTAGATTCACTGGGTTTGCTCATAATTTCAGGATGAATTTCAAACAGGGATCATTTTCATAATTATTTGGATACTTTTGGTGTTCCAGTTTGTTTTGAGTATAGATAGAAACAGAATAGCTGACCTTTTGTCTAAATATTCCTTTCTTCAAACCTCTATGCATAAATTCTCCAGAAGCCCCCTAGTCTGCTAAATTCTTGGCACCTTCTTTTTTCCATCTGCCAGATGGTTCCTTCTCCCACCAGTCAGGATTATCACTAATTATCTGTTTCAAGCCATGTGCATGTCTCATAACAGTTTATCATGGGAGACGTAAAATGGAAAAGGGACATATTTAGTGTTTATATAACTTCCCAAGTCACTTCTGGCAGCTTTCAGTGTTTGCTTATTTGCCACTGATGCTTCCTGTGGATGCCTGCTGTGCTGGTCTGGGATCAACCCTTCAGATGTCATGTTATGTGGTCCATTTACTAAAATCAGACATTGTACACACAGCGAGGAGGTGGGTTTAGGTGTAGTAACTTAGTCAGTTGAGTGGTGACCTGTTTAGTTCTTCTGGACACCCTTATATCTCTCCCTCATGTACAATGTGATGGCATGATGGGGTGTTTGGATGCATCTGGGGGCTTTAAACCCATAAAGCAGTGAAAAAGGTCTGTCTGCTGGCGAAGAGCTCAGAGTTGAAGCATGCTTTTCACCTGCTTGGCTGGCTATAGCTCCAGATCTAGGCATCAAGAGTGGGCAGTGGAAGGATATCTGTTTCAAAGTGGTTTTGGTACAACAGCAAAAAGTGGTGGGAAGCAGTTATTTGTGCTTCTCTGCATTACTGTGGGAAGGAGTGTGAAGCAGCCAGTGCTGACCATAATGCTTTGATTTTCTAGGAGTTTAATATCTGGTCCCTAATCGCACATTCTTTTGTGCTGAGCAGAGGTAAATATGTACAGTATAAAAATATAACGGTGTGGTTACTGCCCAGAGGACACCTGGTGTGTTGTTTTAACCCAGGAGACCTCACCACAGGGCACAGCTCATGCATCCACAAGCCCCTTCCATTTTATTTTGCTTTAAGTAGAAAATGTCATATCTGATGCCACACCAGAGATGTAACCACCTTCTGAGGCAGTGCCCCACAGCTGCTAGTGGGGCATGCTGACACCTGACAAAAAAAAGGGCCACCTGGAAGTGGTTGAGGGAGTGTGCTGCTAAAGCCTTTCAACTCCCAGACAGGTAACAGGTTCCTTGGGAAAATGAGACAAAACCAGTTGTTTTCCCAGCCCTACTGGGTTGCATGAGGCTGAGCTACCTCCACCCCGTGTCTGACCCTGTGTCTGGACCAGTGTCTGTACCCGTGGTCTGTCGGTGCCTGCCTGGCCTAACTGACTCTCAGGTGCAGGTTGTTTCATGTGCAATCATCAGCCTCATGGGCAGCAGCTGGCTGGAGTGGGGGTGGCTGGTGGGTGCGGCTGGTGGGTGCTGAGGGGAAGGAGCATTCCAAGGGAGGGCTTCAGGGAGGATAAGTGTGGGATGGGTGCTTTTTTCCCTCTTGCCCAGAGGGAATTTGTTCAGTGAGTTTGTGTGGATTTGTCTGGAGGTGCTTCTGAGGGGAAGGACTGTTGCAGATGCCTGTGGTGTAGCCCCAGAAATGCTGAAAGCCTGCAGACAGGAAGCTGAGGAAAAGTGCTTTTCAGTTCTGAGGCCTGACTGTGCCCTGGGTGCCGGAGAGGGTTGATGAAGTTACTATGCTCAGGCACCACAGAAAAGGTGTGCTTTGGGGTAGAGACTCAGCGGAACGCATTGAAGAGTCTTGGTTGGGACCATGTAGGTTCTGAAGTGAAGCAAGAAATGAGACTCATGAGAAATGGAAGCAGCTGTACACTGTACAGGAGAGACAGCTGTGCGAGGAGCAGCTTCTGAAGCACTCTGGAGCGGTTGGAGGTAAGGCGTTGTGGGGTGGCTGTGCTGTTTTAGGAGGGGGCTGCAGTGTTGGGGTATGGTTTCTGAGGCACGTGGGTTGTGTTTGGGCATGCTGTTTGCTGAACTGCGCTGAGGAGATGAGCACCAGTGATCTGCCTGTCTTCGTTGCAACACGGGTCTAGGAATGTTATTTTGGGCTGTTAATTGGAGGGACTGAAGCGTAAAGAAAACTTGTCTCTGGGGGTATTAAAAATGAGTTACTGTGGCACAAACCATATTCTAGGGGTCTCTGAGGGGGGAATGAGGTGTATAGGGAAGGAGTCCAGGGTGGCTGAGCAGCATTGGTTCAGGCTGTTGACAATGCAGTGGCAGCTGAGCTGGCAGCCTGGTGGTGGGAGGCTGCTGGAGCTGCTGATGAGGTTGCTGCTGTTTGTGAGCCCCAGGCTTATTTTGGGGAATGGTATTGGAGCCTGCGAGGGCCCTCTGTGGAGCAGTGATGTCCATCGGCTGTTGACTGTAGCCAAATGGAGGATTTTGTTTGTCTAGGGTGTTGCAGTATAGGGGATGGGCCTTGTGTGTGTTCTGCTGCTATAAGGTTTGTGTCTGTCCTGTGGCACACTGGTGCACCACTGTGGGCTGTGTGGTACCCTCATGTCCTGCTGGTGCTGTGGGCATGCTGTCCTGCTGGGCTCTGGCTGCCTGAGCACTCCTGCTTACATCCTCCTCTTCAGGGACAGGCAACAGCCCAGGTAAGGAGAGGCTTTGGAGATGATTGTTTTTTACACAGTTATGTACTTAATGACAGGAAAGAAATCTATATGTGCTTCCTTGCCATTTTTAGCATCTTATTGGGTCTTAATGGGGAGGCATTTAAAGTATCCAGTGGCAGTCCTGTCCCCTACCTGGTGTAACAGGTAATTACAGAAAGTGGCTGTGTGTCTCTCCCTTTTCTCCCTGAAATGGCCATGACTTAATCCCTTTTGCACAGGTGAGCTCTTGTCTCTTCATTTCTGTCTTATTCAGAACCTGTAGGTGATCAGGCTCCCTGTTGCTTAATTAGTCTTTTCATAATGAATAAGATGGGTGAGTGCTTTGCTCTGAGTGGTAACCAGACATTTGTCTTTGTTGCTTTTATCTGAATAAAGAATTGGCTCGAAGCTTAACACTTCGCTATTGCTGACTCTTATTGTGGCAGAGCCCATAAACTGTATTTAGACAGACTCCTCAAATGATCTAAAAAAATTCGATGGAGTATTTCCTCTCTGCAGGCTTCAGACCTTGGTATGGTGTCTAGTAATGGCTCCTAATTTTCTCCTGTAAGTCTCTACATAAGAGATGCTGAGAAAATGTATGTGTGTGGGCTCACAGCTGAAGTCCTACTGACTGCCCTGACCACTGTGGATGCGTGTCCCTGTAATCTACAACTCCTGGATGAAGCAATAAATTGGGTGTAAATTATTCTCACTTGCAAACCTTGGATTTTCTTGGCTTAAGTGTGTAGGCAACATGTAACAGCCTTCTGGGTAACCGCTGAATTTATCCCTGTGGGAAGGTGAAATGAAAAATCTAAACATAATTTTAGAGAGAGAGGAGCTAACTGTGCAGGCAGATGATGCATTTAAAGTGGTTTGTGTTTAAAAAAAAAAAAATCCCTCATAACTATTTAGTTAGTACTTCTGTTCTATAATTAAGACAATTATCTCAAGTGTTCCCAGCAGTTCTTCTGTGTTGGGTTACTGATGCTAAATCAAGATGCCCACTCTTATTCCTTCTGACTCATCTGTGAAGGGCTAAGAGGAGAGCAAAGGGTTCCCTTCATGCTGTCTTTGGAGGCTGTTAGTGCCTGGGCATTTTACTTTCCATGTTATGCAGGTGGGCTTGGAGGGAGGGGGTGGGGGTTGGAGTGGTATCCTGTGATATCCAGATGGTGAATAATCTCTGTGTAACCATGCTGGCAATGAGGGAGTGTAACTGATAAACAAGTGGGGCAGTGAGGAGATGATGACATGTCAGAATAGACCATGTTATTGCCTAGAAAGTTAGATTGACACATGGTTATTCTAACATGAATAGTAAATACCTCATTACACAAAACTGTTGCTGTTTCTGATACGTTGCTTTTGCTGAAGTATCTCTTGCATTTATTGGACTGTAACAGTAATTTTTCTCTTTATAAAAGCAGTTACTTTTCTGAACACTCCTATTATTTCTAAGGCATTGTAGGAATTGGTGTTGTTGATCTGGCACTTGCTTTCTTATCCACTGCTTCATTGTGATTTCACTGTAGTGTCATCTGTTGTCAGAAAGTCAATACAGTGAATTTGGGAAGAGCTACAACTGCTTGGGAAGTGGATGCATCAAGCTAAACAGTTGATCTATCAAGTTCACTTGCAATATTTGTTTCAGTAATGGATTGCAGTCAGTGATCCAGTTAAGTGATGGCCTTGGCAGTCACCTCAGTACTAGCTCAGGCTGACTCTGGTAGTTGGTGCTAGGAAAAAAAATCTCTTCAGACAACAGAGAAAATACTTGTGTGGAGTCCCATAAGGAAAATCAGAAAGCCAGGCTTCAGGCTGGGGACATACAGCCCAGTCTGTTCCTTCAGTAACCCTCAGACTGTTCGTGTACCTGATACATGGGTAGGCTTGGCTTTTGGTGTCAGAATATGCTTGCTGAAGTGCTACCCTGAGGGACCGTGTCTCTTCCCTGTTTTTTCACTTTTAAAAACTTGAAAAGAGCCTTTAATATGCAGATTGATTGAGTGAAAGGACTAAAAAGGATACCCCTATTATCACTATGAATCAGGATTCAGATTTGATTGTGTATTATATTCTTAAATATATTCAGCACAAAATGCCTTGTGTTTCAGCCTGTGAAGTGATAGGCAAGGCATCAGCTGTAATGGGCCATGAACCAACTCATTAGACAATGCATCTGATTTTTTACTGGGGGCATCTATTTCAATGGCAAGTTTAGTTCTTCAGATGGAAAGCAGAAATATTCAGTCAGTAATATAACAAAATCAGTTGGTTGTCTGATGGAGCTGAGAAATGAATGGCTGCTTTTGTTCAATGAAGGAAGAGTATTTCTGAATGAAGCTCATCAGATTCATAACCATGCCAAATCCAAGCTGGGACTTTTTCTCTGAAAAACATTGCTGGATCTTCTAGGAAGCTTCCAGTGTGTTGGTTCTGAGCTTGTATATGTTAACCTGTTTTAGTACAGAGGTGATCATCAAATGTGTTAGTGGAGTGTACTTAAGAGCTTTATAGAGTATTTTTTAAGGTCAGCAAGTTTCTCCAGGAAAAGCTCTGTTTTCTGGGATCAGTTTTTCACAGATACTGTCCCAAGGGTACAGTTCTTCAACAGGAAGGTTCTCGAAGTTACAACTTTTGAATAGTGAATGTTTCAGATGCGTATCCATTAATTACAGCATGTTAATATAACCTCTTGGTTTACTCTTCTTTTAATGCCATGTAACTTGAATCTGGTCATATGCAGATCTTTAAATCAGGAGTTCTGCTATAGATAATGGAGTCCAAATACTGCCTAATAATTTTCCTTATGAGAGCAGTGGCTTATGAATTCTGTGGCTCAGCTTTCTAGCATGAACGCTGTCCAAAACCGATTCAAATTTGCTGGGTTCAAATTGGTCATGTGCCATGCTTTGTCCCCTTCCTCCTCCACCACCAAGGTCTGGTGTTACAGATAGTGAAGAGTATTTGGGTTGTGTTGGAAGAGAATAAGGGGAAGAAAGTGAGATTACTGAACACAACTGTGGGGTAAAGCTGTTTCTGGCTGGCTATGAGGTACTAAACATCCATGGCAGCCTAATGAACAATGCAAGACCCGATTCCTGTGAAATCAGAAGATCTTTAATACATCATGAGTGCCAGCTACAGGAACACATGTCTTCTAAGAATTGGCAACCATCTGCTCAGTTCAGACTCTTTGTTTGTGTGACACATTTGGTGGTGGAGAGCAAATGAGTTATGTAGTCAAATATGTAGATCAGCTTCAAGAGAGGGAAACCCAGTGTAGTGTTATGCCAGTGCTTTGCAGACAACCGTGCCTGTGCATAATGTACCCTCATTGGTATGTGGGGCATATGCTGTGTTTCTGGATGCTGAACCAGCAGCACAGTTGTCTGTCCATCTCTTTACATCTTCTGTGATTATAACTGTCATTATAATCACTCATTGGTGTAAATGAGAGGGAGGGTGTAATAAACTTATATAATTTGTTTTCTACTTATCGTCAAGCTCTCCCAATTGTAAATAACATGAATTAAACCATGTCAGTCATCTAGTCAACGTGCACTAAATCAAATCTAACGTATGTTTTAGAGTTAGGCTACAGATCCAATTGGAATGCATTATTTAGTTTGTAACAGGCCTGCTGAGCAGCATGATTCTCTTACGTACTGAAAAACATGAAAAGCAATGTTAATTTAAAGTTGAATATATAATTTAAACTTTGCACGTTTTCATATGCTAGACTTACTACTAGGGATCATAGTATTTCAGGTGATTGAATTTTTATTTTGTCTTTATCCTATTTCTCCGCTCTGAGATTTGAGTCTGATGCTTTTTGTACCACAAGATTTTGGGGCAGAGCTTTACATGAACTTTAACTGTTATTCATTTGTAAAACTCAGTGCCAAAAGATTCTGTTTTACACTGTTGGGATAGAATAAAAGAATCTGTACATACTTTGCAAATATAGTCACTCTTGTTCACGCCATGCATATTTGTGGATAGAAAGCAAGGCGAATAATTATCATTTAAACAATAACTATCATTCCAAGAGTATCCGAACCTCACTGGAGCAGCACCAGTCTCTTTGTAGGCCTTGAAGTTGTCAATAACTTCCTTGACCAGAAAGCTTGTTTTGAACAACGCCTGGATAAATATCTGATGTACCAAATATGAAAAATAATCTTCAGGCAAAAGTTTAACTGATACTTGACTTTCAGTGGACAAAGTAGCCTGTCAATTACTGTCACAACCTGAATTATTTGTAATATAACCATAAGATGCTTCTTCTCTGTTCAGAGCTGATATATAATTCTCTCTTGCTGACATCCTCTTAAATCTGGAGGAGGAAAAGACTTTCTGGGTTGAACTCATGTCTCCAGAAGACCCAAATATTTTTAGTTATTGAAGTCATTTGGGCATCTCCATCTTTATTGGAGAACAGTATACACCTAGGTGTTTGAATAGGACTTGTGCTTTGCTCTTTAAGCTATTGATTAGTAACTAAACAGCTGGCTTAATTTTTGGAAATGCCCTTTAGAACAATTCATCCTGTAGAAGTAGTGTGCAATATATGAATTTGTGTATTACATAGCAATAGCTTATTAAATACTGCTTAAACCTGACCAGGTACACGTAGATTAAGTCTTTTGGCTGTAATACCAAAAAATCAATCTGAAGTCAGCAAATTATTGGCTTTTTGATTTTTAGACACTTGAAAGGCTAAAAGCTAGAAGAATTTCCTTTTTAGGAGGGAAAAGCAAATGAGTATGTTAGAGTATGGCTAGAGCAGAAAGCTTTAATAGTGCTAGACATAAGTGCTCTGGGAAGGTAGTGCTCATGGCTTTCCTACAGTAAATGTCATCTGCAGTATCCTTCAGAGGGATCCTTCATCCCTTCTGTGATAGACTTTATGCAGAGTTCAGTTTCTCATCACACACAGCTGCTTGGAAGAGGGGGAAGGAGAAAGGGCTTGAGTTTTGGGTTCCATCACACTAATAGGAAATAATTTGCTGCAAGGAGCATTTATGTTGGTCCTTATGACTTGGTACTGTCTGATAATGCTATGTTGTGACTAATGCCTTTTCCCACTTTATTGTTACTGAAATCAATGGCAAAACTCCATTTATATTTAAGAACACAAGAGAAGAATCAGAGTAAGTGACAGAAGCTGATGACTAACAGTAATGAAAGCAATCAGGAAAGAACAGCCCTATCAAAGTGTATGTTCAGAGCTGATTTAAAGGAGAAAGTAAAGTCCATTTAGTATCTGGCTCAAAACAAGATAAAGGTAACAGCACTTGAAGGCATAGCCACTGTGCACAGCACAAGAGTCTCTTTGAGGGGAAAAAACCCTTTAATTCCAGATGGTGGTTATGCAAATGATCTTTTAATTCATGAGCAGGAATATTTCCCATTGCCCATATTTATTTTTGGGAATAACCTTTTGCTTGTGCAAACAGTGTCCACGGGCTGGTACACAGTAATGGACAGCTGTGCTTTTTATATCATTAGCACTTAGATTAGGAATTTTGGCTGAAGTTGAGTATTGAGTACACTTCCAATACCTGATTTCAGTTGATCCATATTAGGATTGGGCACTGTCGGTTCTATGGCCAATATTCCTTAACCAATTTTGTGTCTGTTGTTTCTTGTAGCAACCTACCTTTTCATGGGAAAGGTCTTTCAGGTGTGCTGCCTTCTGCAGTTCCTTGTCCCCAGCAAGGAGCTGCCTGAAAACTGCAGAGTAACTTGTGCTCCTTGCTCATGTACAGTGTGAAGGGATAGCCTTGTAGGTTAGAGATGAGCTATTTAAGGAGTTGCTATGAACTTGGCCTCATATCAATATAATACCAAGCACTTCTTTGACCACGTGTAGTGGCTGTGGTCTCCCTTCTGAAAATGTGTGCATGTGCACAGGTGACGGGTGTAACCATGAAAGTAGGCTTCAGATGTGAAGAAGAATAAAGCTGGGATGTGAGCAAGTTTGGTATTTGCCATTAGCCTTTAGCTGTGGCTCACTTAGCATCAAAAGCAGTTAGGAAGTTCAAGCCACTGCCTTTCTTGGTGTGATGCTACTGTGTTCAAGGAGCATAGGAAGATGCTGTAAGTCTGGAACTGCTGGGTAACCTGGTTAATGTCTCTAATTAGAATAGAGATTTGTGTCTCTAGTTTGATTTCTAGGAATGAATGGACAGAATTCAACTGCTCTTATGTGACAGTGTTGTGCAGGGGGAGTTAAAATTCATGGAATTTCTACTTTTAACTTGATTGGGCAAAGGTATCAAATGATTAAATTAGGAGTGATGCCAGGATCCCTGATACAATCCCCAGTCTTTATCCCTTTTGTGAACTGTCCGGGCACTGTTCTCTGCAGCACTGAATCATCAAGTAAGTTAGGTTAAGAGTTGTATGAAAACAGTGAAGTTGTAGAATGGACAGTTAAGAGCAAACTTCTGTTTAAACATCTAAGCAGTAAAGACTGGCACTTGAAAGCTAGAGGTGTCAGCAAATGTTGAGGTAAATCTGCAGCCCAGCTTACCACTAGCACAGATCTTGGGTTTGTTTTGTCTATTTGTGGATACCTAAAGACTTTTCAGTGGAGATACGGACCTCTAACCAGTAAATTTATTGCTGCTGCATCTAAAATGCAGGGTCTTTGTTTCTTCTGCTGGAGTTCTGTTGGTCTCTTACTTTGAGGGTTCACTACTTAGTTGATTACTTTAAATTAGGACAATTGCTGACTTGCAAGAAAACTTGGAAGAAATAAGCAGAAGTATGTAAATTTAATTTCTGGCTGCTGGTTCATGAGAACAAACTATCCTGTGTATTGGGGAGAAAAAGGTGAAGCAGGTCAATTACAGTGCAGTGCAGAAACCAGCCCTGATATTCCTGATGCACTCAGAGCTGTGTGGGTTAAAGGTATTGCAGCACAGTTTCTTGCACGTGTTTTCTGAAATCCAGCTGTTGTCACCTTCCAGCACTTCTCTCTGTAGCAGAAAGTGGTGTGTGAAATCCTGCCTCAGTGGGAGGCAGGGACACAAATCCTGCAGTGGAGACTGCAGCAGAGTCAGGATCTTACTCTGTGAAGCTTTCTCTTTTGTCACCTGAAAAAAGTGATGTTATTCAGCTGAAGGGGGTGGTGTAACTCCTGGGTCAGGCTGGTGTTATTCCAGTGAGCTCAGCAGTGCTGCATTTTGAAACAAATAGGCTATATGGGCTATATGGGACGCGAGGCTTTCAGCAGCCTGATTGACACATCGTCTCATCACACTTCTGAAATCATACAGTATTTCACACTAATGTAATAGTGGCTTCTTAGGGAATGCAGAAACATGGAGGGGGATTACATGACATGGTGCTATATCACATGTGAAGCCACAGCTCATGGCCTCTGCATAACGCTATGTTTCCCAGAACTCCAGCTGTTCTTTCTCCTTGCTTGTGCCTGGCTGCCCTATTACCTATTGATATGACTGTGCTAAAGCTAGTGAGTGGGGGGGCTGGGTTAAAAATATTCTGTTTATAACCTAAACTATATCACCAATCACATGGCCAACAGACAGGGATGTGTGCTTCAGAGGTGTGGGTGTAGGGAGGAAGGGACTGAGTGCCTGGGAGGCAGAGGTGGGGTGACAACCTGTCAAGCAGGCTTGATGCTGTAACCGTGTACTGTGAAATGAGATGTTAAGGTGCTGTGCATGTTCAGATGTGGGCTGCTACAGTACTGCTTTCAGATCCCCTGTACCAGGCATGCAGTGTAGGCGGTGCAATGCACATAATGATGATGGCTGGCTCCTGAGATGGGGCTATGCAGCAGCCAGGTTGTGTGTAAGGTAAGAAAGTACTCCAGAGTGAGCATGGAGTAAGACAGATGTGGCCTCAACATGCTGGGGAGGGAGGTGCTACCACAAACCCCTGTAAAACGTAGGGCTGAGCTGTGCCTCACCTATCTGCTGCTCCTGGGAGCCATGTCAGGGGTGCACATTAGGCAGAAGTAACTTTTATTGCCAGGGATGCTGAGCAGTGTTGAAGTCCGTATTTGGTGAGATAGCCAGGCTGTTGGAGTGCCCATGGAAGTATTAAGGAGGTGCAGGCTGACTCTTTTTTTTTTTTTTTTTTTTTTTTCTTTTTCTGTGTAGATCTTCCTAGCTCTTAGCCTACTTCAGAATCTGGAGGGGTGCTGTCCTGGCCTTCTGGATGTCAAATCTAGTTCTTAGAGCTGGAACAAGACTCAGAAAGAATGTGTTAATCATGACACTGGGGAGAGTGGGCAAGCAAGACCTTGGCTTAGTAGCCTATTAATTAGAGCATTTGTGTGAAAGTGGTCACTGGCTTCTGCTTCAAGGACCGTTAGGCACTCAGTAAAATGTCATCATCCCCCAGCAGTGAAGCAGCCACATCTTTCAGATGGTTTTCCTGAAGGTGTTCTTGCCCCAGCATCTGGAATGTTGCTTGGTGTTTGCCAGTGCTCTCCAGCTTGTAAGTGACTAATGGGTCATGGGGAGACTGGCAAGGCAGGCGGCTAAAAGGCTTTTCTTTATTAATAGTTGAAATTTGGAACTAAGTGATTTAGCCTAAGTTGAGAACAATTAAGGTATCAATCTGTTGCTTGGAACATTTAGTCCTTGGCTTTGTGGGCACAGTCACATAGCTGGACATAAATGCAGCTGAAACTGATGACATGTACAGCTCTGCAGAGGGTTGTAGGATGTGGTAGGTGTAAAATATTTTTATAAGAATCATGTTTACTAAGTGGAGTATTTAATATTTGGTGGGCATGTGGTGGTAATCTAATTACTGTAAAATATGCAGTATGTACCAAGTTTAAAACTGAGAAATAATCTATGGTTGCTGTGTTTGGAAATTCCTTAAATTTTGCTTTAATACTGCATAAATTAGTGGGCTTTCAGTCTTCCTGCCTTTTGACTTTGTGAGTTATATTTGGCTATTTTTTTATTTTAAAAGTGCAATGTTAAAATCAAATGAAAAAATTCAGCTCTGTTCAGAGACACATGTAAGAGGAATAATGGCTGTTATCCAGAATAATTTAGCATGTGTCTACACAGTGCAGTGCTTAACGAGGTAGGTCCCAGAAACAGCATAACTGCATTAACACTGTGCTCTGCCTCTGCAAACATACCCTCCTTCTCAGTAGAGCTAATTAGCCTAAATAGAAGGCTGCAATGATGTGTTTATACTGTTTCTAGGATTGGGTAGGTCTGACTACATTTTTCAATACAAACTTAGCCCTTTTTTCCTTGTGTCTCCTTTTAAAGTTAATTTCCCCATCTGCAGTGCCTTATACTTTGTATTACTGTTATCTTCCTCGCTTTCCCCAGCTAACAAATTTTAATACAGACTGGGGAGGATTTGTGTGGGTAGTATCAGTAGGAACAATGCTGGTCTTGAAAGTTTCTTTAGATTGTTACAGCTATTGGAATAAACTAATGTGTTATATATTGATCCTGACTTTTCTTTTTTTAAAAGGGTATTTCAAAAGTGTGGTTACTCAGCCTTGTTCTTTATAGCATGGGAGTTTCTTTACTATTAAAATGGCCACACTTAAGCTTAGTTTAGCATAGCTATTCCAGTAAGATTGCAAGATGCAGTTGATTTTTTTTCTTTTGAAGACGCTGTCATGGTATTACATCTAAGTCCCAACATGGCTAATTTAAGCCTTACCTCCAGAAAAATTTGAGAAACCTTCTATATTTTTCTTGTAGAGAAGAACATGTTTTCATGGTTTTATGAATAGGATGAGGTATTTCATTATTGTGAAATAGCTTGATGGAATCTGGACTAATTGATATATAAATTTTATCCTTAATCTGTAACTCCACTTCTTCTTTTCATGCTGCCTCTGACCAGGAATACTCACCTGTAAAGTCAGGTTTCTCCCCATATGGAATATTGTATCTTAAGGAAGTGATTAATCTTCCTTGTCAAGATAGCTCTGTTGCTGTTGGCTTGTTTCATTCCTGAATCTGTTTCTGTATATTTGTTTTCTCTTTGCTTCATTTCTCTTTATGCAGGTCCCATAACACAGCTCAGCTGCAGTTGCCACACCTGTGCTAGGAGTAAGACAGCCTTGAAGGGAGAGTTTTGCTTCGTATTATGAACAGCACTGCTCTTGTCTTGTCAAACCTATCAAAAGCCTCGAAGCTGAGGACCTGTTGTGGGACTTTGCTGTCACGGCATCTCTCAGAGCAGTTAGTGGAGTGGCTTCTTGAGTCTGGCGTGTTACATTGTAGTGATGTTGATTTCCTCTCAGGCTTGTGTTTACTGAGAGCAACTACAGGCTGAGGCTGTTCACTGGCCTCTCTCAAGTAAGATGTTGATGACTGCAGATACTGAAAACAAGGACATCAACTGTAAGGATGGATTTGTGCCAGAATCAATGTCAAAGAGAAATTGTGTGTCAGTGTCTGCAAAGATTGTTCCACTTTAATACTCCTAATTTCATATTCTTCAGATGCTTAAGTACTCAGGGCTGTGAACCTGTTGCTTCTCTGGAGTCCTAAATGAACTATAAAAGGATTTGAATATATCAGTTGTTTTAAATCTAGTAGCTATTGTTAATGGACACTTCTCTAGTTGTCTGTATGTCATTGTCCTCACTTTGCCACTTCATACCTTGCTACTAAATGCATCACAGTGATCCTTCTCAATGACTTTTAGTTGCTTACTTTCATACATATTGACTAGACTCCTTTTCTTTCCTGTGCCTGCCCCAGGAGAGTGAAGTTGGCATTTTGATTTCTGTTGCCACTGGATTTAAGAAACCCCCCAACTGAATTGGTCTATATCTACCTGGCTTATGGCTGTCCCTCTAATCTAGAGACTTGGCTGACAAGTTGCTTCCTGATAAGACAGAACTGTTACTGATGGTCATTTGATGGCAGAAGCCTGTTATCTTCGCTGGTTGTTTCTCACTGACAACAATTTTGTTTCCTCTAAAACCCATTACTTTAAATGTTATTAGGAGGCTCATATTTAAATATTTGACTTACTCTTTCAATTTACATGAAACTGGTAGCTTCAATTAACTGGCATCCATCTGTGCTCTTGGCACCTTGATAGTAATTCAAGTTAAGCATCTCTGCATTGTCCAAAGCAATATATAGAATCAATTTTTTTCAAAACCTCTCTGGAAATGCTTAGGTGTAGGGGTTCCCTCTCCTGCTGGCATCCCTTGGAGTGCAATCATTGCTGTGAATCAAGCATGTATTTTAACAGCTTTGCCTGCTGCTTCCTTTCAAAGCTTGTAGCTTTTTACAATAGCAATACTTCACCATACATACTGGAGTTCACACCCCCTGCCCAAGGCTGAGAAGTCCATGAGCTGCTGTGAAATGGCAAGCTGTCAGGAAACCAAAATACAGTAACAATGCAGATGTTTTGTGCTGGTTTGGCCAACAGGCTGTCATGTTACAGATAGTGCTGATAGCTTGCTGGAGGCCTATCAAAGGATGTTGTTTCTGGAGCTTGTCGTTTCCACCACAACTTCAGTGTCTCCTTCATTTGACCAATTGACCACAGGAGGGAAATGACTAACCTGTGAGACAGTAGTCTTAGTCCTGTTCAGTGTCTCAAGTTCTAATGGCCTTTAACCTTGAAAAGGAAATGCTTCTTACGATTTCACTCTTAGGCCAGAAGCTGTAAATTGCTTTTCAGAAACTATTATTAAATATAAAGGATTATTAATTTTTGTGTTGCCATCTTGTTCCATCAGTGTAACAGGAGAGACCTCCTGGCAGTGAAGATGTGGGAATACGATGGGGTTGAGTATGGTGTCAAGGGTAATAACCTCACATACAGTACGTGCTGCTTGCGTCTTGAAACTTGTTTTAAAGTAAGTGCAGTCTCAAGTGAAAGTTTAGTCCCCTTTAATCTAGTAGAGGACAGGTTGCAGTACAGAAGGTTGGAGGGGTAATTCTAGGACACTCTAGCTGTATATGAAACTCCTGCTTTGGTCTGGAGGCTGGCTTAGTTTACCTGGGAACTGTATAACCAACTTGTATTGTGGCATTGCCAACACCCCAAAATAAACAGTCTGTTTAATATGGTTTAATGGTGAATTTTGTCTTGAAGGTGGCTGTACTGGTGAATTACTGATGAAGATAATGGGAGTTAGGCTGATGAGCAGATCCCAAAAATTGGGCTTTCTTCTACTGTAGGCTATTCAGGTCTATTTTGAGGTTTTGAGTTGTTAGTTTTTCTGTCTTGAACATGTTACTAGACAGAATATGTTTTAGCCCCAAGTTCTCTCAGCATTGTTTAGACAGTGTTTTCTCCTGGCAGTCTTGGAACAATGTGCTTGCTACATCTTGCAGCCATTAGCATTTCTGCTGTCAGAGTAAGATCTTGTGAGCAGCAGAAGAGAAGATTGAGCAAGGGAAAAAGTGTTAAATACTTGAGATACAAACGTGTTTGTAAGCTCTTATTGCTTTGAAATACACATTTTCACCATGTTAAGTTTTTTCTGTTGATGTCTGTTAAGCAGGAGCATAGGTTTTTTTAAAAATTGTAAAGTACAGTTTGTTCAAGTTACTACTTTTAGGAGTGTGTCCAAAAGAAGGATAATAATACAGTCTTAGAAATTACTTTTTTGTCAGTTACTTTTTAAAATTGCTTCTGACTTGAAGATCTGGCATCCTTACTGTATTTATTGATTTTAATATTTTTAAACATAGATTGGGTGGTACTTATAGCAATACTGGTAGGTTTGGTATCCTGCAGTTATTCATATTTAAGATAACAAATCTATAGGTTGAAATGATTATTTTATTGGAAAGACTGCAGCTGGAAAAAGTAAAAACTTTTGGGCACAAGGTCCCCACATTATGGTTGACAAAATTAGTGCAACTTGAAGCTAAGGACACTAGCTGAAGAGCTATTGCACGTGGTGTAACCTTGCTGTGTTAATCAGCTGAATTAGAGAAATGCATGGGTAATTGTGTGTGTGTAGATGTGTTGTTTTTGTGTAAATTTATTCATGTGACTCTTTTGAAGGGCCATGTATGTATTTGAGGCAGGCATAATTGCTGGGGAAAAAACCTTCAGGTTTTTTCATACAACTTTTCAGGTTGTATGGTTTTTATGGTTGGTTGTTTTTTTTGTGGGGGTGGGGAGCAGGGTTTATGACCACAGGTTACTTTGAGGATAAGAGTTTTGGGATAGTTCAACGAAAAAATGTTGGCCAAAACTGTGACAAACTGTGAAACAGTGCATGTTTAATTTGCTGTGGCTCAGAGGGTTCTTGGAGACACCTCTACATGTTGTACCTTCTAGGAAAGTTGCTTGGTAGCCGAATCTGAGCCTGTGAATTACAGCAGGACAAGCATTACAAGTTGTAGTCTGACATGACATTGTCAATCATAGGCAAAATTGTTTTTTAATGAATTAAGATGTAATATGTTGTAATATGGGGCTGGTTCCGAAGAGGCAAGTACTTAGTTGTAAGATTAGTATGGTGGGTGTAAAGCCTGGGGCCTGACTGGTTAATCCCACTCACAAGGTTTCAGAGAAATCTCTTGTTTCAGCATGTGCTTGGAGGGCCTGCTCCTTATCAGTATCTTCTGCCTCTAGTTATTTCCCCATCACTCAAACAAAAGGTTGTTGATTTATGCTAGACAAATGCTGAAGTTGGGGAAAGTACCTGGTTCTGTCTACAGTTTGAGCCTATTTGAGGATTCTATGATATGTCGTCTTGTGCTTTCATGGAATGGTTTGGGTTTGAAGAGACCTTACAGATCATCTAATTCCAAATACCTGCTATGGGCAGGGACACCCTGCACTCGACCAGATTGCCCAAAGCTCCATTTAACCTGGCCTTGTACTGAGTGTGTATACATCCAGCCAAGGTGTTACCCATTGAGCAGTCCATCCATCAGATCCATGTCTCTCCAATTTAGGGACAAGGATGTCATGTGAGACAGTGTGACATGCACAAGTCCAGGCAGATGATGTCTGTTGCTCTTATTAAATTGGGCCTCTGATGAAGCTGACTTACTGTCTGGAATTCCTTTGTGCTGCACTCAGGTATTCTCCTACTGACTTGAGGTCCTTCTCCAGGCTCTGAGCATCTGTTACTGGCACTAGCATTTCACTGGTACAAATGGGACAGACTGAAGTTCCCTTCCCCTGGCAGCTTTAGCTAGATGCTCAAGTATTCAACCAATGTAAATAAAATAATTTCAAAAGGAATTGTTAAATCTCAGAATAGTATTTTAAAGTTAAAAGAAAACTAAGCCAACAAAACACAGTAGCCTGACACCAGTGTCACAGTAATAATTATTAATGTAAGCGATCAGATGGTGTTTGTGGAAATAGATATAACACTTCTAAATTGAATATTCTCTAGTCCAAACCTAACCCAAGAATGTTTTGTTCTGTATAACTGATTCAAGCTATATATACTTCCCCCACACTGTTGTACATCATGAGAATAATTAGTGCTGGGTTTACTGAAGGCTATTCTATGCGTAGAAGGAATCTCAATGGAAAAGTCCATCTGAGAAACTAGTACTTGATGATGCTGATGCAGCCCCTGCATTCCCTGTGTAGGATGGCCTGTTCCAGCAGCCCTTTCTGAAGACTCCTTGGAACACGAACTTAATATATGTCTGAGCTCTTGAATCCAGACCTAGTTACTCAAACCCATAAAACAGTTAGCAAGAAGTTATTCACCCAGCCTAAAGTGTCAAAGGGGAATCTCTTTATTGGAAATATGTAAAACTAGAGAATGGCACCCTAGGAAAACAGGTGGAGGGAAGATGATGAGCAAGGGGAATGAGAGGACATCAACAAAGGAAAGGAGCTTAGGTCTGTAGTGCTCATAGAAGGGGAGTTGCTGACTGACCATGGAGTCTTGTTTGCAATGTTTTTACTCTGTATTTCATATAGGCTGATGTAGTTTGAAGTGTGCTGTTGCACAATTTCTTTTCCTCCCTTCTCTCTATGAACATTTCTCGTGGCCTTGCTAAGGCTTAATTGTTTGCTTTATGACTTATTCTGGATCACTTCAAGGTCCTCCATAAGAACTGATATCATGCTGCTGTGTTGCAGATGAACTTGCATTATTCTAGATGAAAATTTTTTAGTATTATTTGAGATCATAAGTCTATTTTATTCTCTTTCAGCAGAATAAAGATATTTGGAGAAGGACAGTGTGACTTACTATGCCAATAAATTATTGATGGGAGCCAACTAAATAATGTGGGCTTTTTCTGCCAATCAGGGTTTAAAGCACTGGTGTTGCCAATACTGTCCCTTTATTATAGAAAAAAGGCACTTCTTCCAGGATTGGTAGAACAAAATATATGGATGTGAAATATTCCCCAGTCAATTAAAAGTCTTGGAAGTGCTTCTGTACAGCCCACATGGGCACGACTAGCACTGTTTTGTCATTGGTTGTCAACTATAGGAAGGAGAAGGTGATGGAGGCAGAAAGTTCACAGTCCCGTCCTTCATTGTTGCTGACAGACTCTTGTGTATAGTATCTGGATCAGTCCTACCTCCCTCCAGTGCTACAGAGTATGCTCTCTGCCAAAGACCCCTTCATCTGATTTTAAAGCACTGGGACTAAGGGTGGGGGAGGGGGAAGGGGCATCTACAAGTCATGTCTAAGTACTTAATGCCACAGCCCAGCAACTTCACACATTCCTCTCTCACTTTCATTCTTCATTCCAGTCTTTTTAAACATGATGAAGGGCATGTTTCTTTGCTTTATCTAATTGAATTGGGTAGTTACATTAAAACTGGCATACAGTAAATTGGTAAAACAGTTACTGCTTACAATAACAGAGGCTGGGCACAGAGCACAGCTCAATACCCTTTCCTAAAGAGAGAACCCACTCTGGAAGGAGAGCAAGTGAGCTGAATTTGCAAAAATGTTACCTTTTATTTCTTGCTGGACCCTCTGAGATTGCTCCCAAATCAATTCACTTTGCAGAACAATGGAGCCATTGTCTCCAGGCTGGCAGCTTTCATTTGCACCGTTTGCTTCAATGAATATTTTGTCAGAGGTTTTTTTGCATAGCCAGTCCTCTATGCTAGCCCCCAACTTGGAGCCAATTAGTAATGCATAACAGAGGAAGGGCTCCTTTTCTTTTCTTCTCCCCAAAAGAATAATTTGTGCTGCTAACAGATAACTCTTGGCACTATGAGGAGAACGGGCTACTCTTTAATTATTTATTTTATTTTGTAGTAAAGATGCATCAGGAGGAACAGACTGTTTTTTGGAGGTTCTCTGGGGTTAATTTGCATGTAGAAGGCTAAATTTACCACGGAGAACAGTTATTTAACTGACTGCTTGTGTTTCTCAACTTGTTCTTTTCTCTTCTATTTCCAATTTGACATAACACAGTATATACTTATTATAGCTCTACTATAAAACCAGTGGTTCACAAGACCATGCTCTGTCACGCCCACCATATGTCAGTTGATTACCTAAAGTTCCTCTTCTTGGCTTTCCTTCCTTTCTCCTCCACCCACACCCTGGCACCCTGATAATTCTTTTGTGGAACCTGCTGCTCTCTGAGCCCTTCAGATGAGCTCTGAGAACAGCATTGTGAACAATGTGGTGGCCTCCTTTAGGCTGGCTCTTCAAATGGCAGAACTTAAATTAGCTGTGTTTGTACACCCAAGATTGATTCCTGCCTTATAGCTAAGAATGGCTTTAAAGTACAATGTAGTCTAAGGGAAACAACTGTATGCCAAGGAGGGGAAAGTGGAGAAGAGGAAAACAACAACAAGCCCAAACAACGTGAAACCAAATGTATGCTGTGAAAAGCCACAAGAACTGATGCAGGCAATACAATAATTTATTAAAAACTATATAGGTGGCTTCTTTCCTTAAAGAGCCACTGTGCATTAATGCACTGAACAAAGCCCTTTCATCTTCTGGGGATGACTCTTGTGTTCAGTGGCATTAAAATAATTCTAATTTCAATGAAAATTAAGGCCATCTTGAAATAACTGGTTGTTCCTAACTTCTGATAACTTACTCTTTGCATGCTGCTTCTTATCACTGGGCGTTGTATTGTGTTGTAAACTGCATTCATGGGGAATCTGGCTTCCATCTCATGCCAGAGTAACTCTGTAAGGTTGCTCTTGATTTTTGTTGCCATTCTTTCTTTATTAAAATTTCCATCTTATGGTGTTAATTCCTGTTGATAATGAAATGGATGTAGCAGTAAACCTGAGCAGAAAATTGTAATAGCCAAGAACAATTAAGAGAAGTTCCGACTTCTTTGATCTCTGAAATTTGATCTTTTGTGGAACATGCTGCTTGTTTAAATAAAAGAATGAACTCTGTAACTCAGAGAAGACCTCATCCAATTGCATGAAACTGAACAGGTATGAACTGTAAGGGCTTTGTTGCTAGTATTTTTAATTAGGAGTTTAAGACCAGTGTTCCTTCTAGTTTTTAACATAGCTAAGTCTATCACATGCATGATTTTCATCTTCTCTTTTCATGAATGAAAAAATCATCTTGACTGTGATTTGAACTTTATGTGCTTTAATGAGTAAATGTTTTTGTAAGCCAAAACAATTATCAGACAACTTTATTGACTAGGTGTTAATGTGAACAAAATCAAAGATGATGCAGATAGACAATATTTCCCTGAGAGCAGTTTTGAGTTTAGTTTTGCAAATAAATCTTTTCTGCACAGCTCAAATGTAGTGTTAAAATATGTTTGAATGTTTTTCAAATTGGCTTGATGGGATCAAGCTGTAGCTGTAGATAGCTGTGAATTAGAGTGACTTAGGAGGCTGAAATACTTGTGGAGTTACGAGAAGGGGTGAACACAGTGACTGACAATGTGACATTTGTCACTGATAGAAATTAATATTGACACAAGGTATTAGTTGAAGAGCTGTGTAAGGTGTACGTTGCTTTAGCATTTTTTACAATCATAGCTTTCTCTGTCAACTTCACTGTGTGGCTTCTGAGAAGATTGAATATTAGTGAGTGCTCTGAAGAGTTAGAACACATTAAAGGCCATATCTAAGCGATTAGAAAAACTTTAAGTCTTAAGTCATGGTTTTGGCTTTAGGACTTGGGAAAGCTGAAGCAGGATCACCTTTGGTCAGCAGTGGTCTGTGGAGTTAGGTTTTTGGGCAGAAATCCTGTGTGGCTTCTGCCCAGGCTCTTCCAGTAAGGTAGTCAATAGGATGGTGTAATTATGCTCTGACTAGTAGGCTTGTGACCATCCACCAAAAATCTTGTCCAACCTGCAGATGATCTCAATTTGCTCTGCACCTATGCATTTTATTTAAGGGGATCACTGACTCAGATAGTTCTGTGTTAATTCTCCTGTCTGCTAGTAAATGTATTTAATGGAAGAATACGCAGAGACAGAAATCACATAAGGTCATATAAGAAAGAATAGATGTAGAAGTCAATTCTCCTGTCTCACTACTTTAATTTCCAAGCATGGAAAATTATGGATAATATTCAGGAATTTCTCCCCAGTGAATGCCTAGTCATGTGATGTGCTGTGCTTTCAGGTGAGGTTCTTCAGCACTTCTATCACTAATATAAACATTTGTGGGAGGTTTTTGAGCAGTTTCACAGAAATGTGTGTCATCTTGAGAGGTTTTCTCTGCAAGGAATAGGATTTGAAAAGCCTTCCAGCAGCTTTCTGGTACATTTATTAAACTGCTTCATAATCTTTCAGTCCAAGTGATCCACCGTGGCTTTAACATCATGTGGGGAGTCATGCCAATGTGTCCAGAGTCAGCAGCTCAGCTTCTCTGGGGAAAAGGCAGATGCAGGCTGTAAGGGACTAGTAGGAATGTAACTTTATTGCAGTCCAAGGCAGAACTGATCCATGTGAAGACTCAAGGATGACAGCTGTGGTAAAACATCCCTCTGAAAGCAGCCATGCTTTGGGGTATGATCCAAGCTACTAAGCACACATTTAGGATCCCAAATGGGCTTGTGCAGGCCCTGATGGATACCAGTAATCTGCAGTCTCATTGCTATGGATAATACAGATGTCTAGCTCAAAGCTAGTTCAAGTGTTTGTCGTGCGTACTGCAGATACAGTACTCAACTGCATTGCAGATATACTGTATATATAACTTGATTTATGCATGTACATGTTTACTCACCCTGAAAGAAAGAAACACAAAATCAATATGCAGTGTTGTCCCTACCATATAAAGTCCTCCAATGGCAATAGGGTGAAATCTAGGGAAGACTTGTGCCTTACTTGCCTCAAACCAATAACATTTCCAACTGCTTAGTTTTGACATCACCTTCTGTCATCTTTAAGATGAGTATATGCTAGTACTCCGCAAAAATAGTTGAGGAAACTGTTTGCTTCTTGGTGTCCTATGATACCAATGTAGTATGTGTGTGAGTTTCTCACATTGGTTAACTTTGGGTGAACTAGATTCACCTCAGATAATGAGTAAAATCTGGAGTGTGGTATATTGCAATGTTAGGAGTTGGAATTCCAGGCCCTCAAGAGATCACCTAGTCCAACCCCCTGCCAGAGCAGAATCACCCAGACTAAATCACACAGGAAATATGCCCAAATTGTCAATAATATTAAAAAAAAACCCCAAAACCAAAAAGACTTCCTTTACTATGGCCGCCTTCATCTCTTTGAGGCTGTAACTGCAATTTCTATTTATTTTCAATGACGTGTTCAAGTATGTGAAACTGGTAATATGCAGAGTGTCATAAACAATACAGCAATCTGTACCAAAAACTGTTATGTGCTCCCCTGGTAACCACGGGGGAAGAAATAGCAGTTTAGCCAAATATTCAGAGCAAAGAATCTTGTGCCTCTTCCTGTCTTTTTGAAGTTTCTGTGAGCATGCTGCAGAGCCAGACTTAGTGAGACATGGCTCTAATTAGTGACTGAGAAAAGGTGTATTTATGTGTGTCAGCTGGAAAAATGTGCCTTCAAGGATTTAGCTCTGTTGATCTTGGATCTGACTTCAAATTGGCTGACTTGCAGAACAGCCCTTTAAACTTAGATACTGCTTCAGAATGACTGCTGTCAAAACAGTACAAAAAATATAAACAAATTCCTATATATCTAACTGTAGTGTATCAGAAAAGCAGCTCTAGGAGCTCATGGCTGACTATTATAAATGATGTCCCATAGGCATCCAACTGTGTAGATATAAGGCTTCTTCCTCTGGAAATGCATGTGCAATCATTTGTGTCTGCTGTGGCATTATCCAAACTCAAATATAGAATATTTTGGCCAAGAAAGCTTGGACCAGATGATTTCTGATGCCCTTCCAACCTGGTATTCTATGAATATTTTTTTGGAAAATGAGCTGCATTTTAAATGCTCTGGTGGCTTCATCAAACAGTCTGGAAGAAATGTGGTTGGCTGCTATATACATTTGAAAATATTGGAACAATTGCACCTGTTTCATCAAGGTCATGTGGAATAGAGATGGGAGAGGTAATGCTTGTTCACAGGAGATGATGATTTCTGTTGTGTAACCTTCCAAGCTGCCCTATGCAACTTCATCCAGCTGTTCTAGCAGTAACTTTTAAAATATATATATTCATACATTTGAGGTGATTTGAGCTGAAGAGTTTTAATCTACTGCTGTTTTGGACTCAGCTTTTGAAAAATGTATTTACCTGCTTAGTAGTTTTACAGTTATGAATAGTCTGTTGGATTCAGAGAGGAGGGGTTTCTAGGCTGATGCTAGAAAGTGTTGCTCAAAACCTAGAATTTTGGTACAAAAATCAAATTGAAAATTTGAAAGGCAAACTCGCCACTGTTCAGACTTCAACCAAATGGGGAAAACAACCACTTTGGTGGCAACTGATCCTCCTCTTTTTGACATGAAGCAAAATACCTTCTTGGATTATTTCACAATTCTTCCTGCTCCACCCCTCACACCACCCTGCCCCCCTTCAAGATTCATAGAAATATGGCTTCAGACAAGTTGAAGGCTAAACTTTGACATTTTCAGAAGTTGTTCCCTTGGGAAATACCAAGATATTTTGAAAATAAGTATTTAAACCTGTTCATGAACATCCACATACACCTTTGAACGTTTTTGTTCCCTCAGAACTCCATTTCTATGAGAATGGTAATGGATGAAGAGCAAATCCTCTATTACAACTTATTTGACTCTAGGCAAATCATGCTCTCCATGTCTCCAGGGTTTGCAAGGGGACACTGTGCAGACTTGTGTATTCAGTTATTCTTTCATGTAACAAGGCAAGCTCAGGCCTTGGACAAAAGCAGACCTTGTGGATTAGGTCTGCAGGGTTTCATGAGGCTGCACGTAGTGTTTGGAAGCAACAGAGCTGGAGAAGCAGCCTGACTGATGCTGCAAAACAGAGCTGTTATTCAGAGCAGTTCTACTTCTGTCAGTTATAAGCTGCAAATTGCTATTGCCAAGCCTGATCTTCTCCAAGGATGTACATATGTGTCAACAAATTAGAGCCTGAGTACAAGTAGCCTGGCACTCCTGGCTTGGTTTGTTCCCCAAGAAATAACCCACCCCCACAGTCTAAATTTCTCTTGGCTGCGGAGAACCAGGACATAAGTTTAATATTCTGGACAATAAACAGAATATGGAATTAAAATCAGGGTTATGCACCAGACAGAGAATCGTTTGTGCAGCTCTGCTTGTCTGTCTTCAGGCTTTTTGCCTAGCTGGCCAGCACCCAGAGAGCACAAACTGCTGCAGTTCACTCCAGGAGACCAGCAACCGAAGGAAATTGGTCAGGAATCAAGTCCTGCTTCCCATTCCCAGTGAGAGGCACTTACTGAGTGCAGCAGGGGAGTTGATGGTCTGTATAAGGAAAGCAGCTTGCCAGGGTTCTGGAGGGAAGGGCAGCTGCTCAGAGAGGAGGAGCAAAGCATTGGGATGCAGTGGTGTGTAAGGCTAAGCCTACAGCTGCGACAGAAAATGTTGTTTTAGAAGAGAGCTGATTGAAATCACAGTCTGGCTGAACAATTTCAGCATCTAATACTGCCATGGTGAAGGCACTGAGAGACCTGCCTGAAGCACTGGGGCAGTTTGAGGTCAGCAATGAAGGAAGCAAAACTGAGCACCCTGGGGAGAGGTTCCCAGGCTCAGTCAGGGACCCTGTGTGATGGACAGAATGAAGACAGCATTGGGTACCCACTTGAGATAAGGCACTCTGTATCCAGGGGGAGACGTTGGGTGGGCATTAGCCAGAGGAGGCTGATAACCATTGAAAGAACAACTTCATTCCTCTGTGCTATGTGTTGTCCCCCACCTTGTAGAATGGGGATACCAATGATCTTCAATCTACCATGTGGGGTCTCAGTCTTGTTATACAAAGTGTTGTAAACAGCAGAAGAGCCTGAAGAGCTTTAAAAATAATTAATCTGCAATTTAAGTATATTTATATATCACTGTAGGGAAGCTGTTCATAAGAGCCCCAGCAATATGTTATGGTTTAAAAGGAGGACATAGGTGGGAAGTGAAGAATAATCATGAAATAGCAAGAATCTAATGATTAAAGCTCACAGAATAGTGGTTCTTAGTCACAGACAGAAAACAGTGGGAACAGATTTCCCAGTATCTGGCACAACTGAGAATAGTCTTTCCTGACCTTTCAGTGCAGATAAAAATTAAAAATAAATAAGGCTTGGGATACTTAGGAGGAAAGGATGCAAAATTAGAATGGATTGTGCTGCCTTTGCTGCGAGAATAGAGGTGATCTTAAGTTCTTAGGCTGTAACTTCTGTGGCTAGGTAAGGTCTGTACTTTTAACTTTGAGGGGTTAAAGCATTATTCAGTGTTCTGCCTGCATTTAGCTGGCCCAAATGTGGTGTTTGTGGTGGGTTTTTTTCTAAATTAATGGTGCATTCAATCCTGATCTGGTTAGGAGGGGGGTTTGTTGAATGGGAAGTGGTTTATTGATTACTATTTTCACAAGCTGCAATAGCTTAACTTTGTCATTTTATGATATTCTTGTTTTGCCCTTTCACTTAGTGCAAGGTCATGGAACAATTGATTTGCCATTTGGTACAATTTGTAGTTAAAGGGCTGGAAACCATGGGTGAAGAAGTAGAATTGTTGCAGTGTTTTGTTTCCTCCTCTCCCTCCCTCCCCTGAACTATTACCTGCTACATTTGCAAGGAAAATTAATAACCAGCTTGTAGAGCCACAGATTTCTGCTTGATCAGAGGCTCAGTTGGATCCAGTATTTTTCTCCATCAAATGCCAAAGACAGAAAGGGGTTTTTGTGCTGTTACTCATGCCCTCCCTCCTGCCTTTACTAAGATAGTAGCAAATCTGTGTTGCATGCTTTTATCAAAATGTGTAATACAGCATTTAGGGTGCAGCGCATGATCATTCTTTGCCATTTTTAATCCTTTATAAGGCTCTTGTCTAACAGACATTTTAAAGTTGTAAACTGCTGTGATTTGACTGTCACCTGAAGATAGATATTTAAATTTAAAAATCCAAATAACACCACAAATCAGCACCCAACAAACAATGCAGTGCTGTCATGCAAAGATGCTCTGCTGTGATGTCAGATACTAATTTGCAGTTGACATATTCTGCCCTGTAATGCAGCGGGTCCTTCTCCATGGAGGATAGAGGGGCCCTCATGTAACTTGAAGGATGTCAAAGCTAGTGAGGTTTTCCATGCAATATGGACAGTAGTTTTGCTTTTGGCTTGGAAGCCTGGTAGCAGCAGCCCCATGACAACAGCTCTGTTTGACACTTCTGCCATGACAAAGTTCCCTAGCAACTGCAGCTGGCAGCAGGGTGTGCTTGCAGGGATCCTGTCCTCCTGCCTCCAAACGCTGCCCTTCACACACTGCTGAGGGCTGGGGGAAGAAAATGGCCAGATTCCAGTCTGGACTGCGTGTCTGAACAACTTGATAGCAGCTGTCATGCAAATGGCAGGTATACTGAAATCTGCTTCTGTTTGCCTTGGTTTTCAGAGCTGTAGTGCTCCCTAGGATTGAAATACTTTGACAGATCAGCCAGTGTTTGTGATGGGCATTGTCTGGAATATACCGTACTAGTTAAAGATTTCCTATAGGAATCACTGTTCTCTGCAACAGGGACAAGAATAAGATATAGGCTGCACTGATTAATCTCCTTTTTCTTTATGAAGAGGAGCTTGTGATGAGAATGATCTGTCATAGAGCAGCTGCAAAAAGACAACCCAACCCCTGCAGTCTAGTATCTAGGATCATTTTAATTTAAGGAAATGCTGTAAGGAACAAAGTATCCTTAATCTTATTTTCATAATGAAAATAGAACTCTCTAATGCAGCCTCCTGTGATTAGCAATGCTCAGGCACCTCAGGCTTTCTGTTGCAAACAGTAGCTCAAACCTTTCTGTGCAACCTTACTAGATAAGATATTGCTCTTTGCTCTCTCTTATGGAACACTTTCTGTTAATAAGCCCTATTTACAGTGTGCAAGGAGTTAATTATATCCTCTACTTAATGATTTCTTCGTTTCTGAGAATTCCTCTGACTGAGGCTGATATATGTCATAGGCAAACTATTTGCTGTCTTTCCTGGCTTGCTGAAAGACAAATTGCTTTACGTTTCTAAGTGTTGGTAGTGAAATAGAGGGGCTGATGATAGGAATGGGAATTCCCTGAGAAAACTGCTATGAAACACATGCTGTGCAACTTCATGAGAAATTTCTTAATTATTTTATCTTTGCTCTTTGAAGCTGCTCAGCTTCAGGAAAAGAAATTTCTGTATAATAAGGGCTACCTGTGCCATGGAGCCATTTTCAGAAGGAATGTGGGAGGAGGAGGTGGAGATTCTTCTACAGCTAGTAAAAAATGAACATGCATGATTACTTTTTCAGTTCACAAGGGATCTGGGCTTCATATGTATGAAAAAAGGCTAACTTATTAGTGTTGCAGCAATCTATGGTCAATACAAGTATTCATCTTACTAACCACCCTTCAAAATGTGGGGAAGGCTTAATATGTTTCTTGTCATGCCTACCTAATTGTACCACTGATAAGAATTGCTGTTGGAGTGTCATGACTTGTTGGGGATAAAGTTAATTTTCTTTCTAGTGTTGTTGTGGATTTAGTAGAACAACACTGTTGGGAACGCACTGATGGTTTCAGTTGTTGCTGGGTAGTTGTAGTGTCTGCACTAAGTCAAGGACTCCTCAGCTTCCCACACCCTCCCGGGTGCACCAGAAGCTGGGAACACACAGCCAGGAGAGCTGGTCCTGACTGGCCAGAGGGATATTCCCTGCCATATAACATCACACTCTGTATGGAACTGGGGAAGCTAGCTGGGAGGTGGGATTGCTGACTGGAAACAGACTGGGCATTGTGTGGGGTTTTTCATGGGTGGTAAGCAATTTGTGCATCACAGAATCACAGAATTGTAGGGGTTGGAAGGGACCTCGAGAGATCATCGGGTCCAACCCCCCTGCCAAAGCAGCTCCCCAGCTCATATTGCACAGATAGGCGTCCAGATGAGTCTTGAATATCTCCAGAGAAGGAGACTCCACCACCTCCCTGGGCAGCCTGTCCCAGGGCTCCCTCACCCTCACTGGGAAGAAGTTCTTCCCCATGTTGGTGCGGAACTTCCTGTGCTCCAGTTTACAGCCATTGCCCCTTGTCCTGTCCCCACAGACACTGAAAAGGGGCTGGCCAATTCCCCCTGCATCCCATACTTAAGATATTTATAAACATTAATTAGGTCCCCCCTCAGTCGTCTTTTCTCCAGGCTGAACAGCCCCAGCTCACTCAGCCTTTCCTCACAGGGGAGATGTTCCAGGCCCTTAATCACCTTCATAACCCTTCTCTGGACTCTCTCCAGGAGGTCCCTGTCTCTTTTTATACCAGGGAGCCCAGAACTGGACTCTTACAGAACTGCCTCTATTACTATTATTCTTTTCCTCTTATCTTATTAAACCATCTTTATCTCAACCCATGAGTGCTGGGTTTTTATCTTCCCCATCCCACTGGCAGGGAGGGGTGAGCAAGGGGCTGTGTGGTGTGTAGCAACTGGGATTGAGCTGCAACAGAGGGCTATTGACTCTCATGTCTTAGTGAGAGCTGGGGATGCAGAGAACTGGATGGCATGAAATGGTTTTGTTGTCTCTTGCTGATGTAAATCAGGTGTAAAAATCCACTGATAAGCTGGCATGGTTATGGTGAAAGGGAGAAAAGACTGGACCTATGGCTTTTTTTAATGGGGATGCTGACTACTGCAGTGGAAGTCTTCATGTGTTAATGATAATGACAAGTGAATTAGGAAATGAATGAAGAAAAACATGTCAGGAAAACAGTCAGGAAATGGCAGTGTATATAAACTGAAAGGAAAATGAGCTGTGTACAGCACTTAGACAGCAAAGGATGAAAAGAGGAGCAATATAGTTAATATAGCTTCTCTCACATTTAATTTTTTGATGGGTATGAAAGCCTGAAAATAAGCTGGAGGCAGCAGACTTTCTTGTTTAATCCCCAAGCACTTTACCGTTTTCCAGTGTAACTAGGGGAACCTGGCATTAGTCATTACTTGAGGTGATTGGGGAGCAGGAGGGATTTATGGCTGAGAAGTGAAGTGTTTAAAAGTCAGTCACAATTCGCCTAATCGCAGCCACTGAACTGACTTTAATTTGAGAGCATTTGGTGTGTTGTTGGCAAGCTTTCCACGTATCATAAACAAAGATGCCAAACTAACAAAAATACTTGCCAACCCCCTTACCTCCTACATGAAAACATTAAAAAGGCAAGTGGCAAAGATGTATTTGAATTCATACTGGCAGGGGTGGGAGAGCATCTATTGATCTTCACATAGGCATGTCTATAACTCGGATGGCTGTGTTAAGATGAAATAGCAGGTACAGAGAAGTGGTTTGATATTGGGAACGAAGGAATCTGCCTCTAATAATTATACACATGGGCAAAGCAGCTTTTAAAGCAAATCAAAGTGAAGAGTTTGGTCCAAATTCAACTCTGCTACAACTCCACTGAGGGCAGTAGTGTTACACCAAGTCCTGATTTGTCTTTCAGACCTTCACAAAAGGAACGTTATTGAGGCTGGTGCAATGAATTGACAATATAGTGGGTCTCAGGAGGGGGTATTCAGAGCAGTAAAAGCTCTGGCCTTTTTTGCCAGGCAGGTATTGCAGATGATGCAAAGGGCTCTGTGTTCCCCACAGTGCCACAGGGAGGGATCTTTCTTTTTGTGAAAAGGAAAGGCAGTGATGAGAGGGATAGATGGCAACCTACCTGCCTATAGGAATAGTCACTAACATGACAGGAAATAATCAGCCCTTTGTTTGGGGGGGTGGGGACAGCCAGCAGCCTTGCTGAACAAATGAAAATGTTCAGTCAGGTTACGTGCATCTCTTTTTTGTTGAGGTAGGAAAGGGGAAGCAGTTGGAAAGACAGTGCAAAACTTGTATGGTAGTGCTGGTCCCTGCTCTATTTACAGTTCATAATGCTTTCAACTCTGGGTTCTTTGTGATGGCCAAAGCTAAGCAGTACTAGACTTCCCCAGACAAACAACCTTCAACAAAATGACTGTGAAACAATTCTGTTGATTCAGTAAGTGGCACTGTTCTCCCTGACTGGATCCTGTAGCACTGTGAGGCCAGGGACACTGTGCTGTCACCAGTAATCACAAATTTGAAGTCACTTGTAACAAACAAGATGCCTGGTCTTCCTTCTGAAAAAGACAACCCCAAACCAAGTAAGAGATGTATTCATGCAGAGGGTCAGCTTATGCAGCCACAAAAACGTAGGTGGTTCTAAACAAAGCTTATGACCATTGCTTTAGCCAATCCTGTGAACATGTAAGGGGTGAAAGTACTGCTTCTCTACTTTAAAATTTCACTTTTTAAAATGTGGGACTACAAAGACAGACATTTGGCTTATGCTCCAGTCTCTCCCAGATTAAGTGAACTTGGCTTGGACCATTTGAAAAAGTAAACTCAATTTCTGTGAGAACATCAGAGTCTTAAAGCTTCTGAAGGGTGTAAATGCCATGAAGGAGGAAGCTTCATTTTCATAATGATGAGCAACATGCTGAGAGCAACAGATTGAAATTAAGGGGAAGAAAAATTTAGGCTTTATGTCATGAAATGCTATCTTTCAATGGAGCTTATGTGCCATTGGCACATCCTGAGGAAGAGACAGACCGTGCCAGCAACTGGATCTTAAAAGTGGAAAAGCTCAAGTGCTGAGCTGTGTAGCCAGTGGTTTGGGCAGGAGCTGGGACATGACTGGTGATGGCATGAAGGTATGAGACCCTGTATGTTCAGTGAGACTGAGGTGGTAGTTTTTTGTGATTTGTGTTTAGTGCTGGTGCACGTGACTTGTGTCATTGCAGCGTGCCCCACCATGAAGGAGGCAGTACTCCTCAAGTGTACGTAGGCATTTATGGCTTCAGGTTTAAGAAACAGTGTGAAAAGCTGGTGCCCGGTTCTGAAACAACTGATTTGGATTTTTCCTTTTAGCATATTCCCCTCTGTCACTTGTGGAAGAAACAGAGCTACAAGGATGAAAGAAACCCAGTCTGATTCCCAACCTGCTCAAATCTGGGCTAGAAACTACTTGGGTCTCAGTTCCTGATGTAGGGACTGGCCCCACCCAGCACTGGTAGCCCAGGGTCTGTTCTGCCAAGGTGTGACTGCAATTTTCTGTGCAGGGTTTTTGAAGGAAGGGTAAAAAGCAGTCCCTCATGCAGTTATTTGCAGTGTCCAGTCTTACCTCCCTTCTAGTCCTAAAGTAAACCACAGGGCCTATCCATCTGAACACACACTTCGTACCCCACCTGCAGCTTGTTATACAACAGGGGCAAAGCAACATGTTCATGTTGGAGTAAATAGTACCCTTCAGTTATCTAATGGTTGCTGATTTACATACAACTCTTTGCAGCAAACACAATTTGATACTTTGTTGAAATAAGATGATAATTAAAACTGTGAATGTTCCTCATCAATATTTAGAGGGGGTGATGGGATAGGAGGGAATTAAAATCCCACCAACTACTACCAGCCCTGCTGCTGCCCCCTCCCTCCCCTCAACTCTCACCAGTGGATGCTGTCCCAATTAGGAGGCAATTTGAGACTATTAGTGACTTGTTCCTAATTCCCCCCCACCCCCACTTGCTAAAGGGCAGTAAATTGAGCAGGACTACACTAAACTGCATGTTCTCAGTAATGGTTCAGCAGGCAAGAAAATACCAATGAGCAAACCCTGACTTAGAAATGTTGTCCTTGAAATGCTTTTACTAACTTCTCAGGTGTAACAACTGTGCCCTCAAGCTCCTTGACCTCCTACTCCTTGGGGTACTGACTTCAGACCCATCTTCAGGTTCAGCAGAAAAGATGATGCTGAAGGTGCTCTCCTAGCTTCACCTCCCTCTATCACAGCATGATTTGATTCAGTGAAGGGCTGGCACTGCCCTTCCCATGGCTGGGTTGTTTGACAGCACTGGCAAGGAGGCCAGATATATGTACGGTGGCATGTGGCTGGGATGCCTGCCCTGGTAAACTTTCTAAGCTACATTCCCAAAAATGTGAAGAGCTGGCTCTGTTTATTCATCTGCTCCCTAGATATAAAGGGAGGTGATGCTTTAACTTGAAAGGCAGACAGGATGTTGTATTGTAAAGGTATCACCTTTAAATTCAAAGGTCAGCAGAATTATTTGATATTTGCTTTATCAGGTTTTAAATTCCTGACTTCAGACTGGTGTGTCCTGTCCTGTGTTGTGTCCCCATATGCATTCCCCCCCCCCTCCAAAAAAAGTAAGACAAAAAAATGCAAACAAGGTTCCTAGTCAGAAGGATTTATTCTCTAGGTAAAACCAATAGCCCTGGCAGTGTGTTAGAGAAATTGGCTGCACTGCTCAGATGTGTGCTCTGTTCAGCTCTTTGGATTGCTGTAAAACCTACTTTAGGTGTTTGAATTCAAGTCACTGATGCAAGACAGGTAAAAGCAGCCCCACAAAAAGGGAGGCGTTTACAGAGCAGTTACCACTGCACACAGCAAGCTCCTTAGCACAAGAACACTGTCTGCTGGGAAGAATTTATGGGTTAGGATTAAGCTTTTTTCATACATAATGATAAACCTGCACATGGACTCGTGCAGAGGTCAAGATTTCACCCAGTAGATCTGAAATTAAGATCACACTGAGTCCCCATAATCTTCCCTTCTCCTAAGGGAACTGCTCCCATTTTCCTTGTCTCAGAAACAGGGTGATTGGAGTTATGTATCACTAGGGCTATTGTAAACATTGCCAGCAGCATCTGTCTTGTCAACACTGGAAATAAAGGTGATAGCCATGTGGGAGATAGTCACATAGGTCCTGGGTGCCCCAGCTCTGCTGGCAGACTGGTGGGTTTCCCCACTGTTGATGATCTAATGGTCCCACAGACAGAGGTCCTGTTGGGAAGTGCTGCTGCTCCCTCCCCTCCTCTGGCACCCAGGACCAAGTGCTGGTGGGACCCACTCCTTGACCAGCGTCTTCTCTCCTCTGAGCGTTGGAAATGTCTATTACAGCTATTTGGGATGACATTCAATTTCAAGGAGGCAAGAGGCATTAATTCCTTTAAAATGGAAAAAAGCAGCAGAAAAATGGAAAATTAATGCTTCTCAGTTACTGTTACTCTCAGCTTTCTCCCAAGGAATAGCAGAATTAGGTGTTATGGAAGCAGGCAATTATTCTGTTTGGTCTGAAATTAAATTTTTAGTTTGGAATTATGTTATCAAACTATGAAGTCCAAGGGAAAGACTCTGAATAAAGATAATTAAAGCCTCTTCACTTAAAAGTAGAAATCCGTGTTTTCTACTGACAAGTGATTTTACTGGGGAAAGGATTTTTATCATTTCTCTTGAAAACAGCACTTTTCCCTTTTTTGTATAAATTTAACTATTACAAATGGTGTCGTCCCCCCCCCAGGAACTGTTCTTAAACAAAACATAAAAAAAAAAATCTAAAACTCTTCTTCCCTTGATTTCACCCCCTCCCAACAAACCCAACACCCCACCAAACAATTTTGCAAATGTGGGGAACCTGCCAAGGTCTCCTAAATGTATGATTGCTATTGTGTGGGTTTCCCTTTGATCTAGAGATGCAATACTGGAAAATGTCTTTATTTTCTCTATGGGGGATAAAATTAATGTTTGGTAAATAGTTAACAGAAATCTGCTGGTTATCTGCAGCTGTTTGTTCAGTTTCTACTGAATAATTTATGCAAGACATTTCTTTCTTCTATTTATAAATACTTTTTAAAGCATAATTGTAATTTCAGGCTTAACTCCAGTTTAACAGATGCTTTTGCCCACGAACATATTAATAGATGGTTGTACTTTTAACTAGTGTGAGTTTCCTGGCTTTGTCATCCTGTTCCCATTTAAACCTCTGGGGATTTTGAGGCCTTGTCATGGAAAAAGATAATTGTTGTGGGATAGAGTCTATTTGGGTGAAGCTGACAAGGAGCCAGCAAAGAGAGGAAGTGAGCTGACTAGAGAGTGCTGGGGTTCATGTGATAAATGACATTCTTTACTACCCTCTCACTGCTGGAGCAGAGAGATACTTCTCATTTCTTGTCTGGGAAGCCCTGTGCATGTTCTGCTTCCTCAGTGGGGCTGTTGGTCAGACTGGTTGTGCTCTGGGCATGGAAGCAACCAAAAATACTGTCTTGGTCCTGGGGGGGACAGCAAATCCTTGTATCTGACTTTTTTCCCCCCTTCTTAGCAAGAATGAAAACCCAGAATTTCTTCTGAGGAAACAAACCTGTGTTTCATAATTTTAAAAAATTTTTTATTTTGAGACTTTACTCTTGAATTTGGGTGTAGTATACATATATAAAAATATTCCTCTGTACTAATACTTAATGCAGTACAGATATAAACATGCAAATACTTAACCAAAATGTACCTGCAGTCAAAATGATTAATACTGAGCTCTGCTCTGTGGAGCTCTTGGTGAAACAAGCACAGTATTGCACAAGGTTTGGTTTTGATGCCAAGGTGCTCTTTTCTTTATTTTGTTGTAAAACTTCTGGGCAGTATTTTTGATCAGTTCTGCAGCAAGTGCCCTGCAAGAGGAGAGCTAATATAACTGTGCCTGAGTCACCCTGAGTCCTGTAGCTTTTGGGCAGCATCGCAGTGGAACAGTGAAGATGAAGACTGTCCAAGGGCAAAAGAAATAAAAGGTGCAGAAAATGAACCACCAATGGATGTTAGACCAGAGTACTCTGACTTTATCCTACAAACTATCGTGTTAGCTTTGCCAGTTGCCTGCGTTGTTGACACAAGAAAGAGTACTATACAGAAGTGGGAAGAAGGACACAACTGATTCTGAGGGCAAGGAGATTTATGGCTACCTTCAAAGGGTTGATGTTTGCTAACCTTCCCCTTCATATGTGTGCAGCATTTTTTCAAAGGTTTTGAGGTAGATCTGCCTCTTCTGAAGACATCAGGAAGAAGATTGAGCCAGTGCAGGAGGGCAGTTTGCCATCTGCAAGGAAGCATCAGCCCAACACCCTGACAATAGTGGGAATAAGTTATCTGTTGCCATGACTTCCTGTGAAATGAGTTTACATTTGAGGTGAAACATGGTAATCGGAGTCCCTGCAGGAGGAGAGTGGGAAGGGTGCATTTCTTGGCTGTCTGGGATCGCTGCTGTCCATGCAGGTGTGGGCAGGGTCTGGCCACTGTTGGAGCTGGTGGAGCAGGTCATCGTTTGAAGGTGGCCTTCATAAAACGTGGAGCATCCCTGGGGCAGGCTTCTATCCCTGGGGCAGGCTTCTATCCCTGGGGCAGGCTTCTATCCCTGGGGCAGGCTTCTATCCCTGGGGCAGGCTTCTATCCCTGGGGCAGGCTTCTATCCCTGGGGCAGTTACAGGTAACTAGTACCTGTAATGCCTTGGAAACTGGGGCAGAGTTTGAGGCATGATTGATCAAGTAGCAGAAATGAGCCAAAAAGTCAGGAATGAGGGCTGGGAGCTGTACTTCTCAGGAGGTGTAGGTATTAATGCATTTTCTTCATGTGCCTATGGCTTGAAGCTGTTTAAATTATATTGTAGCTTAACTTGCTAATTATTTTGAGATATTAATTTCTAGATAATACAAAACTCTAAGGTCTGTGTGAAGCTAGGTGATGTATTAGTGAAGTTGGGTGGTTTATCTATAATTAGAAAATCTTATAATCCTTCTTAGTTTCAAAGAGTTTGGGCTTCCACGTAATACCATGGAGTTGCATGATGGCAAATTCATGTAAACCAGATAATTGTTTTACTGTCGTGCAAAATTAAAGCATTAGAGCTTCAATCCTCAATTTCTGTGTCAAGGAGAAATATCATAGATCTTATGAGCTGTTTTCCCTGTATGCAGTATATCCTGAGATAAATTGCAGAGCCTCATCTGTGTTTGTAGCTGCTTGTGGAGCATATTCTCTTCATGTTTTCAGAATTTGGAAGAACAGATGGTGAAAGCTGAATAAATAAACTGAATCCCAACCAGGGCTCTCAACATGAGTAAATCGTGGATGTTAAAACCACGAAGAATCCAAGAGCTTCAGGTATTGTGTAGCTTTAACAACTATGTCTCTACCCTTGCTCTACCGTGTCCTGAAGTTACACCTTTCTATACAGGAAGTTTTAGAGAATATCCCTAGCAATTAAAGCTGTTGGGAGCAAGAGACCAAACTGTGCAGAAGGCATATGCTGGAGCAGCCATGGAAAAAGCTGCAACACACGCTGGGTTTCCACACACATCCTGGCTGCTCTTAGAAGTCATGCAGACTGTTCCACGTTGCCTTGGCTGGGAGGCTGAACAAAGGATGAGGTCACTACTTCTCACGCTTTCCCAGGTCTTAGCACCATCCTCCCCAGGTAGCCTCTACTTCAAAAAATGCAAACCCCAAATTCAGCAGCAATGGCCTGAAGGGGGTCAGTCCTGTTTAGGTCTCCAAATTATTCCTTATGCAGTAGCAGAGCTATGCTGTGATGGAAGTCAGTCTCATTCTTGGAGTGGGAGTTCGTTGTGCTGATCAGAGTAGGGTGGGTTTTATGCTCTGCAGCCCTGCTGGGAGGAATGAGTGTGTTGGCACTCCCCATGGGCCAGTTTCAGTGTGACTTTACGGCTGCAGTAGATTTCAATGTGAGTGGCTGGGTATTCATTACTTCTAAAAACTAGATTATTTAATTAGGATTACGTGAATTTCAGGAACTTAAGTTTAGACTAATTTCTAAAAATCATGGCTCAGCTTGCCATAAAGCAAATTGTTGGACAATAATTTAAAAAAAAGGCTTTTTAAAAAATGAATGTAGTAGTAAAGATGAACTGGGGGTTGTTACGTGCTGCTCTACAATCTATCCTCAACCTGGTTCTTGTAGGAAACAAAGGGGAAAGTGGCAAAGCGGAGGCTGTGCACTGCTGACAGCATCTGGATCTCCCTTGCCTCGATCACGCTGGAGCAGTGTGATTGCATGGACTGTTCTGTGGCCCAGGTCACCCCCTTAGCATGGTGGTTAACCAGACAGATTGAGGGACACTGACTTAACTTTCCAAGTAACCTGAAGTCATTGAGCAGTCTAGAAATTGTCTTGAAAGCCCTGAAGACAGAATTGATTTCTAAAGTGGCCTTGCTTGCTCCCACAGCATGCTATGAATTTTTTAAAATTTTTTTAAAATAAAAGCATCTAAGGGTAAGTATTTGAGGTCATTCGGGTAATAAAACAGTGATGAGCTGTGGCTATTTTTAAGGGCACCAATGAATCTATTTGTTTATTAAAGGAACCTTGTTAACCAGGGTTTGAAAGGATTCAGACAGTGGTGCCAAGTGCCACTGTGTAACCACTTGCCCACTGTGAATGTTGCATGAGCATAAAGGAATATTCCGAAGGACTTCATGTATATACAGGTGAAAACTTCTGTAAAATGGCCCTACGGGTGCTATTCCTTTGGAAGTTTAGCTGGAATACCTGTCTTTGATTACAAACTTATGCAAATGATGCTCCTTAGGTGGTGTTTTGAAGTGGAGGTTAATTGTTAAAGGTGGTCTCTAGTTACACTCCCAGAGTGCCTGAACTGTACTAAGAGGGAATCTGCATCCATGTTCCTGCCTGCATGCTGAAATCTAGTGCTTTAAAATTTCAATTTAGGGATAGACTATTGAATTCTCCAATGAATCAGGTCAGTGTAAAACCTTGCTAGATGCTGGCATACGGGGGCTTGCATAGAGGGGGGAGGATGTTTGTTCTGAGCCAATTTTGTGTGTCCATGGCAGACTTTCCATTACTGGTATTCAGGCTTGTAAATATCAGGGTCTTGCTGTTGGCAGACAGATCTTTGCAGTAAACAAACCAGTTAGGAAACAGAATAGTGATTTTTTTTTTTTTTGTTTTTGTTTTTTTGCATAAGCTTTATGGTTCATTCAGGAGAAACTAGACTGCTTGTCTCAAGCACCCATTTCACATTAGCTTCCATCTGAAAAGGAGCACCAGTCACTCCTGGAATCAACAGCCAGTGGGGAGCTCAGAGTACTAGGAGGCAAACGTGCCTGGATCATGAAACTGTAAGAGACCAGCACCACTTTCCCTACTCTGCCAGCTGGAAACCTCTGCTTTGTTTGTTGCAGATCAATGTGAGCCCTCCCATGGGTGGGGGAGCTTTCCCTCCTTGAGCTGCCCCAGGCTGTGGGAATATGCACAAAGGGGAAAAAAAAAAACCAGTGGGTTTGGATTTAGGGTGTGTACTGGTGTTCTGCAGCTATTGTCTGTGTGCTGGCACCCCTTTAGCAGTGGGTGTAGTAAGCTAGTGTGCCCTAGCTTTTGAAGGTTAAGCTGCCTTGTCCTTTTAAGAAAAGAACATGCAGACAGATTGTTTGTATAACATTGCTGACTGCCTCTGAAACCATGTCATGACTGCTTCTTTGAGAATGGCTTCTGTACCCTTTCTTAAGGACTCTTGCTCCCGTTGGTTCCTGTAGCTAAAATATATAAGCACTTGCTCTTAACTTTACTGGCCATAGTGAAGTGCCTAAAGGATATTGCAATGTGTCCTTGAGTGTGATCTCTACTTGCAGTAGAAGTTACATGGTTCTTGCCCTCTTGCCTCATATTGGTTTGTTTTTGGAGAACTATTAAAATGGTGTTGGGTATGAATATCGTGCAACAGGGGAACATAAAATTTTGCTTGCCCAAGGGGTTGGGGGTAAAAGTAAAGCTTTCATCTAAAAAAAGGACGAATCAGAGAGGGTGAAGAGAGACAACTTGGTGGGGAAAAAAAAGCTGGTGAAGGAGGGAGAGATGAGGTAAAGAAGACAGAAGAACTATATCTCTTGTTGTTTTTCCACACTTCTGCAAATATCAGGCTTGTGTTGCTTTTATTGCTTTGCTAACAGTGCTCTTGAGGGATTAGCCTGGGGTCCTTTTTCTTCATTTTCTTTAGATTTGGTCAACCCTCACCTGGCAGCAGTGGCTCCCTTTAGGCCTGTGGAATGCTGGAGTTTTTTATAGTGCAATAGTAGTGTCAGGGATATAGCTCTGGCAAAGTTTTTAGGAGTGTTCTACAAACTAATTCTTAGTTTCTCACACTACTGGCAAATACTTAATTTGGGGTTTAGTCTGCAGTTGCTATGAATATCTCTCTGATATTTTTTAATTTGAGTATCTTCGGCAGTGATTCTCCCCCCGCCTTGCTCCCCCTTTCCTTCCTTAATCACACATTTATTCATTTCCTTTTCTCTTATATTTTCATTTCCAGTCAGGGCATGTATTCTAAAATACTGGGTTATGTTTAGAAGGTACCGTACCCCTGGAATAAGAAAACTCATTGTGCTTATGGGATGTCATCCTATTTCAACTCGTGTATAACTTGTCCTAGGCCTGCATAACGCCTAATGTCATGGAATAAGGTTACTTCTTTCAGTGTTTAGATTCTTAGGCATGGTGCTTTCTCTAGTTTCAAATCCTTATTGAATAAAATACCAGTATTTTCTTTATGTCCATCTCCTTTTGCTTGTAGCATACCAGAAGCAGGCAGTTATCTGGTAAAGACTGATGTAGAACAGTAGCTGAAAAACACTTCTGGGTATTATCCCACCACTTCTGGCACCAGAATTTCAAGCCCTGCTGGGTCCTCAAAGGATGCTGTTAATTGGACTTGCTCAAATTTGGGATCCTCTGAGGCCTGAAATGGTATTTTTTTTTTTTTTCTTCTGTACCTCAGACTTGATTCTTGTAGGGGAATAGTTTTGATCAGGGACAGTGAAATTAGGTGGGGAAAAGGCTGCCTCTGGCTCTGACAGTGATGGAAAAAAGGTTATTTGTGAGCAGAATCATTCTTGTTACACATCGTGCAGCAGAACTTGTGCAGCACTCCCTGCTGCTGCTGGTGTGCAGAGGGAAGGCTGCCCAGAGCTGGGGTGGGCCAGTGTGGGAGGAAGCCAGTGTTGTTGCTAACAGTGGGAAAGCTGGAAGGGTATAATTAGAAACATGAAGACTGTGGGGTTTTCATGCAGAATTCCATGCAAGTCTGAGACAGTCTTAGCTGGTGGCTTTTCTAGCAGTGCGGCTGCAGTGGGCCCAAAAGAGACTTGCTGGTGGTGCCAAAAGAGACTTGACACATCTTGGATTAACTGTAGGAAAGTCCCTGTGCTTTTCTGTATGGGAAAGACAAACATGGGCCATTGACACCATGGAGCTGGCAAATTATGTTTCTCTTGAGGTATTTGTTTAACACACCCCAGGGTGTCCAGTAGGTTTCTCTAAATCTGGAAGTGTGACTTGCACCAGCAGGCTGTTGAAGGGCATATTGGCGTGGCTGATGTCTATCGTTGCGCTAGGCTGTCCCATTGCTTGAAAGGGACAAATAAGAGACAAGTACTGCATTGGCAAACAGTTTTCTCTGCTACTGTTCAGAAGCTTGCACTGCAGCATGTGATTATGATGTCAAATGTATATGGGTTTTGTTTGCTTTGGTTTTTATAAAGAAAAACCTCACCAAGGAACAAATAGGTATTCAAGGAAAAATGCTTTCAGGTGTTCTCTCTCTCTGGAACAGTAATATCTACCAGAAAAACTAATAAAGCTAAAGAAAAGAGAGGATTTCATGATCTGAAAATTGGCTTGTATCTGGACAAAGTCTGTGGGTTAAACTAACATTTGCTTAGGAAATTTGGATCAGCTGGAGAATTTTCAAGTTCTGAAAGACTGTTTATAAAATAAGAATGTTGACAAGTCTTTTATGGCTTGCTGGGCTCATGTCTGTTGGGATTATATTGCCAGAGATGAGCTTGCTTGTGTTGTTTAAAATGCTCAGAACTGGTTTGCTTTAAGATGTTGAAAAGGGCTATTTTCCATTTCACTAGAAGGAAGTAGAGGAAAACCAACTTTGACTTTGGAAATAGTTTCCAATCTCTCAAGTGAGTATTTAAGATATTTTTTCTTCTCTGAAGTTCATAATTAATATTTGTATGCCAAGAATTCTCAGTCTGAAAACAAATGGTTTTCAAAGCATGTGTGTAATTGTCATGTGTGTCTGAAATACCTGTATATATTCCTGCATTTATGTTGTATTCAAAGGTACAGAGCAATAATGATGTTACAGGTTCAGCATTCCTTGATGGCTGATAGCTAGATACAGACCAGGTTCGAGAGGAAACAAAGACCTATTGTACAGATGTCCTCAGCCCAGTAAGGCATGGAAGTTGCGAACTGGGAGGGGTGTGAACTGCTGTCATGGCTTCAAAGCAATTAGTTTAGCAGCTCAAGTTATGCACAAGGTTAATCAGTTTGAAATCCTATGGAAAAATTTGAGCTTTTAACATAGTAACATGAATGTTTTCTTCCAATGACCCTGCTTTTGATGAAGTTGCCAAATGTTGCACTTCTCTGAAAGTCATCATAGTGACCTGCTACTTTTACTATGGCATCTTTTGGGACTGGTTCTGCTGTGGAACCAGGAAACATTCTTCTGCTTCCAACCTTAGAGAAACACAGTCTGCAATTCAGTGTAAAATTTTGGTTATTATTTCTGAAACCTGAAAGGTTTAGCAATATTGCAGACTTCCATCTCTCTAACATTTTGGCCTTCATACTGAGTTAAGCAGTCACTACATTTTGACAATATATTTTACACTTCATTTTCCAAGCAGTGTTTTATTAGATTAACTCAGCTAGGAAGAATATCCTCACATTTATCATGAGCAACTTGCACATTCAGTCAAACACTGTATGATATTGCGAAGTTTAAGTCTCCAGCATATGAACTGTAAACTAACATCAAAGGTCTCTCTTAGCATCTATTACTCTGTTTAAACAGTCATGCAGAATTACTAGTTGCCAGTAATTTCTCTTTGAAGACAAATATCACCTGTTCTAATGTTGCTTTAACTCTCTTGATCTGTGTGTCATGAAAAAAATCTTAAAATTAGGAAATGGCAAGGATGAATACTGTTATGGATAATTGAGAATTTTGTTGTTGTTTAGTTTGTTTCATGTTTGCTTGCAGCTCAAACTACTAATTTTCCTGAAATCTAATGATACTTTGATTGCTGAGCAGGGTCCTAGAGGATAAAGGCTAGTTGTGCTGGGACCACTGATTCAGCCTATTGATACTCCTAGCATAAAAATCTGTCCTGTGAAGGTGTGAAGTATGTGCTCTTCTGTTGCAAGGGATGACTTTCTTTACTTGGTAAAGTAGCCTTTTAAGGCATCCAGGCAGAATAGTGTGGAGAATATTCACTGCAGACTTTTTTGGATAAACAGAGAATTTTGGACTCCAGAGCCTTCCATTTATCACATTGCAAAAGTGTGAGAAGTTTGGACATCGGCACAATAAATAAATCAGTAAGAATCCCATAGAGTATGCTGCAGGATATATTTCAGAGTAGACTCAAAGCAGAACTGTTGAAGAGCTTGTCATTTCCAGTTCATGTAGCAGTTGTGAAAAAGAACTTTGCATCTTCATAATATGGCAGCAGTTTATCGATTTGCAGTGTAATCTAAGGACTGGGATATATGCTTCCCCAGGAGCTTAGGAAGACTGGTGACATGCACTCCGTGCTTCTGAAGACTGAAATTGTGTAACTCTGGCTACTGAAATCAGGACTGTGTTGGCATCCATGCATGGGTGTAAGTTATATTTACATGTTAAGTCACTGTACATCTCATGGCCTTTAAAAAAAACTCCTGTTGTTCTAACAGTTAAATCTAATATGATCTGCACTTTTCAACCAGTCTACACCAATAACTTCCTATCTTCTGAAAATATTTCCATGTTATATGAGAAAACATATCCTTCAATATGTGGAAGAACTTTTTCACAGTAAGGGTTGACAGAGCACTGGAACAGGCTGCCCAGGGAGGTGGTGGAGTTGTCTCTGGAGATATTCAAGACTGGTCTGGACATTGACCTGTGTGATATGTCCTTGGGAACCTGCTTTGGCGGGGGGGTTGGACTCAATCTCTTGAGGTCCCTTCCAACCCCTACAATTCTGTGACTGCGATTCTTATGGTGTTGCCACGTATTCACCTCATTGAAATATGTCTATCTGCTTATCCTGCTTCCTGTTATATTTGCTGTCTCCTGCTGCACGCTGTAGGGTGCACGGTACTAGGCCATAAAACCTTACCTCCTTATATGTTCTCCATTCCTTCTTGCAACTTGCTGCACATGTTTTCCCACCTCATGCAGCTCAACAAGGCCGAGCAGGGAGCTGGAAATTCATTAGTTCTTGGAACTTTTTATCATGCCTGAATATTATTTGTTTTAAACCACACGGAGATTAAGATCCTTTGAAGCTTCTTGGTTAGCATTTAGAGGACAATAAAATGCCAGTTCAAGCTTCTGATCTTTTGTAACAGAATGTAGAATTCCAGTGTTCAAATTTGTCCTTAAAGCAGCTGTTCTAGAGTCACATTTAACCAGAAATGAATTGGCCTAAAAAAGAAGTGTAAAACTTGATTATATTTAAGTTTTGTATTTCAGCTTCCATCTGTAGTGAAATCAAGACCTATTCAGCTTTATGATCGTTCACGGGGATGGCTTGATTTTTATTCTCATAGGTTACAGATTTCTCGCTTGCTTGTTGTCTTTGTATATTAAGAATGACCTTTGTTAAAAACTCCTCATGGTTTAACTTTATCATGTGTGGTTAGTTGAAATCTCTGTGGTGAAAAAGGCACGTGCTCTAACAACAAAAGCCTGTCCCTATCCCTGTATTTGCACTACTTAGCTGCTATGTGCAAAAGCTGATCTGTGCTAAATGACTGTATGTGGCAGCTAGCTGTATGCATGCTTGAACAGTTGTTTATCCAGTTACTCTAATTACACAGACAATACGTTCACACCTAAACTCTCCTCCTGGTTTTTAGATCAAACAACCACTGCTCTCATCACCAGTGTGGTATTTAGTGGCTTTCAAAGACCTGTGTACATGTGAGTGGCATGGTACAGTCAAACACTATCTGAGAACTCCTAACTGCAATGGAGTTACAGTGGGCTGGCAGCACCTTAGACTTTTCATTAAAAACTGCTGCAGTCAAACCTGCACGTAGGTGTGTGGATGATGGTAAACTTTCCTGAGGGGAATAGGCATTTGGTTGGTAAAAACTTAAGTTTTAAATTTATGTGCTTGGTATGTTTTCTATATTTTTGTTCACATAATAGTGTCTTTATTTCTTTATTTTAGTCTTATTTCTTGTGATTTAGCATTGCTCCATTCATGCCAATGAATTCATCTGGGGTTGATCAGCAGTGTGTCCAAGCTGGAGCTTGAACCCTCCTAATCCTAGGTCTCCTTCTTGAATATCTTCCTTGCCTGTAGCCTGGATGGAGCCTGTTTGATCCTGTGTTGGCACTGGCATGTGAGCAGATGACTCGTAGTTTTCAGTCAATTCATCATGATTTATGATATAATCTGTGTCCCCATCCTTCAGTTGATCCTGTATACAAAGAAAGAAAATGATCAGTGGAAGGGAGACTCTTGAGGAGGACTTTTGTTAAAGCTTAAATGAAGCACAAGTCTGATGCAATTCCACTTTCATTTTACTTCATTGTTTGCTTTTTTCAGTGTTAATTCACTATTTTGGTGTTGATGAAAGCAAATAGTTGCTTACCATGTTCTGCTCTTGAGCAATGTTGAGAAACATAACCTACCCTTCAGATCTTTAAGATAATTTCAGTGTTTACATATCACTGATGGGTAGCCAATACTTTCAGCATCTCACTGAATTATTTAGAACATGGCACTCCTTTGAAGCTCAGAGTATTAGTGTCTATTCTTGAAAATGTAGCACTGCTCCTTTTTTTCCACAACCCTAAAGAAACTGTGTAATTAAAGTTTTGGAAAGGGGGACTTTGGTAAATTGTTTCTTGTAGTTTGGCTGGTTTTGGATTACACCTTAAATACAATTAACCAAGGTGGGTACTTACCCCATATGCACTGGGGCTGGTCAGAAGCCTGGCAACAGGATTGCACCATTCAGGTAATGTTGTTGTGAGAGGTGGACCAGCGTGGGTTAAGATAGGTTTTAGGTATCTGTGAAGCTTGTTAAAGAATATTTCCCGTACAGATTGCTGATAAGAACATGCATTTAACTGAATGGAAACATTGAAAATATATCTTCATCTTCCCATTACTGGGAACATCTATCTTTCACCTGTCTTATGGAATATTTGTCAGTAACAACAGCAAAATGAAAACAAACACTCCCTTCCCTCTTCCCCCACCTCCCAAAATACTTGATGCTCAAAGTCAGGCATTCAGGTACCCTTCAAGACAGAGGGGATGTTTTGTGGGATACATAAGTGCAGTAGGAGCTGGAAGAGAGGAAATCCTGCTTACTGTTCTCACTGCTGTTTGCTGTGTGATCTCTTATGCAATTTCAACAGAAACAACAAGAAGCAACTGTATAGCAACTTTATGTGAGAACAGTTGTGAACATTCCCTTAAACATATACTCAACCTTTTGTAAAATTGGCACATTTCAATAGGCAAAGTATATTTCATCCAATATTAAGTTTTTAATGCTGGAAGTGTATAGAAGTTCTCTGTAATACTTTATTTTCAGCATTCAAGGCATTTGTTTTACACTTCATACATCAATGCTCCTTTATATAAAATTAAGTAAATAAGTTGCAAACAGGCTTTATGCTATTGTCTTGCACCTGTCTTTCCAATCTTTTCATTGAAAAGTGCTTTATTGAGAGGAAAGAAAAACCTGCTCATCTCGAGCAATTATATCATCTTCATATCTGTCTATAACAGCTCTCCCATGAGTCCCTCAAGTTGACTTATCTTCTCTGCTTCTTTTGCTTGCAAAGTAATTTTCAGTGTTCTTTGGGAAGTGGGTCTGACAGCTATTTTTACTACTAGGGAAAATCTGCTTTATTGATTGTCATCCCACTTTCTTCCTCCTGCTCCTTTCTCTCGCTTTCCTGCTTGTGCTCTCCCTCACTCTTTCCCTCTGCCTCCTTAAAGAAGAAAAAAATCTAAAACTGAGTGATGGTTTGAGCTCTGCAGTGATACTGTAGAAATACTGAGAGTGTAACAGTGGCTCTTAAACCTAAAAATTCCACTGCCTTGTTTTCTTTTGTTATTGCTGGTTTGTGGCACCACTGCTTTACCTACAAAGTACAAATTCTGTACCCTGAAGAATCTGTTATGTAAAACATCCTTATGATCTCACTTACAGCTTGAAAGGCTAAATAGCTTGCTCTGCTGTCCTCTAAGCAACAGCTATGGAAGTGGTTCTATAGTGTCTGGGTCTTGTCTGTGTTTGTATATTTTTTTTAACAATTAATTGTTAATCCAAGGTCCTACACTGAGTTAGTGTGAAAAGTTGAGCCTACTTCAAGACTGTAAGATTTTAATATAAATCCTTATCAGAACCATGATCAAGGTGGGAATTTCATGAGGTCAAGTTGTGTAGGGAAAGTTCAGATCCTCTTGCTTTTGTAGGAGTAAAATCAAACCAAACAATCCTTTTCTGATCCACTCCTACCTTACTTGAAATCACGCAGGTGCTAAGCAGTGAAGAGCTGTTATTAAAAAGCAATGTATGAAAGCCATCCATTAGAGTTGGTTTGTTTTTAGCACTGCAGAAAAAACTACTTAAAAGGCCAAGCATGGAAGCAGGAGCCTAATTCTACGTTTTAATCTTTGGAACTGTTGGCTTTGTTAGTAAAAAGAACTTGAATTGGTTGAACTGTCAGACCTATCATGAAAAATACCAGCTTGTAATGGAAGTTGTATTTGATTATACTGTCTGCTCTGTCCTTTTATTCTCTTCCAGAATAAGTAACTGAAGATGAATGTTACTTTATATTGCTTCCTTAAGGCCTAGCTCAGAGATCAGATTAATTGTAAGTAGCCTTATAACTTTATAATGAGCTTTTATATCACTCAGAAGTGAGTCCTGTTTTCCTCCCAAGCTTGCATGAAGCCCAGCCCACAAGATAGGATCAGGGGGTGCATGCTGAAAGAGGCAATATGCTTGGTCACCACAGCAGTCTTTTGAGCTACCACCACTTTAAGCATAAACTTTTGTTTGATGTGTTTAATTGTTTGTGTGCGCACACTGCTGTTCTTAAGTAGAGTGATGGCTTCATTTTGGGCTGCAACATATCCTCTAAATCCCCTTTATTTGCTCTAACACTTTCATTGTGTATTGTTCATGCTTCTGCTTTGAAGCATCTTGAGATCATACACCTTAAAGTGAAGATTTTTTTTCTCCTTGTTGTGATGCTTCTGATTGTGTAATAAATAACTTATCTCTGTTCCTTCTTTAAGTAGCTATTATTCAGCACACTAAAGGAACTTAAATTGCACTGGTCTATTTTTCACTGTTTTAATATATGCTATAAATGTTTCCTCTTTATTGTTGACACATTTACTTTATAGTGTTACAGGCATAATCACATCATTTGTACCATGAAAGAAGAATTCTTATCCATGTGCAGTGCTGGCATTTGCTAACTATCAGACATGGGTCTATAGCATTTTGAGGCTGGCAAGAAGTATTATCACACTCCAGATGCTGTGGTTGCATCTCTCAGCATCTCCAGGGAGAAATGATTTAAATAGTGTAATAGAAAAAGGTAGATTTTGCACTAAGACTGCATTTAAAAAAAGGGGATGAAAATAAGTTTAAACCTTTTAGCATAAATCAGAATGACTGCTGAACCAAATTAATGCCAGTGTGTCAATAAAGCCATGTCTAGACTTGCACTCCATGGCAGGACTCCATGGGCAGAACAGCCCACCTGCGTGTCTCAGGCTCTACATCCTGCAGTATACTGTGGTGAAGAAGGTTGATATTGTAAAGGTGGTAACTTTGAAGTTTTGAGGTGTCTTTCACCCAATAAGCATCAAATGACCACACTTTGTTAAACTGACATGTTCTGTCCAAATTATGAGAATATTGGTAAAAATCCTTTTTAATCTTTTTCATAACATGGTATTAGCATGTTTGAGAAAAAGATTCTGACAGAAATCTGTTTTGACTCAGACTTAAAGGAGGTTCACTTTTTTGTTGAACAGCCCTAGTCCAACTGTGGCTCTGCTGAAAAGCATAGTAGTAAGAGAGAAATAACTTGTTTGGGGTGAGTTTAGCCCAGAAGGTGTTTTGCCTTTTGCCACATCATGTGTTGGGTACTCTGAACTCAAGGTATGCAACTGTGCTATAAATAGGCATTTGTTAAAAGTGTGTAATTCAATATTCTATTGCTAGGTGCTCTATTTCTGCTGTAGGTGTCTCAACAGGTTAAATGTCAACACTCCCAGAATCCATCCTTTGTGAAGCGCTTTTAGGATTTCTTTTGTGAGGATCTTTATTAAAACTTGAGTTTCTAACTACTTGTTTTAGGAGTTTAATATAAACTTTTAAATTTTACTATTTATGAAGAAACATACATAAGTATCAGAGAGAAGTCCGCACTTCTGGTCAATCTATTTTTTTGCAGTAAGGGCATGTTCTGTTCCTTGGTGGAGTTTCAGGGGTGGTGTGTGGATGTGCATTTTTTGTTGTGGGCTTTTTTTTTTAAAGGAGATAATTATTCTGATACTAGCTATGCAATAGCCTGAAGAGTAAATGATTTCATTTTGATAGTGTTTGGATGGGAGCAGACAAATGAAACTTGGATTATCTGGCTAAATTCTACATGTGGTTGACCACTGCTAACAGCTGATTTAAGATTATTTAATTACTTCATAGGCAGCTTGTGTGCTTGACTGAATGGGTGAGACAGACATTTCCAGGTTTTAAGTGTTTGCATTAAAATCACCTAAAGGAAGAGAGGATTTTTAGAGGTGTCTCCCTGACTCTTACAAGAAAGGATGTTGTTTTCTCATATAACTTGGAATTTTTTTGAAGGATAGGGAGTTATCAATGTAGACTGGTTGAAAAGTGCAGATCATATTAGATTTAACTGTTACAATAACAGGGTTTTTTAAAGACCATGAGTTGTACAGTGATTTTTAACATGTAAATATAACCTATAACCACCTGCACTATGGAGAAACCTGAGAAGCAATCACTAAATCTGATAAATTATATTTTTAATTTATACCTGTTAGTAGTGACTTCTGCTCCAGTTCTTTGTAACGTTTTCTTCTCTTTTTAGGGAGTAAAAACCTCCCCCTACTGCTGTAACATAGGGTAGTCCTGCAAAATCAATCAAGTCTCTCATCTTTTTAAGATTAATTCTGTCTGTCTTATGTCTGAGAGCAGGGAGGGTGTATAAAAATCAGTGGTAACAAAAAATAGTTCAGTGCATCCTTACAGGGAAGTGTGACTTTCAGATTCTAAAGGTAGATGTAATCTCAGACCCAAAGAATTAACTCTGTTTTTTATGCAGAATATGGCTAAAAATATGCTGCTTTCAACTTTGAAACTGGAAGCATTGCGGAGCTGTGGGCAAAATGGAGGGAGTTAATAGAGTTGATCTTAATTATGTCTTTTTATCATAAGTAGCTGCAAACTGAGAAGTAGCTTGTTCTTTTAGCTACTGAGTAAAATGCCTGTGATATCTGCAGACCTTGGGTTTCTAGTTGTAAGCCCAGTGAAGTAGAGAAGAAAATTGAGACCTTTTACTTGAGGTACTTGAGGCTTATTATATCCTAAAAATAAGACTTGCATGCAAATTAAATCTGAGACATAAACGGAGACTTGCATATCCACTTGAGTGGATAATGCAGCTACTCTTGAAAATAGAAGGATGGTACATGCAAAGAGATAGCATACCCATATAAGATTCAAAAAGAATATATGACCAGGAACTAATGTCAGACAAATTAACATTACAGCAAGTTATGGGAGGTGCTGGCTATGAGGCAGCTAAAGGAGGAAAAAACCCTCCCTGTCACTGTATGATTACTAGAAGTGATTCTCCATCTAACAAAACCCAACCAAAATGTAACCAATTAAAAGAAATACCAACAGAAATGCAGAGGATTCCATTATACACTCAGAGCTAAGACTTATTAGTGACATCTACATTGATTACATGCATGTGACTTTTATTAGTAGGATTCATGTGCCCTAATTTCAGATGCTTTGTAGTAGGTTATACGAAAGAAAACTTATCTACCAGTCTTGTGTCTTCATCAATAAAGAGAAATGGCCAAATCACAAGGCAGTTACTCTCATCCTGCAGTGCTGGAGTTAATTGGAATGAATTGAAACTAGGATGAGGAGTTTTCCCTTTATTGACTATAAAAGAGTCTGGCTAATAATTAACTATCTAAAGTTTGGAATGAATCTCATTTCAGGATGGAAGAAAATAGAGCACCTGAGGTAAAACATAAGATACCGACATTCGCCATACCAAGAAAACTAGGAGTGTATGAAAGGCATCCATTTTAATAACTGGGAAATAGTATATTAAATGCATTTAGAAGAAAAGGATAATCTTAAGATCTGTGTAATAAATATGACATCAAAGCCAGCAGCAGAAAGAAAATTTAAAATCATTAAACTTGTGAAAACCTAAATGACCATGGGATTAATAAAGAAATTTCACCTCAGAAAATTTTAAAAGACTTCCTGGCATGTTTGAAGGTATAGAAAATATCTCAGAACATTACAAAACTGGTCTGCCTGTGGCTTGGCAATAGGGTTTCCTTTCCTGCAGGAAAGGAACTTCTGCATATGGTACATCTTCATTGTGATTACAAAATGAGAGATACCATTGCCATGAGTAAGCTAAATTACTGCATCAGAAAGGATGAATTCTGGTGTAACCTGGCTGTGGACAGATCCTTAAGGCTTTAAAAAGGCTCTGATGCCAGCTGCCTTAGATGAGATCACATTCAAGCTCTTTATGTGAAGCACACTTGTTGTCCAAAATGCTATGGCATGGCTACTGGCAGAGAGATTGGCTGTAGAAGCGAAGCATGCAAGTTAGCAGGGTTTTCTGCACTGTGTAGATGTGTCCTTGGCATCACCATCTGCCCAAGAAATACTCCAGAAAACACATGTGCAAAGGATGAAGACTGGCAGGGTTTCATGCCTTGCTAATGACACTCTAATACCACTGGCACCACAAATCTAATCACTTGCAAGATGCAGGGAGAGTAAACATTAAAGATTAAATGCAGTGAGGTAGAAGTACAAACTGGTTTTGACCAAACTAATTACTTGAATCACATGATAGAGCAAGAGAGATCTGACTTGAAGGTGAAAACAAAGCTTTTTAAAAATGTCTTACTACTAAGTACCATCAGGTACAATGAACTTGCACCTACTAAGACAAGTACTGAAGATACCAATGGTTGTAGTGCCTCTACCCTGGGAGAGGAGAACTTGGGGACCAGGAGGGTGGCACAAGCAGTTGGGCAGCGAGAGAGCAGTGTGAACAAGACTTTCCAAACAAGATGGGTGCCATTCTGTTCAAACTAAAATACTATAGTGAAAGCTAGGCAGTGAAATTGCTGCTGGAATTTTGTAAGCAACAACTGGAGTAATATTCTTGCTATGTCCCTCTGGTGACATGAATTGGGAGCTAAAGCTAGTCCACCAAAATTATGCTCAAACAGGACAGCAATTACTTGGTGTATTTTCAGGAATTCATAATAGGTATTCCATAATTAAGCAGAAACTTAAGCTGTTATTGTACAGGTATATTTCACAGATCTATAGAGACTTATCTGACAAATCTCCAGCTTCTGCATTGCTGAGGTTCAGAGGGTGTTCTCACAGCTAAAGTTTGAACTTGAAAGTGAAATATCCCCTATGAGGAAATTCTGTGAAAAACCCTTCTTGCACAATCTGGTTGAAGGATGAGCTATGCATGTGGAGGAAGGCTTGGAGGAACAATATGTTTTTTTTATTCCGATGCTTGTGTTTATAAAGATGCTGATAAAACCAGAGCAACAAATGTGATAATTCACTGGTTCTTTTAGGGGGAAAAAAAAATCTATACGAAGCCAACAATCTTTCTTCCTCTCTGAAGGCTGTGGGATAAAGAATAAATGAGGAGATGGGTGCCACGCCAGAAGGGGAAGAGAACTCCAAAGAGTGAAAATTCTGAAACAGTTTTTTTGAGGGTGGGTTAGTAAAGCAGCTAGCCTCTTGGCCCAGACAGGACAGTGACTGGGGATGTGTGTATCCCTATAGAATATAAAAGCAGGGTATCAAGGTGACCCGTGCTGTGTGAAGCCTACAACAAAGCTGACAGCAAGAGAATAACATAGAGTGTATTCATGAAACGATGTTGTTCTGTATCTATACATTTGTGAGAAACCATACTCATTGGAGATATGAAATTAAATTCGAAACCTGTGTGGCAAGATCAGGATGTGGTTTAGCAGTTTTGCAGAATGTTTTACTCAGTAACGTGTTATGCTTCTGGCCACTTAGGTAATGAGTAAGAGGTGCTTGAAGTGACTTTAAAAAAACAGTCTTTTAATCTCCCTATGCTGAGCTGCTAAGAGCAGGATAGCCTTTGTAAAGCCTTGTTAGTAGAAAGCTCGTTTAGTTGAATATATCCTCTGAGAATCTCTAGTCCTGTGAGCAGATTGGTCTAAAGATTATCTCTTCAGATTCTCCAGCAGCTTTTTCCAATGTGTAACCTATGTTCTATATACAATTAGAAGCTGGAAGCCTGTAATAGGTTTCTGAAGAAAACACATAAAGTGAGTGCTCAGTGTTGAGGAAAGGAAGACTTACTGCACAGGAATAGGTTCCCCTGTAAGCCAAAGGAAGCCGCCTTCTGGCAAGCCAGATCTTTGCTTTTGTAAAGATATCTTGAGACAGAAAGACAAGTTAGAAAAACCCTCGTGATACAATGCTTCCAAAGAGGTATGCAAACTTTAGTGTGAAGAACAATTGAGGATAAGGAATTGTCAGTTATCCTAGCAAGTTTTTTTTACTCAACAAGGCTGATAGCAGCTTTTACATTGGTAGGAGTGAAGGAAATGTGATGTATTCATATTAATATTACAATTTAGAATTCTAAATAAGTGAACCAGTATATTTTGTTTAGAAGCAGTGGCAGATTAAAACTATACAGGATACATATTAAGAGATCAACTTGCCTTTTGGTCAGCAGAGAATCTTATAAAATATAAAATGGAAATAGGAAAAAGTAGCAGTCTGTTTCCAGTTGGGATAGCCCATCTCACTGCTCTGGCCACCATACTAGTCTGGAACAGGATAACTGCATTCTTAATATCTGTGTTTGGACCAAAGGTTTTCATATGAGCACGTGAGTGCTAGAGAAAAGCATGTTGAGTAAGGACAGTGTGCTATGATGGAGGAGGTTGAAGGCATGAGAAGGTGGGAACAAGATAGATTTTTGCAAGTGTGGCAAGTGACTTTTATGGTTTTGGTACCAAGTATAGTTTGGCCAAGGTGGAAGAATAAGATAACTTTGGCTAGAGTGAAGATCTGAAGAGGGTCTAGTTTCGCAAAGCTGTTGCATTCTGGATGAGAAGCTGCAATGAGAATTTCAAAGCCACTCTTCTGTTTTACTGTGTTTTTAAAGTCATGTGAGAACCTAGTGAAGTTAAAGGGCACTCATTTTCAGGCAAACAGAAAGATGTATGACCTTGCAGCAGGCAATCAAGGTGTGGTAATCACTGCCTGAAGAAATCATGGGGCCTGTGATAAAAGGAAGTGTAATCTCCTACTGTAACAAGTACAGCTGTGCAAGCCAAGGCAACAGAGGGTGGGAACCTAAAGGTGAGGAAATCCCCCCCACTTTTTTCTGTACAATCCTTAAAATGTACTCAAATGATTTTTTTTTTTTTTCTTCCATCTGCTCTGGGAACATCAGCATGTTGGTAAATAATGGATCTGCCTCAGTATGAGGAAATCTGTGTCCTTGTAATGTTTGGCTGAAGTATAAAATGCTTTTGTTAATGGATTATTTTGACATGTTATTTGAAATGTTGCAGGTATTAGGCATCAATTTCAGAGAGGTTCAGTCAGTCCCTTAAAGCTTGCCTACCTCATGTCTGAGAGTTCATTCTGTTTCCAGTGAAAGACTCTGGAAACAGATTATGAAAGAAATTTTTAATTTAATTTGGCATCACTCCCTTCTATTTATTGGTGCAGTATACTACACATGTACTAGTGCTGGCACTGACCCAAATACAGGCAGTAATAGAGGTGGGGAAAATACAGTACAGCATGAATGAACATGAGCTCTTCTCATTCTCAGTGTTTCATTGCAGATGGAGAGATCAGCTATTGGGGCTTCAGTCATGAGTTGCTCATGATAGAAAAGCCAGCTGTACTGTGCATGAGCAAGTGTAGCTGTTCCCTGAATCTGATTTGGTTAAACACTTTCATGGAGATGCCTGCCTACCTCCCTTTCTCACCTCCTGCATTCAAATCCTAATCTGGATCTGATTTCAAAACCATTTGCCACTTGGATTATACTCTAATGGCTTGCTTCCAAATACCTTGGCATTTTAATTCGTTTAGACCTAGATTTGTATTTAAAAGCCTAACTCAGTGCAAGCTCATGCTCATCTTAACTTTTTCCTAGCTATTTTCCCCTCCCATACATAAAACTGGTGTGGTTACTTGCTTATCTTTGAAGTATGACCTCCTCTCAGTGAACTTGAAAATTATTGCTTGGCTGTGATGACAGCATTTTGGATTATTGCTGAGCCCATTGGTCTGTTTAACCCTGGGAGAGAGCATAAGAAAACTTTTCAATTGAATGCATTTGACTTCAAGGTCTTCCAAAATTTTGTTCTATTTTGTAGAGGGGATGTGTTTTTGGCAGTGCTCTTAATTCTAGCATGTATACATAGATCTGCAGTCTGCTGTGGAGGGGAAGCAAGGTATCATCCTCAGGTCCTGAAGGCTGAATTCTCAGAAAAACCAAAGCCTTGCTCACTTTGGTTTCCAGCAAAGCCTATGACTGAGACTTGGCATATAAAAAAATGACTTCTAAGACTGAGAGAGGAGTATGGAGAGGTTGACCCTATAAATAACACATCTTCTGCAATGGTATGGCTAGAGCTCATTCAGCAACCACCAGAGCACTATGGTGTAGAGGACAGAAGATCAAGCCAAGAGCTGTTATCTTGTCAGGACCCATGTTTCTCAGTGCAGAAGAACTTTGAGTAGCAGCAGGTATGATGTGCCTCCTGCCTTTCATGTGAGCTAAGGTAATGGATCAGGCTCACTGTGTGTGACCTGCAAGAGTCATGTAGGATGTTTGGAAGTAAAGATCTGAATACAATATAGGTTTGTCTGATTACTTTTTTTTTTAGCCTTCTAACTGCAGTGATGTCAGTTATGTGTGGTCTAAGGGCTGAATTGTTCAAGTTGAACTATAATAAGCTCTACTCTAAAGCTTCACTGTTTAAAAATCCCAAGGCAAGGCATGCCTTGGCACGTGAACCAATGACTGAGGTCACGTAGTCCTTCAAGCCCCTGGCAAAGAGGCATGCAATAGCTGTAACAGGCACTGGAGGTACCAAGGCTTTTCAGTACTCTCATATGGACTACTTGGTCTTGTTAATTAATAATCAGAACTGAAGGTCATTTATTTTTTTGTTGGGAGGATGATAATAGGTAATAGTTTTCTGAATAAAAATCTGTGATGGCACCTAAAAACAAAACACTCTGTGTGCTACCCACCACCCCTGCCTCCCCCAATCACCCAAAAACATTAGATCCCCGAAGTAGCTTAGTCCCCTACATGGCTTAATATTGCAAATTATCAAATTATTTTTAAAAAGTCAACAGTCCAACATTAGTGAACCATAATTAATTTAAAACCATAATGTAACTTGAAAAAATTCTTCTCTGGTGTTTGGTGGTAGAAACCTTCTGTAGCCTCTGTGACACAGCCCTTGGGGTTTCACCATTTTAGGTGATGTTTGGAACTTCTTTCCTGTTGCTTTCAAGAACGAACTGTAACACAATGACAATAACATCTATTTAACCTACATATAAGGCTGTTGAGAATGGTTTTATAGAAAATAAATCTTGTCAGACAAATCTAATTTCATCCAAGGATGAAATTACAAGTTTGATAAAAATGACCTGCACTTAATAAGCTTGTTTAAGGCATTTGAAATGACATTATGGTAACAAATTAGCTCTCTACAGTATCAATAAACATGCTTTGCATTGATTAAGAATTGGCTGGTTGATAGACCTGAAATAGTAATTGCCAGTGGAGAACTGCCATGAATTAGTGTTTCAGTGCAGGTTTTAGGAGGGTCAATGGGAGATGCATTATTCAATAATCTTACCACTATGAATTTGCTAATGATAAAACATATGGATGATGCAGACTAAATTATTATACAGACAGAGCAGTTATGTTTCCATACCTTGATTGCCTGGTAAGCTGGTCTCATTGAAATATTTCCTCTAACTGCATTCCTGAAAACAAATAAACAAGGAGGGCCAAAATTCCCTGAAGTGCTTGAGCATTCTAGTGCCAAGACTTTTCATGAGCTCTGAGGAGAGTGGTATATGCAAACAGTGAGTAAGACATACAAGTAGTGTGCCAAAAGTTTTGTATTAGATACTAGTGAGACCAGTGCTGGAATACCATGCCCAGTGTGGTGGTCTGTGTCTTGAAGTGGCTTTCAAAAGGCTGGGAAAGATATAAACAAGACAGACCCTCCCTATTCTTCCCCCAAGGTAATAAAAGAGAAAAGGTAAAATAATGACTGCATGAACTCTACCTTTAATGAAAAATACCTGATACCAGAATGTTTTTTTAAATAAATTAATGCAGGAAATAAACTAAATCTGTGCTAAAGGACACAAGCCAGATGTTTTGGCAATGACTGATCAGGGAAGCAATGAACAGTCCTATTGCTGATCAGAAGCTTCCTGATAGATGCTGTCCTTTGATACGTGATGTCCTTTAGCTCACAAAAGTTTCTGAAATAATACAGGATGAACTATCATAGTCTGTAATGTCTAGGAGTTTAGACTTGATAAGATAAAAGGTCCTGTGCAGCCTAAAATTTAAGATTTTATTTAATTAATACCTTAGAAGTCCTTTGACACGAGGAAAGTCATAGAAGTGCTCAAGTTAATGAAGTTAATTCTTTTTAGAAAGTTACTTGATTTAGTAGCTGAGAAATATTTAACATTTCAAGAAAGTAACTTTATTTGGCATTTACTCAATTTCGTATGTGTCTAGTTGTCTTAGGTTACACTTGTGTGAATATACTTGCTGACCTCTATCTTTCTAGTTAATTATCTCTGCTTCATTTAGCTTGCTAGCATTCTGTGGAAGCATCTAAGCTTCTCACTGTTCTCTACCAGTAGAATAATCATTGCATTATCTGTCTGTGTGCACCCATAGTTACTGGAGTTTTACAATATGCATTGGCTTGGTACACAAATTATTAGCTTCATGTATGTCAGCCACAGACTGCAGAGGACACCTAGCTCATTTAGCAACTTGAAAATTGCTGTGTGACAGGTATTTGAAATAATTTTGTTTTTATTTTAAACTTGTGTTTCCAATGTACATGGACACAATGACAGTGATGGACTATTCTCTCTTATCAGGAAAAATATCAACAAATCACTTTGAAGGTCTCATGGAGATTAACATCATTTCAGAGACTTCTCTACCTCTGCAGAACTGCTGTTAGTATACTGTGGCAAGACATTTGATGCTTAGGGAAAGCACTGTCCCAGCCAGGATACGGTTGGTGATGGACAGCTTTAAGAGGGTCAAATGTTTAGTTTGCTATAGGTGTCACACACAACAGGTGTCCCAGGCAATAGATACCTTCAGTGCTATCACAGAAGCTGACTTAAAGTTAACTAGAATCCATCTTCGCAAATATCATGATGACTGATGTCTGACTGGTCAACTGTGGTAAAATTACCAGGTTGTGGCAGTATTTATAATGCTAGTCTTGTGTGTGTGGCCCTGTATCACCCTGGATATCTGGGACCACCCTCTGTCCATCCTGTGTCTGTCTTCACTCCTGTGCTACCCAGCTCTTGGTGTCTTGCACAGCCTCAGCTTTTCATGGAGAAGGGCTACTTTTTCTCTCCTTTCTACCTGGCCAGTGGTGCTACTTCCTCTGCAACCCACCCCCCCCCCACTACCCCCCCAAAAGCCAGAGCAAGTGTGTATGTGTAGCATCAGTTGGGAGTGTCAGGACTTAGCTTCCTTCTTTGTGTCTGTTCTGTGTTGGGGCAGATTATTTCAAATGTCTGGTCATGACAATTGTTCTTCATGTGAGTTAGCAATGTGCAAGAGAGATACTAGGTATGGGCTCCTGAACTTGATAAGTTCCTTATTAAGCCTTCTGGACAGTATGACAGTAGTAGCTAGTGAGTGATGTTTTGTGAATATTGGTATTGTGAGAGACTTAAATGATGCTGCCTTCCCTTAGTTTCACTTCAGCAGCCCAAAGGAACACCCTGAGTGGACAACTTCCTTTGATCCATTTGGATTGCTGGCATTGCCAGATGAGTTATGACACCCTTACTAAAACATAATTATTAGCTACAGAGGCAAAAACTTCTTCCAGAGTACCACTGGAAGTTCCCTCTGCTATTTTTGGCATACAGACCCCCTAGACTGCAGACAAGAGTGGTCTGTCTGCTCCTTCCTAAATTATGGTAATCTGTGTGTGATCGCTATGGTGGGTGCTACTCTGGATTTTGTCATAGCAGTTCTTGGTATTGCACATCCAGGAAAGCTCTTTTCAATCAGAATGAAGAATTCAAGCTACAACTTCTGTGACATGCTAATTTAACACATGTAATAGAAATATCTTAGATTCCTCAGGTGAAAATGTTTCTGGGTTTAGATGCCTTGACCCTTCAAAGAAAAGCCAGAAGGTTCTAAGGTCACTTTCATTCATCCGAAAGCTGCTTTTTCTGTCAAAATGGTCTTGAGGAAAAAAATATTTGATAAGCATGCTTAAGGCCTGAGTACATATACAAATAAAGCTTTGCCTGACCTAGGATAGTCAAGGACAAAGCGTTAGAAGTCTTTCAGGTTGAGGATAGCTATGTAAGTCTGACCTCAGTACTGAAGCAGAGTCTTTGAATGCCTTTTTAAGGAAGAGAGTAATCCAAGGACACGAAGTCACATGGAAGGTTGAATAAAATGCTATGTGTTTTTTACAAAAGCTGATTGTGCCAGACTAGACCAGTATCTGTCTTTGATAAGAGAAATGATTTGCTAGAAAAGGTCATGTAACAGATCAAATATATATATGTAGGTTTAAGCATATAATGTACACTGCCTCGTGGGGAAAATTATTCAGGAGAGACAAAAGGTAGAATGGTATGCATTAGAAGATAAATAAGAAATTTCCTGTTTAGCCAAGTTTGGTCATCTTATGAAGGGCACTTAGGAATGCAGAGAGGCTGTATGGGATGTGCCTTGGGCATTGGGAACAGTCCTTTTACATGTAAGTGAGGTTAATGTGTGAAGTAGAGTTTATAAGCAGATTTCATAAACAGGTGCAGAACAATCAGGGTGCTGTCACCAACATTGAAGGGGATTAGATTACTTGAGCAAAGGAGTAATCTTGAGGACAGCACTCATAGAAAGGAAAGAAATGTAATAATTTAAAATACAGTCAAGCATCTATTGACTACAAGAGGAGACCACGCTGCAAAACATTCAGTATGTTTTCTTACTAGACTGTCAGGTCCTTATTTTTATATAACCAATACATTTTATAAGGCAGGGAGAACTTCTGAGTAGTTTCAGTGCCAAAGCAGCATGGCTCTGGTGTCAGTAAACAGATGCAATTTGTTCAAGAAGTGCTTAGATAAATTATTTAAGCATAAGGAGATTTGTCATACCTAAAGATCAGCTTTTCAGGATGTTTTTTGTAACTTAGAGATTTTGGTCATGTGAAGATGCCATGCTAATAACAACGTGTACTTAGCTTTCTTTGCAACTCTGTATGTGTGTGGGCAAATATATTCACAAATTCTCTTTTCAGTGGGGGCTGCTAACTGTTAGAGAGGAGAAGGGGAGTTAATGATTTTCATTAGGCTTGTAACACATTTTAAAAAGCAAAAGCATGTAGAAATGTGTCAGTCTGATTAAAAGTAATAGATAACAATATTTTCCTATGTTTCAAGTTTGATTCTTAAATGTTTGGCTTGAATCTTATTTTATTCTGAATTTGCCAAGTGTTTAATTACTTGCATACTTTCACTAAAACTATACTCACAATTGTACTTTACACTTCTGTCAGGGACCATTATTTCAGTGCTTCACAAATGCTCCTTGAACTTTACAAAAATACAGTCTTCTGAGTTCAGGAGATGGGAATTCAAACTGAGCCACTGACTTGCCTTGTAAATGCATTTTTCAGTTTATCGTTCAGTAAAACAGGCTTACTAATGTGATATTTGACCTACTTGACAGGTATGTTGTAATCTGCTCTGTTTCTGAGAAATTAATGCAGCTCTCTGGTTCTAATTTAAACTATCTTCAGAATCTTTTAAAAGAGTTATGATGTGAAAAGCAGAGGCTTTTTTCCCGTAGGTCAAACAGTAGACAAGTGGACAGATTTTCAAGGGAACGTGACAGTTCTTAGATTTGGCCTGTAATGTTAACTCCTACAATTTACTTCTGACTGTCCAGCAAATCAGGTTATTTTTTAAGGAGCTATGTTTTGAAACCTAGGCATTAGTTACTCTTGAGACTGAAACAAGCTTGCACCTGGAAAGGATGATGAGCAAGAAGAATTAAATTAGGTGACTTTTTATAAAAACACAAGGTACTCTGTCATCAGAGTGACTTTGTTCCAGTTTGAATGTCAGGTTTTTAATATCACCATCAGTTATGCTGATTTACCAAGCAGACAGAGTTATAAGGCAGGTAGTATAACATTTTGACAGTCTTAATCTCAGACAGCTTTTAAAATGAAAATGTGCTCAGATGTCAGATTTATATGCAGAGTATAATGATTTGTGTTTTTATCTGTGGTAATGCCATCAAGCTAAATAAACTTGAAATTTACACTTACTTATCTTGCTTTACTCATCTGACTTTTGTAATCATGGGCCTCAAATAGCTTAATCCTAAACCAATCTGTTGAGAAGACGGGAAGAGGCACTTTATATTAAGCCCTCTAAAAAAGTTATTGGCACAAGTGAGTGTTATCTGATTAGATACTTTTTATGAAGTCAACTCTGACAGCAAATTAAGCTATGTGTCATAAGATGTTGTTACTTAAAAAAGAAAATCTCTTTTCAAATGTGTGGTCTTCTCTAACTGTTTGTGATGGCATGAAAGAAATGGAACAATACCAGAGGTTTGAAATCTGCAGCAGTAGATAAGTTCATACAGGGAAAGAATGGGAAAGGACTTGTACTGTAATTTGAGCTCCAGTTTTGCATAACTATTTACTTCAGCTCCCTTATCCTTTGTGACCATTGAGCCTGCTTGTTAAGTGATCTAAATGTACCTGGATACCTACACTATTGTTTTAATGTTTCATCCAGTGTTGGCAACAGGTTGTGTGTAGACACTGAGGAATGATACCTGATAGAGTCTGTTCTGGAACCAGGAATCAATCTGAGCATTCCGTAAAAGCTACATGTATTTAACTTTGAATCTTTTGGCCTGTTTGCAAATGTCTGGGGTGTATTTTGTTTCTGAGTATCTGTGTTTACGTGCTTATGCAGTGGACATACACTGTACAGCAATAAAGATAAGAGCACCTGGCCAGATGTCCAAAATATAACATAGCATTAAGGGTACTCTCTTCTGAACTGTTTTATTGGGTTTTATCCCCCCCATAAGAGTTTATCCACAATATGTGGAGTTTCTGGGCTTGCACATTTTTATGGATTATGGAAAAGATTAATTTCTCTTGATTAACATGGGATTATGTGTATACTGCCTTGCTTTTTATGCAGCGATTTTATTTTAAATGTCTGAACTTTTCTAATTGGTCCCTTCAGTGGAGTTGCGTACAAGATACTTTTATAGACTTACTAGAAATTGTACAAAACCTTTCAACTTCTGTTGCTTCGTGTCCTAAGGAACAAAGTCCTGAGCTGCTGTAAAATCCCTGCTTTGATTCTTCATCCTCTTTTGCTGACTGCTGAATTAATTCATGCAAGTTTATTTAGTCTAATGGTATTATAGCAGATGAGTAAACACAAATCATTACATGTAGCATATGAATTTGTCATCTAAACATGTTTTCCTCTCAAATGCTCTGACTGCCAAAATGCTAAACTTCCTCCCTTATTTTACCTTTTCTACTTTGCAAATACTATTACAGCATGCTCAAAGATCTTCCAGTTATTTTTTTAATATCTTGCGAATGATTCACAGTTATCCTCTTGGAAAGGTATTCATGGAATGGCTCAGGGACTGAACTGGGGGAGAGGGGAATATGTGTGCAAATTGAACCACTCTTGCTGCCCTGCACACTTGTTCCAAGTCAGAGGTGAGCACAGGAAGATGGGGTGGTGATGTATGGCTGTCCTTAGCTGTGTTCGTGAATGTCACTTACTATAAGAAGTTATGGTCTCCTGTATACTTCTCTCCTTAATTTTTTTCCTAATTATTTCTCTCATTGTATCAGGCAGATTGTAAAGCACTCTCTGTGTGACAGGTGACCAAGAAGGGCATGTTTCCACTCCTGTCATTCTGGGACACTGAGGTGTCTTCCTGTGAACCTAGTCTGACGTGAGCAAACTGAAAGGAGCCTGTGGCATATGAAGTGGAATGAATTTAAGGCACAGAAAGGCTCAATAGCAGAGCACTCTTGACCTCACAGTTTTGACAAAGAAACTCTAAAAAATTATCTTGAAAGGCAAGCAGGTGGTTTTCTTTTCTGAAAAACAATGACAGCAGATAATGTTTTATGGCTGCAGTAACACTGTCCGAATGGCTGAATCAGGTTCCTGAGTTTAAGGACGAGACAGAACTTTGAACAGACTTAGCATCATTTTGAGATGTATGTCAGATAGCTTTGTTTTCCTCTCCTCAGCTCTATCACTAAGGAAAGAGACAACTGTCTTCAGCCATACCCTGCTGAGCTACATCAACTTCAGGTTCTGTCTCTAGGACCAACACTGGGCAGAAAATGCTTTTTGGTTTCCTTGAGGAATTGAGGCTGGCAGGTCCCAGCTCCCTGGTAGCGTCTGTGGCCCTGCTGTGTGAAATCATTCTGGCTTTGCTCTATATTGCATAGTCTTTGCCCGCAGGGTTTGACTTTCGGTTAAGGTCTAGCAGTGGGTCCCTGTGTGGGTATGTGGGATAGCATTATGGGATGGTCTAACATAGGGTGGAAAAATTCAAATCCACAATACCAGCACTAATACTTTTATTTTTCTTACTGGCAGTGTAGTGCTGCTTAAAAGCACCCTACTCAAGCTAGACAGTGTGTTGTAATGTAGGTGTTATAAAACACTTGGATCAAATGAAATATTATTTCAAGGAAACTAAATATTAATACAATAAAAGGAGCTCTGTAGGACTCATTACAAGTCCTGCAGACTTTAAATTATTTGAGAACTCACTTAAATGTTTCCACTGTGAACACCTTTTCAATAACCAAGGGATGATTGTTTTAGGGATGATGTGTGATGTACTTTCTTTTCTCCTTCAGTTTTGGATTTTCCCTAATGGTCTTAGTCTCTTAGTGCCAAGATAAACTATTGTACATGTACATATGGGCTTACACCATAAAAATTAATGGGAGGTTGGAGGGATTGGGAGGTAGTAATTAGGGGTGAGGAATAGTGTAATTGGATGTGTCTTGCATTTGTGTGGCTGTCAGGCAAGCTAGATGTAGGGGTTCAGGGAGGAGGCTTACCAGCTTTCTTACAATTGCTCCTGATGTTTGGATGGAGAAACAGGAGGTAAGCCAAGTCTTGCAGTGGGAAGGTGGACAAAAAAAGGACTAGCATGCACATTGATCAGTGAAACATGAACAAAAGAGGTTTGAGAAAAAAATAGGTTTAGCTGAGAAGTTTGTCTCACAACACACACTGCATACACCAAGGGCTGAATGTCGACAGATTTTCTGACTTCTGAAGCTGTAACATGGCAGGGTTAAAAAGAGCAAAGTGTTTTGGTGTGCTGCTAGTACGAGTGACATCCTGCTTAAGGGATTGCTGACTTCTATCACGAAGACTGAAATCTAGTAAATGAGTTGAGAACATATTTTCAGGAACACTAACTCTGTGTGATAGACACACATCTCCAGCATGCACTCTTCAAAATCAAACCAATCCTATTGCTAAATACACAAAAGAGGATGCAATGATTGTTAATTATCAATGTTTCAGTACTGCAATCTATTCTGCTTTCATTGCCTGATAACTTCCATCTATGTCTCTTCCGATCCCTGTATGGTATTGTATCTTGCAGATTATTGTCCCTGCATGTGGGAGCTTTCTGATTGGTTTCTGTCCAGTGTCAAGCACAGTGGAGCCTCCAGTTACTGAAGATGAAGATTTGAGAACACATAGTATAGGAGTAAAATTAAAAATATAAACACATGTTTTTTTTGCACTCTTATTTTGCAGTTTTCTGTCATGATTACACACACTTTCAGTCCCTTTTTAAATTAGTGGTGCCCATTTATATGACTTTTTATCTTTAACTGAATAATGTAAATTCAAACTAGAAAAAGTAAAAAGCCAAATCTCTAAGAAATAATAAAGAAGCAATATTTTTAGTGCTTTTGACACAGAATCACAAGGTTGGAAAAGACCTTTAAGGTCATCAAGTCCCACTGTTCCTGCCCTATGCTAAACCATATCCCTCAGTACCTGATCCACTCTTTTAAACACATGCATTTAATTTTGTTGTCTTTCAGCTTGTTCTTACTGAGTTGCCTTTTATCCAGCGCAGGAGTGACTTCTTCAAAATGAGTTTCCCTTTGGCTTTTGGGCATTAATGCACTGATTGTTTCTACTGCAGAATATTATCTGATTCTGAAACCAGCTACAGTGAAGTATAGAATATTTCTGGCAATTATGGCTGTTTACCTGAATTTTATTGGGGCTGAAACTGACAGTTCTTTAACAGTGTGTTAGACCTTAGGTATTTTCTCACAAGGGACAAATCCTGTTCCCCTTGTCCTTGCCCCTCTGCCTGCATCACGTTGTTGACCAGTGGTTAGTCTCATGCACCGTCTTGGGGTAAATATCTGTGCTTGTTTCACAAAGTGAAATGTGAGGGATGCAGTGGTAGGAAAGAGGTGTTAGCAGAGGCTTGGAACTAGCAGTTTATCAGCTGCTCTTAAGCATTGCAGCAGCACTCTTGGTGCAGCAGTTGCTGAAAGGTGAAGCTATTGCTGCCCTATAATTCATGAAGGAGGATTCTGACCCACTGCACACAACTGCTCTTCCTAGGTTTTGCAGGATATTGCTTTCTTCCCCTTTACCTGCCCAACTCCCAGGAGATGTTAAAAGAATGCTTAGGTATCTGTTGCCAAACTAACAACCTATTAATAATTGATGTGTTTTTGTTAGTAAGGTCTATATTTACAAAAACTATAACTAAGTTGTGAGTGAAAGTTAATGAAAACTGTACTGCAAAAGAATAAAAGAAAGCATAAAGGTTTTATGAAGTGATGATAAGAAATGAATTTGTAGAAAAGAAACTAAATCAAAATGCAATGTGAAAATGCATATGAATTTTCCATATGAAATATGGCAAAGGTACTCGACATACTAAACCCACCATTTTCCTTGTATCTGACAGACAGCATTCATTTTCTATTCAATCTCTGTATTTGTGCAGAGCATAATACTAAGTCTAATTTCTGTCTAACTACAGTATTGATACCTGCTTCAGAGAGTTCATAAAACAAAGAAACATATTTGTCCAAGCTTTTATGCACCTTCAGTTGTAAATTTTATATAGGTTGTGTCTTATTTTGTGGAAAATTAGGTTTAAATTGATGAAGCATAGCATAAGCCAAAGCAGTCATATGACTTCTAGTGCAGCAGAGTCTTTGTGTTTACGAATCTCAGGGTTCAAAAAAGTGTAATGACAGGGAAATAGCCTGCCTTATTTTTTTCAGACTCCTGTCCCTGTTTGCATTTCTGAGTAAATAAAACACCTCGGGAAAATAAGCAAAGAATGTCTATGTGTTAATGAAAGTGTGCTAACCTGTTAGCACAGCTGAGCATGGTGCTTTCTCATGAGACTGGGCTGGTGCTGGATGCACCTGAGAGGTGCCTAGCAAAGAAAGGATCTTGGCAACAGTCTGTCATGGTCCAAAGACAGAAGATGATTATTGATAAACACTTGTCTGACTGTGTCTGTGAAGGGAGAATGCCACAGTGTTACAGGCAGAGTTCACCCTGCTTCATCCTTCAGAGTGCTGATATTTATGGCTTGCAAACATATATATATTTTAAATGGAGTAAACGCCTTATCTGCAGCAGACATGACCAAATGTCACTTTGTTTTTAAAGGCTTCAGGGTAATAAAAATTCATTTATATGATTAAAGGATTAATGAAGTAGCTTTGCTTAGAGGAATAGAAAGATTGCAAAAAATATAACTGAAAACTCAGGAATGTTTTCAGGTTTTGATTTTAAGGATGTAATCAGTATAACTATTCATATGAAACGGTTTGCAAAACAGGTGTGAGAATACCTCCAGCTTGTTTCAGATAAACTTTTGGAGTCCTGCTCATGTTAGTTTTTTGATGAAGGCACGGTCTGCTGATGGGTATTTGAATACACAGAATCCCTATTAGTCTACTTGTATGTATGCACAGATGAATCTATTCACACCAGGAGCCAGTGCAAAACAGATGTTACCTTTGAAAAATTGATTTGCTCATAAAGCTTATTCTGTTCATGTTGTTAAACTTTGGCATCTCTCCAAAGAACTACTAGAATGCTCAGTTTTTGATGTCTTTTGCCTCTTTGTTAGTTGAGGGCACATTTATATTCAGATCTGTACCATTGAAACCTAAATCAAGTAATCATAAATTAGGTATGTTGAGTGTCTAGAGCACTAAAGGTGTCCACTTGAGGTTCTGCACCACTTCAAGTCAGATTTAAAATATCACCATTGAGACAGCATGACTTTGAATAAAGATTGGGTGTAAGTTCTCCAGCCTGTTTAAGTGGGTAGCATGGGGAACAGGAGAGAGACTTTTCCTAAATAACACTAGCAGACCAGCAGTCCATAAAGCAAACTGCCAGCTGAAAGTAGCAAAGTTATGCAACACAGTCCTCCAAAGATGGTTTGCTTCCCTTTTCTTTTACCCCTGTCTAGGCAGTGTGACTGGGCCGGAACCTTCTGTGCTGAGACAGGAATACTCTGCCGCTGCCTGGGCTGGGAACATCCCGTTTGAGCAGAAAAGGAAGTAACTCATTTTTGTAATCAGATGTAAACTAAGTGTGGTAGTAAAATAATAATTTAAAAAATGTCAATGAAAACTTATGTGTAGTTATGACATTAGTCTGTTGTAATAGATCAAGGGATATTCAGTTCTATAGCTCTTTCTTATAATAGATTGTCTCACCAAACTACCTGACACTGCTCATTTGTGTAGGTGCCACGAGCATGTGCAGGAGTTACAGAACTGTGTCTGCTGAGGTATTGTATAGTGTTTATAAAAACTGTTTCTGAAACCGATTCTGTGGGGTACTTGAGCATTGTAGCACTCAGTACTGTGCCACTTAACTCCAGTATCCCAAACCGCCTGCTGGAATCATGAGACTTGTAATAAGAAGACATAACAATGGCAAGGGGTTGGAACTAGATGATCTTTGAGGTCCTTTCCAACCTAAACTGTTCTGTGAGTAAGACTTATGTGTAATAAGACTTTAGATGAATGAGAATCTGCTGAGGCTGTGGAGGAATGAGATGTTGAAACAAGCACCACTCCCTGTTTAGTGCTCTGCACTGGCAGTCACTGCCATCAGTGGATCTATATTTCTTCTTGGGATCTTGAGCGGGGATCTGGTGTTACACATCCTCTGTGAAAATAAGGCTGCTTCCTCATAACTCCAGACACCTAACGGCCTGGGGGCTGGAGCACACTCAAAAGCTTGGCTCAGGTTTACTTTCCCTGATTGAGTTGCAAGTTGAACCACAAGCAAGACTGTGTGGTGTTCTGTGTTGGATCTCTGCGTGTCCCTCTATTGATACCCATTTGGACATGGCCTTGAGCCTCAGTTCTCCTCACATGAGGCACAGGTAGGCTTTAGAGTTCATTTTCTTTCTGCCTCATGGAGTCCTTAATTACTTACTATAGATACTTTATCTTGTCTGAGAGATCTATACCTGAAGAGATTTCTGAAATGTTTAATTTCTATATTTTTTTAATTCAGTCTCTGATGTAAACGTGTGGCTCTTCATAGCTTATAAAGCCAGTGAGCTCTGCTGGGATGTGGAGAAGCTGGACTCAAATGGTGGTCTGATCATCTGAGCATGCCTAAAGGATAGGAGCAGACTGGCAACATAGGCTATGCTGGTCTTGAGAGTTGCACTTTAGGATGACAGCAGCAGTTATAGTCAAGTTGCATGCTTTGCCCACTGGTGGAAATACAGACATTTGGGGTAGCAATTTAGCCACCACAAAATATATGAGCTTCTGGGGATAGCTCACAAATGAAGAGTATAATAATGTCTGCCACTTAGATTAATAGGCATCAGCATATGTAAAGGTTTGGAAGCTTCTAATTTGTTTTGGATCCTTTTTTGAGGCATTGTAGGACTCATGTGCTGCTTCTTGTGCCCTTGTACCTTTAGTTGAGTGTACTGAAAGTGTCCTTGAATTCAATGGCTTTGTTCCTTTGTCTTCATGCTATAAATTATGCTATAGCTATGTGAAACAAGATTAGAGCCTTAAATATATCAGGAGCATAATACATATTTTAGCTCAGCACTGCAACTGTTCAAGAAAACTATTTACACTGAGAAACACAAGAATAGAAATAACTTATGCAAGACATGTATGCGAATCAAGTCACATATACTAAACAGCAAGAAATAATTGATACCTTTGGATGACATACTAAAGAGGAAATAGGGAAGTGAAAAATACTGAATTAAATCTAAAAATTGTTAGAATTAGGTGGTCTATTTAGGATACCTGCCTACAAAGTGAAAGAATAACTTAAGGAATTTAATTTACACTAGTTAGCCAAGAAGACTCTTTAGTATGAAAAATGCTAGCTATTCTTTAAGTGGGTACTCTGATTCCAAATGTAGCACAGCCCAATGCTGAGAAATGCACTGCTTTCTGCAGGTTTAAATGCTTATCCAAAAGATTATTGTCTGGTCATGCTGAGGATTTCCTGTACTGAAAAAAGCAGGTGTGTGAGGCATAGTACTGTCTAATGAAATGGGCCCTCTTCCAAGGTTATAGCTGCTTTGATTTTTAGTATCCAGGTAGACGCATCATTTTAGTGTCCTGCTTCTAATATACAAATAAGAGGTTGGTAGACTCAGTAAAGGATTTCATAGCAAGCACCATAGAGAGAAGAAATATAGTTAAATGCGTATTTTTGGAAAAGAATATTAGCTTAACTGGGTTTTGCCCACATTTGGCAGTTCTGCTGTATCGTTTACTTTTGTGTAGTCTTCATATAGCTGTAAAACAGCAGGTAAAAAAATCATGTCTGTTTTGGCATGTCATTAAAGAGGTAGGATAATACTCTAAGTAATAAATAAAAAAAGATGTACTTGTGGTCCCAAAAATGTTCTTTGTAAGTCATCTTGAAACATTCCTTCACCAACTAACTGTTCTCGTGTGCCTCTGCTTGGGCCCTGCTCCCCAGTAGCCAGAGCTGTGAAAAGACAGTCATCCTAAGTGGATAAAGCCACTGAGAAAAAGCAGGAAAGGAGACTGGTGGTAGCATGGGAGACTTTGAGTGGGACCACACAGAGAATGGGGAGGACTCTACAGCTGGCTGTTTCCTTCCATGGTGCCTCTTAGATATTGAGGTAAGGCAATTTGTGTGCTGTCAGGTCACCATTTTAGTCACAGATAGAAAAAATATCCAGTAATCTCATCTGAATCTCCTCCCACTAGTCTGTTGTCATGTCATAGCTTCTGTTCCAGGTATTTTATCTTTTTCTTCCACCATGACTCACTTCTTAATATACAGGTAATAACTATTCTTTTTTCATGTTCAGAATCGAATTCAAAACTTGTTTGATATACTACATTGTCACTTGGCATCAGTGACAGCTGTCTGAACTGTTTTTTCACTTTTCTTTGTATCTAAAACTGTAGATACTTTAATCACATAGGTCAAACATAGCTATTTTTACTAAGCCTGAAATTTGATTTTAATGCTTTTGCTCTATGCTTTTCTATGTCAGCTAAACATTATGATTGAATTAGGTTTGTAGATTACATTGTAAATTTCTTTTATAGTATGGAATATAAGTTGTTTTTGAGGATTAGTTATAATTTACTCTAGCTTTTAGAAAAGTGAACTGATGGCACTGCTTGATATCTGTCCAAAGAACAGCAGGGAACACTCAAGACTCTATTCTTGAATCTAAACATACTCTTTAGCTGTGACTTGAGACTTGTTTACTAGTCTACTGCTATGCTGAAAGCATGCTCTCTATTGAGGAAAAGGTTCCTTAGTGTTGCTAGACACTAGAGTATGACTAAAGCATGAAGATCTATTTTACCTTTTGCTATAGCTAGGATTTTATTATCAGGCATTAGATTTAAAGCTATGGACTGAATAGTTGATGTATTGGCCAGTATAAAATTTTTATTCAGTATTACACATCATGCAATTTGATAGAATTTAAGACGTTCTGGTGTTTCTAGGAAGAAAACTTAAATGTCTTTGCTCAATAGAGACATTAAGTTAGTACAGTAGTTCACTTTTAAACAAACAAAAAACAACCCTAAGGTTTTAAAATGGAAAAAGATTACTTTATGTTTCATGTGGAATGACACTACTTATCCATCATCTGTTCTGAAGTCCATGAAATACAGATTTCTTACTTACCAAAGTAACAGAAACTCATTCTCTGTATGTGGCACGTATTACTGCAGCTACGGACATCATGGTACAGTGTAAGGACACTGTGTTCTTAAACATCAAAGAAAAACAAGCTTGTCTTCAAGAAAGCCCTTTTAATCTGGCTGGTAAATGTTACTAGATCAAGATTACTGATGGTAGTTTGTTTTACTTTGGATGATAGTATTATCTGCTTCACAGAAATATGACAAAAGAGCGGATGAGGAAGACATCACTTAGGTTGTCATCATGATCTATGAAATTCAGAGCCACACCAGAAATGTAAGAGAATTAGATCTAGCCTAAAATAAATATACATGAAGGTCACACATTATCAGTATACTACACAACTGGTAATCATAATTTTTTGAGAAAAAATTCAGATAGCAAAATAGAGAAAACTTCATAAAATGCAGATTAGAAGGAGCAAAATACAGAGCTTTGCCACACTCTTTAGGATTTCTTTTTAGCCTAATTATGTTAGTTAAGAACCAGGGCTTGCATCTATTCAGTTCTTCTGTGACTTCTCTATGTGATACCCTGATAGGTGAAGTAAATTAGATGCTCAAGGAGAAGCAGTCTGCGTAAGCTTCAATCTGCTTAAAAAACTGTCAACTAGTAAAGACAAAGTGTAGCTCACAGCCTTTAGTCATTTGAAAAATGCAAGAAGGTGCATTTTTGGTCCCATTTTTATCCACCTGTGGTACTTCAAGAACTGTTTTCCCTCAATGAGATTATTGCAAAGGTAAATTAAATCACCTGATAAGAGCTGAACTGAAAGAAATGCATGGCACTTCTCAAGTAACCATATGTGCTCATCTGGGTTTTCCAAGAATAGCGAAGGATGGCATTCCAGCTGCAGAAACCAGTGAATCATTCCCCTCAGAAAACACATACATCTGGTTTTATTTTCTCTCTTACAAGGAGAGGAGAAGAAAAACGTAATAATCCATGGAAAGGAAAAAAGTCTAACATGAATTTTCAAACAGTAAATCAAATGGTTATGCTAATTCTGGGCAATCTATGTATTTTTAGTTACTGTAAGCTGTTTCTTTCCATAATATTAAAATGCATTTTGCAGTTGTGGTAGATAGGAATATGGATGTTTTATGTTGGCAAGTGTGTGCATTTTGGAAAGGACAGATGCTATTAGATTTCTTCCCAGTATGAAGTCCTCTGAAACCATCAGGCTTCCACAAATAAGTAGGTCAAGGAAGACTACTTCAAAAATTTGTACTTTTTAACTGCAAATAGGAAACTATTCCTCATTTTGTTGTCCAAAAGGTCATATTAAACCTGACCTCAAGCTTATGTGCAGTTTTGCTTGACCTTTATTTAGAATCCCTTCTGCTGAAAAATTGCCTTTTGTTGTCACTTAAAATATATCTCACTGTCAACATTAGTCAGTATTCAAAGAGAAGAGCTTTCAGTCCACTGCAGAGGTGCAGTGGAATCTTGACTTCACTGAATTTTCCACCTATTCTGGTGGCACTAGGATTTTCTCCTACCTACTTTATTGTATCAGTTGCTGTCATTAATTTATTTCCCCTCTATTTTTCCTCTGGATTACAAAAAAGTCATTCTCTTGACAGAGCAGCATATGTGTTTCCATACATAGAAACATTCAGTTCTGCATTCACGCAACGACAGCTACGTTTGTGTAACTCTGGCATGTTCATGATTTCATTGCTCTCATCTTTGTGCAAGAAATAGTAATTTTTTTCTTCTCAGGTTATGTAACATCTGCACAAAAGCAGAATTCTCAAATGTGCTGCTGCCTGTTATTTCTTCTAAATATCAACCTACTTTTTCACAGCAAGAACAGTGACCCTGCCTGCAGACAGCATGCTGAGAGCATAAGAAATGCTCACTACCAGTTTTGTGGCTTGCTGCATTCGTGACACTTAATCTGAGGAGAGAATTTTGGTAAGAGCTGGAACAACAGTAAAATAAGGATCTATCAAATTACTGTTTTCTTTCTTTCCACCATTTTACACCAAACCACATTTTTCTCTATGGACTACCATGACGCAAGTTGTTTTTTCTTATTTCTTGTAAAGTATTGTTATAGCCACAGCTTGTGGAAAGAAAAAATCCTTGTTAAAAATGGGAATCATCTCTGAATGCAAAGTTACAGATGTGACTTAATGTTACTGCACCTGTAGAAATAGAGATGGGTTAACAGTTGGTACCTTTACTGTGTATTGCAGCTTATTCAGCTGCAGAAAGGGAATAGGTGTATTTATATTACATGTAACTGTGAAAGAATAAATATTGGAAGGTGCTTTGAGACCTGTGCTGATACTCTACTGGTACATGCACTACAGACCTCTGGTTTGAAAATTGGGCCAAAAATAGTGTACAAATCTGCATGTATAAAAAGGAATAGAAAAACTTTCCTGGACTTCAGTGGTGCTGATCATGGCCCATGCAACTGCTCTAAGTTACCCAGCAAAACTTTTGTGGACTTGGGAATGGAAGCCGAAGATCCTCTAACTTGTAAACCTCTGTCATAAGCTCGAATAGGTGGCTTCCTTAAGATTCTCCTTAAAACTTCAGGGGATGCCTAACTCAGCAGTTGATTAGTGTTTTGTGTACTTTGTGAAATTGATCTCCTAAAATTAGTCATTTCGGGGGATGGGGACAACCTGATCATAAAAGTTGTCTAAAATCTTTGGGGTTTATGTCCAACCAGTAGTAACAAAATTAAGACACATAGCAGCAGCAGGAAAGCAAACCCTGCATACTGTTTTGACGTATGCATCTTATGGAAGGGATTGCCAACTGGTGACAATGCCAATCATTACAGAAAGTGGCTCATTCTTGGGAGTGGATGATAACTACTGAAGCCATATGGTATAGAATCAATGGTTGGGAACCAGTTGTGACATGTATTTCAAGTATTTGGGAGAAATTTCTGTTTTCAAAGTAGGTCTCCCACAGAAAAAATTGCATTTTTATCCTGTTGTAAGTACAGAAAAGGAAGAGTTGCTTTTAGGAGAACACTGCAGTAAAGAAAAGAAAGAAATTGCCGAGGGGGGGAAAATAAATAGCTATATCCATATCTTTCATCTTGTTAAAAATGAAAATCAGTGCTGCTTGCCCATTCCATGCTCATGTGGTGGCGATGGAGAATGAGCAGTTACAGTTGTTACAGCACTCAGACCAGATCACTCCTATAAGTGCTCAGTTGTTTCCTGATAGCTAGAGTAGGTGGTTTTTACTCAAGCGCTGCAGTGGGGAGTGGGGTGGTGCTGCCTCTGGGGCCACACAGCCACAGCACACAGCTGCTGGGGTTTTACTAGCTGTGTGTACTGTGCTGAGGGAGGGTGGAAAAGGCAGTGGGTGACCTGTACCTCTCTTCTGCCCCTTACTTCCTAGATGTTTCCCTGAATGTTCTTATGTGCCCTTAGCAGTGAAAAATCTTACTATGCTGCTTATAAAAATAATGTTGTCTTTACCCCATTCTTGTCTCCTAAAATGGAGACATACCTTGCCCCAGTATCTGAAAAGCTGTCAGCTCTGTGAGCCAGGACTCTGGTTTGTTTATGAAATGCCAGAGTTAATTCTGATTTGTCACTTATCCTCTAGATTCAGTGACATACTTCGTCCTGCTGTCAAAGGTGCAACTGCAGCTTCTGCAGGCTCCTGCTAGCTGTTAGATGAGCTCACTTGGACTCTGGTGGGAATGCATCAGCGGGAGCAGTGTGGCTTAGTATGGGCCAATTGTTAGGGAATTTCCTCTTTTCAGGACAGGTGTTGCACTGCTAGAAGCAAAGGGGCATGAGTTGTTGGTAGTTAGATTTGGTAAGATGCAGAATATACTCCCATCCATTGGGAATGAAGATCATGCTGAATTTTGTTAGCAGGACATTACCAAATGTTTATGAAGTCAGCATAGGTCTCTGTTAATACTAGGTTACCAGTTTGTCTTCTCCAGTGACTGTTAGTCACAGCTTGTTGGTATTATAGCTTAAAATTTCCTAAATGGTGGCTGTGCTGGTCATCTATCTAAGTGAAGAATGAGAAAGCTTGAGAGAACTGCCCTTGAATTGCAAAGAACATCTTTTAGAAGTCTAAACAAAACATAAACTATTAAATGTGTTGCAGCAATGAAGTGTTGATTTGCGAATGGATGGCAACTCAGTGCTTTTGTCTTAAAAATAAAAAGTAAGGATTTCACCTACTTTAGTGTTTCACAGATTACCAAGAGGCAATTTTGTTAATGGATCAGTGGGCAGCACTTTTTCTCGCTGTTATCAAAACAGCCATTGGAGAGAGAGGCATTTTATTTTCTGCCATGGAGATTTCTCCAGGTACTGGAGAAAATACCACACCAGGGTTCTCCAAATCACAAGTTTGCTGGCTTGCAATTTTCAGGCTCAAGGTGGAGAGCTACATTTAAGTGTGATCCTGTATTCCTTCCCTTATAGATCAGTTCAAAACACAGCAATTGGTCCTTTTGAGGAAGAACAGGGTTAATTGCAGTGGTGGTAGAATCTGTGTGTAATTATGAAAATTACAGTAGGGACGGACTGCAAAAGCTATCCTTAGTAATTTCAGTGCCAGAAGAGCTCACTCAACTTTAGCTTCTATGGTTTCTATCATGTCCTGGGGCAAAAGGGATTAGTAGTTTTTTCAGCACCTGCACGTGAAGAAAGAGCAAGAAGTTGAGCTTGGGTATCTACCCCTTCACTTGTCAGCACACAGGGTATTTGTGAACGTAGCTATTGCTGTTAGTTATTGATAAATACTGAAGGTATGTTGGACCTAGCTCCCTTCAAGAATGGCTGTTCTTGCTTGGTACCACCATTAACTCTGTCTTTACAACCCAGTGAAGCAAGAGGAAGGAGTCACTGAGGAACAGTCTGCCCTCTGTTACAGTGGTAACTTACTCCATCTGTGTTGGGTTTAGCACTTGGAGCAAGAGTTAAGTTATGTCAGGAATCACATCATTTTTGTTCATTCTAAGGGGCTTATTTTGGATTTACTGTTTTATTGACACTAATACAAGGTGGCAGTGAATGTGTGTGCTATTGTTACATGTAATTTATTAATATATTTCTTTTGTATGCTATTTTCATTACAATTTGTGTAACTGTAGTCTTAAATAAAACAGGCAGCATAAATACAGAACAAAGTCACCTCTATGCTCAAATAACACAACTTTCACAAATGTAATTAATGTATAGTCTAAGGGGACTAGCTGAAATTCTGTGCAGAGTCATTATACTGCCTGACCTTCCAAGCTCTCTATCATTACTGTAGAATTTGTTGCTAGATTCTTTTTTCTCTCCTCCTGCTTCCATTTCCCTGAAATGTATGCAGGTATTAAGACATAGGGTACAGAAACACAGGAATCCAATAATCTCCTGACTGTGTGATAGATCGTAGCTCTTTAGAATTAATCTTGAGCATTGTTTGATAGCTACAGTTTTTGCACAAAACTCCTAAAAAACAGTTCATTGCTGAGGAGCTTTACACCCACCTCTGTAAGCAACTAGAATCCAAATTAATGATAATGAGAATTGTTCATACATCAGAAGGAGAAAAGAATGCAAGAAAAGTAATTTCTCTCCTGAAGCAGCCTGTCTCCTTGACTCTGTCAGAAGAAGGAATGTGTAGCTTAGGAAATCAGTCTTCTCTTGTTAATTCCAGCTGAAATGTCTCAAAAATGTTTCTTGCAAGTGTTTTGACAGAAAGTACAGAGAAGGATAAGAGGCCTATTCCTCTGTTACTTCAGCTGGAACTAACAGAGGAAGACTTTTAAAAAAGAATATAGTGAGGGGGCTCCAGTCAAAATGGGAGCTTATGCATTATTATCTGCATTCAACTTCTACATCTGAGAAATTAAACCAATACAAAGCAGGAACACCATGCTGAAAAACAGAAACCTCTTAATAGATAAAAAATATTTGATAAAATAAGGACTTAGTCCTTTTCTCCAGTGTCCAAAAGAAAAACAGGGCTCTCAGTGGTGCTGCTGACAGCATAAAATCTTATGAGGAAGCCAGGAAGGGCCCCATGCACATCAAATGCAAAGCAAATAAGCCTTTTAATTCAATCTGTCAAAATTAATTAGAAACAAGATTAAAAAACCCCTCACAATCAGATGAAACATTAACAGGCTAATGTTAATTCCTGTTCTGTTATTGTTTGCGATAAACCAAGTCATAGCTCTTTGTGTTGCAGCTGATGAACTGCTCTACAGAATCTGAATTTTCTTTTTATTTACCTTGGAAATTTGAGTAGAAAATATCCATCTGTGGTGGTGAGCTCCTGGTGTATCTTCCCCAGCAGTGAGGAGTGAGGTTTTGGGGGTGAGGTCCTGCTGAGGCTTCTGCTGCAGGAACTCTCCTCCTTACCCTAAGGGCTGCACACCTTTCAGGTGCCAGATGTATCTCATGGGCAACTTCTGAGAAAGCATTTGTGATACACTTGTCCTGAGCTTCCAGCCTGATCTGATCCCTGGGCTACAGTGTCCCAGCTGTATTTCACAGCGTACTTCCTTGGCCTTTTCCTGCTGTGTGCGCTCAGGAGAGAATAGCTCTGGCTCAGCGCTGCTCTTGTTGAGCGTGGCTTGCAGGTTGCAGTTGCCTTGCATGTGGAGGCACAGCAAGTGTGTGCCTGCTTGCTGGTGAGTGCCGCCTGTCTTGCTCACTTGCAAGATAGGATCTGCCAGTCTTTGCCTGAAATCACACCCAAAACTTTCTCTATGTCTTGTCAGGTTTGACCTGATGAATTTAGCAGGGATATTGCTGTAAACCCCACTGTGTGATGAAGAGGTGTTGTGCAGTCTCAGAAGAACTGCTATGCATCTGGACTGAGTGGGGTAAGGTTTTGGACCAGGAGGTGTTTGTTTTGATCAGATACATCTAATGTTAGGAAATCATTGTGTGGTGTCTATTATTGGTATAGTAACAGATTTGTGCTGCACAAAAGGAGGATGCATAGGTAGCGAAAGACTAAGAAAGCAGTCCAAGATGTAATGCTCATTTTGTGGTTGCACCCATAATGTAAGCACCCATGTATTTATGCTTAAAGAATAAGATCTAGCTCTTCACTGTGCAAAAGTAAAAACACCACCATAAATACATGGCTGTCATGTTGAATCTGTAGCAACAGAGAGCCTAAAGCAAAACCAGAGATGTGTATGTATTGAGTATATAAGAAGTTAAAATAAAAATGTAATTTTCAGCTATCTTTCATGGATTTTGGAAATACTGATGAAGATTCATAGTAAAATAAAATGACCAGTTGGTGCTTTACACGATTAGGAATAAACTACAAGTTACCTGTGCTATTAGCCACAAGTCTCCTTAAGTTTATAATCATATCCCCGTGCAAGCTAAGCAGCAACCTGGTGTGGCAAGAGAGGCAACAAAGAGGTCGATGTCCTACTATCACTGTAATTTGGAGAGGGTTGTGGAGATATTTCATTTCCACCTTGTTTCCTGAAGCGACATGATAAGTCGGGTGTCCTTGTATCATCCCTAACTCATTGAGACAGCAGGGAACTCAACCAAAAAAATCTCAGCTGCTAGGTTACTGGCCATTTCTTACATAATAATAGCCTAGGTGTTGGAAGCACTAATCTGGGAAGTGAAAGATAAGGATTTTTTGTTTCCCCTTAGTTCAAGAGTGTTTAAATCAACTGCTTCTATTTCCTAAGAGAATGTCCTAGCAGGTAAGGCGCAAACCAGCCTGTGTTGAGGGCATGCTTTCTCTACTGAATCCTGCTGCTGAGGCTGCACCACTGTGTAAGAAAGGAAGTAGGGGAAATGGCAGTTGAAAAATATTATCTTCATTATGGACTGCACGTGTCTATACTATTTCAATTCTTGTACTTCAAGATTTAAGGTATCACTGAGTTTTTCAGATAATTAAACATAAAAACTATCTTAATGTTGCTACACGAATTTAAAGAGGCAATCTGTGGAACAATCAGATCCAGAGTTGCTTTATCTCAGTTTTCATGGATCATCAAAAATCCGCATTTTCTGCATAGCACAAAGTGTTAAAGGTTTAGTTTAGCTGAAAGGACCAAGCCCTAAAGACCAGGTGCATCTTCATTCACTCCAGCTGCAACTGATATTTGCCATGATACAAAGTATCAATAGCAGTTTAACTAGTCTTAGCAGACTGTGTATATGTAGCTTTTCCATCTGACTTTAATTAAATGTGAATGAATGTGATATGCAGTTATTTGTGCAGCAAGTGTAATCATATTTTATGCAGTTGAAACTTCTTGGATGCCTGCAGTATATTAAAAGCACTTTATGGGTACTTGCATTATTGCATATTTCATTATAATGTAATTCTGTATTAGATATTCTATTTATGCAGAATCCAAAAATAGTTTGTGCTGTGTGGCAATGCAAATTTCAGTGAATAATCCACAAAGTTTCAAAGCCTTAACCATTTGTGACACACACTATTCTGTATCTTTAATGAGGACTCAACCTTTGAATAAATCACTGAGTGGTTTATGAGTAAACACCATTTCTGTGCTTCCCCATTAAAGAATGGTCTATCACTTCTTATCTTAATCACATTGAAAATATTAGGGCTTATCATTACTGTTCAAAATTCCTCAAAATGGTTTTAGATGCCTTGTCAACAGTTCAAGAATAAATCAGGTTTCTGTACTCAAGGCTGTGCTTCCCCTTCCCACTTGACAGCTGGTTACTGGAGAATGAGAAAATATAAGCGGTTTCGTGACCGTGGGTATGTGGGATAGTGCAATGGCTGAGTACTGATGTGTTTCCTCCACACTTTTTTCTTAAGGAATCCAATTTAAATCTCTTTAAAATGGAGGGGATTTCTTTCTCATTACCTTGGGGAACCAGTGGATATGAATAGGGATGCTCTGTTTTACCTAAGTGTAACCAAGATGCTTAAGCCACTGAAGCCGAAGACATATCTTAAAGATAAGCCTTGAAGGTTGTATGTATTGACTGCTCCTCTTGTGCTGGTGTAGACTAAGACTACTGGACTAGGCTTAATGATATTGCATACAAAGAAACAATGGCAGCTCAAGCCATCTCTGAGGTTAGACCACAGGTCCTCAGCAGCGTACCAAACACAAAGTGAAACAAATAAGGAAGCATGTCTTGAAATACTTATAGATGTTGCAAAGCTGGGTCTGTTTATTCTTTAAAGCAGGTACTACTGAGCAGAAGTTTGGCTAATTTACTGTTTAAAATTTCAAGGTTATTGTTTGTCAGTGGGTTATTTTTAGAAATTCTATATTTTAAAAAGTATAGGGAAATATTTCACTTTTTCTTTACTTCTGTATCTGAAATAAAATACTTCAAGCTTTGAAATATGGTAAAGTTATCAGTTTAGAAAATCACCAGGTTGCTTTTAGCAGATTGACTAAAACACAGAATCCCTAGGTTGGAAAAAAACCTTTGAGATCATAAAGTCCAACCATACCTGTCGTCTTCTAAACCATCTCCCTAAGTACCTTGTCTCCCTGTCCTTTAAATACACTCAGGATAAGTGACTCAACCGCCTCCCTGGGCAGCCTCTGCCAGTGCCCAATAACCCTTTTGGTGAAGAATTATTTCTTAATGTCTAATGTGAAGATGCCCTGGTGCAGCTTGAGTCCATTCCCTTTTGTCCTGTCACTTGGCCAAAGAGACCAACATGCACCTCTACAACCTCCTTTCCTGACCCATTTCTAATGAACAGACAACCAAGTAGTCGAAGTCCATCAGCTGGGAACATTACAGAATGTGAGTGAGGACTTTGCCATTCATAGCACAACTCTCTTCTCAGTATATAATTACATGAAAGACAGTACATCTGTAAAAGCTGTCTACATAAATAATACATACTCTGCAATAACTTTTAGAGAAATACGTAACAGATTGAAACTCTTTCATCAGGCATAACAGCACAAGTTAAAAAATTAACCAAAATCATCAGACCAAAATACTTACTCCATTCCTTTATGTAATTAAGTATGCATTTCCTAACCTTCTAAGACAGTATTTCTTGCTTTCTGAAACCAGCTCCAGGATATTAAACCCATGAAATTTTGGTATTTTCATGCTCTTTTAGGTAAGAGATATATACTTCATCAAAGTTGTTGTTTTTTAATATATTGTTATTCCTTTCTTTCTGTGCACCTTAATGCCCCTGCAAAGGAAGAATCCAAAAATATTCTGTGCTGCCACCTATTCCTCTGTTCACCTTTAGGAATGGCTCATTTCTCTAAAAGTAGAAGTAACAGTCTATGAAATAATTTTACTGTCCTATTCTGTCACAGGTCAAACCTTCCATAACATCTTCCTCTGTTGCTAAGAATGGAGAGTAACAGGCTTTATGGTTATGATACTGGTATCAGAGTAGTAGAACTGGAGCTGTGATTGGAACTACAACTTGTTTATCTGTATGTCAAAATGGACTCCAGCTACTAAATGAACTCTGATAGTCTAAAAATACTATCACTGTAATTTCTTCAGTTTCCAGGCCTATAGGAGAAGACTATATACATCTGAGCGCTGTATTTAGTCTGAATAACTATACTACAGTGTGTGAAGGAGGTTAGAATCACAGAATCACAAGGTTGGAAAGACCTTTAAGATCATCAAGTCCAACCATTCTCATCCTAAGCTAAACCATATCCCTAAGTACTTCATCTACCCTTTTTTTGAACACATCCAGGGAAGGTGACACAACCCCCTCCCTGGGCAGCCTGTTCCAGCCCTGACAACTCTTTCAGGAAAACATTTTTTTCTAATGTCCAATCTAAACCTGCCCTGGCCCAGCTTCATGCCATTCCCCCTTGTCCTAGGATAAGTTCTGTCAAATAGCCTTCACGGAGGAGCCCACAAACATCTTCAGCTGGCAGAAATGCTGCTAGCTTTACAAAAAAACCCCCCTCTGCTATGATGTCTAGAACCTAAAGAAATGAAGAGGTCCTGAGTTCTAGGTGTATCTTTATGAAAAATTAAAGGCCACAGCTCTGATTTTTGGAAGTTGTACACTGACTTTATTTTTAGGCATCTAAATTAAGAGACTCTGTTCCTGTGGGCATGCTGATCTGATCTGCATTGTGCTTGAAGCTTGTAGTATAATGTAAGATGAAAGGCAGCTTTGTCTCCCCTGCTCAGGATGTTTATTTTCTCTAAAAATAGTTAAAGTGAGCTCATAAGACGTGATGATCTGCTGCAATACCTCATGTAAACTTGTCAGCCTTAAATCAGTACTTTCTTTCTTCTGATTTATGCTCTCCATCTTCCTTTAGCATCCCCTTGAGAAGCAGTGCTGAATTAAGAACGGGTGCTAAGATTTGTTGATCCACAAGATATTTGAATGTGTGATGATGCATGTGTTTTAGTGAATCAGGTACCTATTTCAGTATCAAAAAACAGAAAATGGCTGTTGAGTTTCTCTGCTGCCAAGAACTGAGTTATTTTGACTTACTGACTGCTGGAGTGTTCTTAATGTTAGAGGCAAACAATTTTGGTTTTCCTTGCACATTTACCTTATTGGTGGCTCTGTGTTAAGTGGGCTAAAGTAGTTTAATTCAAGTTAAAGCTCATAGCCAACACATAGATCCCAACAGTGCTTTTTCCAGAGCAACCAGCTGAAAGGGGAAGGATGCCAATATACAGACTAAGCTTCCAAATAAGGCCTGTATTGAGGGCCTCATCCACTGGAACTACTGGAACACATCAGTGACTTTAAGGACTTTGCATCCAGATAACCCTAAAAGTGTTCAGTTCAAAAATACTTTCTAATGGAAAAACATTAATGTGCTCTTTGGCATTCCTGGTTAATAACCCTAATCATACTGAATTCCTTTTGTCTCTCAGCTTTTACAGGAATACCACTGTAATTTAACATTAATAACAGAACCTTACTAGGAAGTATTACCAATTTCTTGCTTAGTTGATGTTATAATTGGCAATATCCTGCTGTGACAATTACTGCTGTAAAAGAAGTGCCATTTATAGATGGTATTACATATGCAGCATGTGCTGCGTGCACATCCAAGCACTCTGGTATGTGCTAACTGTCTGGAAAGGCAGCAGTGGAAGATCTACATGCAGAAGAACATTTAAAAACACTTTAGATGAAATGTAAAGTAACTTTTTGCACATACATGGCTGTAAATGAAATAAGAAGAGACTTGAAAGAAAGTTTTAAGTTATGCTTGATGAAATCTGTGTTATAAGCTTCCGGTACTCTTATATCACACTTGGGTCTCCTGGGTGCTGTTAAGTATCATCAGCCGACAAACTATAATTTCATGCTTGAGTGGACTAATACAAGCCTAGTCTTCTGCTCCTTTGTGCATTCAGACTACAGTATGCTCCAATAATAACGTGAGAAGGGGAGAAAAACTAAAAAAAACCTCAACAGAATATTTATTAATACTTATTGGTAAAATCAGTTAGTAAAATGGCTTGACCTATGATTTGTTGAGGCCAGTAAATGGTGAGTCTATTGACTTCACTTGAGATCAGGTTCTGTGTTTTGATTTGACAGGTACTGTAGCAGGTAGAAATAAGTTACAGAACTGGATGGTGAGGTTTTTTAAGTGTAGCAGTTTCTGTAGTTGCATCTTTTGTCCATGCTAGAACACCTGGCCTTTGGTCAATAGCTATTAATATAACACCTCTGTATAAAACACGCCTAGGGAAGGAATCTGCACGTCTGTCTTGGTAGTGTATGTGCTGAGTTTCTTTGATGCTACAGTACAGACCTTGACACTGTCTAGTTTTTATATGTAGCAGCTGTATATAGTGTCTTCACACAGCTGAAAATATCACTAAGAGAAAAAATGAACAGTTCTATAAGCTGGCTTGCCTGCCTGGGGTCTGGGTTGTATGAAGTGTTACATACTCTTGGGTAGGACTGGCAAGCATCCACTGGTCTGCTGAATAGCTTCAGAAATGGCCCTTGGTAAATCTGGGAGGAATGGCTTGGTCGTTTCAGCTCTTGCGTGTAGTACAGAACTTCCTCAGATCAGGGGACTGACTACTCACCCAGAAGCAGGGATGAAGGATGAGGTGGTGCTTTGCAGGGAAAGGGTGTCTTTAATGCCAACTGCTAAAACATATTGAAGGAATTTGTCATGCTCAGTTCACATTTTTCAGATGTTATCTCTGTCTAAAGTGCAGGTGTTCTGAAGTAGTCAGCTTCAGCAGCTCTGTAGACAGAAGCTTTACCTGTTCCCTGCTCCCCTTCCCCTTTACTCCCCTAGCTCTGGCAAACCATGTGGAAGGCATATCAACAGCCCCTGCTGAGAACCCTGCAACAGCTGGGTTTCTTAGGGCTCCAGAGGCTCCACTTTTGCTTTTCTACTCTTCTATCAACTTTCTGACCTACTTGGTAGGCTGCCAGACTCTGATGCAGTGGATGAGCCTCAGACACGTTTCAGAAATGCTGTAGTTTCTAGATGTTGCAGGTTTTCAGGTAACTTAATACGCTTACATGTGAAAAAGCAGTGTCGTTGCGAGAAGACCCATGGATTGATTTGTATTTGGGCCAGTGGGATCTGTGAGAACCTTTAAGTTCAGTTTTGGTACTTGGCATCAGAAATGGGAGAACCCCTTGAAGAGCACAAACAAAAGTATGCTGTATCAAATAAGCTAGGATGTTAAATAGAAAAACTGGTGCTTCTACACTGAGTTGCCTGGAATAAGCTGTGGGCTGGGTTCTGCCTTAGAAACCCTGTAAATCTCTTCCAAAAAAAAAAAAAAAATCAATAACTATTTGACACAAAGAACAGAAAATAGACCCTGGCCCAGCATGTATCCAATGAATGACAACAAGGATATGATAACAGTTTACAAAAGTTTTTAACTTTACTGTGACTCTCTCTTCACAATAAAGCACCTTCTTGTTTCTCAGATAGCAACTATAATGACACGATCTCCTTCTCCATTTGTCCCAGGCTGGCACTGTGTCACCATTACTTTGAACATTTTTTTAAGAAGCACATAATTTGCCGCCCCCTATTTATCATTTTAATGCCAAAACCATGGCCTACTACTACTAAGGCTTTAAAGGAAAAAAAAAAAATGTATATATATAATGGCTTTACTGCCAGAAAAAGTAAAAGCTTGGGAGGGGGTGGTGGAAAAGTCCTTTTCTAGAACAACTTTTTTTTATATAACTCTGTATGAGAAATAAAATTAGACTGTGAAAAAGAATCTGATCTTTCTATCTTCCCTTGTCAGTTCCTTTCTCCCCTAACTTTTTTCTTCCTCTTTTTTTGTTTTAAACATGTAAATACACCTTTCTGTAATGTACTGGATCTTAGTGTCAGGATGAAAAATCTAAATATTAAAAACTTCATACTTTATCTCCTTTTGGTTATATTTTGTGGAACCAAAATTCCTGTAGCTCCTTTCTTCCTTCAGGATGATGGTTGTCTAAAGGGTAGGTCCAAAGATTTGTATTTTGTATTAAAAATATGAAGAAACTGTCACAAATAATTGTGGTGTCTCTACACAGTGAAAAGGTGAGAAAGACCATATATTGAGTATTGTAAAAGAACCACAGATTTCTCCTTTAACACCATGTTTAGCTTTTCATACTCGCTTTTTCACTGAAATTTAGTAATTTTTTTTCTTTAAAAATACTTGGATATGAACAAGATTTTCAGAGAACTGATATGAGAGAAACTTTACAAATGAGTGTGATTCCCCCCCCCCCGGCATATTCAGCCTGGAATTATTTTAGAACTATTCATTTGGGTTTCTCTCTGTGAAGAGGACAAACTGAGGTCACTTCTTATTCTGCTTAATCATTAACCATGTTTGTTTATTAGGTTAACTCATGGCGTTTCAATAATCTTGTGTCCTTGGAAAGGGTCAGAAAGTAGCACCAAATCAGATATACTGATTATCTGCCCTGTGAAAAGAACAATGAGATTTTTCTAGATCATGTGCTTGAAAATGTGTTGTTGGAATGAGTTTTGAACCAAATTCAGGCAGTTATTTCTAATGGTTAAATACCTTCTTGGAACCCTGTACTACTAAAGTTTGCAGAGATTAAGAAAGCCTTAAGATATAGTCAGTTGTTCATGTTATATCTACTAGGATTTATTTTTTCCTCAGCTTTGATTATGATCAGCTTGGAACACCTGCAAAACTGATTCTTCTGCCCTATCAGCACACCTATGCTATGATGCCTACATTTCCTGCTAGCCAATCTATACCGCTGTTTGTGGTACCCAAATTTGCTTATGTTGCATTATCTGATGCTTCTTTGAGTCATAGTTAGACTGGAGCCTCCTAGAGATAAGATTCTCTTCTCTGCTTGAAAACTGTCTAGCAAAATTTCAAAGTTCTAGTCTGAAACTAGGACACTGCATGCTATTTTGTGGTTGTCACTGAAGTGATAAAGAATACCGAATTGGGATATTAGTAATTAAGGCACCTTTCATTTTCCAGCAGGTGAAAGAAAATGGTGTGCATATGCATGCATACTGCCTCTTGTCTTTTGTAAAAGACTTATAAGTGGCAAGTCATCCCATAAGGAAAATTCAGCTGAAGGCCACAAAATGCTCAATTTTTTTAAATTGTCTGTTCATCATGGAATGCAGTCTTGCTTTTAGTAGCTTTTCTATTTTCTCACAGGCACAGAATAGTACTTCTCTTACTTTATAGGCAGCCATTATTTCTGTTTTATCCACATACAAAGCACAGGAGAAAAAATGATAGGTGCCCTGATAAGTTAAGGAGGATAAACTTTTGAAGTCTACAAATAATGCAATTACTTTTGGCTGATGGATTTCAGGTAAGTGCAAAGGACACAAGCAACTTTTTATAAACTGAAAGGAATGCATCTGAATGATGGATAACTGCAGTTCGAGTTGAAATGCTTTTAAAAGTTGCTTTATGGGGAATTGGCTCGCTCTGTCCCAGACTGCTGCTTCTATTCAGTGTAACTGAATGTTAGTTAGACTGAAAAGCAATCTGTTAAAGGAGAAAGTTGTCGTCCTCCTGCTCTATTCATGGCAGCGTGCGTGTGAGCTGCTTGAAAAGTAAAGCAGTGTGCAGGTGAGATGGCTACACTGGCATTTGGTAGCTCAGAGCAGTATCAAGGATGTAGTAGTCCTGCCACTGCTATACTTATAGTGCCCATAGGAGTTGGCTAACAGCAATGATATCTCTCTTGCTCACTCTCACCCCTTGTGTGCAAGAACTAGGCAGTGTTTAATGCCCTGGTCATGTTGTTAGGTCGTGGAGAACCACATCACATATGTTCTCATCCTTATTCCATTGCCTGAACAAATATTATTAAGCTTGGCTGCTGGTGGGCCCAAGGCTTGTCCCTTGCAACTTTACACTTAGGAAGTATTTAAAGAAACTTACCGTGCATTTGAAGCCTTTGTCCTTCCTTCCTTCCTTTCTTGCCTCCTTCCATTGTAACCTTGCGTATGTTTTCCTGTTATGCAGTAACTATTTTTTTCTTAATGCAAGTTTTGGTGTGTGCTATCAAAGTACATATCCTACAATATAATGTAGGCTTCTCTTTATAAAAAGACAGTGAGCTTCTATGGCTGGAAACATCTTAGTACATGCATTATGGTCCCTTTTTTCATCTTCAGTTTCAGTTATTTTTGCGCTTCTGTGTTGTAGTGTAGCAATACAAATCCTTCCTTTCCCTCTCAGTGTACAGCATAATAAGCTGGAAGAACAGTGGAATCATTTCCCTGAGTGATGCTGCAGAACAGCCGGCAATGGCAAAAATGCCCTCACATGAGGAAGCAAGAATTATTTGAATGCAGAGACAAAGAAGCCTTAGAGGGCAAAAAGCCTTGTATAAGATCGTGTTAAAACAGAAATGATTGCAGGAGCTTAGTCTAAAGCTGTTGGAAAAACAGGTGAAGATTTTTTTGCAAGACAATATATTAATGTTACCTTCATTTTCAGTGATTGTAACTGGGAATACACACCTGTGTAGAGGAGGAATTAAACTCTAGTTGAGTAGACAATGTCATAGGACTAAGCAAGCAAAACCTGGTGGAGTAAGCAAGCTAACAGGTTTGAGACTGAGGAGTCAAAAGCAAATTGCTACTAGTTGGGAGAAAAATTGTAATTTTGTTGTAGGATGCTTTGGAATGGGACAACTTTGCATACTATTTCATTGAGCCCTGCCCTTTTATATGCAGATTCTTGCCCTTGCATGATGAAATTTCCGCCTATTCATTTGTTAATGAGTTAGCTACGTCTGCCTTGGGGGAAAAACCCACAAACAACAATGTAAATCTGTGTATATAATGCTGGTTCATAGATCTTGTTTCTGTCATCTCAACACCCTCCATAAACTCTTGAAATGCCTTTGTTTATTCTCTTACTTTTCCAGTAGCAGTAAGTAGGATATTACAGCTTCAAGTGGTAATGTATTGTAAAGTGTAAAACCAAAGAAGCTGTAATAAATCCATCTGAATTTACCTACTGTCAGAAACAAAGTATTTTATTTTGCGTTTTCCTTGTTTAAATTATTGAGATGAAAATCCAAGAGGATATCTCTAAATACTCTAAATGATCTGTTCTTCATTTCTATTATTCCAATATTAACATTTCTTAGCATGGATTTTAGGTAATGCTACGCTTTTCTTAGATGTCAATACTGGATTCAAAGGCACTTGCTTAAAGAAAACAACCCTTATTGAACCCAGCTGTCTCTGGATCAGGCTTCTACTGTTTCTTTCAGAATGAAATATAAAATTTGATTTTCAAACAATTTCAGAGATTTTTTTTATAGTTCTACCCTAGTGTGGCACACTGCTATTGCCCACAACCACTGAACTATGTGGAAATCATTCATAGGGATGGCCAAGAACAGCACAACTTTTTGATTTCCTCAGTGATATTTCCTCTGTCTTGCTTTATTTTGTGAAATAAATAGGCATAAGAGATGTTATTGCCAGAAGAGTAGGTGGACTTGTGTTAGTGCCTAAGAGCAAATGTCAAACTATAGAAATGTCACAGGCTTTTATGCTGCTGAAGTATATAACCAGATAGATTATTATTGTGGTGTATATTTTCTTTGAAAACTTTGTTATAATCTTCTATGCAATCGTGTATTGGGCACAAACACTGTGCTACATCACAATGTATTCTTCTAAATTTAGCAGCACAGCTCTGTAACATTAGGCAGAGAAAAGTAAAAGAAAGTTTGGGTGGATAATTTCTTTCCATGAAAAGAATGTCTTTCAGAAATAGACATACTAAAGAAATTCTGAGCTGTGAGTCACAGCATTAGTGGGTTGAACCATTATTCTGTGCAGGTGTATGAGCATACACTTTCATGATCCATAAAATGTAGAAGTATTATTTTAGGGTAATAGTAGGGCTATAATATCTGAATTCTAAAGAAAGATTGACTTGACAGGAAAAGAGATTGTCACTTAAGTATATTAAATTCACTTAAATAATTTCTTAGAACGCACAAGACATGGAAATCAGACTTTTGAGATTAAAGCATCAGACATCCATTTTCAAGATCTCTACCGTATAGATTACCTCTGAGAAGTGGTGTTTCTGATGTCTTCTACAGTCTTTTCATTCTGCATGTACTGTTGTCTTTTTTCATATTGATTTTTTCCCTTCTGCCTCTGTCCCTTGTTTTCTAGCTCTACCCTCGTTGTCTCTTTCTTGTCTGTCTTTTAACTCATGTCTCTCCTGTTCTTGCCTTCTGCATTTCTTTTTTCTCCTTTTTTTTTTTTTTCTTCATAGCAAATATTTTCCCCCTGGTTCATATGCCCCTTCTGATCTATAGTTTCTAAGATATGCCACAAACACAGGGTATTCCTTCTGAGAGAAGCAGGTCTGGGTGGTAGTTCAAGACAGTTATTGCTGGTGCTCAGCATAAACATCTAAATATGTCTTCCCCCTTTATTCACCTACTATTTCAAAGTATTCTTGAATTATCTTAAGGAAACATTTTAATTCTAAGTGCTTTTTGGCCCTTAAAACTGCACTGGTAAATGAATTAGGGCAATACACACTTTTAACCAGAAAGATGTTTTTTTTCATCAAAAGTCTCTTTGAAGGATAACTTTACTTGAACTCTCAAAAGAAGCTGTATTCCCAGAGAGTTACACTTTATAAGCCAAAATATTTCATCCTCGTTTGCTGCAGCTGGTATCAGAAAAGCATACATGTAGCCTGAACGCTAATCTCTCCTCAGCGCAGGGTAATGGACCAGTAGATGTGCTACTACATAATGGAGATTACTAGTAGAGCACTTGCCTGTTTAGGTACTGAGACAGTATGCATGGAAATTAGCAGATGGGCTTCTATTATATTCATTGTGTTTGTCAATTAAAGGCTTAGGGCATGGTTGTTATGGTGGGATCTCACTGATAGCTATGTAAAGCCTTTGCAGAGTTAGTTTAAAATTACAGTAAATTAGAATTGTAGCTCTTTAGCATCTTTGCACACACACTGGTGGTGGCACGGGTGTCAAACTGCATGTTCTATCTTGGCTTTGGGAGGATATCCTTTTTAAGAATAAATTTTAAAAAATGCTTAAAATATTTCTTTGATATGCAAAATACATGTAAGCCAGACTTCCTAGAATAAAGCATCAAATATCCACATTCAAGATCTCCATCGTATGTGCCTATGTGAATAGGCATAGTGCAAAGCCTCAAGGATCTAGGGAGTAGGAAGTATGAGCTCTAGGGAAGCTCTGGGAGCTACATCTTCCAAATGGGTGCATCTTTCTTTGTAAGAGGTGTGGGTAAACCAGTATTTTCTTATTTACTTTCTTGTGGGTAGCTACCAATTTCTGAATTTGTGGGCAGATGACAGTGATTGGGCTGCTTCAGTCTCCAACCTCCTGGTTTCCTGAACGCAGAATTTACACCCTGATTAAAAATTTGATTAGTTTTATCCTGGAATTTAAAAAGGTTAACTTATTTAAACCAGTTGTCTATATAATAGTGTAGGGCAGAGCTTCTTAGATGGTTCTCACTCCCTAATAGCCTCAGTCAGGAATGAACTGCCCAGCTTCTGTAGAACTTCTGTTTCTCTGAACTTTCAATATTTCTTCTCCTTACTAAACACACTAAAATTAAATTACACTTGTTTTTAAAAGTATAGTTATTTTTGGATCCATAAGTGTTTTGAAGGTGACAGTTGTAATGCAACTATCATCTATAGCTTGTAACAGAAAAGGATACTTGTGGTCAAAGCCATACCATATTCTGAACAGCCAAGCACTCTCAGTTTTGGTTGTATTTTTATCCGAGTTAGATGTAGTCTGCAAAAAAATTAAAGTAATAAAAGCATTTTTATAACAAAACACAGAGTTCCAATATTAAAAAAAAAGTCAAACCAAATTACAATTAACTGCACTTTTTTTTTTTTAATTTAAAAAGCTTCTTTGGCACACAAATGTCATCTCAGTTCAGGAGCAAATGGGCTCATATAGCAAATTTCTCATTGCTATATACTCATTGGAAGTGTGTAGCATTTACTTTTATTAATAATTCCAATTTTATTAAGCAGCTGAGAAGCACTATATTCTGAGATCAATAAAATGATATTTTGATTTAATTGCCGTTGTGGGATTACTTCAGTTTACTCCTGCAAGATCAGATGCTATTTGTGTATGTCTAACAAAATGCCATTCCCAGAGCAATCATGATATTCTAATAATTATGGCACCACTTTCCTTTCTGTGCCTCTTTCTAAAGGGGAGCAGAACATAACCTGAGTTGACAAGACTCCAAACATGGCTTTCCATTCTTTGAGCTAATTCTGGGGCATGCTTCACAGTTGGATAGATGGACTGTCCTTGTACTCAGGGCCTTTTTACTGAAAGGCTTCAGTAAGTCCCTTTGGAACCTTCTCTTCTGAAAAACCACAACTCTTTTTAAGCCTTCCCTCATAAGACAGGTGTTTCATCCCTCTGATTGCTTTTGTGTTCTTCCTGGAGTGGTTCTACAAGTTCCATGTCTTTCCTGTGCTGAGAACTACAAAGCTACCATGAGAGCCTTGCTTCTTTTGATGCAGCCTGGTATGTAGCATTTACATACATAAAACTGAGCATTTTAGAAACTTCCCCCAGTATCTGGGGAGGCTGAAGGAGGGAAAAGATGGTACTAATCCCTGCGAGCAGCAGAACGTTCCAAGCTCTTAATGTTGAACAGTGAGTTTTGGCCAGATAGATATATATTGGGAAGAGAATTGAAATGTTTAAGCAGGAAATGTGATGGTAGGCAAGGTCTGTGTTAGGTCAGAACTATAAGAAAACTGAAAGAGAGTGAAGGAGTAGGGTGGGCAGGGATAGAGATGAGAGAGAGGATAGGCATGGAAACAGACATATTGTGGAGTGAGCTGCAGCAGGGGGAGAGACAAACAGAGGCAGGCTAGTTAAAAGTGCAGAGAGCTCTGTAATGGTTCTGTGTGTCCTTGGTTTGACTACTAATATTTCCAGAAGCATTGGAAGTTGTTGGTTAATTCTCTTTCCAAAGTCATTGTATACCTAGCTTCCTCGTGCATTCGTGTTCCTGTATAAAAGCAGTAGAGAAAGTCTACACCAGAGCATAATTCTTCAAGAATTTACTGGTCTTGACCTGGACCTGCTTTTATTTCTTGCTTTAATGTTTATTGCTGCTTTGCTCCACTCCTGCTCTGTAACCTCTGGCTTGTCTGAGCCAGAGTGAATTTGACATGCGTTGCACCTCATTTCTCCTGTAGACGGTATCTGTGTTACCTGCTTCTGTGTTAATGGGAATCTGGGTAGTTATTTGTAGTGCAGCTCTTGCTTAAACAGTACAATCAAGGGATGGCAGGAGATGTCAGTATGAATGCTTTTAGGGTATTACAGATCTCTAGATCCTATGATCTTACAGTAACTTCACTTTCCCTCTGCTTCAGAGAGATAGGAATAGTGGAGCTAGCCCATTACTGCTTCTGGACAATTGTGTCTCTGGGAAGTGAGAACGCCGATGATTCTCATCTCTCACTTGGGAATTATTCACATTAGTCACACTACATTCATCAACTGGCAGATGACACTGATGGGGAAAGTATAAATTTTCTTATTATACTAACACAGATGGTTAAATAAACTATGAACATCAGTTTGACAGAGAAAAATATTGATGGGTATTTCGTAGGCTTAGTTTTCTCTTGAGATCAATACTACATTTTTCCAAAATGCTTGTAGAAAATATCTTCTTACTGTCTTGATAGAGATTCACATAGAATTTGAGATGCATAATCCATCTGAATAAAATATGCTATTGACCATTTTGTTTATGGGAAATTATTTTAAAAACCCACTACTATAAAAGCTTTTGCCTTTTAATAGATCAACTTTGTAACTCTGTGTAGTGATTCTGTACTGTGCATCCTCCTTATCAGAAATAGTTTTGGTGTTTGTTGTCTGAATGTATGTGATACACAGCAAACTGCTTTTGTTTATTTTTAGATATTATTTTCTATACAATAATATATAGTATGTATTATGCAATTCAGTTCTTTCACAGCTGCCATATCCATTTGTTCTCTGTGTTGTCATGAAAATGATATTTCTTATGCTTATGTTGTGATAATGATTTGATGATAAACACATGTAAGGAAACTGAGACAAAGACACTGCGATGCTGTTGATGGATGAGGTATTGGTATGGTGAAGTCTAGATGCTAATTACACATTAGAAGACTCTATACCTTGGCTAGGGGAAGAGCATGAACTGAAGTCTTGGAACATGAACTGAAATTTGTTGCTAGCTAACTGCCAAAAATTTAGGTCTTGACTAAATAAATTAAACTCCTCCAGAGAAGAGAAAATTGAATTTGTAGAAGGGAGGGAAAGAAGGGAGATAAAAGTTAGGAAAGGAAAAGAATTATGCAGCCATATACCTGCTATTGCCTCTGACATATAGTATTCATAAGGTGGGAGGTGCTTAAGGCATTTTCTGCCCCTAAAAAAAAAATCCAGACTCCTGAGGAGACTCCACATCCTGGCTGGGAAGCCTATTCCAGTGCTCTGTCACTCTCACTGTGAAAAAGGAGAGGAGCCAAGAGACTTATTTTCTCCTAATTTTGCTATCTTTTAAACATCTTATTCTTGTGAAGATATTCAGGTCTTACTTTCAACTCCCTGAAGCTCCAGTTAATGGCACAGAGATCTGATATGTGATTTCAAGCTCATCTGGGTGAGAGTTTAACTGGCAATGGGAAATAATGGCACTTGATCTATTATTCGTCCAGGGGGATATGCAAGAAAAACAATTCCTGTTGCTATAGACACTTAAGAGGAAAATGAAAAAGTAGTTAAAGTAAATAAAAACATCATATTAGAAATAAAAAGGAAAAAGAAGACAACAAAGACAACAGGAGGAATGAGAGAGATGAGATAAAAAAGAAAATTAAAAGAAATAACCTGACAACGATAGGTACTGAATTAAACAAAGAGGGCTATGGAAAATGCAACAGAGGTCTGAGTTAGTATAAGATTGAGGTGGCAAATACAAATAAGTCAGACAAATAGAATACATATGAGGGGTGGTAGGTGGTGGAAGGAGGGAGAATAATCAGAGCTTCAAAACTATCTTCCAAGTTAAAATTTACTATTATAAGGCATGCTGATTTGGACATGATGGGGCATGAAAGGTGTAAACACTTATTTACACCTTCTGCATTGTATTGCCCAGTTTTGTCAACAGAGGTAGGTGTTAATTCACAGGGCACAGTCAGGGCACTGGATGTAGTACTGTTATCCATAAAGATTATTATTTTCACTTTTAATAAGAAGAGGAAAATTTAGATGCCTCTTGACTTCTGAGGAAATCATGTTTTCACAAACAGGCATTCAGTCAATTTATACTGCATTCAGCAGGTCTTTGATAATCTGAATGTTGCAAAGTAGAAAATTTCTGAAATTTTAGATATTTAATCTTAAATCTTGATTGGATTTTAAGGTGCTGTGTCCTGCCCTGGGGCAGAGTTCGAGCAGGCACACTGCAGGAATTCTCAAGATGCTTAGGAGGGCGATTAGTCTGTTGGACTCAGAATAAATTGGTATCTTGGTGTGGTATAATGGGGTGTTATGCTAGTCCTTTTAATAGTGGCTGAATTGTAAAACTAAGGATATGGTCTGATAGGAATAATAGTTTTTCCTTTTTTCTGAAGAAACATTAGGATAGTTGGGCACCTGCATTCCATTCAGTTTCAATAAAAGCTGAGAACCTCAGTGCCCTCACACATGTGTAAACATTAAGAATACTCAGTGCACAAGAGGGATTATATTTCTGCTTAATGGTATTTTTAATGTATTTTCAATGACTAGAGTATCTTGCCCTGACTTATCTTCTACATTTATATTCCTGTTGGGTGATTTCAGTGTCAGTTCCAGTTGTGCAGCCTGACAGAGAGCAGGGATGATACTACCTAGAAACAAGAACACAGCAATAGGCACTTCACCGAGTTTGGCTTTGGCAGCTTTGCAGCACAGCTTCTCCCCAGTCATACTGCTGCTCTGCTTACATGCTGAGGCACTTGTTCTGTCTCTGTGCATTGACTCTATAGGTTTCTGCTGTTGCAGGCAGTGCTGCATTGGAAACTGCCATCCGTGTGTAACAGAGAAGAGAGGGTGATAGATGAAGAGCTGTAGTTTGTTCAGTAGTCTCCTTTTGTTCAAAGTTTGCAAGTTCCAGGTGAAAAATAACTGAACAATACTTCCAGAAACCTGATGTGCTACAACTGAACACTATGAATTCCCCTTTTTATTCTAGAGAATTAAACGTTGTTCTGAGATGTGTTGTTTCCATAAATGTAGCATTTAAAAGCTAATAAATATTTGGATTTAAGGCAATGTGCTTATTTTGTTTACTGGACCTCTCAGAATATCTTCTAATTTATTTATAATTTTATTAAACTCTGTAGCATTTTTAATCACAATTGCAATGAGTGCATGCACATTGAAAATGTTTCTAACTTTTCTCTTTCTACCTTGAACAATCCATATTTTGTAGCTCCTTTTCATATTCAACCTGCCTGTTTTAAACACTTTCAGCTCTAACAGTGCTTTTGACAAATGTGATCTGCCAACAATTGAACAGTTTTTAATTCAGCATGTATCTCTCAAATACTGACATACCTGGCTTGCAGTTTCTGTTTTCAGATCTTCATCTGGGTCTATGCCAACTCTGTTTAAAAAAAAAAAAGACACATGATGATGGTCTGATGTATATAAAGATCTTTGTGGGTAGAAATGTTTCTCTTGTGCCACTCTTCCTACTAAGTGACAAATGCAGAGAAAAGCAGGCAAGACATTGAGACCACCTTTTTTTAATCAAGGAAGTTCTTAAGTTTTTAGTAAGTTTGAGACTCTCTTAAACAGCCACTCGTAATCCCTGAGATTGGATCTTTACCCTGGCTCTGATCCATATCTGGGAAGAGACAATCAAGTTATTAACTGGTGCTATGTGAAAACTGGCAGCAGAGGAATATTGAGGGGGAACTGGAGAGAGAGGAATGTGGAGGATAGGACCGCAGGACTCTGGTGTTTCTTGACTGTGCTGCATTATGCACAGTTTGTAGCATGTGGAAAGGGCTTTACTTGGCGCAGAGGGTATGGGGGAGCAAACCAAGAGGGAGAGAAGATTGCAGCGGGTGATGTGGAACATGATGGCTGGCCTTTCACTAATATGGACAGAAAAAAATCAAGGAGCTGTTAAGTGATGCAGTGGAAGAATTGACGCAGTTTGAATATGACTGATAATCAGAGCTGAGGAAAAACACAACTGAGAAATGAGTTGAATTTTAGAGGTTTGTGCTGATGTTCACAGCAAGAAAGGAAGAAGAGTGAGGGATGATGAATAACAAAATTTATCATTGGAATCTGAAGCCTATGGTGAGGCTGACCAACAGCCCCTGAATGCCTCAAAAGCTCCCACATAATACAGAATTTATTGATGCAAAGAAAATGTACTTTTCAATAGATACTAATTTAAGGACCTTTTAGTGCTTTTCTGATAGTCTTCCTTCTTGAGTATACTTTTATTTTTGGTAATAACATATCAAAACAGATTTTAAAATAATATTAAATATTGAAATGACATTCCTCAGCATTCTGTTCTGTAAATATTATGCACACACTCTTATTCAGTCAGAGACAATGACAGGAGCTATATGCAAAGTAGATGCTTTTTATATGTAAATACTGAATAGGGAAAAAAGATGTTTATTTCTCATAGATCTTGAGCTGCAGCAAATCTGAGTCCTTCAGGCATAAATATTTCTATCTTTTTATTGAAATAATCATCCTGCTGTAAGTTAAGTATTTTCTGTTTCATTAAAAAGGAAACATTTGCATGGGAAAAGAAAAAGAAACATTACATTGAGGTTGAACCATCTGTCTGACATTGGATTTGTTATTGTCATGTACAGAACAGTGGTGTCTGGGGCCTTATCTGTGCTTGGCATTGTAGAACTAAGCAGCGTGAGGCAGCCCTGTGCTGCAGAGTGTACAGCGCAACTCCAGCGGGATGCGAAGGCACAGATGGGGGTGTGATAGGCCCAAACGCTTAAAACATGTCAGAATGAGAAAGATTCCTGCTCTCCTAAATGCTTTTACCTTTCCTTATTTGCTAGATGTGTTCACCAACACCACTGCTGGGCCAATACAGAAGTACACCAGCAGTACAATAGTTAAGGGTCTGCACAGTACTGGAAATCAAGAAGTTCAAAGCATTTACGCATGATAGGTGCAGCTGAAAGGCTACAGCTCAAACTTCCCCCCATTCTCCTCTCCTTAATGAGCTTCACTTGACCTCAAAGAATCAGTCTCCTGGGACAGAAGTAATTTAGCCTTCATGCAGTTCTGAACTTCCTGGAGTTGAGAAACTGCCCGTTCTGACTGATTGTGTTGGAGTTGTGATGTGGTTATTACAGAATGGGCTAAGACACCAGAAAACACTTCACCCAGGACTGTACTAGCAAATACGAAAAAGGATAGGCAGTGAGGCCAACATGAACCCAAATTTCTGGCTGTGATATAACTCAGTAACAGTGAAATAACTACTAAATAACTTACAACCGGAATCCACTGGCACAGAAAAACATCTGGATTTAGAGTTTTGCAGAAGTGGTATGCTTAAGCTTTCCTGCATACAACTTCTAATCCCTGTAGTTAGAGATAGCTAGCTGTTTTGCCTTGTTTACTCTGCAAATAATAGGTTATAATTTGGCACATATGAAGACACTTATATTAAATCTCAATGAGAGAATTACATTTAAAGCCAGAAAAAGCCAGCAATAAATAATCACACTTCTGTCTTACTTTTTCATATATGAAAAGCCTAAAGAAGGGACATGAATGCCACAGAGCCACAGCTGATGCTTTACTTTGGTTGGTCTCTATGCTTGTTTACAATACAGAGTCAGACTCAGTTGCTGTTTTTCTCATGGAATAGTGTCTTGCTTCTGGAAATTAGTGTGGATAGCACCATTGTACCTATCAATTTAAGCCTCTTTGGAAAAGGACCAGATCATTCTTTGTGTTTTGTAGTGCTCTGAGACGAACATTAAAATTACAATATATTTTTGTACTAATTTGAACATTAGCAATTTTATTAAGTAGACCTAAGCAGGTTCAGTTCTGAAACTGAGGGTAATTATTTCATATCCAAACTAAGGCTTGGGAACCTAACATCAAGCACGCAGCACTGAAAGTCATGATCTGCTATAATTAACTGTGGCATACTTGACATCAACTAGAACACTTTTTAAATTGCAAATGTTGAAAAAACAAATCCTAACATGTTATATGAGACAGTAAAGACAACTGAAATTAACCACAGATACGTGGTTTCAACAGACCTGCTTTATCTAATGCTGTTACCACTAGAATTAGCTAAAGTTCACATAAATTGCTATTAAGTCTTCTAAGAAATACTCTATTGTTAATATTTGTATTAAAAATTTCTCCTTTTAACCTTCTCAGTTTTCTATTGCTGTGAGATTTAATGGATGGTCATAAAAATATTTTCTTAGCATTTTTTCTTCTTGCTGCCTATTTTGCCTCTCTTCTCTCATATCTTGCTTTACTTCTTGCAGTCTTCCTTTTCCACCCTTCTGTCTCACTTTCCTGGTTGCTCTCTATTCCTTTTTCATTTTATCCTGCCCTTTCTAAATATTGTATGCTTTTATTTCTGCCTTTCTATTTTTGCTTATTCTATACATTTCTGCATATCTCTCTTCTATACATGAAGCATTTAGGATGACCTGTCTTCCATCAAAACAAGCGCAATGGGTTTTTAATCAGACCTATACTGCAGTTGAGTTTACTCTATGTATTTAGGTAGGCTTTAGTAACGTCTTACATTCAAATGCCCTAGATACTAAGGAATTCAAAATCCTGGATGCTGCTCTGTGCTGTTTTATTTGGGTCTTTTGCTTTTTTTGGGGGTAGGAGATGGGGTGTGTTTTGTACTTAAATAATGCATAGATCAAAATCTGGATTCAGAGATCGTTTAAAGTTGCTATATTCAAAAGCTGGAAGTGAAGCTTGTGACTTCAGCAATCTCTAGCAATTAGGCATAAGCATTGCTAGGAACTGTGCATGAGCCTGCAGAAGTACACTTTACAGTTGATGGTATTTAAATCCCTGTGTGCTATCAAGTGCATCTTTTTTTTAGCAACAGTCAGAATGCATTTGGTAATAAGAGGAGGATTTTGTCACTGAATACAAAGCAGTAGATAACATCTTTTCTGATGTGGTTTGAAAGGAAAATGGAGAGAAAGATAAATCCCAAATCATCAGGGGAGCCAGCAGTAAGAAATACAAACCAATCCATAGGAACGCCGAGCAGTAAATCACTATTCAGTCATTGCAGACTTCTAATTCCCTCACTTCAAATCACCACAAAGTCAACACTGTAGGATTAAATCTCTGTTTTCTGTAGTGAAGTTGCAGAAAAACATATAGACTCGTATCTTCATGATGATCTGGGCATGCAGAGTGGAACTTTCTGTATCTATACTTACAAGTGTGATTCTCAGCTCTCCCTCACTTTAGGTGTCAGGAAATCTGTAAATAGAGATACTTCTCTGAAATTTGAATTCTAATTACTGAAATGCCACTGCCAGGCCTATACAGGCTTTCTGTATTTGCAGAATAGAGCCTGGTTCATGCAGGTTGAATCTTTCATGCAGTCCTACCTAGCTTGGTTGCACTGACCATATACTGATTCTCCAGTATGAAGCGGCCAGGACTGATTTTATTTGAAGACATGAACTGACAGCACATAACTGATCCCATCCCATTTGATGACTGATCAGTCCAAGTGTCCTGCAAAGAACTAGAAAGCCTGGTTTCATCAGTCACCTCAGTTTGAAGTGATTCCACACCACACTTCTCTCAAGTGCTAGAAATACTGGCCCGAGAATGATATGGGTGGTGGCACTAGCCACCCTCCTCCTAATGGCCCGTTGTACTAAACATCTTTCAACTTCAAGTGCTAACAAAGCCCAAAGAAACAGTTGTTTATATATATGTATAAAATAATGCAGCTAATGACCAAATGAATAAAATGTCAGGCTTGGAAATGTTTACAAGAGAAATGTCTCTTACTGCATCTAACAGTCTCCCCTGATGGTGAATGTGTACCTGATGGAACAGAGCTATCAGATAAGGGTCAGAATTAGTTATGTCTCCTCTACTTCCTTTTCTAGATCAGTGGAGAAACAAAGACTGGTGTCCCTTTCTATTTCTGTCCTTATATAATGTGGATAATAACACTTCCTCCATCCCACTGCTCACTTGTTTTCTGTGTTGAGCTTGTAATGCCATATCCTTCATTATGTTTGTACAAAATCTAGCTTAGCAAGTGCTGCTGTGGAAGAATTTTTTTTTTTCTTTGCTTGTCAAGAAGTCACCTTCTCATTGCAATTGTCCCAGCCTTCCACTGGTTCTGTCATGGTAGGCAAAACATTCTTTAAGCCTCAGCTTATCTCTCAAAGACTGCACATACCAGGAAGGGTTTTTTGACTAAGTGATTTATAGTCCAATCTTCAAAGATGGCCATTAAACAGCGTTTGCAACAGGAGTCTTGAATATTTTTGCATGAATAAGTTTGGGGCTTGTAGTTATCCATCATGAGCATATTGCATTCAGCACCAAATTATCAACTGTAAAGACTAGAAACAGGAGCAAAAAAGAAATTGTTTCACTTTTTCTGGTAAACCATTACAATTGAAATGAAAAACCTTTAGGACAAACAAGGATTCTGCAGACCTTTTTTCTTGTCCATGTGGGAATGTGATCTGTATTCCTAACTAACTGACACCTAAAATCTGGTTTTGCTTCTAGACTGCCATATTGCTGCTACATATTGCTATTGCTGTGGACTGATGCTGTCAAAAATGCCCGTGTTTTTATAATGCAATATTTTTGATTGACATAAACCCCATGGAGAATTATGGCATGAGTATAGATCTTCAAAGTTCAGCTCATGCTGATTTTGTTAATATATGAAAACATTCAGATTTAAGGAAAGAATAATCACTTGTGTCTCACAGCAGAAAGAACAAATCAGTTTAATTTCATGCTGAGAAGGATTAAAATAAATTATCAGCTAAATGATGCTTCCTAAATGGTTAGGATAGCTGTTTGTCATGTGGCTAATGCTTTCTATATTATATACACAAAAACCTGAAATAAAACAGTGAATATGATTTTAAACTTGTAGAATCATGAGAGTAAGAGATGTGTGCCTTAGTTTGACTTTTGAACCTGAAATGCATAAAACTGGTAAGATATTTTTTGGGAAATGCTACTGCAAACTATTAGCCCTATGGTCAGCGTCTGTGGATCACTTTTGGTGGACATGCAGAGAACTATTTGGTTGTAGAGTTGGAAATTAAATTGATAACTGTATAAATGCCTTCCAAGTAAAGAAGGGCTTTCATGCATGAAGGTATTATGTAAATGCAAATAGAAGAGTTTGAAGAAGGAACTGTAGTGCTCTGAGATCCACAAGTTGTAGTCTCTAGATGTGATCCTAAGTATCATAAAGATTGTGGATAATGTCACTGCATAAAATTTTACCAATCACTTCCCTGCAGCTGTGTGAAGTAAAATGCTAAAATACAAAAATAGATGATGGGTCACATTTACATTTACATCAGGCACATATGCAGATAGTAACTAGTGATGAGCTAGGTCTTTAGATATCTGGTATCTGACTCTCTGTTCTGTTAGTCCTATTTTTTTATCTTGATATTGGGGAAGGGACTAAAATGGTTTGGTCACTTTGAAGTACCAAGGTACATCTCTGTGGCAGAATGCAATATCAGATGCCTTACCATCATCACAAAATTCATTCCAGCTCAGGAATTGTAAGCAGCAGTGATCTTAAGTCTCTATCATGCTTCTGGCACATCCAGTAGATTATGAATGTCATTGTGCTATGTGAATAGACCTGTAGTGAGAGATCAGGCCTCTTGCTTAAAAATAGGAACCTAAGTTGACTAAAATAATTTCTATGGAATTTTTTGAAATCATAACTTGTACTAGTGTTAGTGCATGTGAATAGAACTGGACAAAATCAGTGTGAAGGATGGCAGCAACTAAAATAATATGGACTTGTGTGTGGCAGCAACATAACTGGAATTTGTTTTCAGACTTATGGAAAAATCATTGTAGTAAATTCTCAGTCTAGATAAGAGGCTTGTGTTACATCGTTCACTGCATTGTTACACAGCCTTGTTACAGCAAAGACTGCCAAATCTTGCTGGATGGGAAATGGAAGTTGCGTTATGCCCACAGACATGGTAATTAGGTGAATTGCATGGAATTTCATGAGAAATTGGAAAAATAGTAGCTACTGACTCTGCCAAACCTAACCTGCACACTTCCTTTGCTCTAATGGCGTGCTACTTGCAGCTAACTAAGCAGATCTAACTTGTAGTGCGTTGCTGCGAGTTGGTTCGGGACTGTTTCACGTGCAGGTGGTGGTCTGTGTGCAATTCCCATTTTAAAGCTTTATTCTGAAAAATGTAGGGGAAAGCCACTTTACATTCATGCACATATATATGTACCTGTGTGTAGTGCCAGTCTTCTCAGGTACATGCTTTTACTTACTGGACAGGTATGTGATTATGTGTAGGCAATCATAGGTTTATTGGCAAGGGATGGGGAAGCTTCAAAGGACTGTAATCCTCCTAAACTTTTGTTTAATATGCTACAGGAAAAAACCCAAACCCTCAGCAAATCTAAAATTTGAGATAACTCCATTGTTACCATTTCATTCTAAAATGAAACTCTCACGCTAACATTCTTTAAAGTGTTATGAAATTATTAAAAATTGGCTTTGTTCTGAATTGGAAAAAAATCTCTTCAGTGTCAATTGAGATGCAGATGCCTCTGGAGAAAAATGTGGTTACAAGGTCACATCACTGAGGAATACTACACTGCAACTAGAGGAGCTGAAAAATGACACAGGAAAATAATGCTACTTGAATAATTCTAAAGCAGCAAGGAAAGTTTAGACATGATGTATGTGCATGGTAGCAGGTAGGATGTATGAGCATCTACAGTGCAACTATCACTTTTTATCAGTAAGGCTGCATTTTGTTCTTTAGCTTTCACCCAAGCTTTATGTCTCAGATGAGAGAGAGCATTCATAGACTAAGTGGATCCCTTGACTGGTGCAGAATGGGATTTGATACCTCTTTTGATAACAATGAGGATATTTCTTTTGAGTCCTAACTCGGTGAATCCCAACAAAGTTGACCTTTTGAAATATTATTGGATCACAGCACAGATTGGCAAGGCTGTCATGAGGGGAATGTGGTGCCTCCCCTTCAAACTTTTTCCCCTCTAGCTTTTTTGTGGGAAGGGGTGTGTGTGTGTGAGGGTGGGGGTTGGTGAGAGGGGGATGTTGTGGGAGCAAGTATGGTTTAATTTCCATTATGTTAAGCCAAATGACCATTTAGCTTGGATAGCACCTATAGGGACTGATGTCAGGCTCCATGTGTTAAGGGCAGGTGATCATGCAGAAAGAAGCAGCAACTGGTGATGGCAGGTGGATTTTTTTACTTTAAATAAAGATGATGCAAAATGGAGATGTATAGACACACAAATGCATCTATCATCCTTTCAATGAGGCAGTAAAGAAAGCACAGCATTCATCAGCCTCCACACACTTTAAGAAATTCAGTATAATTACTGTACTTCTCTCCATGTTGTGAGGAAATCTATAGATCAAATGCTCTACACACTTCTGAAACTATTAATAAGCACCCCCAGAACACTATTAAAAATACATTTTCAGTTAATGCAAAAAGACAAACACCACTGCATTACAAGAAGTGTCATTTTTGCACATAGCAAATGTCCTAATTGCTACTTTTATGAACTCTATGGAGATGAATACAGCTTTCAAAAAAAAAAAAAATCAGGAATTAGGCCATTTTGTTGGCTTACTTAGACTGCTAATGAGCTTTGTGAGCCAGGAAAAATGAGAACTGATTTTACAAAAGATCTGTATGAGGAAAAGAAACTATGCTGAGATGTATTTTGACAATTTCCTACAGATGAGGCTAGTTAATGCTTGGCTCAGGAATAAGAATTCCCTCCAGTGAATTATGTCAATGATTTCCAGAGCAGTAAAATGTTTGTTCTTTGAATCACTTTAGGTGTCTGTTCCTCTATTATCCTTGAACATAAACAGCACAGCTTTGGAAGGAAGCCCAGGCCATTGTAGATGCATTACATTATTGTTAATGTGATTAACCCAAAGTAAAACATTAAATGCTCCTGAGGCATTAGTCTAAATAATGAGATGACCAACTCTCAGTTTCTTGGGCTCACAGCATGTGGAAAAACATATAATGCACTTTGTCTTTGTATCAACGTAACAAACTTATCACACAAAGCTGGTCCTGGGAGCGATTCTGTGTCACAGCCACTGAAGTGAAGAGTTAACAGTGGTCAAGCTAAATGTATGCTGCAACGAAAACACACTGAGTAAATGCTTCTTGCTTTACTGCTGAGAACTGGTGATGAGTTACCTTGCTTGAAAGCTGTTGCTAATCTTTCCATTTAGGCTGTTCTTTTCACAAGCAGTTTGTAAATCAGTGAACTTGCTTCAATTCGTGTTTAATTTCTGGTTTGAAACACGTTCACCTAAGTTCTGTCTGAAATCACAGAATCACAAGGTTGGAAAAGACCTTTAAGATCATCCAGTCCAACCATTCTCATTCTAAACTAAACCATATCCCTAAGTATCTCATCTACCCTTTTTTGAACACATCCAGGGAAGGTGACTCAACCCCCTCCCTGGGCAGCCTGTTCCAGGCCCTGACAACTCTTTCAGTAACAAATTTTTTTCTAATATCCAATCTAAACCTGCCCTGGCACAGCTTCATGCCATTCCCCCTTGTCCTATCACCTGTCACCTGGCTGAAGGGACCATCACCTATCTCTCTATAACCTCCCTTCAGGTAGTTGTAGGTGGTGATAAGGTCTCCCCTCAGCCTCCTCTTCTCTAGGCTAAACAGCCCCAGCTCCCTCAGCAGCTCCTCATAGGATTTGCCCTCCAGCCCCTTCACCAGCCTGGTTGCCCTTCTCTGGATGCACTCAAGGACCTCAGTGTCCTTCTTATGCTCAGAACAGCAGGAAATGATAGTGAGGGCTTGCATGGATTGTTTGACCTGAGGCTGTTTAAAACAGACATGTGATACGTTGGAGAATATACCTTCAAAGATATGCAGTACAATTGTTTTATCAATGGGTAAATCAACATGTCATTTCTGAGTTCTTGAGATGGTCTTAATGATGCAGCACATTCACAAGCAGATACACTGCAGTTGGCAATGGGAATAAGCATTCAAAGGATTATTTCATGTTTCCTCATCTAGCAGTAAATACTGTAGGAGAGGGAGAGCTCACTTATCTGTAACTTAGTAATGAAAATATAAAAAAGCTATGAAATTAAAAAATGCTTTATTTTTTTGTTGTCTATTTTCAGATCAGAAAGTGTACTCATTAAATTTTGCCAACCCTGTGCTTTCACCTTCTTGCATTTGAAATTTAAATCCAAGCTTTACAAAGAAAGAACTTAGGGAAGAGTCTCAGGCTGAGTAGAATGTTATATACTGAAATGAGAGTTGTGAAAATTTTCATTATCTGGTGTGCAGAGTCAAGAATTATTACCCTTTCAGTATTAATGGCAGAGAAACACCTCTGCACATTCCTGTTGAAATGCGCTTTAAAGGTACTTTAGATACAGCAGGATAAACAGTAGTGTCATCTGAGAAAATTGCTTAATTGGAAAACTTATCTTTTTATTTATTTTACGCTGCTGCTCAAAAAGAAATAAAACAACACTCAAAATTACAGCCATTTAATTTTGTTACTCTAACATTAAAAAAAACCCCACCCTACATAGATGATATGCTTCTAATATAGTAAATATCAATTAAAGCATAATAGTCTTTTTGATAGAGAGTGGCTACACGTAGGTACCAGAAAAGAATGTTCCTCTTTATCTCTGGTGATTTTAATAAATGGTTTTATCCTGCTATAGTCTTGGTCTGTTTAGTTTAGACCACGTAGATTTCAGTTGATTTTAAATTTGCTTTTGCAATACAGTACTTCTGTCAGAATTGGCTGTTAATACCCATTTCAAGCAACACCTTTAGATCTTATGGGCTGTTTCAAGTAACATTATAGGCCATATAAAAGCTTACTGTCTCTGAAATAGATACCGATCTGTTGTCACACTGTTGACAATGGTAGGCAACACAAAAACCTTGATATAAATGTGCATGTGTGCTGCTCGAAGGCAGGCTCTCCAGCTCTTTGTTCTACAGAAATTCCAGAGGGAAAAAATACTTTCTGGTGCAGTTGGCAATTTTGGATCAAATGTTGTCAATGATAGTGTATGCTCTGCTAGTTACACAGTGGTCCTGAAGAAAAATATAGCTTTGATAGTGGTTTTTCAGGTTTGTTTTTTTTCTTTTCTGTTTGTGGGAGAGTTTTACTTGTATAATAGCAGCAACAAAGAGAGAAAAAATTATCTCAGTTGCTATATTTATCCAGAACTATAGGAACTGTCCTTATTTCATGGTATGTAAAGTCCCTTTCTAGATTTCAGAAAGTACAGTAAGTACAGATGTTAGGCTTGGTTTTTTATTCTCAAATTTATAGTCTCATTTTTAAATATGCGTGGCTTGGTGATAAATGAATTCATCTGGAGAGAATAAGAGCTTAAGTGGAATATAAATGATCCAGAAACCCAGGTCTGGTGCCCTAACATAGGTGACATTCAACTTATATACATATATTTGCATTTTATCATGTTATATTCAGAGGAATTTAGGAAATATCAGGCATTTACTTTGCATTTTGAATACTTATTCTGGGAAAGCAAAGGTTTCAAGTATCAGTGCTAGCTTTTTCCTTTTGTGTCACCAGCTCACCTGTGGCTACAAACCTATTAATTCTGCTAATTCTGTCCATCTCTTGTAAAAAAGTCCTAATTTTGTTTCTGAGTTTTTCTTTTTTGTAACAAACATTCTCGTTTGGTTTGCTGGGGGGGCTCTCCTAAAAATGTGCTGTTTGGAGTTTTTTATGCTGTACAAGTTCTTGCAAGCTTTTATGAGCCAGAAGGGGAGTTGAGAGTTAGTCACTGCCTTGTTGAATAGTACTTATTAACTGTGACACTGTAGTTAAGGTTGATAAAACTTTCATTTTAATTAATTAAAGCCTTTATCTTTTTAAAGGCATTTGGAGACACCCTTCAAAGCTTTTCGTTTTGGAGGGTTTTTAATATTTTTTTTTTCTTCTCCTTACAATTATATACAGCTTGAGCATAAAGCCTGAAGCACCTAGTTGAAGTTGGTTGCCATTTAAAATGAGTGCAGTGGAAAAGGGATGTTGGGAGAATGAGATAGGGAGTGTGCTATAAAGGTCCATAGCTTTATTTATGCTGCTCGTGTTGCGTTGCTGTGTGTTGGAAGGTGTTTGCTGCTTTATGGTTAAGAAAGGGACTCTACTTTTCTATTGTGATTTTGCTTTCTTGTAAAAATAGTAAGATTCTACTCTGTTTACTCATAGGCAAGTAGGAGCCAACATCCAAATTCAGTGATGACAGTGAAAGCAATAGCTTGCATGACATGATGAAGAGGCAAAGTGGGAAAGAGTGAGAAATTGCCTCAATCAGGGAACCCCAAAGCATATTATACTTCTGTTTACAGGCCAAGAAAATAAATGAATGTTGTTATGACAGCCTGTACCAGCTAAGGATCCGTCCCCATTTATCCATTGCCACTCAGGTTCCCTGAGGGTCTAAGTAATTCTCTGTGGCTAGTGACTCCAGGCACACCGATAGCTCTATCGGTGTGTTCATAAATAAGTGATGCTTTGACATTGGCTTCAGGTTCCCACCTTACTGAACAAAGCAAGAAAACTTCATAGCTCAAAGTCAAGACTAATGCTTGAAATTCCACATGCCCCATGCCCTAATGAATCAGTAAATACTGTGAGGCAGTACTTAAATATTTTTAAGCACGAGGTTTACCTCGTGCTTGAGATATAACATTGGGATTCAGGCAGAGTATATATACCAGAGTTGACTTGTAAACCACAGAAGTGGTTTTAATTTTTTAAAACCCCTATAAAATACAACTTTTCCTCTTGTTGAGACAGAGCACTTATTGACAAGATCTTCAATAAATTAGGCTTTTAAAAAAGGATTTTATGTAGTTTTTTGTTAGGAAGATTGCTTGTAGTCTGTTTAGTTTGGTGCAACTCTGTATGGTAGAAAACGCCCCAGGGAGCTTCCTATGTAAAAGGCAAAGCTGGGAAGGCAAGAGACACTGCAAAACTCAGAAGATTAATTAATCTTACTTTTTAAATTTATCCCTCCCTGGGACATGCATCATCTTTCTCTTATGTAAGTGGTAGTGCAATTTGAGGTATATCAAATTAGATTGAAAGCTGACATTTGCCTAATCTAAATTGCAGAACTTGTCACTTGTTTATAATTCAGATTTTCAACATAAGTGATAGCAAAGTGGCACACAGCTGTTGTGACATGGATTTCGAATTCATAGGGCAGCAGATAGAAATGCTCCAATTGAGAATCCAGTGCAACGTGTCTTTTCCCAGCATTGCATTGAGCATAAACAAGAAAGGCTGCAGACTGGCTTTTGGAAGTAAGTCAGCAAATGGACAATTTTATTACTTATTAATGTAAAAACATTAAAATAGCCTTTCTGAAGATGTGAAAGAACATAATGCTACTTTTTTGGACAGTAAACTAAGATATGGCAATTGAACCAGATTTAACAACTCATTTTATGGGCTGAGTTTTCTTTAAACTTTAAGAATCAATGAAATATAAAACCATGCCCAAGCACCAGTTTCAAAAGAAATATAAGCACTGAGGAGCCCAAGTGTTCCCCGTTTAATATGGGAGCTAGTCACACTAAGCCTGAGCTCTTCAATAAAGGAATCGGATCGATAGGTGATGAAGTCCAACTGATTTCAGGAGGAAAAAATAATGGTCTTTGGTGTCTATAAGCTTGATCTTTCCTGAGTAAATTAAAATATATGTATGTGTGTGTGTGTATATATATATATATTAAAAAAAAGGGTCCTAGGTCAGAAAGCATGTAAGCAATCTTTTTTCTATAGACTACTCAATAGGGTACTGGAAGACCTGGATTCTGATTTTTACACAGAAGATTACTGTATTTTTACCTGATGATTCATTTTACATGAAACAGAAGCACTTACTTGGGCAGGAGCTGAAACCTCACTAGTGGACACAATAACTGCTACAGGAAAAATTGTCTTGTTTTCTGCTGCAGTTACTTTCTGTGCTCCTCATCTTGGGGATATATACATGTATGTGAAGATCTGGTGAGGTTTGAGCTAGAATTTCTCCAGAATGGTGGAAAAAATGTGTCTGAGTTGAGGCAGAGGGAGCAAACAAAGTCCATGCTACAAATCGATGCAGCAGGAGAGAGGGAGAGAAGGGCTGCTTTTGCTGTGTCTAAAATGAAAACGGGGTGGCCACAGCATTCGTAGGTATCCCTTTGGGTAGGGATTAGAAAACCTCGGGGACTCATCAAGGCTCAGGAGATAATCAGACTGTCCAAGCCTGCACTTTACCTGCACTGATTCCTGACCAGGATTAATGCACATAAATAAGCGAATAGCAAAGGCAATTGGGAAGTTTCAAGGTCACAGTGTACAAGAGCTTGTCTACTTGTGAGATTAGTTCAGCAAAGCGTGACTTTTAGGATTGCTGTTTAGGGCATTTTGCATAAACAGCACTTTATAATTTTTATATGAATAGCAGTTCTATATATTTGTTTACATAGAAAATATCCTCTATTTATAAACCCAGAAATTTATGTACAACAAACTTCTTTAGATATTATTTGTCCTTGTGTAACAACATGGTGTATTTCTTTTGAACAAGTCAAAAATTCAGAAACACTATATATTTTTAAGTGCATTGAAATCAACTGCTGCTTTCTGACATGAAGTAACTTTCTCATTTGAATCTCATACATGTGCTGACTAGCAAATCACTGTTAGACTGTTTTGGCACTGGTAATTCTTTATAAGAAGCCTGTATTATAGTATAACTAGCTTTTTACTAAATGCTAAAAGCCCATACTGCTATACAGAGCCTAGGTTATTTAATATCTGTTTTAATTAACCTTTCATATTTAACTTATGCTGGGACAACTTGATAGGTCTGTTATCAAGGGTGCCAGAGCTGTGCTTCCATTCTGCATTACCTTTAAAAATACCTCTGAAAGCTCAGGTTTTCCAGAGGAATGTTTCACAAGAGTTGAAAGTTTCAGGGAAGTTGAAGTCATACAGTTTCCTTCTATTACTAAGCTCCTCTGAAAACCCAGATACAGCTAGTTATATACCAGCATATGTTTTTATTTGTTTAGATTTACAAGATTTCTATCACAGCCCATATGCTGTTTAAGACCATTAAAACCTAATTCTTTTCCCAGTTAGCACCTTTTTTTTGTTGTTGGAGGACAAAAGTTATGTTTTTTCCCAGGCTGTGTCTGTAGTTTAAGAATGGAGTTAAACACTCTTGCATTGCATGAAATGCTTGCTAGCAGAGAGGAAAACCATAAAAACTTAAAAAATGGGAGGCTTAGAAACTTGGTTTGGGTTTGTTTTTTTTTCTGACTGAAGTGATACTATGTTCAGTTTTGGGCACCTTCACTACAAGACTGACATTGAGGGTGCTGTAGGGTGCCCAGAAAAGCAACAAAGCTGGTGAAGGGTCTAGAGAAAAAGTCCAGTGAGGAGCAGCTGAGGGAACTGGGATTGTTTAGCCTGGAGAAAAGGAGGCTGAGGTGAGACCTCTCTCTATAACTACCCAAAGAGTTTAGTGAGGTATCTCCTCTCTAGTAACAAGTAATAGGACAAGAGGACATGGCCTCAAGTTGTGCCATGGAAAGGTTTACATTGGAAAAAACTCTTCACTATGAGAGTTGTCAAGCATTGGAACAGGCTACCCAGGGAAGTGGTTGAGTTCCCCATCCCTGGAGCTATTTAAAACATGTAGGATGTGGTGCTTAGGGACATGGCTTAGTGGTGGGCTTGTTAGTGTTAGGTTAATGGTTGGACTTGATGATATTCAAGACCTTTTCCAACCTAAATGATTCTATGATATTTTAAGTTAAAATAAAACTTTCATCCCTTTGAAATGAAACACTCATTTCATATTTTCCTGAAGAAATTCCAATATTATTTATCAAGCAAATTAGGAGAAGAATGTACATACATGCTTTGGAAATAAAGCAAACTAACAAATGTGATCAATATATTCATTTCATACCCTTCTATCTTTGGGCCAGCTTGACAGTATTACAGTTCTAAAACTATGAAAGTTCACTGAGTTTCCAGAGCAATTATTTTGAAAAAAAGTAATGCTACCTGATCAATAATACAGAGTTAAGAGACATCTTGATCAATATGTACAAAGCAGGGATATAAGATTCATCTCAGTAAATGTGATCATTATTTAAAGGCTCATGTTATTTCTCTCTACAATGTACTTGCCCTCAAACAACACAGTTTTGGCAGATGCTTGAAGTCAACTGGGTTTATGCTTGCACTAAGTTAATTTTGGTTGACTACTTAGAGATAGAGGTCTAAATGAATTTGGCATATTTTGGTATAGAGAAATAAATCATCAGTTTTGTTCTAAAGTCCCAGATAATTAAGACATTCCCTAGCAGTATTTCTGGGTAGGTTTGGTCGGTTCCTTAGCTGTAGTTTGAACAACTTCACATTGTGTAGCAGCTACCTTTTGTAAGACAGGGAGATATATTTTAATGGAAAGAAAAAAAACATGATTGCATGAAATGGAAGAAAACATTTTTTGCATTCTTAGACATATCAAAGCAACTGGATGGATTCTATCCCAAGCTTATAACTTTATTCATAATTTTCTGGAAATATCTGTAAACTAGTCTGGGTATTTGGCATGTGGAAAATTCATCCTATCACTTATTCATAGCAAACTGAAAGGCATGAATCTTTCTTATTGCTGTGTAATTTTTCTTCTCTCATGTACCAAATTCTAGCAATAAAAGTGTATCTTTCGTTTCTTTTCTGTTGTGAGTAACAGCATGCAGCTAGAATACAAGGTACGTGAGATGGTATGTAACTGTCTGCTGTGCTAAGAAACTGTGCCCAAAATGAGACCCTTCTGGCCAATGAAGACCAATGGCTGACAGCAGGAGCCAGGTACATGTCATGTGCAAGTCACAGTGGCAATCCAAATTCTCCCATTTAACAGCTGCCCAGGACTGCCTTTCACATTTGGAGTCAGAAAGCCCAAGTCCTCTGTATTTTAGTCTTTTTATTTTGTTATCAAGGACCATTGCAGCATAAATGTTTATAAACTTTGTTTATTGTCATTCAGGCAGAATGCTATGAATAACTCTGAGAGGTCAAATGCATACCTTATCTTAGCAGAGAAGTACCTTGCAAATAAATGATAGGCATTTCAGGAGATCACTGAGACTCATTACCTGGACAATTTCTCATTTTCAGATAGAAATGAAAGGAAATTATCCAATTTCTCTTTTTATAATAACATCCAATACATTTAATGTGCAATTTCATACTGCTTCTTGATTTATAGCATTTACCAGGCTAATCGTGCTCTAGCTACTATTAAAAAAGCAGCTATTTTGTTAACTCTTCTGATGTGGATGTGCCCCATGAGGTGTTTTCTTTTCTCACAGGTAACTTTGTGTGACGTTGAACATCTCAGGGTTTGAAGCAGGATACATTTCCCCATAGGGCTTTAATCAGGTACACCAGATCGTTTTTCACTTCTTGTAGGTACTACATACACACTATGGTTATACCCACAAATCCAGAAATGGTGGCAAAGGCCACCAGCTACAGGCAAGGCATCATATCTAGCAATACTTTTCTAGAAAGAAAAGATATTTACCTGGGCTCTAAATCAATGTTTCGGTCTGTACTACTACAGGACATCAACAGGAAGAGACAATCCAGAATCTGATTTTATGCCGTCTGTGACCCGTGTCAGAAGTGATCAATAGATAACTATGGAAATCGCTCAAATACTTAATCACAATGATGTCTGATATACTTAAACAAACTTGAAATTGCTCATAGTAATTTACAGTGTTTAAACATCTTATAGCTGAAGGGAAAACTCTGCCCCATCCTCTGCCTTCCTGGATCACTTCCTACCCCATACACTGGTGGACAGTGTGTGATCAACAGCCATGTAGGTTCCTAAGTCAACCCTGAAACTATGAATTTTCTCTCAGACCTGGAGTACCATGTGCCAAGGATGGGGCTCATCAGCAACACCATGGGTCTTGAAGGTCATTGTAGGATGGTGTCTTCTGTGAGCTCTTGCTTCTGCCTGTCCAGTAACTCACACAAAAGTTCCCTTGTTGGCTTAGCTTAATTTGAGTAGTTTTCAAGGTGTTATTTGCAACTGAGAAACTTTTAAATAGCAGTGTAGGTTTTGTGACCTAAGAGTCTGCACATAAATCAATAATATCCTAGTGCTGAGGAGAGCCCAGGGAGTTGGCAACATTGTTCCCATGTATGTGCAATCAGTGTTTGTTAGTGCAGGAACATTCAAGCTGTCATCAGTACAAAGATGTTAGGCAAAATGCTGTCCTTTAGATGCTTGCAGGTGAAGATACTTGGCCAACTAAGGACAGTAGTAGTTTCAGAATAACTGCAGCATTAATGGTGAGACTCGTTACATCAAATTACAGATATTTCTGGATTTCAGAGGGTTTTGTTAGGATTGAAAAAACTCTCCAGGCAAAGACAGTGTGATCTCTGTTTAAAAGTGTGCCTGGGTTAAAAGGAACTCAGTGGGCTGAAGTGGCTTGGCTGAAATTGGGCTCATACCAGGAGTGTTTATTGCAGCATGTTTTAAAATACTTATTGTACTCTGGCTAAAGAGAGGAATATGACCCTGGAAACAAAGAGCCAGCTTGTTTATTTGGGCTATTTCTGTTACTGCAAGGGAATACCAGTTAGACTGATTATGAGTATTCTAAAACCAAAACAAAATAATAAACAGTACAGAGTACACAGAAATATGACAGTACTTGAAAACATACTGCCTTTAACTGAACTGTTCATCTTTAGGTCGTGGCCACTCGCAAATTACAGTTGAAGATCTTAGGCTGGCATTCCATTTTGAATAGTAAATCAACAGATCCTTCACTTTGACTAAATGGTTTTCCAGGACTCTAGAGGAAATACGACCCAGAGGAATATGGTTGTAGAAGAGAATGTGCCAAGGCCAGGAGAAAGCATTTAATTGAACCTCCTTTTTCTAAACTGACCTTCCTCTTGACAAATGGTGAAAGGAAAATGTGTTCACAGGAATACAAGCAAAACAATTAAGAAGGTTCACAATAATTTATAACTATTGAATTATGGATTATCTGAAGATATATGAACACATGCTCTTGGTTATGGAATTTAGAGTATCTGAAGGACTAGCTATGTTTCAGGAGGGATAATCCTTGTGTGTTTGTGAGACTGAAAAATGGAAGCAAAGATGCATTTACTTGAGTGAACCTGCCACTTAATTTAGGAATCGATGAGGAGCAGTAGAAATCCAACTGCCATGTGAATCTAGTAACAAATAACTGTAAGGAGATGTACTGTCTCCTGCTTTATATAAGCACAGCAGAACTCAATGGTGGAGTATAATATTCACATGAGGCTCTTATTAGCCAAGCAATAGGATCACTCCTCCTTCCCTCAGCTGACTGCAGGAAACTGTTCTTTCCAGTGCCAGAGTAATATCTCACCCCAGTAGATTTAGAGGATGTATTGCTCCACTTACCATTATCTGAAACTGTTGCAAAGTTTTGAAAGAGATTTAGGAGATTCAGCTCCATTGATTTTAATGTACTTCTAAGAAACTTTTGACTACAGAACTTCGTAATACGGTGTAGAATGCATGTTTAAGACTTGTATTTGTTTGCTGGTTTGGGAATTTACAGGAAATAGTTACTTTATCACTAAAAGTTTTAATGCAGTTGGTGTCAAGACACTTGCTACTTGTATTTGCAGTAAGAGATGAGGACTAGAAAGCAATAAAAAGGGCCCAGTGCAGTTTGCAAAAAGCTCAAGGCAGGAGGTTGTCAAGCATATGCAGATGCTTTCAGATCACTTGAAGGCTGAAACCTGTGTGACCTCTGCCTGAGTTTGCAATGTCTGACCATCTTAAAGCTCCCAATACCAGAGCCAGGTGCTGCCTGCCCTTTACCAATACCTAGCATAGTGCAGGTTGTGACCACACTCAGTGTCTGAAAGGCTTCGTCATTATCAGGTAAAGGTGGAGAATTCGCAGCCTGGACAGTGACAGAAGCAGTCTTACATGAGAGGAAGTTTCTCTCAGGTAAAGGTGAGCGGTTTGTGGTAATAGCTTGATCACTGAGTAAGTCTTGCATAATACACGAGTCTAGCCTTGTGCCCACAGCACAGCAGGGCCTGCACATAGAGGCTTACCATCACTTTTAAGCTAGGTTGTTATTGTTCAGAGAATTTTGTTTAGCAAACACTGTGGGATTAAGCATGGCCATGTAAATCCAGTTATATTGCTGCCTCTCCTATAGAGCCTTTTCATATAGATTTCTGCAAATGCAGACTTGAAAATAATTTTATCTTACAACTGATTTGACAGTAAATAAAGCTATCTAGATGCTATGAGCATATAATGGCTAATCAGAACTTAACTCTGGCAAAACTCAGAAACAAGTAGATTTTTAATAAAAGACTTGTATGTCATTATAAAGAAAGGAAGAAAGTATCAATCTTTTTGTATAACTGGAAAACTATAGCAATATAGGCAGCACTATCCACTTTATCTAATCCAATCTGTTAATCTTTTGATCTAAAATATCTTTCTATGTTCTTAGGCTGTGGAAAAGGAACGGTCCTGTTCTGCACCTCCTGTTCTGGAGCCCTGAGGTTCAGTCATATTTTTACCACCACTTTAGCTCTTGACATTTCTTACCACAACTGTTGCCTTTCCAGATAAGACAGAACTCTTTTCAAAGCCCACAGTATTTTTTTTTGGTGTGGGGTAAGTTTGGTGATTGGTTGTGGGATGTGGAGTTTTTTTTTTAATTTGAAGGGCCTCTTCTGGGAAGCAGAAAGAACAACTTTGGAAGCTTAAAGTACAGACCAAATCTGATCAAAGCTTACCACTTGGCAGCAATGTACTGTGGCTTTGTAAATTGTCTTTCTGCAGCATCTCTTTGAACACAGCTGAACACAGGGAATACTACTTCAGATGTTGGGAATACTGAAAATGTTTTTGTTACTGAACCAGTAGCACTATAATACCGGCCAAGGTCATGTTGTTACTCTAGTTGTCATGAAGTTCTTTCTTTCAGCAGTATATAACCAGTTGACAAAGGGCTGGGATAAGCAGAGTCTAACTCAACCAACTGATTTTGTTTTGATAGACAGTCATGCTCACCAGCAGTCAAACCACAGCATTTACCCTGCTGCCCACCTGTATCCCTAATGTCATAGTCTGGTAAATGTACACACTGTCTTTTGACATTGGAGCAATGGATTAAATTGTTGAATACTGAAGGAACCAAAACCTTGACTCCTTCAAAGAACAGCTTATCTATGAAAAATTCTAATTGTAAGGGGATATACTAGCATGTTCAATGGTATTGAACTCTGCTCGCTCATGACTTTTGCGTGCTGATGCTCATTTCCTATTTTATTCAGTGGATCTGCAATATGGAAATAGGTGGGAGTTCAGGAGTCAGCAGTGTCCAGATTTTCCAACTTTTACACCATATCACTGAGTAATGTTATAATTTTATGTTAACAAAAACTCAGAATAAACTTTTAAAACTTTCTTTAAGAAGTTTACTTTGCCAAAATATCAGAATGTGAGTTGATAAGAAAACCTCCAGTAGATCTTTCTGCAACTTTTATTCCAAGCCTTTATGTTCTATCAGTGCTATTCAGTGCAGGCTTACCACCAAAACAGATACAAGTAAACCCACATAAGGAGTATAAATATATTTGGGTTGGTTGAATGATCCAGTCTATGAAGAATAAATAGAAGGACCCTTGTGACAACTCTTTTGACTTTGGTGGCTTTATATCAGTGACAGAGAAATGATTAGTTTAATTTCCTAGGTTGGTGCTTTCTCATAGAAGAGTGCAGTGAAGAGACACTCCTGCTGAGAATGTGAGCTTGGACAGCCTTGGTCATCCCCAGAGAAATGGTATGGCCTCTAGTCATTTAGAGAAAGTTGGAGGTTTGGAACTGAGGGTGAACTAGAGTTGGTCTGTTTTCAAGGGCTGCCAGACACATAGACATAGGCTGTTTCTAGAATACATAGCAAAGGCAATGGCCAGATAGACACAGTATTAAAAACTACTACTCAATGCAGCTTAGTATTTATTTAGAATATGGAATAAAAATGCCATTTACTGAAGTACTGCTGCTAAGAGAGGCACGAGGAGTCTAGAAATCTCTTGACAAACATTAACATAGGAGGTGATGATAAACAAACAGAGCTTAATACCTAGCGCAATGCTTTAATAAAACATGTTCTGTGAAGAGCTTTGTATTTTTGCTCTGCTTGTCAGGAGACTCCTTTATCTCCAAACCTCTCATTGCAGACTTACTGTAAAATGAAGCGCTCTATTTTTAATCAGAGTATGAGGAATGGAGGGAGATGTATATCCAAAAGCATTAGTAGGTAATATAGAACATCTCTGAGGGTACATATATCACATGCTTCAATTTGACTCTGAACCCTTGCTTAAATGGCTTTGTTTTGTTGTTGATATATCATAATGATATTCTCATACACCGATCCAGGTTTATTCTTTGGCTGCCAAAAGCAGTGTATTGTTCCCCTTTCACATGGGGAGTGGAGGCAATTTTTTTTTTGCTATAGCTCTCAGATAAGGCAAAAGATAAAGTATTTTTTAGGAATGTGGTGCAACTAATCCTGCTCTTAGAATACTAGCTGATAACACTGTAACTGACTGTGGATATGCTCAGAAATGTTATGTTACTGTGACAGGCAACTGGGAATATTTAAATAGGTCTGTAAGGGAACACTTGCCACTTCCAGAAACTCAGTTTCAGGAATCTAAAACAGGAGACAGCTAAAATAATTAAGGCATTTCTGAAAATGTCTTGTTCTTTTAGAACAAAGTAAAAAAAAAAAAATTGGAATTTGCCAAGAATTTTTGAAGGTTACTCTGTATGGGTAAATATTCTTGTGATATAATGAGAATATTGGTATGGATTTCTTTTTAAAACTCTATTTTGACACAAGCATCATGTAGACGTAAATTCTGCCATTAGCAGTTCATATTTCCAAGGCTTTAAGAACCTTTCTTATATTCAAGCAGCAGTTTAAGTAGGAGCATGTGTTTAAACATAATTAGTTTGCTGAATGTAGGGACCTAGAATTGTGAACCTTAAATGTGGATGAACTTCTGGGGTCCATTTAAGCTGCTTCTTTAGAAAAGCCTCCGTACAGCTGGCCTCTGCAACCTTGTGAGATAGCTGAGTGACATTGCTGCGTTAAATGGATGATAGAAATGGAGTTTTTTTCAGTAGCACATGTTAGTTTTGATAATGTATCTTACTATACGTTTTGGCAACAATTTGCAAGTGTTGTATAAGCCATACATATTCCTGGAATATATCAGCTGGTAGCTATCTCTGAGGACACATCTTCATCTTTTCTCTAAAAATGGTGTGAGAGATGATATTTACATTAAGTTGAATTTTAACTGAAAAAAAGAAAAGCAGATTTGATGCTATTGCTGTGAGTAGTGGTAGAAGATTATGAAAATTCCAGATATTGTGGTAACAGTGATTTTTTTTTCAGAAGACTATTACTACTACTATTTTAAAAATGTCATTGTTCTAGTCCCTTATTTGTTGGTATATGAGGAACCTCAGTCATCAATATGAAAATTTCATGATGTAAATTATGAAAAGTGCAATATATTCTTTCACATGTCTTTAACTTAATGGATGATAGATTTATGTTAAAAAAAAGCATAAGTTGTTCTGTAAAAAAGTAAGCTAAAGCACTTATCTTTAGGATAAGACTAACTTGATCAACTTTGAGGAGTTGTGTTGCATCTACTGGTAGGAACTGTAGCCTATTCGATATAGCTAGAGTGGACACAAATTAAAATGTATGTGAATTAGATTAATACAAACAGTCTCAGAAATCACATGTTCCTCTTTATTACCCTTTGGATGCCTCCTGTTCAATTAAATACATGACCTGCTGGATAATCATTTTATGATGAAATGGTTAATTGGCAAAAGAGACCTTTCAGCTTTGGACTGTTTTTTGCTTGATCACTGTATTTTTCACTGCTCCAGTCTCCTGAGACGTTTTTATCTATACAGCAGCTTGTAGGTTGAGCATGGAAATCCAGTGTAGTTACTGTGACCTTAAAGCAGCCATTCATATAACTTTCATTCCCTTTCAGTACTTAATTTTGATAATGTGAATAGCTTTATTTCTAGTGGTTTAGATTAACTAATCACAGAATCATAGAATGGTATGAGTTGGAAGGGACCACAAGGATCACAGAGCTCCAACCCCCCTGCCACAGGCAGGGCCACCAACCTCAGGCCTGGATCTACACAAGGTTGCCCAGGGCCCCATCCAACCTGGCCTTGAACACTTCCAGGGACGGGGCACCCACCCCCTCTCTGGGCAGCCTGTTCCAGCCCCTCACCACTCTTTCTGTAAAAAACTTCCCCCTAATATCTAATCTAAACCTTCCTTCCTTTAGTTTTAATCCATTCCCCCTTGTCCTGTCATTGTCTATCCTTTTAAGAAGTTGAATCCCCTCCTGCTTATAAGCTCCCTTCAGGTACTGGAAGGCTGCAATGAGGTCCCCCCGCAGCCTTCTCTTCTCCAGACTGAACAAGCCCAGTTCCCTCAGCCTCTCTTCATAGGTCAAGTGCTCCAGGCCTCTAATCATCTTCGTGGCTCCTCTGAACCCTCTCCAACAGTTCTACATCCTTCTTGTATTGGGGGCCCCAGATCTGGACACAGTACTCCAGATGGGGCCTCACGAGGGCTAATCTAGCACTGTTCTTTAGATCTGAACAATAATGGTAAATCTGGTTCCCTAAAGCACAGAGGAATCACACAGAGGTGGTTTCACACTGCCCTGAGATAAAGTGCCTGGTGTAAGTTCACATTAACTGAATGTTTAAGGGCTCAGTGCTTACAGACATAGTTGTAGCATTTCACTGGGTTCATCCTGTTTTTCTGTATGATGACAAACCAACCCACTCCAATGAGTCTCTTCACAGATAATCATAGCATTTTGTACTCATAATAGTTTCCTTTGGCTTTGTGAGCTGAACTCTCCAAGCCAGCATGAAAAAACATAATCTCTCTCTCCTAATTTTATCATTATTAAAAAAAAGAAAAGAAGCAGAAAAGAAAAATGGCAGCTCAGAATTGCCATTCAGGCACAGCTGCAAGCATACTGGGGATACTGCACCAGGCAGGGTGGTGTAATTTGGAGCAGCCTTTAGCTCCCAGCAAACCCAAGTCTCCTGGAATCCATACAGATATTCACTGGCATGAATTACCACTACTTATAAATACAATTCCTTGTAGAAATTATGTAAGACTAAAATGACAAATGCTGGTAGCTAAGAACAAAATTCCATTTTGACACGTAGTGAATTATGAAAACAGTTAAATATATTTGCTAGAAAGAGAAATTGGAGCCTCAAGATGCTTTTGTAATTCAAGGTGTCTATTTAAATTTGACAACACACCTATAATTTATGAAGCTGTATGTTTTGATGTCAAGAAATTAAATGGGAATTGTGAACCTAATAAATTAATAGTAAGGAAATCTATATCCCAGCTACAAAACCAAATTAATTGATTAGTAAATCTGCCTGGCAGATTTGCTGGAGTTCAGAGAAGATTCCCAAAGAGATGAGCATCTCAGGCCAATAATGACTGTCTACTTCTTGTGTCTTGGGTAAAATCTATTGTACGGATGGGTAAAGAAAGTGGCACATGCTTGTATAGAACATTATAAACAGTCATCCCCTCACTTTTACTCCTGTGGGCCTTCCCACCCCTGGGTAGTAGTGAGTAGCAGAAGAAATATCATTTATATCAGATAGATAGGCTTGGGTTGGAAGCAACCTTAAAACCCATCTAGTTCTTAGCCCCCTGCCAAGGGCAAGGACACCCTCCACTATCCCAGGCTGCCCAAAGCCCCATCCACCCTGGCCTTGAACACTGCTGGGGATCCAGGGGCAGCCCCAGCTTCACTGTGTCAGGGCCTCACCACCCTTGTAGAGAATAATTATTGTATCCAATTAAATAGCTTGTGTTAGTGAAAGCACTTGATAATATTGATTTAAAAATTACCTGAAGAGGTAGACATGGACAGGCATATAGGGATTGAAGAACTTAGACTTAGGCCTGTGATTACTGCCCACCTTCTTTTTCCCTGTACCATGTTCTCAAAAATATTCCTTAATCTCCTATTATTGTAATCTGAAGTGATTTTCTCTGCAAGAATGCTCCTCCTCACCCATGTTTTTGTTGCCATGTAAAGCTGTTTCTGACTAGCAGTGACAAGTTGGTAAATCTCAGAAAGATGTCTGATAGAGGCAGAGTGCATCCAAACTGTAATGAACTTGATGGACATTATGGGACATGAGAGAAATGAAAAAGAACCAAACTGTGACAGAACGAGAAAGCCCCCACATTGCAGATAGATGCCTGCAGTTCATGTTTACACAGTGCAGTTGTGTGCCAGTCCTTATTTTGTCTGCGAGCTTTTATCTATGCTCTTTGTTCAAGATAGTTATCTTTGGCTGGTATTTTATAGCAACAGTCTGACCTGAAGGCTTGTTAATCAGACATAATTTATAAACAAGGAAAGCATATGCAATATATAGAATAAATGATAAGGAATCGTGAATTACAAGCCTATCTTGATACTAGGGTTTTGGTTTTTTTTGGTGATCTTCTGAACCATGGCAGCAAGTTCTACACGGATTATGAAGTAACCAGAACTCAACATTAGCATTACACTCGTATTGTTAAAAGGGAGGTTTCAAAAAAGCACACTTGGTGGGCCGCTGCACTTAAATTAGTCTTTATTCCAGCTTCCTATTTCCTCCTCTTTTCTCATTTAATCTACCTTGTCATTCGTTGCTGTCTGTGAATACAAGTGACTATGAAGTGATTTAAAAAATAATGTAGTGAAGGAGCATATATAAACCAATAAGCAATAAATCAATGACTGAATGGTGCACCAATTCAGGAAACTTTCTAGTATATTCACATTAGAATCAGAAATACATTATTTATGACATGTTTGTGTAATGAATACAGATTTTTGAGGGCAAAAACCTGCCTTTATAGCTCTTTCTTCAATAGTGAGGATGGTACTGCTAACATCTATTCACAGTGATAAAAAGGAACAGGAGTGAGATGCAGTCTTAGGAAATAAGGATAGCTCTGACTTGTGTCCAAAACTGTAAGGAGCTTGGGAAGTACCTGTTCCATGTGGCCTGGAGCCTCTACTAGATAGCCAAACACCACCTTTGTGCTTGTAAAACTCTTTTAAAAAGCATACCTTAGAAAGCTATAGGATTTCAGTGATTGATTATAGTGATTGCATTCTATTTCAGTGGTAAACATTGTAAAGAGAGTACTAACCTGATCTGAAGCCATGCAAGCATTGGTGTTGTGCCCCCACCAAATACCCAGACTGTGAAGAACACAATGAGCAGTGCTGTTGTAAACATCATTTGCTTGGGTTGGGATTCTGTGTCTCGAATAGCCAGTGCAAATGCTATTGCACCACGTAAGCCTAAAAAATACAAAAATAATGAACTTAATGTGATGGAGAAGCAGAATTTTAGTATTTTCAGCCCAAATCCAATTCCAAGGGTGGAGGAAATTTTCAGATCATGATCATACTTATAAAACGCTGGTTTGTGCTAATTCTAAGGATGGTGCTTAATGTAACTGTATGAAACTTTGCAAAAGTACACAAAGAAACTACTCTCATATTCCCATAATCAGGCATTCATTTTACATTTGCTGAATGCTTTGTCTTGAATAATGGCAAATTAAACAGTAATCTGGACTTTTATGTATGTTAAAATAGAAATTTATTCCCTGTGTTTTTTTACTGACTTCAGCGTGTCTACTCATAATCAGGTGTAAGTGAGAAAGAGGGTTGGCATTAAAATCTGTACCCAAATAGGCTACCCATTTCTTGCTTGAAAAATTTCTTAAAAGTTTTTAAAAAAACTTTCAGTTTGCTAAGAACAGTCATAAAGTTTATGACTTAAGAACGATGAGTATTTTATAAAAATTTAAGTGTCTAAAAAGGGTATGTGGAATAAATGCAGAGTTTTAGTTCTTAGTGTACTTGAAATATAAGTTGTAAAATGATACATATACAGAGGCTGAGTAAACAAAAACTTACAAATGTGGAGAAAAGAGCCAACAGTAAATTTAAAAAAATGTCCCATTGTGTAAGCTAGTCAAATAGGTCCTCACACAGTGACATATCTAAAAAAAGCAAAAATAGCCCACTAGTGCCTCCAGCCCACAGAAGGCGTAATAAAAATAATACTTTGCTTTCCAGTGGTTTTTATTTACAATTGTCTAGGGAAAAAGTCACCAAAATAAGTTGACAGCAAAGCCATTACATGTATACCATACACACCAAATCCAAAAAGTATGCTTTTTGTACTTTTAATCAAAAGTATTGATTAAATCTAATAATTAAACTTCTTGTAAGGCACTGACAGTATATATAGAAACATTTAATCAACCACTAAAAAGCAGCTATTTTTGGAGTAGAACTCTAAAGCTCTTTAAGATTACACTGGTAGAATGTGAATTATGTGCTATGGAAGATGGACAGTTCATCTGGAGAATAACATAAAGCCATTTCTGCAAGGATGCACCAGGCTAGTTACACAGCTGAAAATGGTCAGTGGCAGCAGGTTTAAGGTCTCTGCATTTATGAAAATAACACTGCAGTCAACAAGTGGACTTTTGTTTTTATACAAAAAAAATCTCTGAAGATGTTCAGGCTTTACTGTCTTCTTGTGTGTGTGTGGGGGGAAGTCAGCTCATTTTAAGCATGTGTCTGAGGAGGGAATGGACCAATACCATGAAATGGTATTTTTCTAGTGGTTATAGTAATAATATAGATTACTTGCCCATGTTAAGTGCTTAAATTATTGGTGCCCACCCTTTAGTGGAAAACAATGCTGCTTTCCACAACTGCATCACAATGATACGTGCAGTATTAAATTAGAACATTGGTAGGAGGTAATGTTCAATAAATAATTGTTAATTAATATAACATTAGGGCTTTCTACTACTTGAGCACTCTACTGGGTATTTCTTCAGTTCAGAGAAATAGTGACTGCCTTCATGGCATTTTTCATCTATAAAGGGCTCAACATGGTCTATAAGCCATTTCAGTGTCAACTAAAAACATGTTTTAAATCATTTGCTTCCAACTAAAGCAGTTGGAAGCAGGGGGATAGAAGTTAAAATGTAAAGACTTAGTGAGAAGCAAGGAGTACTTATATATTAAAATATGTTGAATGAAGGGAATTTTACCAACCTCAGAAGGTGGTATGATACTGAAATGGACTGAAGAGAAGGTTGGGGTTTCTGTAACACCTTGAGGAAAAATACCAACACAGCACAATGGAACAGTTGTCTCCAGTGGATGTTGGTGCCTCAACTACACCTGAAGAGTTGCATGGCAGAAGGAAATGCTGTGATGAACTGTTAGCAGAGATTCTCTGCCCTCATCTTTTATAGATACTAATGTGACAGCAGCTCCACACCTGTGCTGTGATCATTGATCCTTTGCGCTCCATTGCAGGTTTTCTCCTGCCTGTGCCAGCAATCAGGGATTTGGGGGCCCCGACACGTGGATGAATCTCTCAGACAAAGAAAACTAACTCAAGGGTTAAGCTTCTGAGGACCACAGAATAGAAAAGCTGTGTCTTAATGGCCTCTTTTCCATCTTTTGCTCACACTCCCCAAGCATGTCACTTTGAACATGTATGCAGGTCTGGTGTTTTGGTTTTGACTGTAGTTCTCTGCTGTCATCTTCCTTGCTTTTCTTCGTTAGCTGATTACATATTTATCACCTTGGAAAAGTTCACTTTGACGCTTCCCACCGCCATATATGTATGAGTGTGCAGATGTAAATGGTGCGAAAACAGCTGCCTCTACACAGGCAGTCTTTTTTTGGTCTGCAAACAAAACTCTCCTGCTGCTGTAAACAGCAGCCACCCCATAGTACTGTGTACCACAAGCCTGTCGCTGATTTGTATGCAGTAGAATAAAACACTGTAGAAACAGATATTGGAAGAAGAGTGGAAGGTGCAGTACTGCACCTGTGAAATTGTCCCCTCCTGGTCATGTGGCAGTAATGCCCAAATATCAGAAATGTTACTGCCATTAGTAAGTCCTTCTGGATCCATTTAGTTTCCTTCTCTTTTAATTTATTACTAGTTAAAGGCATCATAGCAGGGTCTGAACTGATGCACTTTCCATGCAGCATAGACCACAAGTGAATAGTGATAGCTCCCTTACAATTTATGATATTAAAATATTTCTTTTTCTCTGGCCTGATTGTTTTCACCAACATTGAACTTAATTTGAGCTTAGGCTTAATCATATAAGAACTAATCTAGTTTTGATTTACAATGGAATATTATCAGGAACCATGATTAAATATAGTCGTAAAAGTGAATCCACCCTCTGTAATGTGTTGTCAGAGGAGTGGCAGAAGCAGGTGAAGAATGTAATAAATCAAAATGCTATGTAATCTGCTTCCAAGCCCCAACTCTTCCATCTTTTCTCAAGTGTATTCCTACTCCTCAAAAAGCAGAACTTAATGACTGCAGTAGATTTTTTTGCAGAGTAAGGTATACTTGAATGCTAATCGACAATTAATTGCTGTTCCCAGACTTTGATGATCATGGTGATTATGGCAGGAAGACTCAATAAAGCAAACAGTAAATGTTTGGTGCATTCAGGAATATCAAAAGGCAAACAAAGCTAACCCCGTGTTCATTATATCCCATGGCTTAGTGTGCGAAGCTGTAGTGAGTGAAGCTGTTTTCACCACAATTGACTGGAACTTGATGCTATACCAGAATCTTGCTGCTGATCTTGTGTAGACAATAAGCATCTTCCTCCAAACTTGAACTCAATGCCTTGTTTACTCATACCAGAAATGTGTGTCTCTTCTGGCAGTCATTGCCTTCTTGCTTTATTACTGGATACAGTATGATCAGCTTATAGTAAATAAGAATGTAATTGATCACTGAGCACAAATCTGCATATCCTAAGAGTTTTGTGAAGCGTGAAGGAGTTGGCAGTGTGCATGGCAGTCAGTCTTTAATGCTCTGCTTGCAGATGATGCCATTTTCTTTTTGTACAATGTTGTAAAGATTTTTCTCTACAAAAGTGTAGCTTTGAAAGCAGTTAAATAATTTTCTGAGACTTTGAACATTTAAATTTTAGAAGTTTTCAATACTACTACTTTCAGTTCTCAGCTGTCAGACTGTACTGGAAAGCTAATGTGTGAGTTCTCATGTTCAGTTGTTGGCTGCAGGCTACTTCTGCTCCTAGTTCTGTGGAGAATGAAATTTAACTGGAGAAAATGAGGACAGAAAAGTTGGAAGAATAAGATGTATTTTTAGAAGGTTTAAGATTCTGTACTTTATCTGATGAAAAATAAAAGTTAAAAAAACCAGGAAACTAGGTAACTAATGAGATGAAGCTATTTTTCATGCTGTTGTCTAGCTGGCCACCTGCTAGCTTTACCAGACGGATCTACGTATACATCTTACATGACTAAAAATTGTAGGTGAGCAGGCGGTCTGAAAGTCAGTTCCTAATGGATATATGTCATCATCTCTCACTACAATTTAGCTGGCATTAACTGACATTTTCAGTGGCAGCTTTTAGCAGGAGGATTGAATGGATATAGAAATGAACTACTGTGTTGCTCTCTAGAGAGATGGAATTATACAGGCATAAATGAGGCACCCTGATGTGGAGTACTCCTGATGAGGAAGCCTGAAATGTGCTGCATTGTATTTTACTTGTTATCTGGCTAAATAGATCAGTGTACATTAAGGCTGTCAATCAAGAACTTTCATCTATAAAAATTCGGAATAGCTTTTTCTATAAAAAGCAGGAAAATGAAGAAAAAAGTCCTGACTTTCTAATTTTAGAAAATTATTTCATAAATGGCATTGGGGAGGTCTGTGCTTCTGCAGTTTACTGAACAAATGTTCTCACTCATAAGTGAGTTTTTTCTAACTAGCATCAGAAAGCCAAGCGGCAACATTTCTAGCTTGTGCAAGTCCAAGGATCCACAGTTCAGAGGATGATGCACAATCAAGAGTATAACGTGGCTCCCTCTTCTGGATTATTATTTATTTTGAATTCTACAATGTTAAACCAGAGTTTTAAGTCAATAACATCTGCATTTGGAAAGTACTCAAATATCAGGCTGGACTAGATATGAAAAGGTCTGTGGAATTAGTCTCCTAGTCTCATGTTTAAATCAAACTGTTCCTGAGGTTAAAGGAATTGCCAAAGACCCTATCTGATTTGAGTATCAGTGCTAACACCTTCAAAGCTGGATATTTATTTGCTGGTATGTAAGCATATTGTTACATATACTACAGGTGGCTCTGAAAGAACACAACATCAAAATGTGGTATTCCCAAATTGTTATGGAAGCGTAGGCAGGTGAGGGACAATGGATTGAAAGACTGGCTTCCTTGGTGGTGGGTTTCCAAAAGTTAATTAAAATGTGTCCAGAGCACAGCAAAATCAATAAGAATACAGTAGCTTTGAAAAGACTACAGTTTGAGTTTTAAGATAATGACTTATCTATGATAGGCGTGGCTTTTTCTAGTGTGATTGATGCCTATCTTTGTCATTTTTTAAATATAGTCAGGAAAAATAACAAAACAGCACTTACCTGAAAACATCATCATGTGTTGAAAGTTCCTGGGAATCTTTTGTTTTCGACCCAAATTCAAAAGGAAAGAAAGTGGATATATGTTGCAAGCTCTTGCTACAAAAATTGCCACCTAAAATGTAACAGGTTGAGGAAAATGGTGGGGGGAACTACTGACAAAACCAGAGTTAGCATAAAACCAGTATTTCTCCAAAGTTATTCTAAAAGTGTAATTAAAATGAGTATGAGATTATCCTTCCAGTTGCATTGTAAAACTGTGTAGTGGCAGAGATTGTCTTACCCAGAGATCCTGGTTTTATATTCATCATTATATATCCCACTTCAATCACTCTACTTTTACTCATCACATTTGTATCACATGTGACTTCATCTTCAGTCCTTCAGTAAAATGCCCATCATCAATTGCAGAGATGGCATTATCTTCTTGAGCAGCAATTTGCAAAGAATAAATGTGCTTTTGGACATGATTACTTTCTTATTTCCTGACAATTCATATTGTCTCTATCCAGCACTCTGCTTTCTCCCCTCTTACTATTTTTTCTTTAGAGATTTTTCAGAATGGGTTCTTTGTTACTGCTCTGTGGGATGATCACAAAAGTTGTCTGAGTTAGAAACATGAGGCTATTTCAGATTAAAAGAAAGACAATCAGAGCTCCTTATACTTGCTTTTAGCAGGTTCCGCTCTCCCTCTTGTCTTGTGACTCTTAGGTCTCAGTTATGGCCCTCAGTCTGAGACGTGCTGTGGACTGTAGAATAGATGAACTTCTTGAGGGGCAATGTCTGGCTGTATCATATCTGCTGGGCCAAGAAATGCTTCAAGCTCCCCTGGACCTGGGATGACATGCATTAGCAGTTTTGTCGCATGCCCTGTGCTCAGCTGTCCGCTCTGGCTCACCTGCAGTCTGTGGGTTCTTAGGGGAAGGAACAATAGAGCCAGGTCACTGCAGTGCTCTGCAACGCAGTCCCCACCTGGGGTGCTTACTGCTGCTCCCATGTTCAACTGTCTTCCTGGGCTAGGAGTGCAGGGCACAGTATAGCACTTGTCTTCTTGTGGCTGTGGGGTGCAATAGGGTCTTGCAGTCCTCTGACATCTAACCCAACCTTGTAACCAAGGGAGCTGTGACACAGTTCTTACTTAGAAATTAGATGTAAAATTACTGCAAGTAAACATTATGATCCCAACTTGCAAAGCTATTAGAGTTCATCAAAAAAGGGATAAGCAAAGGGATGCTTCCAGAGCCAAAAAAATCATTGTGTGAATTGTCAGCATGAAAAGAATCAATGCTACTGTGCGAGTGACAGATTTGCTGAGAATCCATGGCAGAATTAAAGACACAGACTACTTCTTACCAGTCTCTTAGGCATATGATATAAATATCATACGTGATGTACACTACAAATATCAAATACAAAGAAGGAAAGATTTCACCAATGCACACTGCTTGCTTTTTAAGGACTTTAATATCATTTACGTAGCTTTGAGGCAGTTCTGATGGCATGTATATGCCTGGAAGCAACTCCACAGTTTGCAGATCTGCACTGCCTCTGGACAGGCAAAAAGATTTTGTGTGCCTGCACCTGTCCCCACAAATATGTCCTGATACATGTCCCCGTTTCCCACCCCATTTGTAAACCAGTGGCAAAAGTTCTGCAGCTGATTCAAAGATCTTTGCCTTGCAGCAGACCTGCAAAACAGCAACTGTCAAATGACCATGTGCTTACATGCATTGAGCTAATTATTGAGGTATATGTAATAAAGCCTTTGGACTTGACTAAACATTTTATTTTTAATATTTAAGGAACTGATTGGTTTGCTGCTTGATGTGGGTTTTTTTGCATGGAACAAATTCTTTATATAATAAATATACATGTACGTAGATACATAAGTCTTTAAAGCAAAGGATACGAATGCACCAAATATAAAAAGAGGATTGAAGATATGATTCTGGAATGTGAATAGTGCGAGTCCCATGTAACAGAAGATGACATTCTCAGCCAAAAAATTCATGAACTCGAACAACTTAAACAAGAGAGAAAGAACATTATTATGACTCATGTCTGTAACTCATTATCAAAAAGTTCCCTTGGAATACAGAACTGTTTAGATGAAAAGAACAGAAATTGCACCTATTTCAAGGGTGGATTTTAAAACCATGTAATTTGCTATAGAGCATACTTGCCGTCTTTAGCTTTAAAAATTGTAGTTTCTTGCCTGTTTTTCTCAGAGTTGTGTATGAAAGCTTGACATAGACAACTGATAAAATAAAGAGCAAGGAAGTTACACAAGCTTCTGTGCAAACTGCAGGGAAGCTGAGGGAATTTCACTTCACTCGTTTTTTACCCAGATGAACCTAGGAAATGGCTGAGATCCTGAGGACAAAAGTGGTACGGCACTGGCCATGGGCACACTAATGCCAAGAGAGGAAAAAACCTCTTAAATGGACTATTAAGAGCCTATGCCTATAAAATATAATATGCTTTTTTCATTATCATGAATATTATCCTGTAGATGAACACTTTTATTGCACTGTATGGACATCAATATCAATTACTCATTTCAGACCAAACTACTTAAGATATAATTTAAACCCATTATAAAATAAGCATAAAATACATTAATATGGTTGGATTTCTTCTGTGAAAGAAACAAGCCAAGCCAAAATATTCATTTGCCTTGAGGGGATGTTCTTGATTGCATTTGCAGTTGATTATATAAAAACTAATAAAATAAACTTTCATTTTTATTCACATCTGGAAAAAATTAATCATTGCTGCCAAATAGCTACAGAGGAGAGGAAAAAAGGTATTTTCATACCTGAAGTAACTTTTGGGCTCAGGAGTCTATGCTAACAAATCTTGATGCAGGTGTAGGGCTGAAGTTAGTCAATCTGTCTACAGCCAGTCACACATCACTAATCTGGAATGTTACTGAGGAGATATTTTATTCATCCTCAGTGGGCTTATGTATTTTTTATAATATGTTTGTGTCTTTAAAAATAAATATCCAATAACAGTCACTAAGATTTCATAAAGGAAAAATGAGAGCTGTCATAATCATTATTTAAAAGAAATTTCAGAGACAAAATGGCATAAAGCCCAGTAGTACACAGGAAGATATTTTGGACCACACAGCAGCACCATCAATTATCCCGACACACCTTCCATAGTCCCCATTTTGTGCTGCAGTGCTGAGCAAAATAAAGAGCCAAACACAAATATCTGTAAGTTGCTATACTTAGATTATTTGAATTTAATTTAAATGAGAGCAAGCAGTTGTCAAAAACCTCTCAAAGCATGGGATTTTGTGACCCACGGGAATTATTATGATAATCTTTGCATTTCCATTTTGGGACCAAAGGTGATGCTGCTTTGTGGGACTGTTGACACATTTTTCTAATGCTTTAAAAAAATTCTATCAAGAGAGTTGTAACAGGGTTTACATTTATATATGTGTGTGTGCATATGTTTTTGTATATACATATAAATTTTTAGAGGGAAGTGTACTGCTACATAGAGCCATAACTGCATGCTTTAGTTATTATAATAAGATAAAGGTGCTCAAGAAACTTTAAAGTGAAATGATATTTCGTTCTGTATTTACAAAATCTCATTCAAGATTTTAAATAAATGCATTTTAGAAACACAGGTTCTGAAACAAAATGTTTTCTTGCATTTTCCAAACTTTTTATTGCCATAGATTTTTAGAAGGAAAGCAGCTTTTGCACTATCATTGCTTTTGCTACATACTCTTTATTCTTCTATAGTAAATTTGAGCTTTTACTTTTGCCTGAATTGCTTTCATGACATTACTACTTTTCAGCTTCTCACTTCTTGCCTCCTGCAATCTGGTCAAGATGCAGTCTTTATGTATTTCTTTTATATATTCAGCTTAGTGTATCTTTTACATTTCCCTGTAACTTCCTTTTCTGGCTACATGCATCCTGTTTGTTTCTGCTTCAGTGCAACTTCAAGCTTCTAGAACCATTTCAGTGAGTGATTCTTAACAAAACAATAAAATCCTTCATTCTCAACTATGTGTTTCCAGTCCATGTGGATGATATATACTTCACCTGCTCACTGGGCCAACCTTTCCTGTGCCACCAGCACAGGCCTGTTAGTTTTCTTACCCTGTTTTTACAGTAATGCTTTTTAGTCACATCATATGTCAGTTACACACAACCCTGTAATATATTGCAGTTCTTGAATCCTATTGCTGGACATCCAACTGGTTTGTTTGCAAGAGCAAATGCAGTCCAAATCTCATTGTTGTTTTTCCTCTGAATTCTGGTGCCCAACTGTGCTGGTTTCTTTTTCCCCTCTTTATCTCTTGGTTCCAAGTATTTTGATCTTCTACTATCACAGCACTGCCTACTTGCTAGAAGATTAAATCTGGACCAGTTTTCTCCTTTTGTGTAGTAAAATCCAGGTGCTATTTCAATAGCTGATTTACAGTAGGCTCCTTCCCATGCCAGGCACAGCCATGATATGGTCTCTTATGAAAGACTGAGCTCCTTAGGATGGTGAAACTAGCTCGTTAGCTTCATTCAGTGTCTTCTGTACTCCCCATACAGTTTGCAGTCCCTTTTTAAAAGTGTATCACTGACACAGTTTTTCATGCAGTGCAGCCTATTCAAGTTTCTCACACTAAGTTAACAAAAAAATCTATTAAAAAATATCAGCTGCTTCAGAACTGGTTATTGTCACAAAATAAGTGCTCTCTGAATGCCTTTTCCTGGAACACCATGTTATAGAGGGGATGTGTAAAACTTACCTGCCATCCTCCAGGCGTCACTTTCCCCCCTGTATTCAGCGTAGTGTTTGTTTTATTCAGAGCAGAATTTTGTTCAGCTTCTGTATTTTGCTCAGTAGCAATACAGAGCCCATGGAGATACTCCATTAGGCACTAAACTGTCAGTGCTACGCAGAGTAAATCCCACCAGAACAGAGCAATTTATTCTAAGATCTGCTGAAAGCCATGTTAAGGAACAGCCTCCATAGAAACATTTTCCTTAATTCTCATGCCTTTCACACAAGTATTTCTGCCGCTGTTTTAAAGATGAGATGTCAAGACCTTTGATGAGAAGCACAAAACCAGGAGAAATACATTTTCATTTGGAATGTGTGATTTCATGGGATATCCAAGGAGTTCCCAGAAGAGGTACACTGTGCACATTAGCCTGTGAAAAACATACTATTTTGTTTGAGTGGCCAGAAACCAGGTCTGTGCTGTGCTCCATGGTCTCCTTAAATGCCACCCAATATTTTCTCTTGTTTTGAATATATATACTTGCAAGTAGGATTATTTGCATTAAAATATTTTTTTAAAAAGTAAAAAAAGTAATGATTAAAATCCTTCATATTGAGTCCTTAGGAAGTATTTTTGTCTCCAACCATAAATTCCCTTCCCTTGCCTCTTGCACAGACAACCAACCTCGTTCTACTCTAAATGAAATTGGCATTAAAGTGCTTATATGCTGCCATTACTTTCCCCAAGGCTACTAGAAAATTATCCTAGAAACCATTTTAATATACAGAATAATAATACATTTTTTCAGTATAAAACTAAAAAGCCTCGTTTGTAATGTGCCATTTCTACCTCTCCATGAAGTCCATAAATCTGCTTATAGCTTTAAAGTAAAAGTTGTAATAAATCACCAGTGTCAACACATTGCAGAGTAGAGTATTAATTACAAAACACCAGTTCAGAATTAATCCAGGCATTTGGCTTAGGTGTTCAGCTCAGTAAGTTACTGAAACTGTGATTTGCTTTGCTTGTTTTCTTTGTAAAAAGTGGTTATTAAAAAAAAAAGTCTCTTAAAGTTGACATAATATATATATTCTTAAAAACACATCATCACGAAAAATGCTTGGGTTTTTGTTATTCTCAGCCATTGTAAGTACTGAGACAGATGTGCAAAAAATCAGTTGTAATTTGGGACATTCTTCTGGAAAGTGCTGATTGCAGTTCAGCTCTCGCTGGCAGAGAAAGGAATAAGCCCAGGTTATCTACATCTCTAGCCTTGCTGTAATCTCTAAATTTATATGATGTTTTATTTTAACTGAAGTGAAAAATGTTATATGACATAAAACTTGTATTGGTTTTATCTTTTGAGTCAGATAAGGAAAATGCTCTCCTTTGTTTTCTCCTGTCTTGCCTTTGCCCCAATAGTTAAGTTCAAGCCAATTAGGGGAATATGCTATGCCAAAATGGGTTTTGCAACGTAATCCATTTTATATAACTACTTAAATTTTCACTCAGTGTTAGAGAGATTATCTAGGTAAGTAATTAGTACACCTGGAAGACAGGACACACAAAGTTCCAATCTCAGCTGTAATAAAAATAGAAATCTTTAAAGGAGCATCGAAGGAAGCAAATGAACATAGTCTGTGCCATGGTGCTCTTGTGGCTGGGGAGGTGGAAAATGTAAGATTTCTCAAATCTTAATATTTTAAACTGTATTTTTCATTTCAAGGGAATAAAGTTAGTGTGAGGGTAGCGGGTGAAAGCAGAATTGGAAATGGCATTCTTTCATCTCAAGGGAATAATGTTTCCATCTGGGTATTGGCTAAAAGCTGAATTACATCCAGAACTTATTTCTAGTAAAATTCAGTGAATTCTACGCACTGATAGAAATATTACATTCTTTCACTTGATTTAATTCCTGCTGAAGTGATCTAACTCTTGCAGGTACCTGCAAGCTTTCTCTGCTTGCATTGATTCTGCTAGCGACAGGGAGGAATGCCACCTGTCTAGAGGCTGCACCATACAGTGATAAATTCTTGCAGGGAGAGTTTCAGTAGTCCAACAGCAGCTAGGAAGCTAGGATGTAAAATCGATCATACTTTTTAAGAGAGATTTGAAGGTGGCAGAGAGCTATTAAAATCCCAAGCAGTGAACGTTAAGTGATGGTTATAAAATTTATTATATTTGAATAATGCTATTTAATTAGAACACAGCTATCAAAAACGTTCCATGAATTCAAGGATATTGATAAATATAGTTGATGAAAATTGCTTTTCCTTGACTATTTTAAATTACGATGCAGTAAGAATTCAGACTACTCTTATTTTTCTGAGATTGTAGAAGCCTTTATTATTGCCTAATTGCTTTATTTAATCTTTCTCTTTTGATTAGAAGGTTCAATATCAGAAAAAGATGGTTTGAATTTGAACCTCTTGCCCCAAATCTTTTTTGCAGCTATAATGAATCTTCACGGTGTAATGCTCATTTCTAGAATAACATGCTTGGATGAAAGAATCAGCAAAAGCAACTCAAATCCATGATGGAATGTGAACTTATTTATGCTGCTAATTTTGATATCCAAGCATATTTGACTGTAAACTTACAAATGTGCTAGCAGAGAGAGATTCTTACAAGATCTTTTATGTCCTGGGGCAAAATGCTGACCCTTTTTATCAGTAGACTTTGCTGCTGAAGTCAATGAATTTCACCCCAAAAGATTTATGGAAGGCATACAATAACTTTCTATTTCACTATAGTACTGTAAGGTTTGAAAGATATCTAAGGCCTGAGGAAAGACTGGGAAAGGAAAAGGAAAACAGCAGCACCAAGGGAGAGGGAAGGCCGATGGTATTTTCCATTTATACAGTATGGTTTACTCATTCTGGTAGAATTTACACACCACCACCAAAGTTCAACTTGGGAGAAGCTGGAGAAACTACTGGCACAGAGTCTGCTTCTGACTAGCAATAGTAAAGAAAAATTATTGGTCCCAGACATCAAGGCAAATCCTTTCTGTTACTTAAAATGCTGTAAGTCTTGAATGGCTTTGCTGGACAAAAGAAGTTTAAACCAAAAACGTTGAAACTTAGGCAGCTAATTAGAATTCCTGTCTTGTTCTAACTTACTTGGAGAGAAGAATATCAGAGGGAGGATGTCTTAAGCAAAACATTTAGAATTTCTAAGAAGGTTTGGCCTCAGGTGTGAATGGAAGTTGTTTGGTTCGTATTTACAGTGAATCTGTCAACATCATGAATTACAAGATTTACATTAACCCTCACAAAGAACTGAGGATTTTATTGATTAAATGACAAGCAAGAGACTGTTCAAAATCTAAGACATGTATGTGTAAGGCATGGAGAGCAGTAGAAACTTTGTGTGCTTGTGGTAACATAGCTAGATTCAGAGCCTTATGAGAATTTGTGTTGCTTACAATAGACTTTGGATCTAGCTGTACAGAAATTAATTATTCTATCATTAGTCTTGCTAAATTGCCTCTGAAACGTGGTTTCTGCAAACTTTGGGGCTTTGTCAAAGGGATGGGTTTGCAAGAGAGGGAACCTTTTTAGATCACTCCCTTTCCTCCAGCACAAGCAACTTTTGCTGCTATACATCAGGTATTAAGTTGTACCTAAAAATAACCCAACAACATTGCCTTAATAGAAGGCATTGCCAAAAGAGAGAGGATGATGCTGTTGCTCCTATAGCTTGTCATCCGAGTTATTATTTTGTTCACAAGCTAGAAACAACCATTTTCAAAGTGCTTATTTATCTTAAATTCCTGAACTGTGAGATGCTGCAGGCTCAAAGAAAGGAGGAATCATCAGTGCTCTTGTACCAAGATAATGTGCTCAGGGATTACTGCAGTTAAAGCTCTCTACATTTAGCAGTACTGTATTAGGTATAAGGAACAAAAACTGTATTAAGTGTTAAGGAAGGGCTCTGCTCAAGATGGGGTGTAACAGATTGTAGCTTGAAAATTTTTTGAAGGAACATAAAGAAATTCTGATCCGTCAGCAATTAACAAGGTACAAGAATCATTGTAATTAGGGATGAAATTGGAAATTTTTGGGAACACGGATGGCTGTTCCATTTGCTGATAAATGGGATAATTATAGTAATGGACAAAGAAGGAGCTATGAACAGCCTGTGCCACCTGGGATTAAACTAGTATTCTTATAAAGCTGAAATCTGAGAATAAGCTATGTGTAAAAGAATGAAAAAAGCTGCAAAATATAATAACATCAATAAAATGAAGCTTAATTTTATGACCTATTCTGAACAACTTGAAACACAGTTTCTTGGAAGGTATCATTCTGGGGCAGTAAATCAGCACTCAGGTGGAAACAGGGACATTGTCCACTGACAGTTAAGAGCTGTTTGGAATAATTAAAATTTTTGGTTAAAAAATAACTGAAAGAAACGATATGTTGCTTTACTGAGGCCAATTTCAGCTAACAAAGGGGACATAGATGCTTTAAAACATAACTCTTCTTCTGGTAAAAGAAAAATAGTAATGTTATCAATGTCATCTAGGTGTCTTTAAAATTGTAATGAATTAGTATATCTTTTGTGTTTCTGTCTTTATTCTAGAATTAGAGGAACTGCTGATGATTTTTCAGAAGTAAAACACAAACCCAGCCTCATATTCCTCTTTTCACTCCTCTCAAGTGTGTGTTTTCTTTTTCTGTGGCTTGCCATCACAGTCCTAACCTCAAGCAATCGATTCAATTTCTAAGGAGGACAAATGCAATTTATTCCCTTTCAATTTGCTTTCAATTTGCTGAGAGGAAATATTCCCCAATATTAATTCTTGAAATGAGTTCATAATGTGAGTTCACATTTTTTTTCCTTGCCAAATTTTGGATGTTGGAAAGAAATTAAGCTAGTCTGTGACATATTAGGAACTAGTAACCAATATGAGGGCCTTTAACCTATCAGGAAGAAAAAAGGGCTTTTTAGGAAGCTTCTGGTATCTTTTCTTCATGCTTTCCAGCAAGCATCAAGGCTGCAAAAACTTATCTGATGCTCATGACTATAAGATCTCCATTTCACTGCAAATACAACATACTACAGGACAAACACTCGCTCTCTTTGCACCTGTTCTGTTGAACTTATATTACAGCTTCTGTCTACTCATATTGATGCTTCCCTTTACAGTCTGTAAAACTCCTTCAGTGGGAAAATGCTGTGGAACTGTAAATCAGTAAGACTCTATTTTGCCTTAATCCAGAAAACAGTAGCCATATTTGCATGTGTTTTTCTGATGACTTGCTCTTTTGTTTTTGCTGAGTGTCTAATCTCACCTCTCTGTGCCACAGTCATTTGTTCAGGGATTTCCAGATATAAGCTGTTTTGTTATAAGCCTGTTTATAGAAGCTGGAGGGGAATGGATGAAGTCCTTACCCCCTCCTAACCTAGGGAGAGCATACTGCTTCTGAGAACTGTTCCTACTCCATTTATTATTCTTAAAGACCTATTACTGATGAGCCAACGTTTTCCTCCATTACCTCGGCAGAATCATAGAATGGTTAGGGCTGGAAGGGACCTTAAAGAATGCTGCCCTATAGTTCTATTTGGCAGTATTATTTGAAATTACTCTGCAGATTCTAGTACCAGTCACTGGAGCAGGATATTGGATGAGTAAGTCCACTTATATGTTGAGGATGGGAATGTGGGGAATTCTTTTATTTCAGTTCTGTAATAATCTTTAGACGTCTTCCCTGCTTCTTGATGTTTCATTTGGATAAGATGACTGCAAAATGTGAATGGCAACTATGTTTTTTGTGCATCATGTCTTTTTATTAAGTATTAGAGTAATAACTTTTCTCATTTAAACAGTCTTCTACACTTAAAAATACCATCTCAAGTGCAGGCTGGGTGGAGAGGAGACGTAGAATGCGAGGGGGATTTGCCTGAACATTTAGTGTGAAAAATCCAGCTGCTTAAACATGGAAAAATGTCAGGTACTGCTGGCATACCTTTTGAAAGCAGTACAAAAGACCATCTTGTGGATAAAGCACAAGAAAACTGTCAACAAATACAGGTTAGTTTCGAAGTGGCTGCAACCTTGGTACTTCCCCTGTGAGTAAATCTTTGCCTGTGGTGAAAGGGCTGTCTCACGCCCTGCACTTGTATCTCTGAAATACATTAAAAAATTGTAGACAAAAGACAATTTAAGAAAATTAACTTAGAGAAATAAGTGCTTTTTATGTAGTACAGGGTGTATGTGCACACCTGTGTGCATGTGTCTGCAGACACTAATACTATGTGTAAGGGCTAATGCAGACGAATATGTAGTATTAAGCTCTACCAGGGCAAAGATTAATAATGCCACAATGATGAAAGCTGCAGCAGTTGGATATTGTTAGGGTGCAAAGACTAAAAAGTGAAATCCAGCCCATGGCTACTTGAAATTAAATGAAAGTTTCATAAATAATTTCCATGGGGCAGAATCTCAAGTTCGCTGGAGGCGAAGAATGGTCAACACTCCCCTAAATTATTGTGTCTCAAACTGAATTGCAAGTCAAAAGCTTGAAATAGATGCTCAGACTTGTTATGCTAGTTTCATTATTTTAGGGGAATGAAAGTAGACAGGTACCAAAAACATGTGGAAAGACAGGGCACTTATTTGAATCCTAGTCTTGGTTTAGACATTTAATCTGAAAGATTTTGACAAAGGGCTTTTTAGCTCTTAATTATTTCCACAGAGGGGACCATGAGAAAGAGATGAGCTCCAGTCAGTTGTTAAATATTTCTTGTGTTTACTACCATTTTGTACAAATGTCTCTTCAAGGTAGAAAATCCATTAATTGTGTAATGGAAACACAGCTGTGCCGTCACTAAAAGGATGGGACGCAGGCAAGTGCTTTAGACTATTAAAGTGTCTTATTTACATGTATGTATTTTCTTCTTGTAGTTTACTGTGTGAGAATTTTAGTGTTAGCTATGTGCTTCTAAAAATTTTCGACTAAGGCTTTCGTGCAGGTTTTTAGCTGATAGGGAATTTTGCAGATGATATCCTTAGCAAGAGAATTGTTGAGGGATCAGCCGTCACACAAGAAACATCTACTTTAAAAAACAGGTATATAAAACATATTTCAGATTGTAAGAGTGGATCTTTATCATCAATGACAGTTTGTAATGTCAGACATCACACAACAGCTCAGATTCCTTACGGCTTCCCAGTGCCTGATGATCAGAAACATCAGTCAGATAATGAGGGATTTTGTTAAGAAATTCAGATTGAAAGACATGGTACTATACTTCCTTTTGCAGAAATCAAGATTTTCTTGTGTTGTTATGATTCTTCTTGTTAAACCCATACAGTAAGCAGCTTTAGCTTTCTTTATAGCATTATACTATTCTACAGGGTTCCATAAGATCTTATGGTACATCTGGCCAGACAATGCATCTGGCATGTTTCCAATCTTCAGCTTTTTCTGCTAAACACAGAAAATAGCTGTGTAGAGAACTGGAATTCATTGTACACTTCCTGTCAATTTCAATCCATTTTAAAGGTAATAATTATTATGAGCACTATGCATGTGGTGCATACTCAATTAGAGATAAGGAGGCAATTTATAAATGAGAGCACTCTGTTTGTAACAGACCCAGTGGCTCTGGAGAGATGCATTGAGTTAGCAAGCTGTGATGGTCCAGTGTAGGAGTGCATGGCTTAGCCAGAGTGCCAGTGATGCAGCTGGAGCTCAGTGCCTCAGGAGGGGGAACTGAAGTTCTAAGGGAAAGCACAGGGCAATAAGGAGGTGTGGCAGCTTTTCAGGGTGCTTAGGGTAGAGCTGCAATGTAATGTAATTCTGGCTAAAATACAAGAGCAAGGTTTTCCCCTAATGTGGCCCATGTCCAAAGTGTTTACTTTAAGCTAAAGCAATGGCAAAGCCATACAAATAAATCTTCCCAAGTGCTATTCTGTTTTCTTATTGACAGAAATATCAGCAGCTACTCTCTAGCAGGGCTCTTTCCAGAGCAGCACTATTGCTTTTGAGTTCAAACTTGCAGAGGTTCAAGGAGATTGGAAATTAGGGGTTGGGGGGCTGTTCAGCTGCAGAAAGGGAACCATGAGACAGAAGACAGTGCCCATCAGAGCTAACTTTAATGCTCAGTCTCTACTTTATGCATGTGACCTGTGAAACGCTACCTAGAAATCTGGACCTCACTGGATCCTTTATGCAAAGACCTCTTGTATACTTTTTGGAGTGCCAGACCTGAGTAACATGTATTAAAAAGAATTCTGGTTATTCCAGTTTACTATCAAGAGTTTTTACCCCTCAAATATGTTACCTTGTATCAGCCACAAATCACAGAATCATAGGGGTTGGAAGGGACCTCAAGAGATCATTGGGTCCAACCCCCTTGCCAAAGCAGGCTCCCTAGGACAGGTCACACAGGTCGGTGTCCAGATGGGTCTTGAATATCTCCAGAGAAGAAAAATCCACAACCCCCCTGGGCAGCCTGTCCCAGGGCTCTGTCATCCTCACTGGGTAAAAGTTCTGCATATTGGTGCTGAACTTCCTGTGCTCCAACATGGAGCCATTGCCCCTTGTCCTGTCTCCACAGACCACTGAAAAGGTGTTGGCCAATTCCCCCTGTCTCCCACACTTGAGATATTTATAAACATCAATAAGATCCCCTCTTAGCCTCATACGGAAGATGCTCCAGGCCCTTAATCATCTTCATAGCCCTTCTCTGGACTCTCTCCAGGAGATCCCTGTCCTTTTTATACCAGGGAGCCCAGAACTGGACACAATACTCCAGATGGTGCCTGACCAGGGCAGAGTAGAGGGAGAGGATCACCTCCTTCGACCTGCTGGCCACACTCTTCCTCATGCATCCCAGGATCCCATTGGCCCTCTTAGCCCCCAGGGCACACTGCTGGCTCATAGCCAACCTGTCATCTACCAGGACCCCCAGGTCCTTCTCCACAGAGCTCTTCTCCAGCAGGTCATCCCCCAGCCTGTACTGATACAGATGGTTATTCCTCCCCAGGTGCAAGACTTTACACTTGCTTTTATTAAACCTCATCTGGTTTCTCCCTGCCCAGCTCTCCAGCCTGTCCAGGTCTGGCTGGATGGCAGCGCAGTGTTCCTGCGTGTCAGCCACCCCTCCCAGCTCTGTATCATCAGGTACTTGCTGAGGGTGGATGCTATTCCCTCATCAAGGTCATTGATGAAGATGTCAAACAAGACTGGACCCAACACCGATCCCTGGTATAGTCAAGTACTGCTATATACTTCAGAAGATGATGAAAATACAATCCAGTATGAAATTTTCCTGCGGGCTTTGTGATTGTGGTGCACTGGAAGAACAGATTCCTCCCATGCAGCACAGCACATATGCAAAGATTAATTAGTACCCGATACTGGTGGTAATCCTGTTCAGAACACAATTTTCTCTGTGTTTCTGCCAATCATTTATATGGAAACACCTGACCTCTTGCAATGCTTTAAAGGACATTTTTTCCTAAGTAGAGTTCCGGAACAAATCACAACACCACCTGCCGATTAGGCTGCTCCTTTCAAAAGGACAAGAATTATGTTTTGTGGTGGTTGATGTTTTGCTAATTATTGAGGACATTTTCCTGTCAGTAGGGTTTTCCTCAGTCTAGAAATACTCCTGAATTTTTTAAAAGTCAAAAGACTGAATTGTAAGAACCATTATATCCTGACATTTGTGTGGCCTTTCCTTCCTAGAAGTGTAAACTAATTATCTATAAACAATCCAATGTCTGATAACAAAAAACAGTAGGTATGAGCCAGAGATAAATTAATATAGGCTGTATGCTTTAGAAGTAAGCACAGCTCTGACTGTTTGGGCCCTTAAACACTCCTACAGATAGCAAGGCCAAAGTCACAGGACACACGCATGTCCTGGGTGACCGTGGAGGGTTTGAGAGAAGGTCACTGAACCCATTTCATTCTCTGCTGCTGCTCACTGTTTGAGAGAGCTGCTTCTCCCAGATACAATATGGGTGCCAGGTGCCTGGAGTGGGACCCTGTGCAAACAACAGGTTTACGCAGTTGTGGCAGTACATAGCCATCTCTACTTGGCTGCTTTCCTCTCACAGAAAGGTACAAACAGTAGCTGCAGTTCCTACTGCAGTAGCTGCTTTAATAACAAACTCAGGAGAAAGCATTTTGCTGCTGCAGAATGCGTTTGCACTGCATTGTTTCCTTTCTTATGAAAAGATAGCTGATGGAAGAATCCCATAACATAGGAATTGTGTCATGTATCTAGAGAAAGGACAGCTATTGTTTCAATTCTGAGTGTATGCCTGCTTGCTTAAAAGATATTTAGGCCAGCAAAAAAGCAGTAGAATGACTAGATCACAGTGATGGTGCTTCATTTGGATATAGTGAGCCAAAACCTGACTTCAGCCACCTGACTTTAGCTCTGCAATGCTCTTCTTACTAAATGTCTCATCCTCTTTTGTAACCACTCATTATGTCTTTCTCCCTTACAGTAGATTTTGATACCTTCATTGCCATATGTAAGTTTTTAAGTTATATTCTTTTCTGATTTGCTTCAGAAGTGAGTGTGTAATTATGGATGGAGAAGACACAAGTCTAAAGTCCGTATTGAGGCTATTTGGTGATATATCAGGGTAAAGAATTTACAGTGATTTGATTTACAGTTTTTGAGGAATTAAATGTGTTTCATGACTCTTGTCAGCCAGCTTCAATTACTGTGATTTTCATTGAATTATACTGCTTATAAACACAACCCTTTTACACCAAACTGTCTCAATTTATGATTCAGGAATTGGCTGATTGCTCTCTAGTATGTTTCTTTGTTGGAAAATGTATAGCTATATCATAAATGAGCTAAGCAAGTTTTGAAAGCTTAATGTATTTTCAATGGATTTCCAACAGTTATTAGCTGCTCCTCTGCGAAGTGATGACTTTTAATAATCAGAGATAATCAAGTCTGCTTTATAGTGTGGAGATTAAAACTTGAAGCAGTCGGTATTATGTCCATCAGTGAGCAAAGTCCAAAGACCAGAATGAACTTTCAGTCCTTCACTGTAAGTTAATTTGCTCAAGCAGTCCTAGATAAGACCACACACTTTGGAAAAGTTACTCAGAAGTTATGCAACACTGAGTTCTCTCGATTTACCTTTACCCTGTTGTCAAGCTTGTGTATAAACCTTAGAGGTGAAGGGCTGCTGAAATTTTGATGTGGCATCTTGTGCATACTGCACACCCAGTGCCGCTGAACAATCAGGCCAGAAGCTTTTGTCTGTAAGGCAGGTGTTCCCTAATGGGTTTGCTATCAGGATCAGCAAAAACCGTAACTGTTTAACTTATAACAGGCTATTACACCCAATTTGAGAAAGCAAACTTCATGAGCTTGTTAGACACAACTATTTCAGAGGTGACTATACAAACAAGGGTTAGAGTGTGGAATGAACGCAGACAGGCAGGGCAGTGTGTGACATACCCCCTTGCTGGCTGGCCATGCTTTGCCATGCCTTCTTAGTAATCCGGCTCTACTTCCACAGGAGATGTGTTTCAGAATTCCCTTTCCAGAATTTGTGACTTGCTGGCACTGTATTTTGTCTGAAAGCTACATTCTGCATACCCTTGCAGACTTAACCAAAGGTATTGCCCTGGTCCCTAGTCTCTTTGTGGTCGCTGTTCCCTGGAGTTAAAGGAACATAATCAGAAGATTATATAGTTCATAATTATGATGGATAGCATTTATAGCCATTAGAGAAAGTGAGAAACCTCTCTGTACTCCACCACTAGGGAACTGTGGTGGCTTTATCTTGGCATTGAGTGAAACAGATGGAGGGCAGAAGGAAAAAAATAGTGATTTATATTGTCTTTTCCTGCAGAAACACAGTAATATGTGTGCATTCCTTTCTAGAGCTGACCAGTGGGCTTTGCATCCCCTGCTTTTAACAGCACAGTAATTTCTATTTATCTAGCAACACCCTGCCCAGCCACTGACTGACTTGTAGTTGAGCAAATTCACCCAGCCCAACTGTATACCTGAAACACCTAATGTAAAATCTGAACTACAATGTCCCCAGATTTAGAAGCAACTATTGTTTGCCTGCAGCATAACACGAGGTTATATAGCTGCTGTAAATAATTCTAGAGAAAGCTGCACAGAATCAAATAGCTTTCGATCAGGTCCTGGTGGTTTCATCTTCTCCTTCACTAAAGATATATTGGATAAATTAAACTTTAAATGTATGAAACTCAGGAGCACTCTATTTGACCTAACCTTGTTGCCACGGATGGCAGTGTCAGTTTTAATGTTAAAATTACTATGGCCATAGTCAGGTCAATGACGATGACTTAAATATGCTGCCATAAAGCTTAATTCATGTTAAAAACAAATAAAAACACATGGAAAGTTTATGCATACTTAGTGAGAAATGGGATAATTGGATTGAATGAAAAGTTTCTAAAGCCTGCATTTTCACTAAATCTGTGTTATCTTACTTTTCTTATGAGAGTGTTAGAATAATCCATTGTTTGTGACAAGATTTGGGTTACTTTATCCTTTCAGATTCTCTAAGTTTCAGATGTTTGAAATCTAATATTTCTTTTAGAATGTTAAATGGTGATTGACTGGATAATAAAGGATACATGAGGACTAATAATTGCATGTCATCCTTTAACAGTCTTTCTTAATAGAGATTCTTAAATTCTCACTTAAGGATTGTAGGCAAGTTTTTATTTATATCAATATCTGCAGAAAATCATACCCATCTTTTTTTTTCCTTATATATTTTTTTAGAGCAGATGAAAGGTATTATGAGAACTGCAGAACTCAGCATCATGTCCAGAAATACCACCTCTATAATTGTACACTGAATTTTACCATCAAGCTATTAAATTTTAACAGCCAGTAAAAAATGTAAAGAAAATGATGCAAAGCAGTAGAGAAAAAGCATTTGTTTAAAATCAGCTAACACAATTTCACAATCTGATTGCAGTTTTAAGTCTGATTGCCATGTTTTCTGTTAGCTTTAGCTTCAGCCTTAACTCACTGTTTTGTCAGTGTGCATTAAAGTTCGCTGGTCGTTATTGAAAGATCTGTCATTATTGTAAGAAAAGAGAGAAACTACCTTGGAATTCCATGTATGAACTTAAAAGCCCTTGATTTTGGCCAGTAATGAGTAATAAAAATGACTCGGATTGAGAGCACAGCCGGATGTCTGAGCAATGATATAAATTTAAAAGGCACTTAAGTCTCATATGATTATGAGAATGCCAAGTGTGTGGCTTAGTAAATTTGCTTGAAGAGAGTTCTTGGGGGGGAGAGAAAGAAATAGGCAGTGCAGGTCTCAGAAACAGCTGCATATAAAAGGGTAATCTTTGGATTAGAAAATAAAGAATTCCAAAGATTTCAACAACAATTTTTGAACCATGTCATAAGGGAGGCTGAGGATTAAGAGTTTATGGGGGAAGAGACAAACAGAATGGAAGGGATGCATAAAGCTCATAGCTCCATAGAGAAACACATAATCCCTTTTCTGTGTGTTCAACGGTAGATTCAGTTTATTTTCACTATTTCGTTTTGCACTGTTGAATGGGGGGGAATGAGAGGCTAAGCATGAACAAAACCAGTATGCATTTAAACTGTTAGTTCTGCAGTTGAAAAGGTTCATATGTAATTAAAAATACCATGGCCTTTCTGTTTCTCTTTCTCTCTTTGAAGCTATGCATCACTAAACCACTGCAGGTGAATCCCTGAAAAAGCCTTGTGTTCAAATTGTGATGGTTATATGCAAGGGTAGTAATGGCACATGCAGTTCAGTATTTCTGCAAAATAGGAACAGCTCTATTGTAGATGTAAATGTTATGCCCTTATGACACAGTTATCAATGAAGGGTTCTCTTCTCTGCTGAAATGCTTTTTGAAAGCACCAGTCTCTACTGATATGAAGAAATGCAATTGATAAGACACTGTTCAATAGTTAAGACTTTATTCTGGAAGTACTGACCAGAAACTTTTTTTGTGTGTGATAGTTGAACTGATTCTGTGGCCAATATTTTTTCTATCAAACTGGTTTTGATAGAAAATTGGATTTTTGATTCAAGTGAGATGCACAAGAAGCAATGAAACTTTCTAAGTAAAATTTCCAATACTTAAACCAGAGGAATTGCTGAGACTGCATCATGAAAATTATAGTCTTGGACCATATGTTTCCATTTTGTTCTAGGAGATAGATTTTTTTACAACCAGGGGTTCTTGGGACATATGAGTCAATATTAAAAGGGAAGGAAATCGCATTTAAATGACCTCTCAAAGTATCAAGGTAGTGGTGAGGTAGTCTAAAATTTCTTCTTGTGGTGGAAAGTATTTTGAAAATTGCAGTGCTATAGATCTAGTACTGAGAACAGCCTCAAGTTTTAAGAAGAATTACAATTGCACTAATCACCTGTTCAAACAAATAACAGATGACCAAATTTCTCCTGTCTCTAAACACAGCGGGGAGAAAGAAAATCACTTTCTCTCCAATTACACCAGACTTTTAATGAGACAGAAATGAAAAATGTCATTGCTTCAAGGCTGTGGGCCAGACTGCAGTTTACACAGTCCTTTTGCAAAAGTCCACATGGATCCAGTATCTCAAGCCACTTCTCTCTAATTATCAGAGCTCTTTGATTTCTTTCACTTTATAGCATTTTTACATGGAAGCTATTCTAAACTGTGACCTCCTTAGCCTGCATCTCCTTGACTCGTGTTTAGGGTCTCTTGGGAAGAAGTGTTACATTTTTTGCTTACCTAGAGAACTGTTACTGTTTTTCTGGCAAAATCTCCAGTCTTTCCCCTAATGAAGGCATGAGCCTTTTTCTTTGCATTAATGAAATCCCATACAGATATATTCCAGTAGCTCTGTCTGTTCCTTACACCAATTGAAGACACAAATTCATTTATTTCCATGCCCTACCTGTTTAGTTCTCATTTGGGAGTCTGGCGACAGGTTGTTGTAGGTGTAATGGGCCTGTGTGACTCCACAGAAGAGGACTGCAACAATTCCTGAAATTCAAAAACATCCCAGAGTTAGCTGCTTCTATTTTCTTAGGTTTGTCAAAGGGCATGCATGAAAAAGGTTTGCATGAAAAAGCTAGACCTGTTAACAATGTTTTATAACCAAAGAAGTTAAAGATATGTTTTATATGAGCATCTTTCAAACAGACAAGATTTTTTTTTTCTTTGCCAGAAGTCATGAAGATCTTGAATTGTCTACCTCATCTGTTACCTGTTCATAGCATTGCCACTGCTGTGTGTTTGGCCCAAAACTGTAGAGAATTTGCTTGAATGAATGCATGGTAACATCTGACCATAATCTGACTGACAGGCAAGACTAACACAATTGTCATACGAAGGACTTCAGGTTATTTGAAAATTTTGGCAAATACTGAATAGGAAAGTAAAAATTAATTTTATTACATTTAAATGGTTTGAGACCTCTTGGTACCAATTGAGTGAAATTTGGGAAAGTTAGTTCAGTCTCTGCTTGATTGTTAGCCTTATCATAAACTGTGTGTAACAATGTGCAAGGGGGACAACAGCATATTGCTTAAGAATGTTGCTTTGGCAGATGCAAGCTGCATTGCCCAGGATGGCTTTGTCAGTGGCAGTAGTTATGTGGCAGTAATTATACTTGCTGGCTTGTGGAAGGTCTTGGGCAGCAGGTTTGTTAGGGATAATAAGAACATAAAATGTATTATAGTGATTTTTTTAAAAAATTTTTCAATACATCCTCCCTGGCTGTGGTCTTAACTCACTAGAATCATTGAGTAACATCACTGTAATGCAGTATTGTAATTAAAGTAGCTGGTAGGACTGTAACTGCAATTTTCTGTTAGCTCTGGACACAGATAAGGCAGAAGGAACCCACACAGGGAGGAAATGGAAAACCAAAAATAAGTGTCCACCTGTAACCATATGTAAATGCTCATGGAGGAGGAAAAAAGCTCTGTGCTTTTCTTAAATTTGGGATAAGTCTGCATAGATAATTATTTACACAACTGCCCAAGGCTTGTTCCTGTCCATTCCAATCGTCATTCTCCTGAAAGCCTCCACACACACATTTCCTGAAGCACGTGGAGCACAGGAGTTCTGCTCGGTTTCTAGACGTGCACCACAAGAGCAACCCCTGGCTTTGCACAAAGCCAGCCTGCAGTGTCAGCTCTGCATGCCTGCCATCACTGGGGCTCACACACAGCCCCCCACCCCACAGTGCTTTAGTTTTTGTGCCTTTCAGTCCTTCTACCCACTGCCTCCTGTCTAAGAGCTAAAACATGCCCTAATTAGCATTTTAGTTCTGCTTCCTCATGGGCTGCTCTGCAAGTTGTTAGGTGATTTTTAGTTCATAGGCTGCTGACGTGCTAAAATAACACTGATGAATCCAAGAAAACACACTGAGGCAACAAAGCACACAAAAAGATACCTGTCCAGGTTTAGGCAGTATCCACCTTTGCCATATGACTCTCTAGCAGTTTTCTAGGTATTTATTGTATTAAACTAGCATGAACTAAAACATATAAATCAGTTCTACTGTAAGCAAAAGCAAGAAGTAGAAATGTTAAAATAATCCCAGTCTGTGCCTTCAGTCCTGGACTTTAAGCTGGATAAACCTTCCTCCGGCTTCTCCAGGATGGTGACTTCCCTGAATTTGCAAAGGACAGCAAAAAGAGGCTCAATAAGGGGCCAGAATCTGCAGTGCCACAGGCTTTAGCACATCAAACCCAATATAAAGCAATCTGCTACTTTAAAAGGATTAATAGAATTAGGCCAGGCTCCACACAGTCACAGGAAGAAAAGGCTGGCAATGTGCTTCAACAAGAGTCAGGTGCCAGTGCTGATGCCTCGACAGGTTCTTTAACAGGCTTATCCAAACCTCTGAATGCCTGAGTTTTAGCAGCATGGGGGCCCTGGAGGTAGGCAGACTATCATCCTCCCCTAAAACAAGGTACAGATAAGGAAACATGGAAAAGTAAAAATTTAGACAATGCTGAAGCTATTTCATATGCCGGGGGATGGGACGACCAGCACATTGTCACGTATGAGTTAAAGTAATTAGTACTTTTCCAGATCTTTCTCAAATTTCTGACTCTTTTCTCTCAAGTTTCATGACCGTGAAAATATTGCCCAACAAAATCCAACTTTCTTTTATTTGCAAGCCTCTCTTGTTTCTGGGAAGAACTGAGGCACGGCATTAATACGCCTTTCATGGTAGAAGAAAGTATGGAGTAAAAAATACTCTGATGAATTTGGCACAAGGGATAACTGCCATCAGAAAGAAAATAAGAAAGCAAATCTTTTTTTTCTCCAACAAACCACTGTGGACGTTTTCTTTGCTTCTGGGTTCTCTTTATATTGTAAATTTACCTGTACTTCTACAGAACACAGTCTCTGTAGCCAAGAGAAATTCCACTGAGCCTTAACCGCTGTCTTTGTTTTTTTATATTTATTTTCTTATGTCTGTTTTGATATTTATTTTTTTCTAACTACGCTGCAGTAAACAGTGGGGGTAGTAGTGCCTAAATACCTTCCAGGAAGCTTATGTTTTTGTGAGGTCTAATTGTTTTCTGCAATGCATCTTTTTTTTTTCCCTCAGTAAGTGTATTGGATTATGTAGAACTGATCTGGGGAATTTAAAAATTCTCAGGGCATAATACTATGCAACAGGATGCTCAGGCAATGACGTTTCAGTTAAAAAAGATAACAAACAAGTATTGTTGCTAAGAATCTCTAGCTCCAGGCTCAGTAACAGAAATGGAGATAAGAGTTTCTGATTCACTTTCTTCTACTTGTATCATCATGCCAAGTCTTGTGTCTTTAAAATTGACTATGTATGAAATGCTTTTTCACTGCTAAGAAACTGTTAATTATGAGTAATAAGAGAACTGAGAGAGTGACATGAAGAGTAAAATGGCCCCAATCTGATTTTGCAATACAAATAAATGATCTGAGCCACGCACTTCTGGAAGTGTAGAAACCAGGTACCCTGTTTCCAGGGTAGACTGGCGGAATGCAGTGGAATATTTCAATGGTTACAATTGAAGGCTTAACAGTCACCAGCCATGCCTCTCACAATGAATGCTTCATTAAAAAGCTTGGATAAAATTGTAATACGTTCCCATAAAAACGATTACTTAATAGTAATGACCAATTACATTTTAATGCAACTACAAAGAAAAAAAGTACCTAAAAAGGCAAACACAGAACTTCTTGAAGGCAAAAAGGGAATCTGGATTTCTTTGTAAGACTATTAAAGGTTGATTTTGAGGTTGTGTGGTATCAAAATACTGTCTTTTACCAGTCCTCAGCACTCCCTGCTTTAATTTTGGCGTGGTGGAGACTCAGCTCATTCTTTCAGTGCCGCTAGACTCTTTCATTTTTAAGTGGCAAATTTAGCACTTACTGAGATACTTAGTGCTGCAATTGCTGAATGAAATGCTAACCTAGAGTAAACTGGCATGTTCGGAGTTGAAGTGGGTGATCAGTTGCTAGGTGCAATATAACCCCTCATGTCTATAAAGTTACTGAAATTTTTCACTTAATATAGAAAATGAGAAACCTCACAGTAAAATGTTGATAGTCACTAATAAAATTTCAGATGCAGTTCAACCTCATCAAAGAGTTTTAGAAATAAAAGCCTACCATTTTATTTGATTTTGTTTCTCTTCTTATATAACAGAAGTAGGGATAGCTTGTTAGCTGCTTATACAATTAGAGTACTTACTCTTACCATAGTTCTGCCAAATACTTGTAGTTGAAATCGTTGCTAGGACAAAAGCTGGTAATATCAAAAGACACTATAGGATAAACAAGTAACTTAGATCTTTAGAAATATTTTGCTGATGGTGTAAATATTAACAAGATAGTGTCAGTATTAATTTATAAGTGTTTCTCTAAAAATCCATTTATTGTTCATTGAAAGACAAAATTTCTTTCGGATCATTTCACAACTAGCAGGAGGAAGTGTACCCTTGGCTTTTCAATATCTGGTGCTAAGAGAAAAACTGGAAAACCGTCTGTTTCTTGTCAGAGAAGGGCAGCATACAGAGTGTGCTTTTAGTGCAAACCTGGAAGTGACTAGCCACAATTTAAGCTTCAGAATTAGCTAATCTGAGACAATAAAACTGACATTATGTCTCCAGCTGTCAGGGCTTTTAGTACTAAAAAAAGGAATTGAGAAAACCACCAAACCTCTACCTTCTGGGGAGACAAGGAAGCAGATAAACTGTATAGCTTAATTTGATGAGATCTATAGGTAACCCGACCAGTTGTCATCTTAACTTTGAAGCATTCCAGAGCTTCAGGGATCTGTCTCTAATGATGCACGACATACTGCAACTCCCACAGTACAACAAGCAACAGGATCTGGTCTGTCATCAAAGGCACTGAAATGTGCAGAGAAGAGCAGTGAGGGCTGGGTAATAGAGAAACTATTCAAATTGGGTAACATTTACTTTGGACTCGTTTATGGCAGAGTATCTCCACAGCACTACTGGGAATGTCCCAGGGCAGACTGACTGTGTGAGGGGCAGGAAATGAGGCACTGCCTTCTGCATCAAATGGCTGCAGTAGTAAGGCTATAAACCCAGTAGCAGCAATATCCCTCTTCAGTCTGTTTTCACTGAGGGTATGAAGTGTGACTAATCATTTTCTTGATGGTGAAGCAAAGACTTAAGGCTTTGTTCATGAAGCTTTCCTCTTTGGAGTTGTCTCAGGTTGATTTTATGTTGAAGTGACAGAAAGCAACAAAAGACAGAGCTGAGGGAACTTTTTAGGTCCTCATCTGAGGACTGATCATTGGGTGTTGCACCTGGCTGCTTCAAGTGAGACCTGAGCTTCAGTGTTGTACTTTTGTAACCCCAAATAAATTCCTGAATTCAATTTAGATTGGAACTTATGGTGAGGCATACCAAGTTGAGTTCTAGAAGTGCCAAGAGTGCTTACCCTGCTTATCCTGAACCTATTCACTAGCAATAAGACTCCACTTAACCTCATTTTATGCATCTGATCATACATTTCAGCCTAATGGCATGCTGGAATATGTACTCTTCTTTTAAACCAAACACCTTTCTCTTCTCCCCTTACTGTCTTAAAAGGCTGTACCTACAACAGTTAGCCAGACCCAAGCACTGCCTCAAGTGTGTGTGTGTAGTCTGGTCAAGTGACCCTGTGGAAATGGAAAATGGGGTAACTGAAACTGCACAGAATATTGGATCTAGCTTCTCTGTCAGCAAAGTATATCTAGAGAATCCTCTAAAGTACAGGATTCACCTGACAATCCCCATCTTAGAGTACCACCTGGGTATCCAGAGCCATTTCTGAAGTCCTACTGGCAAGTCATAGATTAGCAATTTGTGGCAAACTTGCCCAGCTGCCATCTGTCTGCACAGCAGTGCAAATGCCATCTTCTTAGTTTTGAAGAGCCTGCTTTTCTAATTAGATCCGAATTTCCTCCTAGGAGTGACAGAACTACAGCTTAAGAGAGTTGAGGTCTCTCTCCTTTTGATCTAGAAGACAAGCTATCCCTTCTCCCTCATTACTGGGAGAAGTCTACCTACATCTCTGTATGGCACAAAATGGCACATTGCTGATGAATAAAGGAAAGAAAAGCACAATTTGAGAATTTAAAGTCCAGCATGTCTTCTTTTATGGAATAATGTCAGCCCTGTGAACTGAAGTCAATTGGGTACCGACCTGCGTTGTGCTCACAGTGCTCAGAGCTGCAGACAGGAATGTTTTGATAGATCCCTTCTGAGGGCGATGCAAGACGAGCTGGTCACAATATGTATTTTAAAAAAGGCAGTGAGGTAGATGGTGGATCCAAAACAAATTATAGTGAACTGATAGGAGCAGTGAACAGCCAGGAGGAGAAATGTCAGCAGTACTAAAGGAAATGGATGTTGATGACGTTTGTTTTTACTATGCCCTAAATACAGAGGTAGCACAAAACGATCCCAGTGAGAGATCAGATCTTTGGACTTGTCCTGCCTACATCAGCCATAATAAGCTGCTTATTTTTGGAGTAAAAGCTTTCTCACTTGGTAGACTGTGCTCTCCTGTGAGCCCCCGAGTAAGAAAGCAGGTGTCAGACATCACAAAATGTTCAGACAAGCATTGCTGAGGGTGAGGAAGCAGCAGTAATTTATTACAAGCCGTTTCCTTGATAATGATCAGAAACAGTAAAGGATTAAAGGTGATCCCCTCCAACATTTTCTCTTTCAAGATCTCTCTTGGCTTTGTAATGGAGGTCTTTGGCATGTGTAATCAGAGGTGGTTGGCTATAATTTTGAGCTTTTATGCTGATAAATTCTCCATGACTTTGAAGTATGCATTAATTGAATACATAAACGGAAATAAATTCATATATGTATATTTGAGTGCATTTTTGCAGGTATATTAATCTCTGTTTATTTGGATATCTACTCAGTTCAAAAAGCTGTAGATAGAGAGGGTCTAACAAAGGTGAACATTAAATTAAATGCCCATGTACATCATGTAATCTTTCACAGACTAATGACCAGAGAGATCTATTAAAAATTAGCAATTTTTATTAATTATAAAGCAGGAGAACAAGCAATTAATAAGTGCAAGATGTACTTTCCTCATTTATTCTGAGAAGTTTTTAATTTAAATTATTTATTATTTTTTCATAGCCTACTACTAAATATTCTGTAATGAAGTTTGAAAATGAAAGCAACTATATTAACTCTGACCTTACTCTGTTATAACAGCTTTGCTCAACAGTCAGGAATGGTACTTCAGGGCAAATGAGAAAGTGTACAAATTAGATTCTACTGTATAAGAATTAATTTTATCATGCATATGTCACAGCTTGATGATATAGCTATAAGATTAATAACCATAACATTAATTTATCCTTTGCAGTTATCAGTATAACAATACTCAGGTAGACATCCCAGATTTTTACGTTGATTTGCTGGCTTGATCACATACATTTTTCAACCAGGGTCAGGCCCATATCTTGTCTGTTATATATCATGGGATCTCTTAAGGTGGAGGAATAAAATATTTTATAAAATGTCAACTTGTACTACTCTCCATTCACATTTTACTTTTAAAAAAACCCAACCTGCAAGTAAAATAAATGAGCTCTATACCTACTATACCTACACAAAAACCAGTATTGCCTGTTATTCATAAATTATGACATACTTCAATATTAGACATCAAAAGGCTTTTAATGATTGAAGAACTAGTGTGGAAAGCATTGTAAGAATAAAACTACTTTCCGATTACATTACTCAATAGCTACAGGCAAATACTCTTGTCTAGTGTTAATCCTTTGAAGTTCATTTAGAAGGAATGAACAGTGGAAACACCATATTCAAGGAAAACGTAGATGAATGTAGGTGTAGATGTACAATGGATGAAGTTAATTTTTGAAGCAAGTCTGTTGCAGTCAAAGTCTTCAAACTAGGAGTTTAGTTCACTGAATGGAGTGATCCAACGGTGCCATTGCATGGTTATGATGCTCTCTTAATTCTAGTGATTGCTTTTGAAGATAGACACAGTTGACTGTAAAAACAGATGCTGCATGCATTAAGTAAGAGAAAGGGCAAAGCAAGGAAGCTGGAGAAGATTGGAAATGATAGAGTATGGGCTGAGAGCGGTGCGTGTTCTGAGGGATGACTGACTTTTCCCTGAGCTCCCTGTACCTTCTGCAACAGGTGCTTTAGTGCATCACATCCCGTGTGGGAGACTGCACACAGTAACTGCATTTAACACAGATTTCCTTAGCATGGGTTTGAGAAATCAGAGCCACCTCTTAAATCTATACCTCCAACAGAACCTAAGTCAGTTAAAAGTTCTTAACCAATACAGTAATTCTCCTGCTGAACTGGAGATTTAAAGTCATATTAGGAAAGGAGAAGAGTTATTTCAGATGAGACAGAGATGAAAGAAACATCAAAACTGGTTTAAACAGACAACTAAGAATACTCACTCTAAAGTGTAATGTTAGCACTGTGCTAATAAAGTCAATGCATTTACAAAACACAGCTTTGAACTTCTGAAGCTACAAGAAAGGCTCCATGAGTTTTTTCCATCCTAACAGCTTCTGACAAAAGCCTTTCACAGAAACCAAATGACAGACTCAACTGATAAAACTTTCAAGATAAAACTTTGCCTCCTTGCAACAGTGTAATTAAAGATTTCCACCTCAAACTCAGAACCCACCCTTGGAAAAAACACTAGTGACAGACCTAAAAGGGCTTGGTATGTTATCCTTGGAATTTGTCTGTTGTCAGAGCAATTCTCTTTCATATATTCCATATAATTTCCTTTCTTTAGAAGAAATAACTAAATTTCCCAACAATTTTCTATTTCCCCCCCCCCCCTTAAATTGGAACTTTGGTTCTGCTCTCTTTGGCTCTCTGTTTGTCCATTTAAAATTCCTTACCAATCACCCTTCTTTGTTTTCATTTTTATTTAGTATTTGTGTCACATTTTTAAAAGCCGTTAAGCATAAAGACACAAAATGGACTTTTATTCCAGCCAGTATCTGATTTTCTCCATGTGATGGAATACCACCCTTTTGCTCAGTTCCTGTGCCTCTCTGTTGATTACCCTGAAGATTTGGGCAGTATGCAGGCCAGAATTGTTCATTTAATAAGGCAAAAATGTGAGAAGATGTCATTGTTAAAACCCATTCTGAAATCAGCTGACTGTGTGGGTAATATTAGAAAGGTAACATGCTGGCTCCATGACTTCTACTGGAAGTCAGTAGAAATATAACTTGACGACAAAAGGCTTTGAACAATATTGCAAACAAACCAGCATGGGCTGCAATAACGCTCCCTTCAGCAGTTTCCTTCCCCTGGCTTCCCCTGACATTAATTAGAGCACTAGATTTCAGAGGTGACTGCATCAAGAACATTAAAATGATCAGGCTGTTACAAACTTTGTTCTTTCAAGTCACACTATGCCCTAGGCTGCTGTATAGGTAAACTACATCCATTTACAGTTTCTGCCTCGACTTCTGTGGAGTCTTTATGTTATAAAAAGCATTCCCTGAGCATGTACTTGACTGTGACTGTGCAGTTTCTTTCCCAGCGTTAACGAAAAAAAATCAGATTGTGTGTTTTTTCTGCCTGTCACTGGGACATGACTCTACTTCTGTTGCAAGAGGTGTTACAGGAGGCACACTGAACAAGATCAATTTTTCTTTAATCCTAAGGTGGCTGCAACCAACCAACAGTGTTGAGGATGTCCTGGTACTCTGTTCAGTCACTGATGACTGGGATAAAGGAGGAGGACCAGGACATGCAGTGTGGTCTCTGACAGTCCCATGACACTGTATATTTGCTTCCTCCTACTTGCTGTCATCTTTGGTCCTATAGCTGGTCAGAAAATAGTGGGATTAATAGTGGCATTAATAGGGAGCACTAATGTAGGGAGCTAGAAGCTTTAAATAGGATATCATGCCTGAAATAAACATGCCATTTTCCTACACTAGAGGCATACTATAAAACTGCTATAAAATTACTCGATGCAACACACCACTTACCTGTAAGACCAGCAGCTTCTGCTGACAAGAATGCACTCCAGGACAGGAGGAAAAACAGACCTGTTTCCAACATAGGGAACTCACACAGCTTTGTAAATTTTGTCAAGTGCTAAAAGATTACTAAGGAAAAATAAAACCCCAGCTCTTTTGTAAGTTAAAATTGCCCACAGCCTGACAAAGGATGAAAGAAAGCAAGCTCCCCCAGCATGATCAGCTATACAAGCTGAATTCAGGAAAAATTGTGCAGCTTCTAAATTACCTCAAGGAGGAAAATGCAGTACAGTTTTTAAACAGGTGAGTTCTCCAAGTCAGCCGTTTCAAGCACTTTTGTGGCTTCTGAACTGATGCCTAACTCGTTGTATTTTATATTCTTTTTCCCAGAAGAAGGGAAAGGAAAGTAATTTTGTCCAGTTTTGCAAACAAACTGGCATTTGTTCACATTTGTATCAAGGCCAGAAAGATGAAAATTGCTGTTCTTTCTACAATGGTGTTTTACGTGAACTGTAGAACACAAGAAAAAACGCAGGGTAACAGATCTGGCTTGAATTCCCACTTTAGCTAAACTGATGGACTTGATTTGTAGTCTAGTGTTTGCTTTGTGTTTTCCTATATTTGCTGCTCCTATATAGTCTGTATTCATAAATTGCTGTAGTTCACAAATTCATATTTTAATCTCAAAATACTTTAAAAAGCATTCCTAAAATGGTAGTTATTTAAAAATACTAAAATTAAGACCCGTGTCTTGCCTAATGTTAGAAAGAAATTGGAATATTAATTTCTTTGTGGATTCTGACAAGTGAAATTTTGTGTCAATTTATGATTTGACTGTTTGTTTGCAAACTCTGGAATCAACAGTTAAAAGGCTGGGCTCCAACTAAAGATGGTGAGTCTCAGATATCACACATTTTTCCCAACACATAAAGATTTTTCTCTCTGAAAACAAACCATAAAGGATATTAAAGCTGTGACAACAGCGTAAGAGGATCCCATGGCAAACGATCCAGCAAAGATCCCCAGGAAATTTCCCACTGACTGGAAGAAAGCAGCAGCATCAAACACATTAGGATTCTCCTTAGGACTGTAAATGGATATAGAGCTGGAAAGAAAACAAAGGGATGGGGGAAAGGGAGAGAAACAGGAATAATGAACTAAATAACACTGTTATGATATTTAAATCAGTAATTGAAAATAGACATTTTTAGGGACTCAAAATACAAACCAAGACTTCTCTGGACTAATAGCAGATGGGAGAACAAAGCAGATGTAGGTGGTGGTGGAGGGAGATGGTGTGACACTGGTTTATTTCCCAGGTATCACACTGGAAATCAATAGTCTGCTGCCAGTCAGTAAACATTTTTATACTAGAAGTGCCATAAAAAAATATTGTTTCCAGGCCAACTAAACATTAAAAGGTGGTAGGTGTGTAAGAAAACTGCAGGAGGATAGATAACTTTGAATTATTTATTGGCCATATGTCTTCAGAGCAGTTATATATTCACAAATATTCTTGATACAAGTGCAGCTTTATGGCTGAGGCTCAAATGGGTGACACAAATCACAGTGGGTACCAGATCTGCAGTAGCTATCTTGTCATAAACCACCTAATAGTTCCCTTCTTGGTGTAACCCTTCATAAATAGAGCTGAAAGCATACCAAGAGCTCAACAATAGGGAACCTTGTGGGCAGCATGAATGTCGTCCCACAGGAAGAAACTGCTGCAGTTTCAGGTCGTCTCCTGCATCCCACCCCTGAGGACAGCTATCAAGAGTATTTTTGAATGGGAAATGATGCCACCAAAGGGAAGGCTGTGCAGTAAAGCAGTTCTGAGTTTTAGGGTTGTTATTTGCCAGTTACTGCCCAAAACACTAGTAATGCCAAGTATTTATGCCTTTTGTCTTGTTAAAACATTAAATTTAACAGATAGAAAATTGCCCTAAGCCTCCCAATCTAATTAAGCAACATTTTAGATCTTTGTGGTTCTGTCGGTTGCAGTACTGTAGGTCTTTTATGTTCATTGTCAAAGAAAATGTACTGAGCCTTGGCACTGGATTCCAGAAAGCAGCTTGGATTGCTGGGAAGTGATTGGTATTTTAAGCATTACAAATTTAGAATTTTTAAAACGTTTTGGATATTTTAAGCTGTTGCATATTATGAACGTGAACCCTGCAGTCTCACGTCTTCCATCTGGAGATGCAGCTTAGAGATGAAGCTCTGTATTTAGGATTTTCTAAACCGCTGCATTCATTTGGGGATCTCCAAATAACATGAAGACACGTGAAAATAGATTTCTAGCTTTCAGCCTCTAAAAGAGGCAAGGGGTTCTGAAGGCATATGGTGGAACATCACTAAGTACGAGTAGTGAATACTTCTCCGTTACAACAGAAATTGCTAAGCACCAGAATGTCCTATCTCCAGCTACACAGAAACAGTGAGGTGATTTGTAGCAGAAAGCACTGGTAATCTAAGTACACAGAATATTGTTCCCAGAGGACATGCTAATTGATAGCATGTTGCTAGCTAAATTTTCAGTCCTTTCAACTGTGACTCTTAGACCAGGGGTCAGTTATAATGCTTTGCTTCTCTTGCCTTCCAATTATTCTTGAAATGTTTGTCGTCTCTGCCCTACTCAAAATTTATTGGTCTAGACCCCATATGAAGTAAATAACTATTGTAAACCATAGATACAGTTTCTGAACTGACAGAATAGCTCTATCAAAGGAAATCCTATCAGCTCTGCTACTGTATGTTTATAGTCTTCATTTACTGAGTGTATTTTGTATACTTAGGGATGGTTCTGTGTGTTATTTGAAGTTGAAACTAGTGTAACCAGAACTGTCAGATCTAAAACTTTTAGGCATGTCTTGACAGTAAAGCAGCTCTTTGTTTCTGATATTTGCCCCAGATGAGTATAGAGGGACTGCAGCTGCTGTTGTGTCTTGCTTAGTGAACTATAAATTGGGAACCAATCTTCTGTGCTACTGGTGCTGCCGTGAGCACTGGTGAATTCAGAGAAGTCAACCTGACTACAGCCTAATATCAAGGAAAATTGTTCTGTTATATTTATTGATGGGCCCTGCCCACAGAAGGGATGCTTAGTAAGAAAAAATAAAACAAAAAATTCTTGACACGGAATGAAAGTATAGTAGTCAAATGTAAGTTATAACCATTAGCTGACATATTAATGTTAACCATAGGGCAAGAAAAGTTGACTTTAAGACCAGTTAGGGTTCCCGTTTGCCCTCCCAATTTACCAACACCTTTCAGGTGTGGGGAAAACTAGAAGAAAGCAGCCTATTCTTAAGGTAGTTATTTCAGGGACAATTAGAAATCTCTCATTCTCACTGAGAACTTTTTCTACTCAGTATGCCCCCTAAATCTTATGACTTTTTAACAGCACTGTAACACAACATATGCTCATTATGCTAACTGTGTTTTCTGGTCTAAATCTTTCCAGAACTCAGGTTTCCTTACAGCTCAAAGAGCATTTAATTCTATTTTTAATTTTGCATTATTCTACATCAGATCTATCATTTCTTTTTCTGAGTAGGTTTCTTCTTTAACTTCTTTTAACCCTTTCAGGCATCTAAAATGCATTCTAATTTACCTGGTACTTTTTCTAAACAAGCTGTATTTCAACAGAACAGGATTTTATCCTGTTTACTCCAGTACTTTCTGCCAAGCCAATTCTTTGACCTAAAAACAAAATTGCAAATTTTAACACTGGAGAGAACTGTAACTAAATTTACAGACCCTTACTCTGCTTCCTTCTCCTCAGAAAGCGATTCAGGAATCACGCTGGCATTTCTGCTAGTCTGGTCTCTGTGCCTGACACAAAAGGCACTGGTCACAGTTCATTAACAAGCAGTGGATGAGTTGGATGCTAAATTCAAAACTGTGTTTAGTTTTTATATATTAGAGACTTTCTAATTGTTGAACTAGTATAAGAAAATAAGGGTTATTTCTGTAGATTTGTATCAGAGGTGGATTAAGCAAATCCTAAAAATAAATGCGGCAGAAAACTGTTTTCAGAGTTTGTTAAACTAATGACAAAGATAAAGATAAGCTTTTATCTACCACCCACAATGAGATAGAGTGGAGGGATAGGAATAAAAAATTATTGCTGGGTAGCCACTGAATACTTGGTGAACATTCCTTGCAAACACCTGCTCCAGTCCCTACTACCTATCTGTATGTCAGTTTGGTACCCTTGCTTCTCCTTCAGCTTGGAGAAGAATAGTAATTAGATTTCTTACTGGTTCTTATAAAGGTTATATTATTTCTATATTGGGAAACTATTTAACAGTCCCTTTTTCTTTCCAGTGCTTCTGTACTTCCTTGACCAAATTCTAGTGGACAGGGTAAAGAGTTTTCACAGCTTTCAAAAAGGATATGCAGGTGATGTTTATCTATACAAAAAATTTCAAGTCAGGATGGTACTTTTGCTTAAAACAGAAAGAAGGATTAACAGTGCCAGTTGTACCACACTGATCATTCTGCTGCTTCTCCAGCATGATGAAAAATGTTTCTTTCTATAGACTTACACGGGTATATAATATTAAATGTCTTTGAGTTACATCTTAATTGATTACTTTCTGCATCTTAATTTCTTCTCAAGGAAAATCTCATTTATTCACAACACCTTTTTCTTCCTGTAATTTTTTTTCTTAGCCCATGAATGTAGCACAATGTATTTTCCTTTTTAAAAAATTCAAAGCATTTAGGATTAGAGCAAAGATTTTTCAGTAAATTGTGGAAGTTTAAGAAAAGTTCTGTAGGGGAGGTTAAATCTTGTATGCTGCCTTTTGTCCCTGGCAAGGTGCGGCGTGTCTATGGCTTGTGTGGCAGTATCAAAAGATGTTCAGCAGTTGTAACAAGCAGAACAGCACAAAGATCCTTGGTTTTGATATAGAGATGCAACACATGTATCAAATGAATTTTAGAAGGGAGCAATATGCTGAAGGAAATACACTCAAGCATCAGAAAGAAAACGCATGGCAACTGCAGAAGATTTCTAATACGATGTTGGGGAATCAATAACCAGCATACAAACTGTTTTATTCTGTTCTTCCTCCTTCTGTGTATTTGACCAGCATGAGAAGAAACAGCTTCTTATATCTGGAAAAAAAGATTTCTTTTCATTCACTGAGTCAAAGGGCTTCTTCTTGTCCAGTGGCCTCCTTCCTATTTGCCGCACTACCATGTGCCACGTACTACTGCACAGAAGACAATCAGGAACAATCTAAAAAAGTTATTTAAAAATCATACCTGAAAATACATGGAGGTCAGATGTTCCTTAAAATACTTTCATGGAATGAATTGTAATTTCCCTTAGGTGATAATTAATTATAGAGCTACATGGCGATTTTATCAGCTGCTAATTAAGAAAAATAAAACAGGCCAGGAAAAAAAATATTCCAGAGTTCAAGGTTGTTTTTAAGAGGGAAAGAGGATTAATTTTTCTTGACATTATACAGGAAAAGGTAGGTCGCTATACTGTGTTAGAGCTTGCAGAGAAGTGGATTGAACTGAACAATTTCTGTTCCCACACATCTTTTTAACTATATGGTTTTCCTAAAAGCGTTGAAAGAAAGCCAAAATGACAGAACTGTAATTTTCCCCTGGTGTAAGTGTATGAACTTGAACCTAGATGTGGAAGCACATGCTAGCACCAGACACCTACACCTTGTCTTGGCAAGTTTTAGGTTGGTAAAGCTCTCCAGGCTTCCTCATGGAATAGCTCCTTGCAAACTAGTAGTAAGTAGATGATCTATAAAAATGAAAACATGTAAGATAAGATTGGGCTGTGAGTATGCCAAACCAACAAAAGCATAGATGAAGTGGAGAAGGCTTGCAGATTATTAAGGGAGAGCAAAGATGAAACACACCAGTGCAGGAAGGTGCTACGATGAGCAAAAGCAGCCAATTGTAACAGGAGTTTGAAGCAAATACATAGAGATCCTCTAGATGAGAATTTCTGAGAACAAACTATCTCACTGTACTTTTCAGATGTGTTTAAAACAGTGATCAGTAAGCAACAAAATGCACAGAAGCTGCATTAAAAGAACATAGATGAGTCTTCTCTACCTCTACTGCGTAAAGAAATCTGTCTCCCTGGAATTTATTCCAAACAATATTTGCAAATGTTTAGAGAATGAAGGCTCCAGAAACATGGGTTTCACACAACTACATATATTAAGCTTAATGTGTATATGTGTATAAGAATTGTTGGAGGGGGTGGGGGGGATGTTGTTGGTGGCTGAGTAGTTGGTCAAGTGTCTAGCACTGGAACCTTCTTTCTCCTGGTTATTCTAAACTTTAGTCTCCTTGGCAATACACCCCATCATGGCTTTTATTCCACTCACAGCCTGGCTTCAGCACACTGCTAGTAGTGCTATTGGTTTAAATTCTGGGAAAAAATAGGTCTAGCAGTTATTACGCTGGAATATTAGCTGGAATTACACTCTTCCTTTTCTGTGTCATGGCATATTTGCTTCCTCTCTTTTCTGTCCTTACCTTTGTTCCTTTCTAGGATTTCCCAGACTTTCTGAATTATTATAGCACATTTTATTTTAATTATGTTAAAGCAAGCTAACACTGTTATTGGACAGAAAGCTTTTACTGTTTATGGAAACTTTCCTCAGAATCCACTTGTTATCAGTTCCAAAGCAGTTAGCTGGCAGTAGATGCAGAGCACCAGCCATGCTGGAAAGTTAAAACCCCAGGCTTTATGGACAAAATAAGTTTTCCCATATATAAGGAAAAGTAATATCTACATGAAAATAAAAAAAAATGAATTCAAGATTTTAACTTGACCTAAAATATCTTAGGTTAGTTCTATGATGTGATGTAACTAGATAGCTTGCTACGTTTGTCAGCAGTATTACAAAGTAGCTGCAGGATTTGAGTGACACTGTCCTTTGGCCAGTCAGAAATCAGTTTAGATCATCAGGAGTAATTTTCAGCAGCTAATGTTGTCTACACTATTTCAGTTTCCTTCTGCGTTCAGGCCTGAGCACAGCAGCAGCTTGAGTACAGACAGAGAAAATAATGAGTAGTTTTTTATTTCAGGTAGACTTTCTGGGAAGTTTTAGTTCTTTTCTACCCTCCAACATTAGGAACTGCAGAAAATCTCTCATTCTCCCTCCTCCTCTGCCTCCCTAGCCATTACCTGTAGGAAGCCTGCTCTACCACCTTTGGGAACCTTGGAAACCATCTCTTTATCATGGTGATCCCTGAATATTCCTTTGCCTTAAAAGGATCTGGTAGCTCACCCACCTCAATAAGGTTGACCCAAATATTCTGATGCCCAGGAAAAACCTTGGCAAGGAACACTGCTCCCTCTGATCCTGATCACAGCTTGGTCACTACAGACCTGCAGTCACTGCAGACAAGTAGAGAGGAGATGCGAGATGACAGTTTGGACAATGACTGATGACCTAATGAGCCTGCAGGCTGAACAACTTCAAGTCTAAGTCATCTCTGATCTAGTGCAGAGCTTCTCTACCCCTGCACATCTGAGAAATGGTATGTGCTGTCCTAACATATCTGTACAAGCATCTCAACTTTTCATATCATCGTTCTAGGCAAATACTGCTCTATTTTTATTTTTGACAGAAGGAAATCCTCATGAACAGCAACCTGGTCTTAAAATTCTTTGTAAAAGAAAACTCAGGCTTTTAATAGTAAAATATGTTAGCGTTTATCTGAGACTTGGCATAGGGATGTTTCATTCTTAAATGACTGTAATTGCTTCTAAATGGCTAATTTTCATAAATCGATTTGAAAATATCACAGTTATCTTCTGGTGACAACTCTTTTCCAAAAGCCTGTCCCATATCTTTGAGAGGAATGAAGCACATCAGCAGAAAACAGATGGCAGATAGTGGCATGTGCTGCGCTCGGTGTTATGCTATTACCAGTGTCTGACTGTCCTTACTCACGAGCTGATCGTATCAAAAGTCACATAATTTACAGACTTCTGTGCCTGCAACGATGATCCTTTCTCATTTCGATATCAGAGCTGTGTTCCAACGCAGTGTTTGATTCCCATTCTTTTTAAGCATTGCATAAAGAGGAATGGGCTGTGTATCTAGAGCAGCTTTCAGTCTGCCCCCCCATTTAGGTGCCTTTATCAACTGTGAAGATATGTATAGTGCAAAGAAAGTGGAAAAAAAAAAAATCAACCATGTAGTAAGCAATTTAGATAAATTATTATTGTATTAATCTGAAAAGCTGGATTTCTCCCACTGCCTCTTTCTAATTAAACAATACAGAGCATATTCTTTGAATAATAGTACGTCATACTTTGTGAAGGCATCTTTAGGCACCCAAGAAGTGAAATAATCCCCAAGATACATGTTAGCTAAAAACTGTTTACTGAACAAAAAGAAAATGTAAAAACAAAAAAAACCACCCCACACCCACTTAAAATATACATTTATAAATTGTGCCATTAAAGGAATTGGATGTGCTGAACGTGGTAACACTATTAGTAACATTTGCCTCTGAGCCTAAACTATTTTTTTGTCTCCTTACTCCTGATAGCTGAGTAGAGAACTATCATCTACTCCCAGCTCTCTCACTTCAAGACCCAAGCATCCATAATTGTAAAATGATCTAATGATATGCATTTCTCTAACAATAAAATAGTATGCAGCACTTTCTTTACATATGGCTAGATCTTGATCTCCTATCACCATTTCATTATTTTTTTCCACTACAGCATTCTTCACCTTTGCATTACCCTTCAATTTCTTGCCTGCGAGCCACTAGCCTCCAGACTTACTCAGAGCAGTGTTGATAAATATTTATCATCAATATTTATACAACCTTCTATTTATGTGACAGTTCTTACCATGAGTCCAGAGTGATGACACCCTGAAATAAGGATTTTCAGTGAAAATGATACAGCTCTTTTGAAAGAGAAAACCCGGATTTGTATGTAGTTACAAGTATTCCATGAGCGTAGGGAGGAGTTTAATGTGCTCTTGAAGGCCTGATTCCACCCACAGCTCAGGTTTATTTGTACAAATGTGGCAAAACATGATACGATGGGACTTAGTTTACTCCACACCCATGGAGCAGAAAGAATAAAACATCAGAGCACTCTAATAAGATGCTGACTGATGTGTCCATAAGAAGTAGGGAAGTTGGTTACTGGAAGGATGGGTGTTCTTAATGAACCCACCCTTCCATACTAAAATTGTTGTGATAACTCCAGGATGAGAAAATGAAGCCTTTCAACTGCCCTTGTCTTTTACAGTGACTGTACTCTTGCAAATAAATGTGACATTTATCTATGTCAATTGAATTCTACCTCCCTGTTGATAAAACGATGTAGCCTGATGGTTGCCTGCACTGAGCAGTACACATTAGAATGCTGCAGCAGATTCCCACTAAGTGACTATGATTTCCTGTCATTCTGCTTGAGCGCTTTGGATGAGAAACTGCCTCAATCTACTGTTACAGTGAGGAGTATCTGAAGTAACTCCACCAATTCAACACAGAGTTGTTCCAGAGATACACTGGTGTCACAAAAAAGTAGAATGTCACCCAAAGACTTTCAAGAACATTTCAAGGAGCTTGGTTAGCCATGAAAAATCCTCTGCCCTTATGGGCAACTAGCAGAGATTGAGTGGAAACAGTTTGTGCTAAACCTTTCCTGAATTGTGATTTTCTTAGAATCCCACGATTTTTCTCAGGGCAAGCTAAAGACAGAAATAACAAAATGATGTATATTTAACATCAGACAGTACTCCCTTGATTTAGAGTTTGACTCATCGTCATAACATTGTAGCAGAACTCACTACACCTGTCTGCAGTGTGAAATACTGAGGCTTGAAGAGCAGCCTTCCATTTGTAGCAATAACTAGTCCTTAACCTTCACAAATGCATAGTCCTACGCACATAACTCCCTCTGGGGTTTAAATCAACTTCTCCCTGAGAATTAGATGGTTAAACAGTACTAAAGCATGCTATAATCTTCTCTGGCATCCCCTCAAATGAGTCTGAATGACGGAGTGGGGCGGCAATACCAGCTTGCGTAGCTGATCAATGAACGAACATGAACAGCGGGTTCTTAATCCTCAACGAGCTTCTCTCTTCCATGGCCTCTGCTTAGGAAGATCCTGAGACTGATGTGTTCAAGGGTGGTGTGTCCAATTTCTGTTCACAGACACATTCCAAATTCACAGGAGGCCTGTCTGTAGACGGGCACAGCAGAGGTAGTTGTTCTGAGAGAGTTGGGCTTGTTCAGCCTGGAGAGGGCCAGGCTCTGGGGAGACCTCATTGCGGTGTACCAATACTGAAAGGGGTCTTACAGGAAGGCGGGAGAGGGTCTGTTTGTCAGGGAGGGCAGTGAAAGGTCAAGGGGTAATGGCTCCAAGCTGAAAGAGACTAGGTTTAGATTAGCTGTTAGGAAGAAAGTCTTTACTATGAGGGTGGTGAGGCACTGGAACAGGTTACCCAGACAGGCTGTGGAAGGCCCATCCTTGGAAGTGTTTAAGGCCAGATTGGGTGGGGCTTTGGGCAACCTGGTCTAGTGAAGGGTGTCCCTGCCCATGGCAGGGGGTTGGAACTGGATGATCTCTGAGGTCCCTCCCATTCAATGTTCTCCCTCACTTCTGCCTAAGACTTTCTAATGTACATCATAGGAAAAAATGTGATTGTTGGTATGAGCCCACAACATGGTATATGGCTCCTGTACCATCCATGCTTGCAAAACATGTTTTATCATAGTCAGAAGGGGGTTAATTAGGAAGATAGTTCTACATTTAATGTATATTTTCAACATCTACAGTACAGTTTGTCAATATTCTACCCAGATTCTTGTGAAGATTTAAAAAAGAAAAGAAAATATTGTAATGCTCTGATAAATATTTGAAACAAAATTGGTCCAAGTGATTCATAATGTACCTGGACCATATGCTGTATGGCCCTACCTCAGTCCTGGCAACAGTCCTGAACTACATGACCTTGAGGTCAGTGCAAAACTTCCCTCTTTAGCCACATTGTAAGAGTGAAAATAGTACACTCTTATTTCAAGTAACAGGGTGTGTGTCAAGTGACACAAAGCAAAACCTTAAGGAAAGAATATAATTTTGAACTTCTATGTTAGCATTGCAACTGCCTGTGAATGATTCCTGTGTGCTAGACATTAGCACTTTTCAAAGATGGGTCACATCTCTTTCTTCCAGTGAGACACACACAACACAATGTCCTCAGTTTGCTGTTTGTGTGCTTCACTTAATAACATAGCCAGTATGGGAATGAGATTTTCAAATCTTGGTATCCCTATCAATTTTTTTCATGTGTGCACCAAGCAGATGATAATTTCTGCCTTTTGCTAATCTGGATTTGAAATGAGCCAGTAATCTAAAGAAGAAAATCTTTTTAATCTCCTGAGCTGTTCAATCCCACCTGCATTTCATTATTGAAAATATTTTCTACATTTTTCTTTTAAAAAATAGAAAGGCTAGGGAAAAATGACTCTGGAATTGTCTGAATGAAATACTATCCTGATAACAGAGCTTCTCTCACAAATATTAGTTCCACTTCTATTGCTTTATAATAAATGGTTGCAGCTGTTGCCATGGCAATTTTCATTTTTAAAAATGTATCCAAGTCAAGACAAAAAATGCAGCTGTTATCATGAGAAAGTCTAAAATAAATCCAGATGTGAATCATATGCTTTAGTGTTGGCAGTAATTATGTCAGAAACAAAACATGTAAAATTTTTTGTCTTCTTGATACACGTACTGGGGCTGAGGAAGGGGATTTAGGGATATTCTGGGTTGTAGGTTCCTGATCCAAATATAGCAAATGAACAGAATGAAATTTCACCTCAGGGGAAGGCACTTCACTTGCTACAGAAGCTGGTTAGCCTTGCATAGGGAATGGCAGTAATATTCCTGCAGGAGTGAGGGAGGCCTGAAGCTCTCCTCATTTACCTTCCTGGTAATATGAGAACCTTTTGCTTTTGCATTTTATAAAAAGAAAAATCTGAGCTATGGTAGAAATTTCAAAGTTGCAATCTTACCAGTTTTGTGAGTCCTTATCACTCTGTAGCCTGAAGTTCTTTAAAACCACTGCTATACTTTAATGTTAGACACAGAACATGAAAACAAATGCACTGCAAAGAACGTGTCATTCAAGAGGTCCCAGTACAGGTAGTATTAGCCATCCACTGGAAGAAATGCACTGTGTTGGGAAGGTATAGTCCATTTAAGTCACTTTAGAGAAAAAACTAAAGAGAGAATTTCTGATGATAGAGGAATAGCTTGACTTCTTTCAAAGTGAAAGAGTCTGGAGTTCTGTCTCTAGTAAACACTGACTGCAAAGCAAGTAGAAGCCCAAAGCAGGAACACAAGACGTGTTCAGAGGCAGACTGGGGAGCCGGACAGAGCATGGGACTTGGGCAGGATGGATTGAAAGGTGGCTTTGCATCCATCAAGATGCTGCAAATACTCTGGCTGAAGCCTATTCTAATCGTAGCTGCCTCACTGCTTCCTGACAGCAGCTTAGGGCTGCTGAGAACACCACAGATGTGGCTGCTGAACCTGTTGGAAATTGTTTTGCTCAAGCATTAAGTCAGTGGTGATTAAAGCACCTGCAAATACCCTTTAGTCTGGAGGATTGCTTAACTTCCTTCGTGGTAAAATAAAAGAGGAGAAATCATTAGTTTGGCAGTGAAGTTTGCATGCACAGAATTTCAGTCCTAAACTCTAAAGCAATCACAGTTCATGTTAGTAAAAATCATTTTACAGCAACAGTCGTGAACTATTCCTCAATGGTAAGTATCAAAGAGTTAAGCAAGGTCTCCCTTTGTTTAAAATTAAGGTATCTGCTATTACTTGTGGCTTTAGTCCAATGCACTGTGGAAAATCTTACAGAAATGATAGGTGGCCAAACAAACCATTTTTCCTTCTGGATTTGTGAAGACTCCATTGATTTATTGATAAACATTTAGTATAATGCACTAATTTCTACCACTTAGCTTTAAAATAAATACTTTTCCCAGACAGGCAGTTCTGTGAGGCTTAAACAGAGCTATTAATAAAATGGAAATAATTCTGACTAGCTTCATTACCCTCATAATTACTAGAATGAAGGAGTCTTGCATCACAAACTTTTGCATTCACCTCCCCCTAAGATGAATGATGAAAGCACTCTCCTAGCTATGGGCTAAGTCCTACTAACTCTAGGAACAGAATGTAAAACCGTGGAGATCTGAAAAAGATGGTTTAGAATTATCCTTAACGTTGTTCTGTAGGAAGACAAATACCATAATAAACATAGACTATTAAATGGTCAAGGATGCTGAAATATTTTCTTCAGGAGTATTATCATCTAGCTGTAACCCTTTCCCAGTGTGTCTGGGGCAAAGAACAGCGCCTTGCTGGGAACTCTGTTATTCTCATCTCTGACTATCGTTTCTGGCTGTGCTTGCTAGAGATCACTAGAACAATGTAGAAAGGCAGAACTGTTTGATTTCTTTTAATTGAGTATAAATATGCAATGAATAGGGGTACATGATGAAAATGCTGCCTGTTTAAAATGACTTCCCTTTTGTGAGACTTTGTGACAGAGAAATTGCTAAGGGGGAAACGTGAATATCTATATATCTATTTATTCAGTATATTTATGAGATGCTAGGTGTTCAAAGTTTTAATCATACTTAAACCTTCCTTTTAAAAATCCAAATTCTAATGCTACCAGCTCTCCCCAGAAATGCACTGAAATTTCATTTCAGATAATACACACATATGTTTATGTAGTTTATTATAATTAACAATTCTTAGGGAACATCAGAGAAGGAAACACACTAAGAGGAAACCGATAACAAGTCTAGATATTTTCCTTTGGTACAATGGTCTTTACAGCAAATGTCCTGAAGTCCCATTTTGCTAACCACAGTTGCAGTGAAGGATAATGCTGTCCTGTCCCAGGGTCACCTGCTCCACTGCTGCCCTGAGTGCCTCCTGTCTTTCAGTCTGGCTCATACCTGCAGTGTGCCAGGCAATGCCCTAATTATATTTGGGTGTTGTTTTTTCTTGGTTTGTGGCTTTACCAAAAAGACACGATTCAGACTACACATCCATGTTGCATTTGCACAAGCCTTAATGAAGGCTTTTTTTATTTTTTTTTAATTTAGTCATTTAGCAGAACTAGTACAGAGAGAATACATTTGTGCTTATCTTGGACAGAAACCTTCCAACCACATAATTACAAAGCTTTCTCTCTGCACCACTTTGAAATTCAGACTTGTCACTTCTAAGGGGCGGAAAGAGGAAATTACCCATCTGTTACTCATGTGTCTTTCACCCTCGTGAATACGTTCAAAAATGGAGCAATTTTTTCAAGGTGCTCACTCAGTGCTTATAATACTTGAGGGGTGGGTGCCAGGATGTTGGAGTGAGTTCTTTTTTCACTGGTTCCCAGCTACAGGACAAGAGGCAGTGGCCACAAACTTGAATATAGGAAGTTTCACCCAAACAACTTTACTGTGACGGTCGCAAAGCACTGGGACAGGCTGCCCAGAGAGGTGGTGGAGTCTCTGGAGACATTCAAAACCTGCCTGGATGCTGTCCTGTGCTCTAAGTGATCCTGCTCTGGCAGGGGCTTGGGCTGAATGATCTCCAGAGGCCCCTTCCAACCCCTATCATACTGTGATTCCGTTTCTGAAATGTTTAGTTGATGTCTCATCAGAGATCTGATAAACTTCATCAGCTAAAAATCTAATATTTCATTTGTATTAGGTATGTACCATCTAAAACTTAAATATTTTTTCCTGGCAATTGCTGCTCCCCAAACTCTGCCATCTACTGCTTCATCAGCCTTCAGAACTGACCAGCAGCATCACTCTCAATTGTCAGTATCTCCTCTGTAATAAGGAGGTTTGGGCTAAGTGTCTACAATCCTATCTTATCTTTAGAAATAATTTTCCATCTCAGATGGGAGACAAAAGGACTGGTGATGGCAGCAGAAGTGGTGGAGCAGGTTATGTGATTCAGGTGAACAGGTAGATCGAGGCAGAGATGGTGGCCCTTGTCTACTGAAAAGGTAAAGGAGATAGAAGGAAGAAGATTGAGTCCGAAACAAAAGCAGGCAGAAACAGGGAGAGAGTGGAGATCTATAACCATTGAAATAAATTCAAAGAATAGTAATTTACTAAGTCTCACCACTTAAGTAACTATGAAATGCAGCAGGTAGAGGTATGCAGTCTCTCCTCTGTGCCTGGCTCTCAAGGAAGGCAGCTGCATACTGCTGTTATCAAATATTCTCTTTGCTCAAGAGACAAAAGTATATTCTGAAAGCATTAAAGTTCCTAAGCCAAAAGGTGCAACATACACACTGAATTAATATCTTGGGTATGGAGGGAGGTTTCTGTGTATGAAAAAATAAACCTGAACATTACATTTGATTAAAATGTTTAGAAAAGTTGTCTCTTAACTCCTCTTCTGTAAAACATGAAAATATATTTGTGGCATTACTTGATAACGTTTGCGTTATTTTCTTGTGCTTTATGGGTGATTCCCCATGCAAACACAAGTATATGCATACATGTGCAAAGGAATTTTATGCAGAGTGATGTTGGTTCACTCTAACAGACACAGTAGCTTATGAATTTAAGCCTTAAAAGACTAAGGCTTGCAGCAGGAAGCAGTTTACCTGTTAGTAAAAAAGAAAAAAGGGCTTAGAGTAGGTTAGAACAATGAAATTAAAATTAAACTGTATAAAGAGCACATAGCTTCTGGAGGGGTTCACTAGAGACTTCAGTCTTTCCTAATGCACCGGGGTAGCCACTGGAAATACACAGTCCATTCTCCCACTGTGTGAACAGGTTCTTCTTTCATGTAATCACAACCTGGTCTCCAAGGAATAAAAGAATTTTGATGGGAGTTTATCGTGCTGTAACAAAACCTGTGTCTCTTTGAGATAGGTGTACTCTTCAGTAATGTATTTCTGGAAAGGATTTGAGCAGTGAATAGGAATTGGTAGGCACGCACTAAATGAAATGGCAAGTTGTACCTCACCTTTCCGATACATACCACTCTCCTGTCTCCTCTGCCAAGAAAACTTGAAAGATATGTTGAGCTACTATAAGTACCAGACAGACTCTTACATACAGTATCGCATCCAGAGAGGATGAAATGAGCTTTCTTTTGGAACACTTAAAGAGAAACAGTATCAATATGTTCATTTTAATCTAGAAGGGAGTTGTCTCTCTAAGTAGAATTAGACTTGATGTGTAATTATCTTGCTCTCAGAAAATCTGTCTTATTCACTGGAGAAAGGTTATTTGGATAAGAAAAACCATCTGGAAGAGCGCAAAAAACAAGCTGACTCGTACTAGGGTGTACTTCAGTTTTGAAGAGTTCCCAGTAGAAATCTTTGAAATGAAGAAGCTTTGGTGCCAATTCGGTCATTTGTACGGAAAATGTAGCTAAATAATTGCCTCTTAGATGTGATTTGCAAGCACTGCAAGCAGTGTTCTTAATTCTGGGCTTGCATTTCATATTTTTAAATGCTATCAGTTTGTTTGTGTATAAGTGGACAGAAATACCTGCAGCTAGTCTGATTTGATTGGATATGACAAGTGCAGACATTCCCAGCTGATTTGAGCTAAGCTACATTTTCATACATCCCTGAGGGTGATCTCCATAACAGTACTCACTGAAATCTATTCTGGCTTTGCAGGCTGCAACTGAAGGCTGCCTAGTCAAATAAATGGCATAAACAAACCAGAGCCAATTAGATAACTTCTAGCTAGAGAGACCTTTAGCATGTATTAACTAGAAGCTAAGTGGAATTGTAATGTGGAACTGATATCGGGAAAAGGGAGTGATGTGGATTACTTCCTGAAATTGTTCTGTTCCAAGTTTCCATTTTCATGCTGAGATTCCATCTCTAACAAAAGTTACTGAAACTCACAGTGTTAACAGTGCAGAAATTCCACAGTATTTCCCCCCTAATTCAAGCACAACACTGGTCTGTATAGTAAGGCTCAAGGAGAAAAAAGAAAGGAAGTTTTATTAAGCAAAGATGCCATAATTTTATGTGGGATTTCCTCTATTTTGGGAAAGAAGCTCTTTTAACGTTCATGCTAATAGCAAGTTTGGTTAGTTTCCCCGTGCTCACATCTCCTGTTCCAGATGGTCAGTGACGTGAAACTCTAATTATCGTCAACAAAATAAGCTGGGACTAAACCCTTCCTCAAAGGTAAAAAGAGCAGATGGACAACCATAATTTCATTATTATAAAAATAATAGATGGAAAGGATTTCTCATCCACCTTTTAAAATCACTCGCTGCACAATTAACTCCTTGCTGTATTAATTTCTCAGTTATGCTGCCTGACTGGTTGAATGGCTGCTTGGTACATAAGCCTTTCTAACAGTATTGGGAATAGCAGCTAAATTCATCTTGTCTAAGGAGAACCAGTAAGTGAAATGTTTGGGCTGAACTTTCATACAGCAGTCTGCTTTCCTACAGGGTTTCAGGTAATTCTATTTTATTCCTCTCTGTAGTGTTGCAGTCATCCTTCCCCAGGAATCTATGTGGGAATAAAATCACAAATAATATTTGTCTGGGATGAGGCTGTGGCTGACGCCAAAGATGCAGCTGGTCTTGTGTCTAGAACTGTAGTGCACAGGTATTGAAAGCCCTAAATCTCTGCCAAGGATTCAAGGTCATGCAAGTCAGTACCATGGAGCAACTCTTCTAAACCTGTTTCGGACCAGTGCTGGTCTCACTTGATCTGTGAGTTCTAGGCCAGGTTTCGCAGAGGCAACCACCCATTTAAGCCTGCCGCTGCTCAGACTGAGTTAGTAGAAGCTATTAGAAGTTCCTCTAGTTCTACCAAATTAATTTACATGAAAGCTACTCCTTGTCTTTCTGGCAGAATCTCATTCCTTTTCTGAAATCAGATTTGTCACCTGATTGCTGTGCACCACTCTTTAGAACTGGCTCTCCTAATTCCTATACTTTTCAGGGTTGCTTTACCCTTCAGGTGCACATTTTACTGTGCTCCTTAAGGATTTCAGTCATTCCTAGCAAAACAATGTTAAAGTGCAAAGTTGCACCAGAGAAAAATAATCAGGTTTTCCTCTTCATCCCTATGAGTAAAAGAAGCTTTTCTTCCCTGTAAAGAGTCTGAGCTACAGGTTTATGTGTCACTGTCATGATCTGTATTTACACAGTATGCCAGATGTTGATTTCTCACCATGTCTTGTCTTTTCTCACTCTTGCTTCTTTTTCTACCTTCTTTTTTCTACCTGCTTCTTTTTACCTTCATAATCTCCACTTGTTTCTTTCATCAGTTCAATTTCTTACTTCCACATTCATCCCCACTTCACCACTTCTTCCTATCCTTAGAAATCTAGATGCTGCTTACTTATGTAAGCAGGAAAAATTTGCATGTGTTCATCCTTTTTACCTTTTTACCATGTCTGATGGCACAGGTGTTTGGATATGTCTCTTTGCTTGCTTGGCTGGCAAAGTGTTTCTGTGCATACTTTCTACAACAATTGGCCAGGAATGAGACTTAAGCACTTTTTCCAAAGAAGTCCATAGCTGAATGGCTTTATGGGTAGGTAAAGTGAAGCTATTAATTGTGTGTGCAGAAGGGCCTGCTTCTGAATAGAAAGGGGTTTTTATGCTCTAGCTTACATACTGATATGCCTATAATGTGTGAACAGCATCTTGTCTGCACAAGTTGGAAATAGAACTTAAATTAGTTTCTTTATCACTCCATTGGCTGAAACACTATAGTAAAAGACAATAATACATGATTAAATACCTAAAAATACAAGGGCAATAGAGAAAGAAGCTTTTTTTTTTTTCATGTGATGACTCAATACTGAAGCAATCATATTTTTTTCTATTTGCTAACAGTGCCTAAAAAATCTCAGCAGGAGGTATGGGATACAGGCTGACAGAATTCACCATATTCCTAAGACTGAATAAATTCTCAGTTACCTACAGATAAGAAGGAAACTGGAACAGTTTTAGGCAATAGAAAGAGTTCTGGACAATAGAAAATTTATTGTTGCTTAATTAACTGAACATAATACAAAAAGTTTTGAGATAGTACATACAGAAGTCCATGGCATCACTTTAAAAGGCCACTTTCTGACTAAAAATGCAGATTAGGGAAAATGTATGATATGAGAATATTCAGCACTTCCTTTGCAACATTTCATATTCAGTGGGTTCAGGGATCAAAGCATGGCAAAATCTATACAGAATAATTCTCAAAAAACGGAAGGGCAAAGGATCCAAATTAGAGACAGTCTGTGACAAAAGAAGAAAGCTTAAAATAATTGTAAAGGGAGCCTCACATCTACTGAGATATGCATCAAGGAGACACCCATCAAAGTTTTCAAAGCTGGTATTATTTCCTAGAATCCCAGTTCCCAATTTCATTATTCAGCAGCATGGTTACAATACCTATTCATGTCCTTTATAGAACTGCTGATTTTAATATATAATAAACTAGAAATTGTGAAAAGTAGGAAAGTAACACAGGTCCTGGATAGTTACCTCATCAGGCCGATGACCAAGTGAAGTGAAACATAAACTGAGTATTTCTATCTATATTTGCTGTTTGTCAAATGTCTGTTTCTTCAGTCTGATTACAATTTACTCCAGTAAATTTTACTTCCTTTAAGTTCAGTGACATAACAGATTAAAATCATAGAAGTAATAAAAAGACAGGTAAACAAAAAAGTAAAACCAGAAAGGTGTCCGTGAGCATCAGCAGAAATATGCATCTCACCAGTTTATAGTCATATCAGCAAGAAGTGATGCAGTAACAGGGTCTATTGCACCTCCAAGTCTTATGTAGTTCTAAGAATTTAGCCTTTCAGTGCTGGTCCTACACTTGTGCAAGGGAGCCTTATAATACGACTGTGTACAAATCTGGGTCTTCCATTGCTAATACACGTGACTGATCCTTGTGGACACATACAATAGATACTTTACAAAAGAGGTAGGATATCCATTTCGAAGCAATCCAGTATTTTTTGTTTAGTTTCCTGTTCACCTTTTCCTGAACTTCCAAGTTTATCACCTCTTCCTTTAAATGCCAGGTACTTAAAGCCAAGCTTCACAAGAAATCTATGTTTGCAGTATTACTTTCCTCTGCCCAGAAAGATCTATGCTGCTAAGCATTCTAGGGCAATTAGCGTTTTTGCATGGGAGCTCTTAATTTCATATGTCACCTACTTTTTGTGTTCCCTGCTGTATGATCCTTGACCACACTTTTTATCTCCAGGAATCCCACTTCATTCATGTATCAACTGTTCTTGTTCTTGAAGGCTAGTAAAATCCATTCCTTGACACGTATCACACACCACAATGTCACATTTGCTGTGTCCCCTGGCTGCCACTCACTCGTATTGATACCCTGTGAAAGAAACTGATGTACGGTTATGTCCCTGCTGCCCAGGTCACTTCCACACTGTCACCTCTTGTAGGATGGGGATGAAACTCATCAGGCCCACCAAGCAAGGGTGCAGAGCCAGCAGAGAAATTAAGTTGTGTCTTTTGCATAATGATGATACAAACACTTCTAACGTTGACTACAATGGAAACATCTATAATATAATGTTCTTTTAGATAATTTGTTAGCAGGGAACATGTATCAGTATTCATTACTGCTTTCCACATCCTGCACTCACTGAGCACTCAGCATGAGAAAGATTAAATAGCTCTGCTAACTATACTGTCTCCATGCTAATGATCTGTTCAGCTACTTTTCAGTCACATCTCACAGTATTCAATGCTTTTTCTGCAACTTCTCCCACACTTTCTTCATCAAATTTTTCTGCAAAGGTGCAAAAACTATGCCAAGTCTAAACCTACAGCATGGGTACTCAAAATATATTCAGATGTTTTCTTCAACAAGTGATAGATTGTATGAAGACAGAACAATGAAAAAGGAATTAAAGTGAAATAACAAATTAATCTTATTTGCTCAAAAGTACCCATAAATTATTTATTTTCAACAAGATTTTACAGTCTTCATGACACACAACTCCAACTGAAGTTACTAGATATTTCTCAGTTTTGATCTCTAGAATGTGGCCCTCATCTAGTAAGTGCCTCAGTACAGAGAGAATCCATTGTATTTAGATTGGATATTAGAAAAAATTTCTTCACTGAAAGAGTGGTCAGGTATTCGAACAGGCTGCCCAGGGAGGTGATGGAGTCACCATCCCTGGAGGTGTTCAAAAAGTGTGTAGGCACAGCACTGCAGGCCATGGCTTAGCTGACATGGTGGTATTGGACAGATGGTTGGACTTGATGATCTTAGAGGTCTTTTCCAATCTTAAATATTCCATTATTTGTCTGTAACTTACAATCTACAAAAGCAAGCAATGATAAACATTCCTAGGTCTGAAATATATAAGACTGATCACCTTGAATGTTGTATCCACAGCATGACTGCCTATGCAGATTCGAAGCTGGACAAACTCCCTCTTTTTGAGGTTCAGAGAGCTGAATGGCAGAATTAATAGCTGAGAGATCAGCCTTTGGCGTGCTGGGACATTTGTAAGCTAAATTTGGTTGTTGACATTTTTGCAAAAAAGCTGAAGAAGTTGAAACCTATGAGCTAGAGGATACAAACAGTGGTAAAAAAGCTATCATCTGGAATCTTTTATGGAAATATTTGCTACATCACAGACCAAGATCCAAGAAAGCAAAAGTCATTCTATGCAGTATATGCTATGATACAGCAATGAAGAAACATAATCCTAAATGGTATTCTTTCATTCTGTAAGCAGCAGAATAAACTCAGGTAAACATCATGGTGATGAAATACAGAGGATTTGAAGAGCTGAGAATGATTTCTTTGTTTTAATGTTAGCATATATAAAGTACTTTTACAGATAAAGCTTATACTCTAAATAGACAGAGAAAGTGATATGGGTGCCAAGTTAAATTCCTGGAAAACAACGTATGCAGTATTTGTGGCATAATTAGTCATAGAGGTTTTTCTGGGTAAAAGCAGACATATTTAGTCATCTAATACGTATTGTCTTATAGGGCTCTGTTGTTATTTTTTTCTTAAATATATTGAATCCTTGATATAAGGCTCCAAAAGTTACTCCTTTTGAATATTTAAATCCTTACATCTACAGTGCCCTTGCTTACAGAGGCCTTTGTGTGTGTGAGCTCTCTGAGAGGCACAACAGCTCGTCATCGTTTCTGCAGCCGCTACCGTGGGTTTGACGCGGTGACCCCTCCTGCGTGGGGTGTCTCACTGCAACACAGGGTGAATGAAATCTCGCAAGTTTCACAGACACCCAGGTGTTTGGTAGAGCAAGATGGTCTATAGGAGAGTTGCTAATTTGGCCTGGAGAACTTGTGTGCTTGATCAGTGTTTTCTGAGGGCAGCTGGCCACAGTGTCTGTACAGACTGTTGCAGCACCGCACAGCTCGTGACTCATTAAATCCATATGAAAGCTGTAGGGGCAGCTGGTCCTGCTGCTATACTTAAACTAAATGATAAAGAGCACAGGAAAAGTAGAGGTTGGAGGGAGAAGCTGAAGAAAAAGAGAGATGTCAATACAAAGCCTCATGTGCTACCTTCACCTTGCCTAATTGCCACAGCCAGCCATAAGGGCCTGCCTTCCCTCTTTACTTGTCCTCCCTTTCCTGCAGTGAGTCACTCCTGCTGACATTAACTCTGGTTATTCTCTAAGTTGATGAAAGACACTGCGTATTCTCTTATTCTGTTTTCTGTTTTTCATTACAACATGTACAAAATTACTTCTTATTGCTTTTTCAGATTTGTAAACATTATTTTCACACCTTTTTTAATAGTCCCCTGTTACTGTAATTATGAACATGTTGTGTTTGCACCATCCTGAAAAGTGGTATGTGTTACTGAGAAAAAAACCTAGCAGTTCTTTTGTAGCAACAGAAAAATAATATTCTTCATTTAAACTCAGTTTGGTTTACTGGGGTGTTAATGCACTGAAGCTGAGATTATTAACAGTATAAATTTACTTAAAAGGCTTCAGGAAGGAAGATCATGTTAGGCTGCAGAAACATTGTACTCATGAAAAAGCTGATTATTTAAGCCAGAAATTAATGAAATGTGAAACTGATGATGTTGTATATTCTCCTCAGTATCCAAAAATTTATTAGAGAACTCAAGGTAGTAGTCACACTGAATATATAGGAAAAGACACCTGTTTCCCAGTGACAAGATTTTCTGCAGTAAAACAGAATTGTAACCTCCCATGTGCAGCAAAGAAAACATGAGAAGGAGTTAGGCAGCATTTGCATCAGGTGCCCTTCCTATAGATTTCTGTGTCCGTGTGCAGGCAGAGGGTCACAACCAAGACTAGAGTACTGGCAAGAGCAGAGGTTTCAAACTCATGAATCATGTACTATCTTGACTTTTCTTTCTAGAGCTGCTTTGCACATGAGTTGCATCTTTGAAGAGACCGTGTGCTTTGAAATCGTAACAACTGAAAGCTACAGACGCTTGGAATATTTTGGGTCTCCCTGAGTTGCTTGCACCCTTACTGTTTCATGGTCTGTAGGAATCTTGCACTAGCAGGTGAAGAGTCTAATTGAGCTCCAAATGACCAGGCCTTTATTAAACAAAGCTAAGGAGAGAGAAAATTTCTCAGGCTTTCTGTCCCTTACATGCTTCTTTTCAAATCTAATAACTGCTTTAATGCTTTTCTGCCTGTTCTCTCTTCTGAGGCTTCTACTCTTTGCTTAGTTTTCCCTTTGCACGTTTTATTCTCCGATGTACTAAATGCTCTGCTAAGTGGCACATTCCAGCCACAGCCACTGCTGTATTTAATCATGAAATGCTGTGCTCAGGCACTTGACAGTGTTTGAAAATGCTACTCTTGCTCTAGAAACACTGTGAATTTAGTGGAGGTGAATGTAACTAGACCAATAATTAACTGAGAATGAGAAATTAAATGGGAATACTATTTTTGTATTGTGAAACAATTTTGTTCAGATTTTCTTTGCAATCCAACTATTATAAGTTGGGGTTTTAGACAAAATATAGAGCGCTTTTTTTAATGACTGTAAACTGTAAAAGTCAGTTTTTCTGAAGGATAGGATAAATTCTGGTTCAAGGAATTGTATTTTAAGAAAAAAGGTGGCACTGAATTCAGACTTACTGTGAAGCATCTTCAAGCATCCTGAAAACCTGAATTTGATTTTGCAGAGTTCTGTTACTTTTAAGATTATCCAAGAGGATTATTTGTATTTCTAGCAAAGCTCCAGGAAGCATATAATGCAAGTAGAGTGGAGTTAACTTGAGATCCTGTTAATCATATACTTAGCAGCTGGGTTTTTAGGACAGCACAGACTGTGATTTTGGCCCATCATTTGTGATCTGTTCTGGGAACAAAAAGGCTATATAAAAATTTAAGATAAGATTATCAGCTGAAGCTCTCTCAGATCCAGTAGTCAGAAGTAGATAAACTGAGCTACTGTGTACCACTTTGTGGTTTTAATCTTGGAAAACAACAGATTGCAAAAAATAGAGAACTTGTTTCCAATTTCATAGTTACTCTATGCCCTAGGTGCTTTTTCAGCATTATTTTTTCAAGATACCTTGTTTAAATGAGCAAAGAAATCCTAATAAATTAAACTTACACATTTTATAGAATATACTGCTTTCAGGATTTCAGAAAATGATCTAAAATTGCATTCTGGAGACGCAGTTTCCTGTAACGCTACTGGAATTCAGTGTTTCACACATGAACAACTCCAGAACTACATCCCTCTAATAAACTCTTCAATTGCTGTATCTGTACCTGCACAAACTATATCAGTAAGAATTATATCAGCAACTAAAGCTTTTAATTATCTCACCAAGTAAGGAATGGACTCGGGTGCACTTACTATGTCAGCACAATAGCCACAGCATCGTTCAGGACACTCTCACCAAACAGGAGCGTGTACAGATCTGTATCCACATGCAGCTCATGGAAAATAGCAAGGACTGTCACTGTGTGGAGACAAAGCAAAGTGAGTTTGGTATTTTCATATTCCTCTGGCAGTTCAAAAAATAAAGCAATGTCAGAATATGGGTGTTGAGAGGTCCTGTCCTGTATATTATCTAAGTGATAACGAGAACTTAAAATGGATCAACTGAAGTACGTAAGATCTTTAAATCCAGGAAGTCTATGAGTTAGGAAGACACCTTCCTTCTCTCACAGAGAATAATGCATAAATGGAAATGTCACAGCACATTTTACTGTGCATAAAGGACTTTGATCTTGTGACCAAGGAGAAATAAGGGTGTTGAAAAGACCTGGGGTTTGCCTTAGACTTGTGTGTGATGAGAGTAGCGTTTTGTCTGTTTGAAGAAGGATAAAATAATGCTTATCATCTGTTATGAATGCTCACCGAGGAACATTACACCCTGTCCCACCAGCAGATAAGCATGAGTTCCTCTCAATTGCAGCATATCTGTCCTCATGAAGCCCTATCATCCAGATCAGGAGACCTGAAACTTGTAACCCACTTCAAGGTTCCTTCAGCATATCGTTACTCTAAGTCCCTTCCTTCTCCCTTAGTTATGCTATTATTTGATTTTTAGCTTACCAGTGCAATAGAAAAAACCACAGTGTGTTGAATTTCAATTGAAGTTGGACAAATCATTTAGACACAAACACTCAAGAGCATTTAGACAGACACTTGGCTCATATTCAGGTAATTAAATCCTACAGACTTTAAAGAGTGCTTTAGTGGATTTATACCTCCGTTTCCTTCCCTGTAAACAGGAGATCACAATCCTTCCCATGATCCACCCAGCACTTTATAATCTCCAAATGGAGAAGGCTATCTGTGTTCTGTGTTGATATTATTATTCTCCCTTCGCATGGATGAAGCAGAGCTTTCTCTTTTCAAACAGAATTTAATGTAAAGGCCACCAATTATTTGTATGGTTAAAAATTACATGGTAACTCATTGCTTCACTGGTGCTTATTCTTGTACATAATTGTGCAATTGACTCAATGCTCATAGCCCAGGAATCCCAAAGATTAGGAATGCCTGTGGGATGCCACGTTAACATCTGACATTTCAGAAATGAAAATTATATGCTTTTACATTGAGATGATTGCTGATATTTCACACAAAAAATGTGAACAGGTGATTATGCTTTGTCTTAATATTTCTTGGAACTTTGAAATCATTACTGATAAGATTTAAATACCTGTATAATCTAAAAACCAGTTTATAAACCCAAACTAGACTCACGTTCTCCTGTGATTTTATGTCAGTGACCTCTGTTGATGTGTTTTCTTTGAAGAATTTTGGAAGTGTTATTCTACAGAAGACAATTTAGGAGATGTGTGTAGCTGAACATTTGCTAATATAGCTATATTTAAATTAGGTAGTTATATTTAACCATCCTGGTAACCTCACCCATCTATTCCCCAGTGCAGTTATAATTTAAGCTAGGGGAAAAGTTCTTTCCCCAGAACAGCTTAAAGGTGTGGGAAGACGTTTTATTGGCCAAAGATATTTTCTTGGTTAATCATAATCTATGTTCAGGTTTTTGCTTGATTATCAATGCTGCCTTAACGTGCTAAATGTGGACCCAATTTAGTCTCCCATTCTTAACTCATTGGCATAACAACAGACTTGTTTTCTAAAACTATTTGCCACTTCCAGACTTTTCTTATTAGCTAATTAATTTGGGCTCACATCAATAGTCCCTGATAGAATGAGAAGAAAATAGTAATCAAAGTCCACTGTACTGTTGGTATGTCTGTGTAGTGGGCCAAGCCAATTAGATGCCTATGCATTCCTCTCCGTGCTCGTGCCTCTTAAGAAAACAACAGCTTTCTCTTCTGACTTCCTCTCACGTCTCTAACCCAAAAACCTGACTTAAAATATTTCAAATTAATAGCAAAATAATGAGTAAAGCAAGGCATCAACTGCCTCTCTTAGGAGAGACTCCACAGTTCTCAGAAAGTATCTTCCATTTCAAATGTTTCTCCCTTTCCCAGTGGAGTTTATTGGATCTTCTTCACAGCATTGCCTGTCCCTGACTGAAGAATTCTGCTGTTTGGAGGAAGACCACTACCAGTATCTGCTCTGTCCCTATGTTTATCTGGCCAAAGACACATCAGGCTTCAGCCATACCACTGCTGACAGATATTTATGTGATCTGTTCTGAAGAACTGAAATCACAGAATCACAGGGGTAGGAAGTGACCTCTGGAGATCATCTAGTCCAACCCTCCTGCCAGATCAGGATCACCTAGAGCAGGTTGCACAGGACAGCCGGTGACGATGCTGGTTCCTCAAACCCCAAGGGAGACTAACCTGCCCTTCAATATTCATGCAATTTATAAATGCAGTTGTTCCTGAATATCTAACCTAAATCTCCCCTCCTGTTCAAGTGCATAATTTCCATTACAAGCCTAATGAGACATGAATAATTTGTCACATTTATTCCCTTTTTCTTTCCTGCAACATTTTGCCTATTCAAAGATTCACTCAGACATCTTCTCCCTAAACTGACTCACTTTCAATCTTTTCAGTGTTTTCTAGCCCTCTAATTACTTCCAATCAGTCCATATCTTTCTTTTAATACAGTGCCCCAAATCATGTCCAAGTACCCACTTGCTGTGAAGAAACAGAGTGAAAAGGACCCGTAGAACATGTGTTGATAAATCCTGTTTTCCTTCTTTTGCAGCAGTGAATGCTCATTTCTTTTCTGTCTGTGAAGTTGTTTTTTTCTAAGTGTAGCATTTATCCTTGTTGATTTTAAATCATTGCAAGAATCATACTGAGTTCTAATAATTTCCTTCAAAGTGTTTGCGGTCTCCTCTCAGCACAGTATTATACATTAAAGAAGCATCCTCTATTGCATTAGCCAACTCATTAAAGAAAATGTTAAAGAGTATCTGCAGAAGTACAGAGAACTGCATAATCTTTAGCACCTCCACCCCATTAAGAGTTCAATACAACATTTTCACCTTGTTTTGCCAACCACCATCTAGTCATTCCCTCAAGATCACATATGCCTTCACTAATTATGAGAGTCTACAGTTCAAAATGAACACATTAAAGGGGACATGATATTATATTATTCTATTACTCTCTGGATAGAATAATACTCTGTGAGTAGCCATCATTCTCCAAATCAGTCACATCATGTTTTGTCTGATGGATGACTTTAAAACTCAAGGGAATTGATTTAAAAATTTGGTTTTTGCTATTATAACCCACAATAACATATCTAATCTGTGAGAATGTTCATGTCTAAGTAAAAATCACAGATAATATATTGTATTAGGTATGGGCACTGGCTTTTTGAAGGCACTTTTGAGGAACAGTGAGGCTTGGTTTTGTGTGGTAACTACTCAAAGACTTGTATAATTCATTAGATGAATTAAAGTACACATCATCTCTTCACCTCTTATTTCAATATAAGCATATGAGGCCAGAGATAGAGATAGGTAAAGACCAAGATGGCTAGAAAGCAAACAAACATCTTCTGTGGCAGTAGAAAGCTGACACAAACAGATAAAACGTGTTTCAGAACTCCTTACTCAGAAAGGGCTATGAACTTCATAAAAAAATTCAGTGATGGGAAGCCTGAAATAATGAAGCATCTAAGATTTTCTCAGTGCTTGTGCCAACAGAAATCTGATTCACTTCTTCCTTGACTTGCTGGACTGAGGTAACATCTGTTAGGTTCTAAGCCTAGTGTGATTTTGGTTGTACCCACATGAGAACAAGTGTCTGTGCAGCTGGATTATGAAAGGCATCCTTTCACACATGCAGAAAACAATTGGCTCATTATTAAATCCTTTAAAACTATGTATAGCAGAAATGTCAGCAAACAATAACAATCCCTAAGATAGCCGTGTCCAATACATTTTTTTGCTGCTAAGTTTGAAAAGAATAAGAAAGCTTGGAAAATAAACGAGACCATTACATAAAGTACCAGTATTATTGTACCAGTATCACTGGACTAGAACTATTAATATCTTTCATAGCTCATGGGCCTAATTATTTTTAGGAGGGCAGTATCAAATGGGAGGAATATAAGATGAGAGAAATTGCACTTCTATTTCCTTTCCATTTTTGTCTAAAAATAACAATTCCAATTTTAGTTATAGTCTCCTTTCCTACTAATCAGTCATGCCACTCATAGATTAGTTCAGTGACTAAGAAGAAAGCATAACAATAATTTAGTTAAGGTCACATTTATAAACAGTCTTATGTAACCAATGTATAAAATGCATTACCTTGCTATATTTATAAAGTAGGCTTCTTAATGCAAAAGCCTTTGATTTTATGAGAAACAGAAACCACTCTTTCTGATAAATACCCAATTTTATCAATAACAACAGCAGTGCAATTCTCATCTTCAGTTCAGCTGTAACCATAGTAACTTCAAATAGAGAAGAGCCTTGTGCTTATCCATATGACCAAAGGTAAGGGACTTCATAAAGCTCTGAAATAGCTGTGCTTCAGCAAACCTTGTGAAGGTAAATCTGGTTTTTATGTTCGAAATGTCAAAAGTTAAAAAGAAAGAAGTGCTAAAGATACATGAAATGTCTTTGGATTGGGAGGTCATTGCACAGAATGTGTTAATAACAACAGCTAAGACAAACTGCCACAGCTGTACTTCTCAGCTAATTTCTGGTGGCTGAGGCAGAGGTCAGATCATTTCATCCATGCGCTAGTTTTGTTCTGTCATTCACCTTCTTCCATTACAACCACCGGTACCCTGAAGCAGCCTGTTGCTGGAGCTTATTGCTGTGTCTGCCTGTCAGCCACAGAGGAGATTTGTCAGAATATCCTTATCCATGCTCACACGAGAGGCAGTTTCATCCTGCAGGTCTCTGATGTTCAGGGATTGTGAGCTGGGGGCTCTACTCCCCACACCAGCATCTTTTTCACAGTCTCTTTGCTGCTTGTGGTACATGTACCAGAACACAGGGAGGAACTGCTCCATCCCCTTTGAAGGGATGGCACCAAAAAACTTCCAGACTCAGGTTACCTTAGAAATAAAACCACAGTGCTAACACAAAGGGAACCCTTTTGTCAATGAAGTGGTGAAATCTGTGATGTTTTACACAGATTAAGTAACAAGAAGAGATGATTTCCTCTTTCACATGATAAACGATACATATTGATCAGAATAAAGAAAAATATAAATACTGGTCTGATGTTCTAAATCAAAGACTAATGAAGGCAGAATTTGGGAATGATAAAATTCTGTTTCTTAGAATTTAAAACTCTTGCCTGAAGTCTTGAAATGAGAAACTTTTTCTGGTGGAACTGTTATCAGAAGAAGACCTATCCTGTAAAATGAACGATGAACCTGAAAGTAACCACTTTGCCCCTCATGGTTCTACCTTTTCTTCCTAGAGACATGCGAGTTTTGTGAGGCAACCTTAAACTTCACAGGTGTTTGGGGATCACAGTCTAGAATGGAAAACACAGACCCAAGTATATTCAGTCATAAATTAGTTTCTTAATCTTAGTACAAGTGCTAGTTTTCTATCTAAGGGAACCCATATATGCTGGTTTTGGCTGGAATAATTTTCTTCATCTGACACTACAGCATATAAGAGCAATTCTGAATTAGTTTTACACAAAAATATCTATATTAAATATCCTCAGATCCCCTTGTGCTATAACATTGTTTCCTTCTTCCTAACAATGTTGTCAAGTTTTGGCTGGCATACAGTTGTTTACTGCCCTGGTAGTAAAACTCTTCATTTAATATGTAAATATCTACTAGTTGTCTTTACTCTTACAAAAAAGGAATTCAATCAAAACAACTTCTGTCAAGTCAACAGAGCCGTTTTTAAAATCTTAATTGCTTTCCAAAGCCAAGGAAAATTAAATCTCATTTTGAAATGAGTTTCTAATCCTACACAGTGAAGAATTAAATGAAAAACCAGGTAGCAAATCTGACAGGTGTTTATTGTCCTGTAACAATTACAACCTTTTCCCAGACATTTCTTATATTTTTAAAGCTAGTTATTGTATATGAAATCATTAGACTGATTATTTTATGCCCTAGTATGTATATCAGTCCTCCAGGAGACTATATTTCAACTGATTTTGGAATTCCAATGAGCTTTTTACATGGCTTGAGATTATAATTCACTAGCAAACCTACAACACAACGAAATGTCTATCATTAAATTATGCAAAAACTTCACTGAAAATTCCCAAAGACTTTGAGGGACTGAAATTTATGGATAAGATTAGTAAAAAGAAGCAGTTTAGAATATTGTGAATAGATAACAAAGGGAGAAAACTGAACATTAAAAAAGCTCTTGGACATGCACAAACTTTTTATATAAGCAGAAGAGTAATTACAAACAGTATTAATAAATGACAATTTCTCACACTAAAATTAGTTTTCTCAACTGCAGTATAAGCTTTTTAAGCCTATTTAAAAATCTGGGAAAAGTTATCCTTGTTACTTATTGTTCCTTCCAGCACAAGAGGAATTTATCTTTTTTCTTTATTTTTTTCCTTGTGATTGTTCCAGATTAATCAGTGGTGATTTACTACTACAATAATCAAAATCAGTGCATTTGTCTTAAATATTTCTCCTCATAAGTCAATATCTTCATTTGTGAAACTAAATAGTATTGGACTGGAGAATGGGAAAAGAAACTAAGCCAACTGCAGAACTATTCATAGCACAATCAAGAAATGTACTTGGAAGCTGTAACCAACTTTTTATTCCATAAACAATTTATTTTCCTAGGTTTTCTTTGTGCTTTCATTTTCTGTGGTTTTTCTCTTGCTCTGAGGATAGACTCCAATTGTGCACTGAATCTGATTAACGTCGCTGGGTGGTTTTATTAGCAGCAGCATATTGGTTGCTTGGATTAATTTGAGCCTAAAAATTTGATGCAGCTTTTACAGCAATCTCACAACAACCAGTTTTGTGGAAATAGATTATTTTACACTATGTTTTTAAGCCATCAGAATGACAAGCCACAAGCTGAAAGTCTTTTGTTAAATATTGAGAGTTCATTTAAAGAATAGAACAAATTTGTAGAACAATGTTGCATTTTGTAATGTCTTTTAATAGGCATGAATTTGAAATATTTATTCATAAGTTTCTCAGAGAAATTTCTCAAGGGTAAACACTAATACAGCGTGTCATGTGCATCACAAAATCCTTTCTGTTCCACTTCCTTTAACAGCTCAGCTGAAGGTCTTGCAAAAACACAGTGTACTCTTGCAGACTTTGTCTCTCTGTAGATAACATATCAAAAACCCCTTTTTTCACCTCCTCCTTCCTTCTATATTGTCCTACCGATGCAAAAAGCTATCTCAGAGCACATTTTCAATGCAACAAACCCTGGATAAATCCATGAAGTCGAGGCTGACTTTGAGGTTGGCCCTGTTTTGATTAGAGGGTTGGACTAGAAGACCTCCAGACACCCCTTCAAATCAAAACAAGTCTGTGATTCCAAAATCCACGGAGTCTGTTTCCCAGACTTGGGTGTTTACCCTACCTGTTTACCCTACCTTTAGACTTTACACCTCACATCTGCAAGTTCAAGTCAACCTGTTGGCATCTATCTTTTTAGACTGATGAACGAAACACTGAATTCAAATTGTGAGCTGATACCTTATAAACCATATTTCTGTGGCCAAATCTGAAAGCTACATTCCCCGTGTCTTTAATCTGGGTTAGATCACAGCTGAATGCTATGTCTAAACTATTGACCACGAGGCTCCCATGTTACAGCAGTTCTCATCTCAGCAAGGAACAGATAGCTGTCCTGAAGATTGGAGATCATCATTTTTCCAATCTCCTCAGCAGGTTGATTTATAAGGTTTGTGAGCTAAACCAGTTGCTGAGAGAAACACAAGGGACCTCTGGAGCCAATTTGACTTGAATTATCAGAATATCAAATATTTAACAGCTATGGGAATAAAAAAATCAAAACCCAAAACTTTGAGTACTTCTATGGCACATACAGTTGTTAAGTTCTTATCTAGTGTTCTGACCTTTGAAAAGTAATTTATTTTAGTTACCTGGATCTGTGGCAGAGATCAGGGATCCAAAGAATAAACAGTCAGTGAAGTGGAATTCCCATCCTTTTAACTGGCCGATGTGTACCATGGCCTTCACAAACCCATACATTATCAACCTGTCAGGGGAAAGAGAAGACAGGCATTCCGACAGAGTATATAACACTTATGCTTAATTTATAGTTTTAATCAGATTCTTATTCTCTCATCTTCTTTTAAATAAATGTATCACATGAATACTGAACATAAGCTGCCATGATATAAAAATTCTATTTCTCATTCAACTATTCAAGAATAGTATTGAAACATCACAGACAATTAAAAAGCAAAGACTCCTCTGAATAATTGTCATCTGCAGTAGTAGAGCACAATGCTTTTAGCTGTTTACTTTTCAAAAGGAAAGATAATGTAAGCCTAAGAAGACATTATTAAGACTAATTTGTCTAATGTTGTAGAACATTTAAACAAAGGCAGTTCTACTGTCAGCTCTGTGACTTGTTCTAATATTTCTAAATGCATTGTTTTATTCTATCAGCTTTTAAATGTTAGCTGTATTCAAAGTTCCAGATAAGGTCTCCAAACAAGACAGATAGTTAGCAGCTCACAATAACAGCCAGGCAACGAAGTCTCGCTGCAAATGCACTGCTGAATCCTCACTAATTTCACAGGAAACATTACCCTGTGTTTGTATAACCAGGCAATGCTATCTGAGATGTGTATGCTAACAAGAATCTTGAAATATCTGAAAAAATCAATTTGTTTTTAGAACCTGTAGTAGATTTTAAAATTTTTGTACATTCCAATCTAATTAATAAAAACCCCACTGCATTCAATACCTTCTCTGTATACACAACAGGTAAATTGACAACTGTGCTCTTCTAACTACAGACTTTAAAAAAATCAGTGGAGAAGAGCTATGTGCATTCATGTACCTACAGACTTTTCCCCTCAGCTGTACTCCTAAGTTGTTTCTAAGTCACATAATTACAGAAGATCCGAGTGGCAAATAAAGTGCTACTAAACAAACAGCCTGCGAGTTAATTACACAATGTTTTCAGACACTTCACCAAGCTATAGATTTTCTAAAGTATAGTTAACTTATTACACTAAGAAGGAAGCAAATAGGTCAGCATCGAATTCCCCAGTGGTTTGAAGTATTTGTGCGTGTATTTACATGAGCTGCCACACAAACAGTTAGCCACTAATTGCTGTAAAACAGTTTATCTAGCTGTGAGTCTCCTTTCTCACTTCCTTTCTATTCCCAAAGAATGATTCAGGACCCTGCAGTGAAGTTAGTTTTTTTTTATCCCCAGCACAACTATGTCTGCTTTAAGGAAGGAATGAGTTCCAACTGCTATCCTGGTTAGAAACTGCCTCCAAAGCCAGCAGCAATGGCAGCAAGCACATGCATGCCTTTCAGAAATCACTGCCCAAACCTGCTGGCAGTTTTGACCAGAGGATCCTCTTCTGACCTAGTTAAAAATATCTTAAATTAGTAAATAAAATTGAGTTTTGACTATCTGGCAAATTTAGTCATTATAACTCTTTAAATATGCAGTGTGGACATCTTCCTGGTCTTTGGCATTGTTTCTTACACATTATGGGATGCTTTCAGTAAATCTCAGCTTACTGTCTGTACCAAGTCGCAGATGAATCAAACAAAACTGTATTCAGAAGTTTTCAGTGACATGGGAAGTCCAAGTTCACCATAAAGTTGAGTGTATTCGAAGACTTACAGAACCTGGTCCTTAGTTCACACAACATTCAATACTTGGCTGCACGGAGAAGGCAAGTAAAACTAAAGACCAGACTAAACAACGGTGCTGATTCAATCACAAAGATGTTAGCTCTCATCTTGCAGAGAAGAGAGAACTGCAAACTCAGAAATTTTTTTTTCTCTCTTTTTTTTTTTCATTAAAAAAGAAATCATGAACTACTAAATACATTTTGGTAATGCCAAAATAGCAAAGGTCCAGGTTTTCAGACAGAAACCCAACTAAGTGCAGACATACATTTGGATTCTGTGAGAGACTGACAGATTGAACAAACCACAAGAATCTGTACTTGTACCTCCTCCATCTAACACATATAAAAACATGCACAGAAATAATTCCATATAGTAAATTAACTTTTAAAATAGATTGTTTTATCTTTTCTTTAAAAGCTGTATATTTTTCATGAAGGCAATACATTAAAATGATCATTAATCGTCATTTATCAGTGATTTTCTCCTAGACACAGCCATACAAAATGGAAACCACTTTACTTTAAATAACTCACAATAGCTTTAAATAACTTTAAACCAGAAACAATGTCTTTCATTTTCACATTATTTTCTACTCATTTCAAACTTTGGTTTCTTGTCATCTTCTCCAAAAAAAATTAATCTAGAGGCTATTTTGAAAACTAGGAATCAAAGGGCAGTTCTGAACTCCAGTTAAGTTCTCTGATGTTTGTAAAATTAGCAGGTCTATACCAGCCAATAAATTTAGTAACTTCATATATTCAGGTATCCACTAGAAAAATGGGAATTTACCTTACTGTATATCTCTATATATCACCAGTTTTACTTTTTATTCTTTTAGAATATCAGGACTGAGATCTTCAAGGCTGCAAATCAATGTAACCATAATTTCTAATGTGGCTCTGAAAATCTAACTTTCAAATACACCTGCAAAGTACTTTTGTTTCATATACCTTCTTAAAAAAATTCACCTTCTTTTTAAACTGCACTGTAAGTTCTTTGGGAAAGCAGCTGCCTCTTAAACTATGGGACCTTTCTTTCTGCTCTACATGATCCTTCTCTGATAATAAGCATTATAAAGTAACAGCTGTTTTCTGTCTGTGTCTGGATTTTGCCAAGTGTGCATCATCAGGTTGGCCATGAGCCAGCAGTGTGCCTCGGTGGCCAAGAGAGCCAATGGGATCCTGGGATGCATCAGGAGGAGTGTAGCCAGCAGGTCAAAGGAGGTGATCCTCCCTCTCTACTCTGCCCTGGTCAGGCCCCACCTGGAGTATTGTGTCCAGTTCTGGGCTCCTTGGTATAAAAAGGACAGGGATCTCCTGGAAAGAGTCCAAAGAAGGGCTACGAGGATGATTAAGGGCCTAGAGCATCTCCCCTATGAGGAAAGGCTGAGCAAGCTGGGACTGTTCAGCCTTGAGAAGAGAAGACTAAGGGGGGACCTAATCAAAGTTTATAATTATCTGAAGCAGGGGATGCAGGGGGAATCAGCCAGCCCCTTTTCAGTGGTCTGTGGGGATAGGACAAGGGGCAATGGCTGCAAGTTGGAGCATAGGAAGTTCCGCACCAACATGCGGAAGAACTTTTTCACAGTGAGGGTGACTGAGCACTGGAATAGGCTGCCCAGGGAGGTGGTGGAGTCTCCTTCACTGGAGATATTCAAGACCCGCCTGGACGCCTATCTGAGCAATATGAGCTAGGGAGCCTGCTTTGGCAGGGGGGTTGGACCCGATGATCTCTCGAGGTCCCTTCCAACCCCTACAATTCTGTGATTCTGTGATTTAGAATACTGTCGTAGCCACTTGAGTTATTGCTCTTTTGTTTTCCCAAAATGAAGTAGCAATATTTATTCTGTGGAACAAAAAGAATCAGGCAGAGATTAATGAAAGGACATAGGTAGGAGACTTCTACTTACATTGAAAATCTGAATCCTCAGAGCTGCTGCCTCACCTTAATTTTCATCCGTAAAGCCTCTTAACTCCCAACAGGTCTTTCCTGGGGGAGGGTTATCCAGCCCTATGGAATGCCTGTACTGGTTGTCTAAAGATCCTTTAGGATTCACAGATTAGTGAATGACTGTCTTACCAGTGAGGTCTGTCACAGAGATGCTGAGACCTGGCCCTCACAAACCCCGAAGCTGAATGAAAAAGAGGTGGTCCCTTTTCACTCGACTCCAATACAGTGAGATGAGTGAGCCTCAGACTCAAACCCCCACTTCACCTCGTTCACCTTCATTCTTCCTCTATATTAAGAACAGGTGACAGTGTCTCAAACCATGTCTCTTTTTGCATCCAGAAATACATGACTGGTCAAGGAGCTACATACGCTCAATACAGAGCAGGGAGTTGATTAGGGGTTTCCCTACCTCCTTACCAACTTCTCATATGCACATTCAGCAATTTATTTATGTGATTAGAAACATTATAATTTGGAAAGAAAGGGCAAGTAAATTGATCAGTAGTAGTTACTGAAGACTTCTCAGTTGGACTCAGTGATGGTTTGGTACTGCAGAGAGTATTTGTGAATAACTGGTTTGGAATATTAAAAACTTGGATTATTTTGAAAGTGTGGGGAGGAGCCCATTGAACTTGAGCAAGTATTAAGCCACTTCAACGGAAAAAGGAAAAAACAGCAATGTAATGAAACACAGGAGAATTCAGAATTTTCCAGATTATGCAGGTCTGGCATTTGCAAAGTGCCTCATCTCTAAAAAATGTTTTGTACAATGCTGTCATTACACAGTAGAGGAGATATCATATAAATATTATTACTGAGTTTTAACTACCATAATTTCCAGTATGAATAAGCAAGTAGGCAACATAAAATCTCAGTACAGAACCACAAACTTTAGACTGACAGAACCCCACAGTAAATAATAGCCACTGAAGAACCAGAATGAAAACGAGCAAGGCTGTAGTGATTCTGAGCGTTGGGGGGTTCTTACAGTGTCAAAGCTGGACAGAATTCAAGCTTGTCTGTGTGAAAAAACAGGGAAGAATCTCCATATGTAAAAGGTCCAGGCTTTTTTTACCACCATAGTTCTGCTGCTGCTAATCTTTTACTGCCATGCACTGAGGAAAGGAGTTTGGAGAGCACATTGGCTGTCTGGGCACTACAGAGAATTATCAGTGAGTTTATTTGTAAAGCTCCTCTCTAGGAAAGCTACTCTAGGATTGGGATATTCTTGAACTTGCTGCTGTTTAAATGTAGAGGGGAAAGGAAAAAAAAGAAGTCCCTCTCCTAAGGACTTTACATGAGAAACTAAATGCTTAGGAAGAGCTTTAGATGCAGCTCAAGAGGAGCCTATTTTTTGCAAGAATTTCCATTAGGAACAGCTGGTTTTAAGAAGGGATCTAAAAAGAGAGAGTGAAACTCTGAAACTGCTCTGGGGGGGTTTGAGAAGCTCTGCTCAGAAAGTTCTAAATACTAAACCTGTATCCAGCACACTGCTAGGTAGAAGAAAGATAATTTCTAGTGTTAAGGTAGAGGCAAGTGAGTTATGTCTGATGCAGAATAGAACAGGGAGGCTGGAAGGAAGATGCAAAGAAAGAAGCTGTCAGAGGGCTGGGAGAATGATTTTAACAGAAGCAGAGAGGATCAGACCACATCTGTGAAGGAAGAAGATACTGAGGTCAGCAAGACAGGACAGATGAAAGCCTGGCAAGAGTTTTAGCCATACGGGGGGGTGAGAAAGGCCATATAAGAAACGTGTCAGTAAGCAGCATACCTGAGATCTAAACTCATAACAAAACGCTGTGCTAAAATGCAGCTAGTAAAACCTAACCCACGTTACTAGCATTTCTGGGAATGCAAGACAACATGGTACCCAAAAGAACTGTTGAGAGGGGTTATATATGTATGAACAGCAAACAGTGTGGGACAAGATGACAGTGACAGGCTGGCTCTGCATCAGCTACCTTAGGTATGTGCGAGGTGAGACAAAACCAAGTGGAAATAAATCCTACAGATCTCTTTTGGTAAAAAAATGCCTGAATGGTGCAGTTAGGTGAGAAAACTGGTGCTGAGCTTTGCTGCCTAAAAACCCTGGCCAAATCTTCAGCTCTCATAAACTGGTATCACAGCAGCTATCCCTCTGCGTTAGAGCAAGCTGAAAAAATTATGGCAATAAATACAAATTGCCATGTTGGTTTGTAGGATGCTGCTGCTTTGATAAGGAACTGTGTACACACATGGAAGCTAAAAGGAAAACCTATCAGTTCTAAAAGAATCTACGCTTAATTTAAAGCTCTAGGGGATGTAATTGAATGTAACAGAAACTGCTTAGTGAAGATGTACAATGTACACACCGTATCCTCAGTACAGACAGCCCTATCTCCCTGATGACTGTATCAGCTGTTTTATTTTCTTCATTTCTGTTATTCATTGCAACATCACTGCTGAATCTCACTGCTGAGGCTCCTTATTGTGTTACAGGTTATAAAAGCATAATTCCAGATTTAAAGTGTTAGGACAGTTGTGCTTATGTAGCATAAATGAGACTTGTAATTTAAATCTTTCTTGACAAATATGTTTTCTAATCTGCAAAGAATTTTTCATCTCATATTTTAACTCCCTAAAGAATCTTACTCTATCTAGACATGATTATCTTGTAGCCGGAAGCCAGCTGAACATAGCTACAGATTGTGATCATGCCAGCAGAAGATGAAAAAACCTGTGTTACATTTCTTTCTTTTCACAAGGAATAGCAATGTTAGGAAGCCAACAACAGGAAAAGCAGATGATTTTATTCTTGCTTATGTATGAAGTAACATAGTGATTGACTGATAGATATCACAACGATAATAAAAAGTCACTAGTCAGAATTTAAAATATATGCTGAAAAACATAAATAGTAGAGATGAAAATGAAATACTCCTGCCTTTATTTAGTCTTTCTATTTCTACCGTTCCAATAGATTCCTATAATATTCTTTATACAGTGGAATGTTCCACATCAAATGTTTTGGCTGCAGTGATTCATTATTTCAAAGTGCTCTATGTGCTAGTATATCCTTTTTGTCATCTTTTAAATCAGTTTTGTCACTAGAAAGGGTCTTATCATTGGTTTTTCTTCAATAAATCATTTTTTAGCTAATCAAGGCAAGAGAAAACCTCAGGGAAGTGTCTCAGGTAACAACAAACCAATAATAAATTTATCTTAAGCTATTCTGTATAAATCACACAAGAAGAAAAGCCCCTTGGCCATAGAAATAAGAGGAAGAACAGCAAATAAACTGGCTTTATAAGTCCATTGCATGCCTGGTTAGCTGATTTAGCATAGATGTAGCATTTATAGATATGACAAACAGTTCAAGTGTGAACAGCAGTGCTGCTGGTGATGTAATTGGTGATGTTAGCTGTGCTCCTGGTCACTACACTGGGTGATGTAAGAATACTTTTGCTTAGCATTTCCTTATGAGCAATGGAAAACATCCACCACAAAGATTTTTTTAGTAGACACAGATTATCTTTGTTTGCTTTTTAAGTCATAAGGTTTGAGAGGGAGGGAGAGAAACATACTTTACACTTCAGAGATATGGTGTATGTGGGTATGAGTAACAAGGGCTGTGCTTCTGCAACCATAGTGCTGTAGGTAGCTTAGCTCATTAGATATTCTTGTTGATTGGACTTTTGGGAAAGTGATGGCTGTTCAGAGCTATTCAAACAGTTAAGTAATTTAAACAATCAAGCTGAATGTGGATGAAAAAAAGCCAGCCCATGTTTCTGTGTCAACTGTGGGGCCATGGGTAACAGAAAAAGCAAAGAGATCTGATAAATGCTTCCAAATACAAGCTATGTCCTTTGACTCTAGCAAAGACCAACCATTCTTGTGCTTGATGCTTTAGAACTGGCTTGAATGAGACTATGCAAAATGCCTGAGGTGTCAGAAAGCCTGAATGTCTGAGCCTTTGCTTACCTAAAACCAACCTTCCATGGAGTCATGCTCTAGGAAGTAAAGAATTGCTACATGTCGGTATGAATTTTATTTTGGTTAGTCTTCTGTAGTGCATTTGACCATGGAAAATATCTGACCACTGAGATACAAAGATGTTGTCCTTAAAAATGGAAAAAAAACCATTTTGCCCAGGTTTGAAATGTCAAGATGCAATTAAAGCAGGTAATTGCTAGGTAATGCTAACGATGGAGCCACCGTAAGCAAGGGGTGAAAAAAAGGGAGTAAGGTGGGATCTGCATGAGCTAAAAAGTTAGTTGAGGTCACCAAACATAGCTGGAAACTATCAATAAAGGATATTTCAGGTTGGTTTTTTTAGAAAAAGAACTATCTTTTTTTCAGACTTTCAAATAGTGCTTACTGTACTATAGTTCAACGTTTTGCATCAAAGACATACCAACCGATTTACAGCAGCTCGCAGCTGCACAACACTATTTAATGTGTTTTTAATATTCCAGTAATGAGCGTAAGACAGCTTTAGGATCCCTGCTTTCCTCAGCTCCATTTAAATCAGAGACACTATGTATTATATACATAAAAACCTGAATCCTCTGCAGAGAAAAAGCTGCACTTGGTCTTTGAGTGATAAATAAAATCTCATAATTAGGTGGCCAAACGAGCCATCAAACACTATCAATGGTATTGGGTCCAAATCATAGTGCCACTGAATATCTTATTGCCCTACAAAGATCTGAACAGATTTCCTTTACTCGCTATTATAAACTGAGAGAACCTTCAATAGATACTGAATAACTGGCAATCTCACAAGCAGGTTTTGAGACAGTTATCCTCATGACTGTAAAAATAAAATCTAAAACCCATCAGACATTACACATGAGTTGTCAGATACTGAACTAAAGCATAAAGTCAGCCAGAGTGTCGGGTAAATCAGATTCACAATTAATTGGCTAAGTCATTCAGTCAGCATTGCGTTCAGTTCACCAATGAGCTATTTCAAAGATTATCATTATTATAGCAATCGTAACATGCAAAGTTCTTTCTTTACCTACAAGATGTTAATATCCTGAAGAATTTGGCTTGGTCAAAACATTCAAGACATTTTGTAAGTTCAAGAAAACCTGATGCAGCCAATTATAAAATTACCTTCTATAAGAGAAGTTTCTTTCTGGTTCTCAGAAGAGCGGGTGCTTTATATTCTGAAATGTGAAGACCCCTAATCCCATCTCATTATCAATATAAATGCCTGACACTATTAAAGACTGTGCTAAATCCATGGCTATAACTACATCTGATAGCATTAAGCATCACAGATTAGCTACAAAAGTTTGTATCTGTTTTCTTTACCTTTGATCAGCTTCAAATGTGCTAACCTTTAATATCATTGAGTATCACCTCATTATTATATTGACAGAGGGATATATGAGGATCATTTTGTCTTTTCTTTTCAACCTCAGTAACATTCCCTGTGTCAAAAACACTTTTATATAAGTTTTCTCCAGAACTCCAAGCAACAGCAGAATCCTACTTTCAGAAACAGTTGAGAATTTTAGTATAAAAACCTGTCTAGGGAAAGTCTTTAAACCTGGTGGACCTGAATGATTAAAAGGAACAGAAGTCTGATTCAGCATATATCCAGAATAGAAGTATTTTGAGTCAAGAAAGTGGGAGCTCATAGTGTTTTGAACAAGTATAGAAAAACTGCCGGGTAGTAACTTGCTATTAGTCCATGTGGAGCTCAGTCATGCTTTTGGTTATTATTCCCTCTGAAGTAATTAATGAATAATCCTGCTATTCTCTAAACTTCAGAATGGAAAACCTCCAAAAATTCTGAAACACCAATATTTTGCCCCACATATAAAATACATTGTAAATATTGAATTTTACATAAAAATATGAAAATACTTTAATATTTCCCATCAAAATATATTAGTTGTAATCTTATGTTTGCACAGACCTGTTACAGTAGGTTTTCCCTGGAGCGCCTGATGTTCCCTTTAAATGAGCTCATATTACCATTAAAAGATAATTAAGATCAGTTTGTGATTTCAGAATAATATAAATTAGATTAGAGAATAACGTGCTGTAAAATAGGGCATGAAATGAACTGTGGAGAAACTTGTTTGAAACCGTTTTAGCATTTTATTGGATCATGCCCGTACCATAAGTGGAGATTGTCAGGTACCCTAGATGGACGTTTAATTTACACTGCAGTTTTGAAATGCAAAATGTATTTTTTAATTAAACAGTTGGATGTTTTTAGGACAGACAGGCCCCTTGCTAAGGCTTGAGAGCTTTCACATATCTACCTGGTCTTGGTTCAATCTCCCACAGAAATAAGGGACATAAGAGTATTAGCCCTAAATTGCATGTTTCTAAGTCAGGCTGTGGTTACCTCTTGGGATATGGTTCAATCTTGTGCCAGATTTTCTTCCTTAGTAATTGAAATCCAAAAATTGCACCTCTGAAAGTTTGAGAATCTCTGTGTGTAGACAGGAAAAGAAACCCATCCAACCTTTAACAAAAAATGTGTTTTGATTTTTGAAACAACAGCCTTGTTATAGAAAACAAGGATGGAGGAGAATGACAAGATTTCTTGTGACCAGGCTAGCTCCTATTCCTAGGGATAGAAGGGTATTACTGAGCAATGATGTTCATTGGTCAAGTGAAAACTGTAGTTAAGTTTTTTTCTTGGAAAAAAAATTTGAAATCTAACAGAATGACAGGCAGTTACAATAGCTCTAATGTGACACGAAACCAGTGTGATAAACTTTCAGAAATAGGAACTTTCTAGGCCAGTAAATAACAGGGTGAAAGTATTTGTCCTGATATGATTCAAAATGAGCCAGCAGGACATGAGCTGCAAAGCACTGTTACTGAACGTGGGGCAAATGGGTGATCTCCTGCTTATACTTCTGCCCTTAATTGCTGTGCTGGATGTAAATATTCTTTTAATACATTAAATATAGAAGCAGAGCCCCAAAGAAACCCACTATTGTGCTACTGGTTTAAAACACTGTTATTTAATAGGTTTGTGCCTCCTGAAGTTGAAATAATAATAAATTTTACAAGTATCAGTGTCCTATATCTGAGTCTGCAGTACTATGGGAATTGTACCTTCCCCAGTGTGCTTACATTCCTGTACCACACAGATTGCATTGCTCAGTAGGTACTGCACACGCAGTTGTTGGTTCTGCTCCACAGAACATAGCTCATAGCTCTTCCTTCAGTCTACTTCTGCTATTTTTATATCAAAATGCATCAAATATGCATCTGTTAATCCAGATCTTTAATTGTGGCTAATTATGATAATGACAATGTTGTGCTAAAGGCTTCACTTTTTTTCTCTGGTGCCACAAAATGTCTGTGGCAAAGGCAGCTCAGGTATCATTCCTGAGGAGCACTGGGAATGGGGGGAGAGTGAATACTGGGTGACTAGGTGGAACTAAGACAACTTGTGTTTCTACATTCAATGCCCGTTTCAGTCCCTGCTCCTCAGGAAGGGGTTTATGCCACAGACTGGCCTGAAAGAAGGTCCCAAAAAAACTTCTGCCAGATTGGTTGCCAAAATTATCTACCTTCAGCCTCAAGAGGACTTGAAAGGAATTTACCCCAGCCTTTTCACAGAAAATCCCTTGGGGCAAAGACTAATAATAACCAAAAACTTTGCACGTTAGGCATCTGCTCTTTGTGGAGAGTGTGAGGGATGGGATTAGAGAAATCATTCCCTAATCTGCTGCTTTTAAGTATATTTAAGAGCAATTGACTAATTCAAGGTAATGAAAGCCAGTGCAAATGAAAACCTCCTGTCCACATGACCAGGAATATAGTAGACATTCAAAGTGCATGCTGCTTTTTGTCAGGTCTGGGCCATACCAGAGTGATCCATGAACTTCTGCCTCACAGGCTGCAACCCTGTAAAAAGCCCTATGTAGAATTTTTTTTTTCTCCTTCTTTTAATAGATTTCCTACAGCATGAACACCAGCTGCACAGAGGTGCATTGGGAACCTCTATACCCATGCTCCTCACCCACACCAACCAAGGACATGTCCCATTCAGGCTTAGGAACTGCCAGAAAATTTGGTTTGTTATTGCTAGTAGAAGGCAGTAGGTGGAAGTTACAGTTTATTCCTTCTGGTTTGTTGGATATAAACCTATAGGATCATGTAGAATATATGACTGAACCTCTAGCATAGATCTACAGATGCATCAGTTTCTACTTCACTCCCTTTCCAGTTTTTCATTTTCTTTCCCCTGAAGGCAGAACAACCTTCTAAAGATTTGTATTTTATTTTACCAGCACTAGGCTCCAATTAAGAAGACTTACATGGGAACAAGTCTGATGTATAAAAGGGAATTTTACTGCAGCATTGCTGAACAGTTTGGGGAAGAAACATCCTTAGGACAGACTGACCGATGCAACTCATGAAGGGCTCTGTTCTAAACTCCAAGGCTTGCACATGCCCAGTTACAGGACATGCTATTCCTATTACAGGATCTTTGTAACGTTTCTGTGTCTTGTTTAACAAGTAAAATTTCCCATTCTATAGGATGAGGTTTCAGTCTGAATCTTCTACTGGAGCTTTTAGTTGAAATGATTAAGTGGAAAATTGCCTTAAATGTTTCCTGGGTGAGGCAAATGAATGGTAATTAAATTGATTAAATGGAAATGCAGTTGTGAGGTATTGGCTGCATTCACATGGAAAGTTTACTTTGTAAATATATGAAGAAAAATGTTTTTGATGAGAAAAGACTGAGATATTTGTATAAAAGATTTTGTCTTTTGAACAGCTCTCATATAGTGACAGTGAATATAAAAACACAAAACCAGGGGACAAATAATTTTTGCCTAACTCATGTGAATTATATAACTAATTAAATACAAACACGAGTAAGGCAAGTGTACAGGATTTGGACAGCTGACCATTATACTAAAAAACTGTTGTGCCTTCTTTTCTTCACTTGCTCAGATTGAATATTGCTCCTAGGCTCTGATTCCTGTCAGTCAGGTGCAAATGCAGAGTAGCTGCATGAATGACTTTGGACTTACTCTGCTATTTGCTGGGCACGCTGTCAGCCCTTGACACTGCCCTAACCATGCTTTGTATATTTCATTGCTCTATGAGTATTTAAAGCACTTGGAGAAACAGTGCCCTTTTCTAGGCACGAACATCTAGGCATGATGGATCATATAAAAGTTTAGTAAACCAGCTCCACCTGATACAGTGCTTTGTAAGGCGCAGTGATTACTAACATAAATTAACTGATAATACAACGGAGGAAAGTAAACTCAGGTTCCCCTTTAAGAGCAAGCTGATGATTTCATTGCAAGTTACACTTTTTGTTTTGTTTCACCAAGTCTATGACAACAGATTTTGCCCTTGCATGGTACATTAGGGCTCCTTCAGCTGAGCCATGGCTGTCAAGGAGCAAGCACAGATGGAGCTTAGGAGCACTGCATGATCCATCCTCACCTCGAGCATGTCCTTTGCTCACATGAGCAGTCTGACAGTGTGCCAGTTCTGTGCTGGTCCAGCCACCTCCTCTTCCTACAGGGATCTCGCACCTGGCCAGGTTACAACACCTCTGTGCTGGGTGTGGGAAACAAAGACCTCAGAAGTGCATACTAAGCTTAAACTGATCTTAAATTCCCAGGTTTGTAAAGCCAGAACAACACTACTGATTGCTAGAAAAGCAGGTGCAGCTTCAGGCAAATTCAGGGTAAATTTCTGAGTGTTACACTGTGCAGTTATGTTTGCATCAGAATGCAGCAGTCGATGCTGCTTATCACTCTGACAGAGCATGTAGAACAGGGCATGAGGAACACGGCCTAGAATCAAAACCGCAGGGCAAGTCTGGGTGAGAAAAATGCAATGTAACTATTATGGCTAAAGCCAGTAAGGACATGGGGCAGATGTCACCATTCATGCAGAAGTGTGTGGTGGCATCTTCATACATGTGTTATTCAGAGTTTTACAGTTCTTCTAGAAGCACGGCTGCGCTCGCATGTTGAGCTGGGCAGTATCAGAGGTGAAAGGAATATTTACTGAACAGTGCTGTATTATGTTTCACACATGTCAGCATTGGCTTCAAAAACTCTCACCCCAGCCCTCTCCTGATGTGGGCCAGGACACGGGTGGAGTTAAGTGGCTATGTAGTAATGCACTGCAATCAGATACAGATTTGAGAAGAGGCTGGAAAATATTTTTCCAGCAATAGGACTGATTAGACATTCACAGCTAGAGCTGAAGCACTGTAGAAATGCAAATAGAGTTGTTCTCTATAATGGCAGCAATTACCGCTCTGCTTCATCCTATAGCTGGGTGAAAGCAGAGAGAAAAAGACTGGTGTTTCTGCACACTAGAATTGCTCCTTTATTTCCAAGCTCCCATGTTTTTATGTATATTGGACTAAGTACTCAAGAATTCACTGCAGAGTAGCCTTTAAGGGATGGAATAATGAGTGATAGGGTCTAATAGCTCTTTTCTTTCTCTAGTTTCCGTGCCTCCATGATCTACTCGTTCATTTAATCACTTGAAATATCAGAGAAAGATTATATTCCTAAATGAGCAAGACTGAAGAACATTCCTTTCTTGGGAGGACACTGATGTAAATTAACTGGGTTTACATCACTGAGCATTGCCTACTGTGAACTATGGAAACTTTTGGTATTGATATCATAGAGGAGCTGTAGCCAAATTTGTTTAACACACAGTTTTACAGAGTATTTAGACTTCACCATAAGCTGCAAAGTGCAGAGATCTTTTTTTTCTTTAATCTCATATGAACAATCGATTACTCAAAACACTTGCCAGCAGCAGTTTGTGCCATAGGTTGAGCCACAGTGCATGAGATACTGCTTGTATCACTTCAGAGAAGTCTTTCTTAAATCAGGCTGGGTCGCCACAGATAGGAAAAATAATTGAGGACTACTCACCAAAGTGCTTCAGAAATAAACATACATTAACTGCTTGGGCTGCCTGCTGGCACAGCTCCAAGGAATGAAGCTCCTAAGTATGTCTGGAATTTCTTGACAAAACTTTAAAAATTGACCTTAGGAACTCTACTTCCTTTGGTTTAGAGTTCTTGCTGTGTTAACTTATGTATTATACTTTTTATGTTCCGTTTCAGTTTCTATACACAGGCACCCATGCAGCCTCCCTTTCTCACAGCGATTTGTCCTGTACAACAGTCACCAGTCTATTAAAGGGTTAGAGACGGGACACAATTACTCACACTTGTCAAACACCTACTGAAGCCAAGAGACGTTTCTGCTGTACAAGGAAATAAGGATGACAGTGTGTTTTCTGGTAACTGAGCTCACAGTAAAACCAGACTCTGGAAGGCAGGGCAGCAGAGCTGTCTGCAGTTAAGCAATAGCACTAGCAACAGGAGACCAGGGAATAAATCTTGATCCCACATGATGGATGAGGAAGCCTCACGACTGGAAATGAATGCTAAATACCAGTTGAATTGCTTGAAGGCACTGCGGGGGCACCACCAGTGCCCACCAGCACCTCCAGTTCGCTGTGAACCATGCTTTGCCACCCTCTGCTGTCCAAACCCTACCCAGGCAGCAGTCAGACGCTTCGCCGAGTTCAAACCTTACTTTAAGCAATCTGTGTTTCCTGGGGCATGTGACTGAAGTACCATCACTGTCTTCCAGTACTCTTTTACTTCACAAAAAGTTGCATGAGCTCGGTTCTGGGGTGTTCCCAGCTCCCAGTACAAACCCAGAAAGGGGGCTCTACGTATGAATTTGGGACATTTTCTTTGCCACATCTTTTTCAAACACTCCAGCTGACTGCAGCTGGGATGAGATGTGGCACCTAAAGGACGGGCAGAATTCTGCACCAAAGCTTGTGGCCCAGAAGTCAACCTGTTGCTACCACCCAGCATGTAACTCTGACCCGGCCTCAGGAGTCCCCTAGGATGGCTTGTTCCTAATTTTTCTGCTCTTCCCCATCCTGTTGCAGCTTGGGCCTGATGAATGCCCGAGTCTTGTTTGTCATAGAAAGGCTGCTTGTGTACCTGCTTTTGCTGATTCAAAATATTTTCAATCTCAAATTAATTTTAGTGAGTGTTAGAACTTCCAAAGGATAAAAAGCGGATCCAGGAGCTCCATTTACATTCCCTCATGCTTGAATCTATTTGGTGGCGTAGAAAGCAGAACTGCCTGCACCACCTCTCCAGGAGAAAAAGCACAGATGAAAGGAGGAATCACGGCACTAAGGGTTTTATGTTTCCGTTGCCCTTTGATGTTCAGCTCTCTCTCCCCTCCCCACCCGAAGCAAGCTAACAACACGGTGTGTGACTACATGCTTCTAAGTGGTTGAATCTGCCTCCAGGCACTGTCCTCTTAGTCTTCCTTGCTACATTTGAAAGATCATCTGCCTCCCCAGCATCTGTTCATGAGTGATGACGATCAATGCTAAAGGAAGAGAAAGGGCATCCCAATGGCAATTTCATCAACTGGAAATCATACATGAGGCTTTCGAAATGGGCTGGCAAGAGGAAATTAAGAATAGGTTAGATTATAATGATCAAACACATTAAAGGAGAGAGAGAAAGAGGGGAAGTAACTCAGATGTCTTTTTAGAGGCAGAAAGCCCTGCAGAAAAGGAAGTATGAAGGTGCAAATATCTCAGCACAGCATCTTGGCACGGCACTGTTACACATTCCCTTGAGATAGGGGCTTATATAGTATCACTAGGGAAAGAAGAGCATTCCAGCAAGGATATTGCCTGAAAACCACAGCAGTGTTTCCATCCCCCATGTGTTTAAAAAAAAAAAAAGAAAAAAAAGAAAAAAAAAGTCCTCAAATTTTTATTAAATGGCATAGTTTGTATTCTTTGGATTGTTCAGCTTTTAGTTTGCAGTTGGATCATGTTTCCCTGTTTTTCTTCATAATGAGGTATTAAAAATAATTGAGACTGAGATTTTTGAACAGCAACAATATCCTCAAATGTGGCACTTCAATTAAAATATCAAAGATAATGAGCTTTGCCAGTAAAACCAGGTTTGATAACACAGAGGTGTGGCACACCTCTGAAATGTGTTGCCTGACTTCAGCCATCTGTCCTGGCTGTTACCACAGGTTTTTGTCCTTGTAACACAATGGGGTTAGTTGTTGTTGAAAAGAGATATGTAGGCAGAGTTGGAACAATTAATTCTTTCAAAGCAGAAGTCCCCCAGGGCCAGTGCCTAGTGAGCAGGGGAAGAACACGGAGGAGACAAAGTTCTGAATAGTGTGCCTACAGAGCCTTGTTCACAGCCGGTGACAGGCTAACCTACCTCATGGTGTAGGAATTTTTTTCTCCTCAGCAGAGGAGCCCTTCCTACGGGTCTTTCATCGGGGGAATATAATCTGAGCAGCTTTAGTAGAACTGGTGGTCATTCGCAAAGCGTTTGCAGGCAGTTATCGGGCGATGTGTTAAACTGCTACTAATGTGCTCTACTGATGTAGAAGTAACCTACATGGATGCTCCACAGCTTCCCCAGGTCAATCTGAGGAAAGAACAGCTTAGTTTAAAGAATCCATGAGAAAAAAAAAGACTTTTTTCCTTATATTATATGGAACAATTTTGCCTTTAGAACCCAATGGCTGTTTGTCTCTACCCCGCTCTGGAAGCCTATGACCTGACAGTCAGGGAATGAGGGTGAGTACACTGAAGGAATGAAGCCTGAGTAGTGTATGAAACTTGGGTGACCATCATCAGCTCACCTATTAGGCTGTGTTTTCTCTTGGCCAGACCCTAACACTCATGGATGTGTATTTGAACCTTACAAATTTTACTATCAGGCACCTTTTTTAGGGCAAACCCTGGAACCAAAGGTTCCCTTTCCTCACAGTGAGCTTTGATCATGAGCTGCTGATGCTCTCCTTGCTACTTTACCAGCACATTAGTTTGTTATCCTAGCTTTGTTCCTCTTTTTACTCTTTCTTCCTCCTACTCAATTGCTCTACCAGCAGGGAAAATGTCTTGCTCCCTTCTTAGCTCCAGAGGCAGTTAAGAGATCATAACGCTCCTTTACTACATGCTCCAGACATGCTTTCAGACAGCTGTGCTGGGAGGGACACACAAGGGACTTTCTTGGGGACACCTGTGGCAGAACTATTCCTAATTTCTTCTATTAGTGGAGTACACGAACAGGAGCCCCAAATGCACCTTCTGATAACAACTGATACTGCTCTATAGTAATGTTAATGCATTGCAGAATGGTATGTCATTAATAGATTAATCTGCTCTTCCATTTTAAAAATAATTATATACATCATCCTTGTCATAGGTAAGAATTATTTAGAACATCCACACCACTGAAGAGACAGTTTTGTGGGGAGAGGAAGTTACTTTATGTGTCTTGGCTCACTGGGAAAATATGACAAAATTTATGTGCTTACAATTATCATTAGATCTTGTTTTCTGGCAGCTTTAACTACTACTTTCTCTTTCCATTTATTTTTAAGTGAGTTGTGTATTTGTGAAGGCACCAGTTTGATAGCCCCAAAGACAAGGAGCATCTGTTTGCCTATAAAGGAAATATATTTACAACATTCACTTCCACAAACGGCTCCCGAAAGAGCGCTTCAGTCACACACTTGAGGGGCTAACAAGAAGATCAGTAATGTAAAACCCCCGTCATCTTGCCAAGATTACTAATGAGGCTGCAATTTGCCAGTGAGAGGTTGCAACTCTAATGGGTTTTGCAGTCTATCCTTCTACTAGAAGGGCATTGTAACAACTCATCCAGGCTTCTGAGTCGCGTCCAGTTCTGCAAAGTGTTCCCATTACTGATGTAATTTGGTTAGTGATGTCCTTAAATCTTTGTGTCAGTAACTAAGTCCATACTTAGAAAACTAAGTGAAAACATTTGCGAATCGGTCTGATGATTAACACTGACATTCAGGCATACTGGACAACAACTGGAGTTAAAAGACCCCTTCATATCCATGATCCACGTACACCCCTAGAGTTCATCAGAACTGTTTTGTTTACTGTGTTACTCAGATCCTTGGGTAGATCAGTGTGTGGGGAGTGATATGTGAAGGACGGTACTTGTTTGTAACTTGTAGTATAGCCCAGCAACCGGTGCTCAAAGCCGGAGAGAAGCAAAGCGAGTGCCCTGGCTCCTGCAGACGTTGGCAGCTATACCGCTCACACAGTAAATAAGAGCGCTGGCATGGGCTCTTCCCAGTTTGGAACTGGAGCGCTGCCTCACTCCAGCTATTCCGAACCTGGATGCCCCCAAACCAGGCCCACCCTGTGGGTAGGTGCCCCCACCATTACCCTAGCGCAGAGCTCTGAACAGACACCGGGCACTTGAAAAAGAAGCTTTCGATTCAGGTAAAACGAAACATTGGGGGTGGGGGGGTGGGGGGTGTTATCTTCCTTTCTGTCATCGCCCCAAAACCTCACGGAGACGCTGCCTCCGGGTCAGCCCGGCATCTCGATCCCCACCCGCCGCGACCGCGGGGAGTGCCGAGGGAACCCAGGTTCTGATGTGTAGCTTGATCCTGCTTTTCGCCACCTGGGCTGGATGCCGCGGGGTGCCGGTACCGCGGGGGGGCCCGGTGCCGCCCGAAGGCGGCACCGGGCCCCCCCGCGGTACCGGCACCCCGCTGGAGTGCGGCCCTCAGCCCGTGGCAGAGCCCTCCCTCGCCAGGCGCTGCGCGGGCAGAGCGCGGCCGCCACCTGCTGGTGGGAGGCGGGAACTGGCCGAGCGAGGGCGCCCCGCGCAGCCGGCCTGCGCGTCCCTTGCGCGGTTCTCAGGGCAGTTGGGCGCTGCCGTTGCGCGCCGCCTCCCGCTCTTCCTCCCTCGGTCTATCCGCGATTTACTTAGTCGTCAAGAGGCGGTTTTTCTCCTCCTCTGTGACGCGAGCGGCAGGAAGCGCTGGCCTGTCTCACAAGAGAGCGGAGCGCTTCCAAGCGGCGCAACCGCCTGTGCTGCCTGTTGAACAGAGGGCGAGTCTCTGCAGTCAGAGTCTTCCTAAAACCGTGAGGAGGGCTCCTGTACTGAACGCACGGCAGGACCAAAGAGGAGCGTTCCTTTTGGCCGCAGCAGAGGGCTGTTTCGGAACGATGCTGACACGGGGTTGTGATTCGGACGGGAAACCAGATCCTCATGACATCTGCAGGGGCCCTGGCTCTGGCAGTGCCCTTTGAAGGGCCGTTCCCTCTTCCGCTGCACGTCAAGTTCTGAGCCACCCAAGCGGTGATGGGAAAAAAGCGCTTTCCAGGTACTCGCAGTCAGTGGTGCAGCGCAGCCCAGTGACTGAAGCAGGGCCTAGGGCTTCCGAGTTGTCTCCCAGTCCTGCTGCTAACACTGCGTGAACAGTCCTATCCCTTAACTGGCCAGCAACTGCAGTTTTTCACAGCACAAGTGAGAGCAATGTTCTGCTTCCTAGAAATCAGGCTGAACTTGAAAGGTACTTTAACAGTGTTGACCGAGACGCTCTCCGCAGTAGTCAGGTGAGCCAGGTAGCAGTGCTACGGCATCGCACAGACGGTGGGTTTCTGCTTAGGCCAGATGAGATCCCACCAATAGGAAGATTACTGAAAGCTGGTTAAATTAAGTCACTCACCATGGAAGGACCTGTGGGTGGAAAACCCACTCTCCTGCTGGGCTCAAAAAGTAATGAATATTGGTTTGACATCCAACTGGCACTTGGTTATTAATGCTCTTCTTCAGGGATGGGTACTGAGATGCATTCAAAATGTGACCAGACGAGGCTCAGAGTAACCTGCTCCAACTTGGGAAGTTAGCCTTGTTTTTCTCAGGGGATTGGACCTGAGGTCAATTCCACCCTAAGCTATTTGATGACTGTGACAAAAGACTGCTGAAAAACAATCTCACTCACAGTGTTGTCTGCGGGGAGAGAAACTGAAATATGTGTCTGTATCCTGACGAACAATGAAGGGCAACTGCATAAACCAGATAACATGATTTGCAGGAGGACTGAGCAACATCAGATAGGTTCCTCTGCTTTCGTAATCTCATTTTATGATACTTATGTTCCATAGATATTGCATGAATACACAGCCCTTTCTCCTCCCAAAATCAAATAAATAAAGGCTGTTCTCAGGGAACACACCTAATGTTTTCATGTGCAGTCTCACCTGGATTAAATCAAATAGATGAGCAGAACTCTGAACATCCCCATTCCTCAGCAAAATGAGCCTTGCCTTATTTTCACCAGGGAGTGGGTTGTAAGGATGGGTGAAAGGCAGGTGAACAGTTAAAAAATAATTTTGTTTTGCATTTTCAGTCTAAGAAACAGCAATTTTCTCAGACAACCTAAGTGGGCTACGAAGAGGCATCAGTGGTACGGAATCTAGGTCAGCCAGTGTGTATATATGACCTTATGTTCTTGTTGCAGAGTTTCACTGTTATTCATTGGTTTTTTACACATAAAATATTTTTTACCAGTGATATCATCCTGCTCCTAATCTGCAGCATGCTTATAAACAGCACATAGCACCCATGCTCCCGATACGGGAGAGGTCAAAAAATGAGTGGAGATTGTCATGTTTTAACATTTCAATTTTGCTTGCTGCTAAGCTTCAGAAAGAGGGTGGTTAGTTGGGGAGAGGTGATGGTACAAAGAGCAAGCAAGCAGCCAATCAGTCTATTACAGAAATGAAAGTGATTTTTCCTTTTTAAGGTATGGAGCTGGCTGTGAGCAGAGGCTAATTAGCATTTTAAAAGCCATTGTCAGGCATGAAGTCCTTGCTGCAGCAGGAAGTGAAATAATCCTGGTCAGTTTTCTTCAGTAAGACTTTCTGACTGCAGACTCCATATTGCCAAAAGAAAAAAAAAAAAGGTGAAGAGAAAGAAAAACTACCCAGGGAGCTAACTGTTGGGTATGGGGACTCAAAAGGAGAAGTGGTAGGAAAGTTGAAAGTACAAAATGTCAGAAAGAAATGGACTAGGGGCAGTCTGTTCTGCTGTAAGGTCTGTTATTTATAGCATCATGGAATTGTAGAGTAACAACTCCAACTCGAAGCAGGGTCAGTTATGAGATCAAGCCAGAGTGCTCAGGGCTTTTGCCACTTAGGTCTTAAAAACCTCTGAAGACAGAGTGCACAGCATCTCTGCACAACCTGTTTCAATGCTGGACTGTCCTCATGGTGAAAAACTTTTTGCTTCTATCAAGTTAGAGCTTTTTTAAATGACAATTTATGTCTCTCAATTTGTCCTCCCAGCATGCACTTGCTGTGCCTGGCTTTCTCTTCTTGATAACCTTTCCTTAAAGCCTCTCTTATCTAGGCTAAACAAGCTCAATTTCTTCAGCTGCTTCTTACTGGGAAAATGGTCCAGCCCCTGTCCATCTTGGTGGCCATGGCCATCCATTGAACTTGCTGCAGTTTATCAAAATAGTCATACTCCATGGAGTATGGACTCGAACGTAAGGGAGCTTCTTCCCAGACAGAAGTATTAGGAGGAAGGCCAAGACTAGGGAAGAACCTTAGGAGGTTCATTGTCATCTAAATTCTTAGAAACAGCCAGGAGCTGAAGACAAGCTGTGTAAATTATTTAAATGTCATCTGTCTCTCACCATGGAGCATCTGACTTATCTGATCAGACCAGGTTTTGTAGGTTCTGTCTCCACTGAGCATAGCCTCTATCCCAGAGCCATCATGAAAGCTGGTGTCTTTGCAAAACATTTCAACCTGATAGAAGTTGTGCTCTGTAGAAGATTTATCAGATGTAAGCATACTGGCTCGGAAGGGGGTTATGTAAAATGGTGGAGTGTGGGTGAACAACGCTTCTTCTGAGCTGGCTTATGAATTTTTCAAGGTAGCAGGTAGGAGCTCTGTGTCACCTTCTCCATTTCTGCTCCACATCAAGCACAACAATGAGTTACTGCCTGAACACCTCCAAATGTTGGTCAGCATTTTATCTGTCTAGCAGTAAAGGGGTCAGTTTGAAGAGACTGAAGGTAGCAGGCAGGTCCATGCTACTTAAGTGGAATAGTATTTTCATCCTCTGTTTTAAATTTGTTACCCCTTTCACCCTGAAGCAGCTCAAACCACTTTGCAAACAATTCACTAATTCCTGTGTATGTGATAGAGGTCATGTCACTGCCCAGCTCAGATCAGAAGGAAGCGTGACGTGGCTTACTGCCTAGCAAAGCCACGCAGTTACGTATGGCTCAAAGCAATACGTAACGTAGCCTGAAGCAGAGCTATCTTTCTCAGTCACACTCTTTGTGTGCAGGTGTCTCATGCAGTGTGGAGTAGTATCTGTAGGAGACAGAAAGAAGAAGATCAAATACACCAGTCAGTACACTTCCTTCTTCGGCTTTCACCTCCTCTGCAGCTTGGAATTGTTCTGGGAAGAGGGTTTGCTGAGAATGGCAATGGACTGTCAGGGCGTGGAGCCACAAGTGATGTGTTATTTCCCATTTCACCAGCTCTGTAATGACGTTTTCCCTGTATAGAGACTCAGAGGGTAATCTTGCAAACTTGAGACTTGCAAATGATGCTGCAGCCAAGGCAGCTGGGTGGCACAGATGTACGGGTGGTCTATAGCTGGAGAAATAGGCAAGGGCAGTCTTTGGAGACCATGCTGGGTGTCAGTTCTTAAAGGATGCATGAAGATCAGGGAAGAAGACATCAGGAGATCTATCCAAAAGTATTCATTCCTGCAGTAAAAAACTTGAACTTCGAAGGCAACTGGGAAAAAATTTCGTAACCCCCTGCCCCAAACAGCCAACCAAGAAAACCCCAAACACTCCCTTCCAATGTGGGGTTTCTTCTTGGGAAATATCTGAACTCAAGTGATTTTCCTATTTTGCAACAAATGCCATTTGCATGTTTTTTAGAAGAGTACCTGATTGTTTTTTTCTGGATTCCTGGAGAACCTACTGGATATCAAGTATAAAACTAAACAGCCACTTGATTTTAGATGAGTTTCCTGGTATTCCAGGTTCTGTTTGTCTCTGCAGTCCCACACCTCAGTGCTCCTTATAATACAATTCTTTTAATATCCTTAGTATGCTGAGGGGTTCTTCTGGAAGATACAAATAATTACACCCTGCTGTTCACCACATCTGTTTATGAGAAGAAAAACTGTGTTTTGTGCACGATCAGCTATGCTGCAGTAAACACCCTCAGATGTTTATTGCGAAATAGCTACACATTCTGACTGAACTTGCAGCAAGACACACACTTGAATGCACCAAAGTACTCTTGGAAGAACTTCCAGCTCTGTGTGGGTGTTGGTGGTCTGGGAAACACTATTTTCTCTAGGTTGACAAGTCATGCAAATGAGAGGCTTTTTATACTGCTTTAGAACTTAGAACTTCTAGAATTCTCTGCCTTTGAGAAAGTCTCTTCCCTTTTTTACTGCCTTTGCAATATTTCTATACCCAGATGTCGTAGCGGGTGCATATGTTCAAGCTTCTCTAAACTCATACTTTACTAGCCCATCTTAGATTCACCAAACACCTTTAAACAAAAGCGCTAAGCTGCAATCACCCCTTGCAACTGCAGCTGTGAGTTGCAGTTTACAACTCCACAGACTGCAACAGAATTATTTTAGATTTGGAATGACCAAAAAAAAATCAAAGCTACTGCACTGGGGCACTGAGCTGCAGGTGAACAATTAAACAGGCCAGTTCTTTGCCCTGCTGGGGCTCCGTGTGAGGCTGTGCTCTTTAGAGAGCTCTGGAGGGACTTAGCTTTATTTCTCAGCTAAACCATGCCTGCTGAGCTTCCTCAAGTCAGTGCAAAGGTGGTGCTGTGCTGCCTCGTGACTGGAAGAGAACGCCCGCGTTCCAGGTGAAAACCAGCCCAAACCACAAAAGAGTGCTGTCACAGGTATTGTGGTCTTACAAAGGTTCTACTACATTCAAATCAGTGTCTGTTTACTGATTTTGTCTCTGTTTCCACTCACAGGCTGAATATCTGGTTTTGAAAGCTTAATAGAAATTATTAAAGCCAGACATCTGATGTTCAGGGCATTTTATCACTGGGGAGGGCACATGGTCTATATATAATTTTTCCCTCTTTCTCCCTTGGTTAATCTCTACAGCACCAAGACACTTTAACACTCCCCCTCACCAGTTTCTGTTTGTACCAAAAATAAGGCTTTTATTCTTGCCTGTGGGGAGGTGAAGCATTTGCTACTTACAGGTGGCGTGTGGAGGAAAGATGGATTTGTTGGGGCTTTTGCGTCATTCGGTGGGAACACGCAGTAGAAAACAATATTTTATTTAGGAAAAGAATACTTCATTCCTTGTACATTAATTCTGAATTAAAACAAAAATGATCAAGTGGGAAGCTGTTGCTTAGGTGGTGTAGCAGCAGATAATCATAAAGATATTTGCTCAGTTTATGGAGAGCTCTGTGGCAGCTATTTTTGTTACCCTTAACCTGGCCCCATTTTTCCTTGCAGACACAGTTTCCAAAACCCTGAAGACTCCCATAGCACTGTACTGTAGAGTCAAGCCAAACAGCGTTTGGCTTTTCTCCCCTGAAGCACATAGCTACAAGTGTTCAGTTTCCAAGTTGTACAGTCTATCCACAGCCCTCAGAAGAGAAAGAATAGATTATAAACTCAATACTCTTTCACATCAGCAGACCCATCAAGCTTCAGTCAGAAAGTAATATAGAATACACCCATAACCTCACTAAACATCCTTTAGCATTTACCAAACTACTGAAATATCTATGAAAATGAAAAAAAAAAAATCAGAATCACAGAATCACAGAATCACAGGGGTTGGAAGGGACCTCGAGAGATCATCAGGTCCAACCCCCCTGCCAAAGCAGCTCCCCAGCACATATTGCACAGAATAACCATGCCCAGAGTAATGCAGTGCTCAGTAAACATAAACTGCTGGATGCTGAACCTCTCAGGTGTCTACTGAGGATGTGTCAATAGATCAGTATATCAATACTCCTGTCTCATGTTGCTACAGGGACAGAGCAGGCTACTTGTGGAGAAGACGGCTGTAAATTAAGCTACTTTTTCAGGAGGAAATGAATATACCACACACACCCCCACGTGTCACACTTTTTGTTTAAGACTGTTTTCTGCTAAAAATGATAAATTCTAAGAAGTGTGTTTAAATGGTATGCCAGAGGAAGGAATTTGTCTCCTAATCTTTAGAGGTACACTGACTAAAGGACTAAATCTTTGTATAGTTATGTCAGGGTGCATCATACCCATGCCTGTTTAAAGAAAAGTTGAACATTTCCTGCTGCCACTGCTTTTCAGCAACACTGGTATGAATGCAGCCCATCCCTTCCTCCTTCAGGAGGCACAAAGAGGGGCTGGTAAAAGTGTGAAGAAAAACATTTTCACATGATGATGGAATCTCCACGCCACAGGCATTTGAATGGAAAATGTCCATTTGCATAGAAAGGATAAGATGGAAAACCTAATCTCATGCCTTTCTTTTTCTCAGAAATATCTGGAGTGGTATTTGCTACTTCCTGATATTTCTTTCCATCTCTCTTATAAATTTATATATGTGTATGTGTGTCTACAGACACAAATAATAGTTCTTGGGTTTTTTTAAAAAAAAATTAAGATTCAGTTTTTGGAAGAAGCGATTTAGAAAAAATATTATGTTGTATTATATTATTACAATCTCAGCTTTTAGTGAGCATATGCAACAAGCATTTGAATATTCATGTGTAGAATTGTGAGGAATGGCAAAGGAAAGGATTCTTGACTGCCTGCAAGAAACAAGTGTGATGACTTATTCCTTACACTTCAATGTAAATATCAAAAGCGACTTCTTTGTCCAAACTGTTAGTGACTGCAGTTAAACACAGATGCACAGAAGAAATATTTTGATTTTGTGTTGGGTTTTGGGTTTTTTTAATTAGAAGTTCACTTGTTGGTACTGATTTGTGAGACAATATGATGTCTATATTTTAAAGCAAGCATCCTGTGCTCACAGACTTGTACTGGAATGGACTGGGCTAAAATAATCCACTTTGGCCCTAGCTGGAACATGGAGAAGTGCTACCTCTCCAGCCAGAGCAGGCTATGCAAACAGAAGCTAATATAAACACCTACATCTTCCCCCTTAAAACAGTGATGATCTTGGAATGACTCTTCCTAAAACCACTATGATCAGCTGTTTGTATTTCATAACTTCACCATCTAGAAACTACAATTACTCTGCTTTTTTCTGATCCAAGCCCTATTTTTTTTAATCCAGCTTTATTCAAGCAAAATTCTTACTGCAGCCACAAAGTCAGATCAAACTTGGCCTAAGAAGTCTGAAAATATGTTTGTTATTTGAGTTGCACACTCAGAGAGCTTTAAATTCCAGAAAAATCAGGCCTTGCCAAACATACTAGGCAGGTTGGAGAAATACGAGTTAGTGACTGCAAATAAGCTGCATTCTGAATATCTAAAATGTGGTTTTGGCATTGCAATTCGAGAGAACCCGAGTGAAACTGAATAAAAAATCACAGATAAGACCAGTTTTATGCAGTCAGTGCTCCTGTGCACAGGCATCTTGGCCCTGTGTGATCTTGAGACAGTCAAGATGGGTTCAGCAGGGGAAAAAAATGCAAATCTTTCTGCTTCCCCTGCGACTAATATGTGGCTCTGATAGGCTATTACCTATCAGTGTTGCGATTTTTCCAAACACTTGAGCACTCTTCCATTATCAAAAATTGAAAATATCTAGCACAGGCATCAATTCTGGGAGATGCATCCCACCAGATAGCATGGTTTATTAACAGTAAAACCTAACGGAAGACATACTCCTTGCAGAAGCTAAAGTTAGGCCCTTTTCCATGCTTCTTTCTAAAAGATTTAAACCACATCAACAGAAAAAAGCAAATGGGGCAGACATTTGTTTAATTTTTCCTCAGCCCAGTTTTCCTGGGCTCACTGAGCAGCATCACCTCAGTGCTGCTTCATCCTACAAAGAGGAGACAGGCACTGCTGTGTTCCTTGGCAGCATTTTAGCTGTGCTTTTTTAGTTTGCAGCAACCCAAATGATGTTCATGTTCTTTATTAATGATATTCCCCAGCTGCTTCTGGTGTACAAAGACAGATCTGGTGGCTCTTTGTTACAGGCTGTAGCCTGCCACCACAGCACGCCCTACAGGAGGAGTTCAGGACAGGGTGCTTTGTGACTCACGTGGGCAGGAAAGCACAGTCCCCATGCTGCAGACACACAGTCTCAGCCCAGGTATTGACATACTGTACATGTGTGTGTATATGTGATGTGCAGGGGTAATAAAATAAGTGCATGTTTAATCATAGCTATGCACAAAGTATTTGTCTGCAGCGATTGTGTCCAGTTCTGGGCTCCTCACCACAAGAAGGACATGGAGGTCCTCGAGCGAGTCCAGAGAAGGGCAACCAGGCTGGGGAAGGGGCTGGAGGGCAAATCCTATGAGGAGCAGCTGAGGGAGCTGGGGCTGTTTAGCCTAGAGAAGAGGAGGCTGAGGGGAGACCTTATCACCGCCTACAACTACCTGAAGGGAGGTTATAGAGAGATAGGTGATGGTCTCTTCAGCCAGGTGACAGGTGATAGGACAAGGGGGAATGGCATGAAGCTGTGCCAGGGCAGGGTTAGATTGGATGTTAGGAAAAAAATTTTTCCTGAAAGAGTTGTCAGGGCCTGGAACAGGCTGCCCAGGGAGGGGGTTGAGTCACCTTCCCTGGATGTGTTCAAAAAAAGGGTAGATGAAGTGCTTAGGGATATGGTTTAGTTTAGGATGAGAATGGTTGGACTTGATGATCTTAAAGGTCTTTTCCAACCTTGTGATTCTGTGATTCTGTGATGCAATCTAGAAGTACTGTCCTGTCTTTTGGAACAACTACAGCTCTTCATCCCTTCTCTCTTAGGACAGGTTTTTCTTTTGGGACTTACATGTATTTGCCTGTAGTCAAGTTTTTGTATCACCTTTCTTCCTCATGCACTCATTACCTCATTCTTACCCATGCACGTACATTATGTGCACATGCTTCCCACTCACTCAAGCCCTGTTCTGAATGTATTGCTGCTTCTGTGCAGTGATTTCAGCGGGGGTTGGGGGTTTGGATGGAACACGGTACAAGGCCCAGTGCTGCTCAGTGCTTAATCCTTTACCTTAGGGTTTCCTTTGGATCTTTACCCTTGAATATGGGCTTGAACATTCTACAGTATATTCTATCTGCATCTATCCCACTTTAGATAAAATAACATGGGTACATGCATGACAGGATTTGGAATTTTGGCTCAACTCAATATATTATGTTCCTTTTAACAAGCTTATCAAAGCTGCTGTGGCATTTTCCATTTCACAGAGGGCAGTAACACATCAAAGCTCATAAACCAAATGCATCACTGGGCTGGACAGCCCTACTGCTTTTCTGCAGTCACACAGATCTATTGGCAATTGGTTCACAGGACGACAATGTTCAATGGCCAAGAGAAGTGAGAGGAAGCACAGGAACAGTTCTAATGAGATCCAGAACCACTCTTACGTCAGTAATGTGTAAGCATTCAGCTCAAATTGTTGTCATGATGTAGATTTTCTATTGAATTTGTAATTCTCACCTTAGAGGTGTTATTTGCCATGTAAGTAAGTGTGAAAAGCAGCTCCAAGAGCTGGGCTCATACGGAGGTGTGTATTATTGGAAATAATGATGAGGGAGAAATGAGTGGTGTAGCTGTCCAAGCTGTGATCTTCATGGATCTATGAGCAGGCATTCGCCCCCTCAAGTGACAATGCTGTCATACTGATGTTTCTCTTCCATGTGGATAGGTGCTTTTGGAGCTATATCAGAAGCTGTAGAGCCTCACAAAGAAATGAATATGGGTTTAAATATAGGGACATCAAGCAAATAGGCAGGAAATTGTTCTGATTGTTTAACTATGTCATTTTGTGGAATCCTGTATATTCTGTGTCTTTAAAACTCCATGCCTGTTCTCATTAAGAAGGATCCCAAAGACCCAGAGCTTTCTTCCTCACAACTTTCTCCTGATGAGAACAAGCAATATGAGAGGTGCCATTTCTCAAGAAAAACAAAATTTCATGGAGAAAAGCAAAATGAAGCTTTTCTTCTCTAATAAGTGAGACACGTGGTACACTCTCTCCTGGAGTTACAGCTTGTCTGAAATCGAAGGTATCCTTCTCCTTAGTCCATAGATGTTCAGCAGTTTTTCTTACATGAAGGAGGAACAGGCACATAGAGAGCTCATAATCCTTTGTATTTCAGTACAGAAGGTCATTCTTCTTTGAATGCTGTTTTTAATTGTGGAGTCTAAAATTTCATGATGTTTGGAGTGACGATCACTTACAGAACATTTAACAGCCAGAGTGCCTCAGCTACATTATGCTTGCCAAGCTACTTGATTATTTGGAATCTAGGATGTTGAGACAGATATGATGACATACTCATAAAAGAACAGTTTTAAAGAATTGAACTCTAAGTTATTGGTATTTTATGTGTTTTATGTGTTTTACTATTATCAAAACTATATTAAAGGAGAAAGTTCCATCTTAAAATAATCACAGAATCACAGAATTGTAGGGGTTGGAAGGGACCTCGAGAGATCATTGGGTCCAACCCCCCTGCCAAAGCAGCTCCCCAGCTCATATTGCACAGATAGGCGTCCAGATGAGTCTTGAATATCTCCAGAGAAGGAGACTCCACCACCTCCCTGGGCAGCCTGTCCCAGGGCTCTGTCACCCTCTCTGGGGAAAAGTTCTTCCCCATGTTGGTGCGGAACTTCCTGTGCTCCAATTTGCAGCCATTGCCCCTTGTCCTGTCCCCACAGACCACTGAAAAGGGGCTGGCCAATTCCCCCTGCATCCCATACTTAAGATATTTATAAACATTAATTAGGTCCCCCCTCAGTCTTCTTTTCTCCAGACTGAACAGCCCCAGCTCACTCAGCCTTTCCTCATAGGGGAGATGTTCCAGGCCCTTAATCACCTTCATAGCCCTTCTCTGGACTCTCTCCAGGAGATCCCTGTCTTTTTCATACCAGGGAGCCCAGAACTGGACACAATACTCCAGGTGGGGCCTGACCAGGGCAGAGTAGAGGGGGAGGATCACCTCCTTAGACCTGCTGGCCACACTCTTCCTGATGCATCCCAGGATCCCATTGGCCCTCTTAGCCACCAGGGCACACTGCTGGCTCATGGCCACCCTGTCATCAACCAGGACCCCCAGGTCCTTCTCCACAGAGCTCTTCTCCAGCAGGTCATCCCCCAGCCTGTACTGATACAGACGGTTATTCCTCCCCAGGTGCAAGACTTTACACTTGCTTTTATTAAACCTCATCTGGTTTCTCCCTGCCCAGCTCTCCAGCCTGTCCAGGTCTCGCTGGATGGCAGCGCAGTGTTCCTGCGTGTCAGCCACCCCTCCCAGCTCTGTATCATTGGCACTTGCTGAGGGTGGATGCTATTCCCTCATCAAGGTCGTCGATGAAGATATTAAACAGGACTGGACCCAACACCGAGCCCTGGGGAACACCGCTAGTCACAGGCCTCCAGTCAGATTCTGCTCCACTGATCACGACCCTCTGAGCCCGGTCCGACAGCCAGTTCTCAACCCACCTCACTGTCCTCTCATCTATCCCATAATGCCAGCAAGGTGCTTGTACCCCAATGCAGCACACACATATTTACTTAAAGATCCATTAAAAATAAAGGGAAAAGATAGAAATAAAAAAAATGTTTCTATAATTTGAAAGTTCTGTTAATAGATACAGAATATTGACCAGTTTCAAATACAAGCCCCCTCACAAAACCTGACGTGTTTCCATAAGTCTTTCTGTATCATGCAGAGATTTAAATGGTCCATTTCGGATTCTTACAGCCCAGGACCTCAAGTCCCTCAAGATGCCATTGGATCTGAAACCTGAAGCACCAGAAAGTTCTGTGACTCTTCTCCATGTTGACTCTGCCCAATCCCAGCAAGATCAGGGCCTCTCAGCAATCCTTACTCACTCACATGCAGCACTGTTTCATCACCACCACAGAGCCAGCTAGCTCACCACCCTTAGCACAGAAATGCTAGATGGGATGTTTAATGATGCTGAGGTTAAACTGTGAACAGTGCATTGCTTTTCTCAGTTAAGTGGCTCTGCAGACACTGATAACCACTCACTGTAGAATCCAACTCTGGTCATTTGTTTTTACCTGCATCAGGAATGCTCCCAGCACAAGAGCTGAAGTGCCTGTGTTGTATTCATAAATACTGCGAGATGCATGCACCTCTTAGATCCAAAAGGATCTTTAAATGGTTTGTTTAATTTTGATTGAGCTAACCAAACAGAAACCCCAAAGTTTCACATCATGCCAGCCTGGAAATACATAATTAATTTCTGACTAGCAAATCTTTATAAGCAAATTTTGAAAAAAAAATTAGAAACTCTTCTCTAAGGAGGTATGGAAATAAACCAGGATTTTCTGCCCTTCTGCTTTTTTTCCCTTTCTCTTTTTCTGCAAAAGCCACTTTGTCTCATCCAGACTAAATTCACATATAGGTCCAGACCAAAGCTTTTCTTGTGATCTTCAACTAAAAAGTTTCTTTCAGCCTTTGAAATTACTCCAGTTACTGCACATATGTGCCACTGGGCACCTGTTCCTCTCCCCTTTTGAGATCCTTCCTTTTCTGTTAGAGATCTGCTCTCCTCTAGGAGAGGGAATGGAATTTCAATTGAGATAATGGTTCTACTTCTCAGGACAGATGGTTAAAGCTACGGGGTTACAGAAAGCACTTCATGCTTGCATCAGTCACAGACCAGAAATGAAGGACATAATGTCCTGAATGCCCCAAACAGTTCTTAATATCCAAGAGTTTTGCCTTTTCCACCTCAGTATCCCTTGAATAGGAATTACTTTACGTTACACAAATTGTGAAATATATTGACCATGCAGGGTTTGCAATTCTTTTTGCATTTCAGTTTTTAATTCCAAAAATACCTACACTAATAACGACTTCAGCAGTAATAGCAGAAAGCATTCACTTACCCTATGACAATGCAGGAGATGGCAGTTCCCAGGAAGGCGTAGGTTAAAATCGATCCTAAGTTACGAAAAAAATGTCTCTGGGGAGGAAAGTTTGCAAGAAAAGTCCTTTGTAATACTGTGGATGAAAAAGCATTCAGACTAAGGTGAAACATTGCATCTAGAAATGTCATTTGTTACAGACCCTCTCTCAAATGTAAGATGAAACAGCAAAGGCTACATCAGTTATTTTGGAAAATGCAATTTAAGATGATTCATTTTTTGCCTGGTGGAATGCCACTGAAATTCCCTCTTTCATGTATCCAGCCAAATGCTTCAGGATTTTAACAGAAGTTCACATTGAAAGTACCTGATGGAAGCAAAGCAAGCCATGATCATGCAGTATATAAGACATGGACATGTTGCTGCCTGCATGCAGTGCCACCAGATGCAAAGTGGTCTCTTCTGAAAACAGGAAGGCCCAAATGTCATAAACCACACAGTCACATATTTGCATGGATGCAGAAAGGGAGAAGGATAGGGTCCATGCATCTTTCATTTTCTTTCCAGTTCTTCCCATGCAATGCAATTGTTAACTACTTTCTGTCACTGGCCTGTTGGATCTACAAAGCAGTGACCATTTTCAGTCACTTTTGTAACATAAGAAAGAGACACGTACCTTCTTTAAACTATATCCAGCATGAAATATAATGGGTGGCAGCAAAATATTGAAGAAGATGGAAGGATCAAATGTCATCTGCCAGAAAGGACAAAAGAGAGGGTAAGGACGAATAAAGCAGCATTCAATTTGATAGGACAGGTTTGAATTGTAACTTTTTATCAGGATTACTCTTATCAGCTCCAATGTCTGCAGCCCAGAGTAAGTTGCGTTCTCGCAAGGAGTAACGTGTCGTTCCTTACTGCTTGTGTATGCAGAACACCACTTGAGAAGCAGTCCTTAAAGAAGGAAATCAGTCACGCACTGTTTCACAGGGAACTCATACAGGCAGTGTTACCTGTGGTAGGATCTGCACTACCACACAGCCAACCTGACAGCCCCATGGCTGAGTTCCCGGTTCAGACAGGGACTTCCCGTTTCGCTTCAGGAGCGACACTTGATCAGTGCCGTGCCTCAATTCCCCACGTACAGAATGGTGATGGAACAAAAGGCTACACCACCAAAATCACCGTGGTGTTTCCTTTGGAACATACCCATTTAAGCATGGCAGCCGACACTTTGGCCTCTGTTAGGCCATTTGTGACACTCAAATGCCTGTGTAATGTCAGCCCTATTCATCTGAAACATACATTTTTGTTCCTAGAACAGCCAGAAACAGTTTATAAAATACTCATTAAACTTTTAAAGTAATGCTAGAATGAGGATGATGTTAGGCAAGGCAAAAAGTCCTTATTCCAGCTGTTGTCAGTACACTGTCATATTTTCCTTCAACTTCAGGCACAGAGAGACTGAAGACAGTGTTTGGTCACTGCACTTCACTACAAGTAGCTTCCAGTACATCAGATTCCTGTTTAAAACCACATTATTGTCAGAGAAAAAAATATTTTAATATTCCTCTGTCAGCATGTTATATGATACCAATACTTTTAAAAGAGACAGGATGTAATTCTCCCAAAGGCTTGCAGCTCCTTTGTTCAGATAAAGTGGTATTCTAAGGCTACAGTATTCTAAATAAATTATTTAGCTTCAAAAGAGTAAAACCTGCCAGCAAAACTACTTCTGTCTTCTTACTAATATACAGCTTGATTTGATAAACAGGAAGTGAGAGCTCAGCCTTTTTTCCATTCTGCTTTGAATTGTGAAGCTGAAAAATATCTGGCAAGTACCATACCACCAATTTCAGCAATGCTGGTAACTTCATTGAAAGCATGATAGAAAAAGGATTTCCCTCACTTATGAACTAACAACCTCAAATGTTAATTTTGGAATTAGTTCACCAAATACATTATTTTTATTTTCCAGAGGCATCAGAAATCCTGATGGCATATTTTGTTAGTGAAAACCATGTTCTAAAGGATATTGGATTTCAAAGTCATGGCACAGTCTGTTCTTTCTGACAAATGCACTTAGTAAACTCCCATAGAGTGAATTACAGTTGTACAAAACACAGAGTGTGGGGTGATCATGTTTTCTGGTTTTTACATTAGTGCTTTTGCCAGTCAGAAAGGCTGCCAGGCATTGTTGCTGTCTCCTAAGAGCTGTTGAATTCCTCCTTCTTTCCTTTTTTTGTGGTTGGGTTTTTTGGGGTATTTTTAGGAGGGTGTTTGTCAGATAATTGTAGAGGAAAAAGGGGTGTAATTCCAGGCATGCTGAGTCCTCTCCAGGAGTATAGAGAAACACACAATGCACAGCGGAGACTTCCAAGAAACTTCCAGCAAAGCCAGACTATGGAAACAGGATTGGGCTATCCCACATGAGGGCAACAGTCTTCTCTGTGAGTCAGGGCTCCTCCTTCCTCATAACACAAATCCACTTCAGGAGTTTGAAGAAGATGGGTAAATGTAATGGATTAGTACATCTGCCTTGGAAACTAAACACACACTTTGACTAAGACAAACCTCTTGCAACCAACTAGCAGGAAAAGGGATGAAGATTCAGCAAAATCTGGCTAGTCTGGCTGCTGCAGCCTTTTCCTGTCCCCACCCACCACAGCTCTGACAGTCCTTGACAGTCTACTTCTTCCTGAGGATGGCAAGAGACTGGCAATAACAACAGACAGGCACACAATGGTGCTAAATCAGCAGCAAGGAATTTGAGCAGATGGTTAAATCCTAATTCTGCTTAGTTCCCCAGTGTACATTCTAAGCATAACTTACAAGTTTTTATAATGATAACCATGATAATATACAGGAGCATGTATTATGGTGATAGATAAACAATAATAGTTGGGAAAAAGCAAAATATTAGTAATATTGTAAAAAAAAAACCTGGTAAGGGCTTAGAAGTTTCATGTGAGTATATGATATCTTTGATCATAAAATCCAGGTTTTAAAAAGTCTCTTTGCACTTATGAGTTCTTTAAATTGCTGTCATTTTTTAAGAAAGTGAGCATAACAAGAGGTAAATATTGCAAGGATGGGGGAAGAATACACTAACAAAGTAAAATATTTTAATTGTTCTATACTGGAGAACAGAAAAGGCCATGTCATCGTAAAAGACTGTGTAAACTTCCTCCCTCACTTCCCTTTTGCATCCAGCCTGAATTGCACAACACTTTTTTCCCCAAGCTCAGGGATAGCCAGTGAAATCCCTGCTGAGGAACGCTGTGCAAATGGATGGATGGATGAAAATATTGTCATCTATTTAATTGTTGTTTAAAATCCCCACTTATCTATGGAAGTTTACATGTTTACAAGTTTATATTTTGTAAAATGTTTAGAGTTTGTAGCTACTTCTGCTGTATACTGGAGGTAAACCTCTCTTGCATTATGCAAGACACTTTTAAATCAGAGGACAAATAAAGATATCAGTGGGGTTTATTGTTTTTGTGGCGATGAATCCAAGGTAACATCTTCACCTGCAAGTGAACTCAGTGTCTGCAGAAGGTGGGACTGTCATCAAAAAGACTTCAGGCAATAATTCTGCAAGCATATAGCCAATTGTATGCTGAATAATGGTCAGGCTTCTATCACTCTATTTCCTTTACCCTTCTCACCTTCTCATTTACCCTTCTCACCTTATATTCAGAATAGCCTCTCTCTCTCTCTCTGTCACATTTTAGCTTGGAACTTGTTTTCCTCTGTCAAGAGTGTGAATAAGATATCTTACGTAGTTTAGAAGAAAAAAAGAAGATAGGGTTTACCTTTTGAAGCATCGCGTTGCCCTGGTGACCATTGACATTGTGGTGGCTGATCTCTCTTTTGTATTGATATTCATAGACCTGATTAGTGATATTAATAAGCAGAGTGGATGGCCCAGACTTCAGCTTTTCACATTCATAAACGGTTCCACTTCCAACATCTGATGCTTTTGTTGCGTATCGTATAATTAATCCCATTACAAGGCCTGTGGAGTAAACAAACAAACAACAAGGCCAAAGACATTCAGGTACTCCTGTGTATCTGATGGTACACAGTTACTGATTTGGAGAAAACTGAACTCTTTTAAAGCTAGGACACCAGCTTTTCAGTGTTTCCACCTTCACAGACATCAATCTCACTCAGCACTTCATGCTTCGTGGATGACTGTAAATTATTCTTCAGAAATGGTCATTTCACTACTGTGTTGTTGTTGGTTTGACACATGCTCACTTGTGCTATTTTTGTGATGTAGTTGCTGGAATCATTCTGACTTAATTATCAACTGAGTTGCTCAACCACTGCATTTCCAACAGAAATTTAGAGAAGGGGGATGCCTGCCTAACAAAAGTGCTGCACTGGGCACATGAACATCAGCTGTGCTTTAGGCGATTTCAGGTACTTCATTCACGAGGGCAGAAGTCTGACACAGTGTCCTCAGGCACATTCTGCTCTCTGTAGAAGACTGAATGCATTTTTGAGCCTGTATAAAGATGTGAAAATACAACCAGGAAGAAGGAAGATTAAGACTGGGATTAATTTATTGGATTAGCTACAGTTTGGAACTCTCATCTGAGATAGACATTTTGGCTCCCTTTATAGTTAACAGAGAAGATGCTAAGTATGCTTAGAGTATATATCAATGGAAGACATCTAAAGATCTAGATATACTGACTAATGAAAGATATGAAAGAAATTAAATCACAGGGAAGAGGTGATAGATATCTGAAAAGTACAAAGTTTTATCCAGTAATCAGATGCCATGGTGATAAAAGTGCTCATTCTGCAACAGACTCTGAACTGCAGCTTCCTAGCATACATGTAAGGGAAGTTTGTAGCTTCCTGGACTGATGCCACAACAGAGTGAGGGCTGCAGTGCTTGTTCTGCAGGCACACACACGGGGGCTTGTTTTCTATCTGTCGTTCAGTATGGCTGGATTCTTTAGATGGTAGAGGACTCAGACGAGCCTTAGAAAATCCCAAGGCCACTTTCTTAAGTTATACAGCATTTGTGCAATGAATCAGGTGATAAATCCAGCTGTGTCAAAAGACATAATTACCTCAAAAATTTAGGGGGAAACACATACGAAAAAGGGAAGGAAGCACTGCATGTGGTACTATGAAATGTGATTTCTATAGTGGCCAGCTCCAGATGTCCAAAATCTCGAGTCAGGCCCAGGAAACCATTAATTAGTTAAAATACTTGGCAATTTCATCTTATTTTTGTTACATATCCTCTAGAAGAACCACATATTTCGTTTTCAAATTCCATTTCAAATACATTAAAAACTCAACTTCATTTGGTGGTTGGACAAGACTCTAGGTTTCCATCTCATTCTCTGGATAGAAAACTTTTAGTTTTTACTGTACCAGTTTTGTTCCTGTCACTTGTTTTAAACTACAGCCTCTGTTGCACTTCTGTTTCCAGGTATGACGTAGACTTAATCGGCTCAGGTAACAGAAATATTTTGCAGATGTCCACAGAAGATGACTGCCAGGAACAGGTTTATCTGGCAACACAGTTTGCTAGAACCAGTTTCAGGTCACAAGATGAAAGAGGTTTTGAATAGTTGGGAGAAAAAAGTGCTGGGTCCAATGACTGTGCCATTACAACCTGTTCATTCACCCATCCCATTGCCTACTCCTCCCTTTCGCTTTTTGTCTGTGTTCTCTCTGTGTATCAGATTTCCCTGTATGTCTCTAATTAGCTTTTCCAGACATGATTATTCTGTGCTTGCCCAACTTCTTGTCTTGCTGGTTTTCCTGGTCTCTGACATTTACCTGTTTGATTACAGTATCTATCATGTTAACAAGCCTTTTACTGGACAGTTTTACTCAGACCTTGACACTGTGTCTTCCAAAATGATGTCATTAGGATGTAATTTTTTTTCCTACAAGTGTCTTTCCTGTTTTGAGCATCACACTTACTGGTACAGACTTGCTGCATATAGAAGACAAGACTTCAAGGAGCCAGATTTTTAACTGAGGTCAAAAATCAGGAATGAAGAGCTAAAACCATGGCAGTGATTTTAAAAATAAGAGTTTAAATCCCACTATTCACAGTTCTTATTCTCATTTATTTAGTCTTTGAAGCTGAACTGTTTATATGGCTTGTACACATAACTTTCAGCATGGCAACGTAGGACTGCTCAAGGGAGAGCAGTGGAGACTGACTGCCATTGCCTTTACCATCTCTATTGTACAGCCAGGCAGACTACTGTGTCCTACAACATTCTGACATCCCTAGTATGTGTGCTATATTGGCTAATATAGCATATCTTTGAACAAAATTCTGTCTGACAAGTTATCTTCAGCTTCCAATTTCTGGAATGGAAAAAATGCAAATATTGTAGATCCTAATTCTGCAAGAGAGCTCTTGAGTATAAATAAATCCATTTTCAGAAAAGGAATATTTTAAAAATATGATCATAGTAGCTTTAGAGAAATAAAGATCATCAGTGACTGATATTTACAGCTAGAATTCAAAATTGTCATTTGGATTTCTTCCACCAGCTTTAGATCTTATCCTCTGAGGGAGTCCAGCTCCAGGTAATGTACAGAGCCACACAGATAATGAAATGCTAATGAAAGAACAAGGAAATGGTGAGAGTATCCAACAGCATGCATGTATTGGAGAAATTACATTAGAGAAGATTCTATCAATCAATGTTCTCAGGGCTTTGAGGTCCTTGTAGCTCTCAAGGAAATTCTAGAACGTATTAAATTTAAGCAAAATGTGGATGGGATCCATAATGATGAGTTGACAAGACAATTGCTATCACTACACTATATTGCAAGAGTCAATAGAAGTGATGGGATTGTAGTCTTCCTTCAGTGATAATAAACGTGCCAAAGACCCTATATAAAACCCCCAGTGAATTAAATATCCAGGAAGCACGTATTTAATATTTTAGTAGGTATATAATTTATGGAAAGCACTTTGTGCTTAAAATCATTACATAGCATTTCTTTCATGATGGAATTCAGGAGCCCAGATCATATTCTAATAGAAATAGGTAATTTTTAAATAGATGTATAAAGTACTTTCCTTTCCACTAGTTCCCTTTCCAAACTGGAGCCATGCTTTTGTAATGTATCTTCTGAAATATTCTTTATAATTCATTAAAAGAAGAAAAAATAATTGGTAAATATCATTTGGGTGTATTTACTATGAAAAAAGACTAGTAATTTCTAATTTCCTTGCAGTCAGTGTTTTGTGGCAGAAAAACTAGACATGACATTTTTTGACAAAGTTCTATGGACTTTGGTATGTAAAAACACCTTCTGCACAAATAGTTCTGTTTTTATAGTGACACACTCAAAAAGCCTGACTTTGCCATCCAAGTCTAGGAATCTGGCAGTTAAAACTCCTTGAAGATGATGAATCATCGGGAATGATGCTGCATCTGTTACCTGGCATTGCAAGTAGGTCTATAGTAAGGGCACTGGTTAGGAGGAGTAAAGAAGATTCAAATATTATTACATCCTTTAGGCACGTAGGTAATTGTAAATGCAAATTCTTATGCAGAGCTAAACTCCAGTGTATTGGCACAAAGTAGAGTACCAGTCTTGTATCCCAGGAGTCCAAATTCTGTTAAAAATGTTTTTATCTCAGCTTCCCCTTATTTAAGACATTTTATTTCAAAACTAGTGCCAAGTCTTCATTTAATTCAAGTTTTAAGCACATTTATTTAAATGCAGGATTGAAACAGAAAAGGGTCTAACTAACATCATGGATTTATTTAAGAAGTCTCAATTGTCCTTCAAAGTAAGACCTTACAGAAAAATGTCATTCTAACTAGAGTTCTGTCATGTTTCAACTGAAGTTAATGCAGGTTTTCAAACTTCTTCAGTGGAAGCAGGAAAAAATCATTAATCACTGATGAGAGCGCTGGAAGGGGTGTCTTAAGTTACTCATGCCAAACTCCTGAGCTGAACAGGACTGTTTTTCCCCCAGGATTTTATCTAGTCAGCTATTAAATGCCTTCCTTAATAACGACACCCAGGGATGCAGTTTTAGCCATTATTTGATTTTCCCAAATATTTTAGAATTTCTTCCAAATATCTTTCTTTGTCTCGGGATTATTCTTCCTTTCTTCATGTACCCACTACAAAACATCAGGTTTTGCCTTGATCCTGATTTTCCCTGATAATCTCTTTTAATACCAACATAGTCAGGAAGACAAAGTGCTGTTTACTATTTCATTGAGGGCTAGAGTCCTCTTTCTGGGACTTCTTACACCCATTGCTGCCTTAGGAGTACTCAGAACAACCCCACATTTGGAAGGTAACTCCAGTTACTCTACAGAAGAGGCATAACAAATTTAAGAGGCATAGTAATCGTATTGCCTAATCATTAGACACCTCCACCAACACTGAAGAAAGAACTCTGCTATGTGCCTCACTTCCAAACATGCTGCTCAGAAGAGGTTGGGGAGGGGCTGCTGTGAGTCAGCTTTCCCATGGCACACCTGCCAAGAACTAATAGTAGACCTCCAATCCCACCCCTTCAGTCTCCTCAGAACTTCAGGAGGCTTCCGTAACAGCTACAAGATGAATCCATTTTGTGTAAGTGCTACAATGACTGTGTTCTATCATTCAACCTTTCTATTTTTAACTTCCAGTTGAATCAACTAGTCTCACAGAGCACAACTTTGAAGGCAAGTACATCTTCAATCAGCCTCACCTCCACCCTAATGGGCAGGGGTGATGATGATTCAAGCTGAGAACAATTTCAACCCAAGCTGCTAATTAACGTAGCAGATCAAAGGCACACATTTTACTGGTGAGTCGGTGGGGGAGGGTGTTTTTTTGTTTGTCTGTTAGTTTTTTTGTTAAAGTGTGCAGAGTGTTAAGGGCAGGAGGGTGTTAGCCTGTTATTCAGAGGTGACTGGTGGCACCTGTATGCAGCCCTGATACCTAAATTCTGGGGATGGTGAGGAATTTGGATGCTTGTGCTCAGTTTTTTATTCTGCTGGCTCTGGGCTATTCCCTCTCTAATGTGGAGGAGTGTGACTTTTGTATTATATGGGGAATTTGGCACTTAACATTTTACAGCTGAGGTACCTTACGGTATCGTGGCCTGCAGGAGCTGGCTGATGGGCACTCATTTATTTGATCTAGTTCCAAGCAGCTGCCTTCTGGGGTCTGGTGCTAAGAGAGAGGCCACCTGGTCATACCTGAGAGAAGTAGGACTTGGTTTTTGTTACTCCTTGTGTAGATAATCTACCATGTAAAAAGTGTTTCCTTTCTGGGTGGCACAAAGTTATTCTTTCCTATTCACCTGCTTCCTTGATGTACAGAAATTAGGAAATGGAGTTTACTATTTTGGGGTCTGTTTGTCAAACCAAGATATAGTGTGCAGAGAAACTTCTTGTCTAAGATACTGGCACACAAATGAATGTATAAACAGGTAAGTCGATATTTTTCTTCCTTGTTTGTGTTTTAATCAATTTGGTGACAAAACCACTAGAGTTTGGAAAATACTTTCAAGCTAAATGCCTTGAAATATCTCTGTGTGTACGCACATTTTTTATGAAATAATGTTGAATTGTTAAGTTTTGTGAATTAATTCTGGATTATACTAAATGTATTGGTGGTTTGTTCAGGTTTTTTCTTTGCAGCTGCAAAAAGATTTTATTTTAAAAATTGGAATATAGTTGTATTTAATGTTGAACCATTGTTATGATTAAAAAACCATGATAAACCCAAACAAAACCCAGGCAAGCACTGCATCCAGTTTTTAAAGTTTCTAAATGGACAATTTTCCAGTATGGGCTTTTTTTTTTAAAGCTGTCTAAAACTGTATTTCCTACAAGTCTTAAAGTAAAAAAACTCTCCAAAAAAACCAAACCCAAACCTTTTGTTTGTTCTATACTTTAAATAGAATATTCTATCACACTGCTCATAATGTTCAGTTTGTGGCTGTTCAGCACTTTGCAGTAACTTTAAAACTTCTTCCTGTTTTTGTATTTCTATGGTTGTTGGGTTTGGGTGTTCTTTTTCCTCCCACAGGTCTTCCTCTTATTTCACTTTCTCCATCCTTTCCACAGCTATACCCCTAATGGCATGCTGCCTTAACAAGGAATACAGAGCCCTCCATCATATTCTGCAACACAATCTGCAAATAAGTGGCTGTAGTGTTCTGTTACTTGAAGCAAAATTGTTGGTTTCATTTGCTACTATCCATTTATTTAGTAAATAGCATAATGGGCTGGACTGAAATGAACTGCAGGGCAGGGACTACGGGTTTGTACAACACAGGTATAAAGAAGAACCGTTCCGATACCGAAGGCAAAAATGAGGCAGGCCAGGATTTAGCTCCCTGCCTACTGCTTTGACACCCCTCTTGTGACCTCCTGAAAATCCACTTTCTGTTCATTATTGCTGTTCCACAGTGCTAAAGATACCAAAACCTATAGCCACAATTTCTAGGGATAAAAGGGCATCATCAGCTTTTTGGATCCTATGATTTCTCCTGTTTGAAGGTTGCCATGAATAATGCAAGACTAAATAGACAGTTTATTTACAATCATGAGGAATGTTTCCTTTGTTCATGAATATTTTAATAATTCAAAAGCTCTGTCCTGCTGAAGCACTAATCTCTTAACTGATCAAAAGAATATCACAAACTGGTTATCCTCATGATGTGCAGATCATGTTCTGGGCAGGCAGCAAAACAGAACCAAAAGATAGATAAAACTCTGCTTAAATACTGATTTATTTGTGTAGTGTTGTGTCCCTCCCATATTTAATTTCTAGTTTGATAGGCTTTTGTCTACATCTTCAACAAATATCATCAGCCACACATGAGAAGTAGCACAATAACGTAAAGAAAGCTACTACAGAAGTCATACACGTAATTAGAGAACAATTCCCTAACATAAAGTTGATTGTAATGAATATATTGCACAGTATTTAATATTATTCCTTTTGACAGATGCTAATAGAAATGCAGCAAGCAAATGTCAGTGGTGCCATGTAGCTTGAAAGCCACAAAACAAACAGCAATCTGGGCGATGCCTGACAATGAAACCCATTGCATTTAACCGGGTACCGTGTGATGCGGAGTTCAGTCTGAACTGGTTTTGTCCAAGTATGTATTCTGTGTGCAACAGATTTCAAGATTAGAAAAAGGGCCTATTATCAAATAAATGGTTTTTTTACAACTCTGCAATAAACACAAGGCAGAGGAGAAGTAAGGGATCCCACAGACTTCCTCACCCAGGTGTTAGGGCTCCATGACTGGCTTAATACAAGAGTTTCTTGTTTAGTTGCTTTCCTTCAAAGTATCAGGTCACTTGTGAGGACAGTAAGTGAGCCAAGAAGACGAAATAGCCTGTGTTCTTGAAATTTCATACAGTTACTTTATCTAATGAAATAGTTTGAAAGGGATACAAGGAAGACTCTGTTCTTCAACTGCAGTGCTTTTATGGAACTGAGATAATTTTAAAATGCTTGATATCGAAAGAGTAAAAGCAGCTTTTATCTCCAACTGTTGGGCTCAGTTGCCTTTGCTGTTGCAGGCTTGCAGTTGAGCCTCCATTGCAATTTTTTGCATGCAGTGTGCCATGCTAAAAAATTTTCAGACTATGCAACCTTAACAAAACCAGTTTTGGGTATCACACTGCTAGTGTGTGTGATGTGCATGGGATGCATTTAGATGTGTACTGACTGAGCTGTTGATGTATATCTTCCATTTTGACAGTGTTACCCTCTTGTGTGTGTTTTATGGTACCAGAAATGGAAGTCACACGCTTTCCTCAAAGTGGAATGATTGTAAGAGAATGCCAAGAGAAATTATTAACGTGTTAAGTGTGTATCATTATAGTATTGAGTATTTCTTATTAGTGGAAAATGCAGGAGCTTCTAAGTGAAAATCATACACAATATTGCGAAACTTCATAAAAGAAGATTAGAACTGGGCAAGCAAACTGAAATTGCAATAGAATGACAGCATTCAGAGAAGACTTGAGAGAGGCATTTTTTCATAGTCTGTTTATCAAAGACACTGAGAAAAACCAAAACAAAAATCTCAAAATCAACTTGAAATTTGAGACAACATGCCCGGATGCTCAAGGCTCGATAATCTAACACCTTTGAGTGTTATAAAAAACAGGCATGGAAAAGGCACATGCAATAATTACTTTCCCTGAGAGAATTTCATTCTTTTTAAAGCAGTAAGCTCCCCAACTCCCAAAGTGTCATGCAGGGGCTATCTGCCAATACAGGGACAGAACACGCACTCTGTAAGGATAACCAGCTCATGAGAGTCGCTCCCTTACCGAGTCAGCCTTTAGCTACTTCACGAGAGATGCTGTTACGCTCTTACTTTACTGTAGGGCTATGGAGCTGATGACATTTCATTTGGAACACTTTCTGAGCTTTGTCAGTGCTTGATCTTGAGTGCCTGATCATAAATATGCAACTAGTCCCATGTTAAGCTGGCGCTAGAATTTATACTCACCATAAAGCATAGCTCCTCCAGTTTCGTGCAGAAAGCGAAATCGATGGTTTTTAAACAACCAAATTGTTAATATTGTAAGAATGAGCAGAAAGTTAAAGACTAGCAATTCCACAGCTCCCTGGTGATAAAACTGATCTTCATCTTTCACTGATACATATTTCTTCAACTTCTCCATTTCATTCCCTCGATGGAAAATATGCGCAAGATAAATGGAAAAAAAATAAAAGTTAAGTTCACAGGAAGGAAGTGTTATCACCTCTGGTACAAACAAGTCCAGATACTACAGAAATTCACAGCAAGCACATCTGTTTCATTTGCAGCCTCAGGGTAAAGTGCCCCAGCTCAGACTTCAGCTGGATTCTAGTTACAGCTTCCTGTTTCTCTCTTAAAGCTGCCCTGTCTCATTTTTAATGTCACGATCGCATTGCTAGACTGCGCTTGCTCCAGCTGGAGATGCACAAACCGCCTGCAAGGCTCAGGCTCGCTCTGTTTCTAAAATAATGCCATAAAACTTAGTCTGTGTTCATAATGTTTCTTCCTGTAGTTTACAGCATCTTCTCCATCCTAAAAATCTTTTGTCTTCATAGTTTAAGCTGGAAAAAAAGACGTGGAAAGAATGGCATAGCAACCTTCACTATGTTTTGGAAGCTTAAAAAACATCTTTCCTCTTTCCCACTTCTAAATGTAAGCAACACAGAGTAAAGGTGGCACTCTATTTAGGCCTTGAACTTGCATTGATTCTTCAGGAAGACACAAATCTCTGGAAAAGCAAAGGTCTGGTTACCTGGAGTTAAAAGCACTGAGCCCTATCAAACTGAATAAAATGCAGGGCAATTTGCTTTCTGTAATTTCTGCTGTTTGCGTGTTTTCATTTATGTTACTCAGTTATGCCAGAAAAACTGTAGAAATAATTTTACTGTTTACAGCTAATACTCATAGGAGTTTTTCTGTCCGAGCCCAAGGCTGCTATACATGTGTTATGCTGGAGGATTCAAAAAAATTCTCATTTTCATCAGAAAAAAAAAAAATCCTGATTCTGTTCTCACTAAAAAAGGACAATCTTGTCGCTATTTCTGTCACAAGCTCATGAAAGTTTGTATTTTAAGAACATTTTGGGCCAAACTAATCTGTACAGTATCTGTTCCTGGTCAGGTACTTTTCTAAGGTGAACAAAGCAGAAGTAAATACCTAGATTTCCATACAATCAGCAATTCCATGGCTATAACTCATGGTAGTACAAGTGTTCCTAAGGAGGCACTGTTGTTTCTATCTACAATGTTTCGAAATACTTTTTTTGCTTGGCCAAAAACCAATTTGGTCTTCTGTGTAAATGGATTCCATCACATGTCACAGATTTTCATTTTTATTTTTAATTTGCATGAGAAGCAGTTTCTTTCTAGTTTTTAAATTTTTTTTGTTGTTTACTAGATTTTTTTTTCAGTCTATCACTGGCTTAATCTGTCCTGTTTCATTCATTTGTGTTTCCCTAATTTTTTCTTTCTGTAATTTTACCTGATAATTTGCAAATACAGCCTGGATTATTTAAATCAAAACTGTATTTCTGAACTGTTTATTCTATGCATGTGAGATTAAAAGTTGGCAAAACTCAGCTGATGCTTCCCAAACTATTGAACCATGCAACTCCATCTCTGGTAAGGATAAAATTTTGATGTTAGCCTGTATTTTGTTTGGAATTATTCACTACTGTATATTGAATGACAAAATTACATATAAGGGAATTAGGTGTAGCAATTTCATCCTAAAACTGATGCAATTCTTTTTAAAATGTTAGTTATGTAGCCAAGACTTATAACTTTTATAAAGGCGAAAAATAAAATTGAAGATCTGATTTGGATATCAAAGTCACAGTTTAGAAATGACTGATCATTCATCTCCAGTGTGGAAGTATCAAAAGCAAAACAAAAATTGTTTGAAAATAACCACATTCAGTATCTATCACAGGACCCAAAGATTTATTTACTATGAAAACTAGAATTCTTTGCAAATTACCTATTTACAAGTACATGTAATAAAATCAATGGATAAGAAACACAAAACAGTGAAAGAAGAATGTTTTATACTGAGAATCTCAGTGATTAGACTATTTACCTCAGACTTGTGAGACCAGGTTCTATTCTCTCTTTCTATTTGAATTTACCTGAACCCGTATGTCCCACAGGACAATAAGTTCCTCAGTCTTACTATCAGAGCAGATGTGGTATGAAATGTCTGAAATGCCTGTTGATTTCCTAAAGCTGCATTTCTCCTTTTGCAAAACAGGGTTATAACTCTGCCAAATCTCACAAGGTAATCCAATGCATGTTTGTGAAACAATCACATGCTATAGCAATTTGTACTATGCCAGGGCTTAAATGGAACCAAATCATTTTAGATTTAGTATCAGATTTAAATACTAATTAGATTTAGAGGTGGAAATGATGGAAACTTCTGAGTTTTTTCTCTCTGTCCCATCCATTTGCATACTGGTCACATCAGTTACATTAACAGTATGTGACATATATTCCTTAGGAACAAAGGGGAAAGGATTCAAATTGCATAAGCAACTTTAATTCTTTATTTCCCAATCTTTTGCACTCTTTCTTTTATGATGAAGTATTTTAGAGTATATCGAACACCCTGAGAAAAATATTAAGAAGAATATGCTGCCTATCACATATGCAGTACAAGTTGCTAGGCAATGTATTAGCAGACACAAAGTAGTACAATCTCCTTGGCTTTGGTTCCCCAGTAAAGAATTTGATATAGAGCTTTTAAGTGTGGTCTGGGGTTCTTTTTTTTTGTTTGTTTGTTTCTTGTATATATGGAAAAGTATAATCCAAAGGGGAAAACAAAAAACTTGCATGGCTGTTAGACAACTGGACTTTGTTCAGGAGAAAGCTTTTGAAAAATGGACACACTGTGAAAATAATTAAATTGTGTGGCAGATCATCAGTCATATTTCTCTGTGTGAAACTGTTTTAGAAAGATCTATATGGTCATTGGAGAGAAGGGTGATTTGGTTTTGTGTTTTTAGAGAAGTGATGAAAACAGTATCTGTGCAGGAAGAGCTTTACTCATAAAACATTGTTGTCCTCAGGAATGAGAATTTAGACACTAGTAATCTTGCTTCAGACACCACAAAACCTGGCTCTTGTTGGGAAAATGTTGGTGGGGAGGGGGTTATGTTTGTTTAACTGGTTTTATTTGTTATTTTATTTCTACTGAACTGCTTTCAGAACATCCTACCAGAAGAATAAGGAAAATTTTCCCAGGGAAGATATTCTGAATATTATTTAACAGGCCAAAGACAGAGCCGAAATATGTTAAAGCTTTTGTTGGAAGGCAGTCTGTCAACTAGTTCTCAGAGTACCATGCTCTTACTACAAATATTTGCTTCATCTCCCTTGGCATGTCGTTTTTATGAACCAGAGGTAGTAGTCTTGCTTATTTTCTGCATTCACCTTATCAACTCTACTTTATGAATTTCACAGAACTTACTCCCTTAGCTTGGTGGATGCAGAAGTCTGCTATTACAGAAACTATCAAGAGTGAATAGAAAGCAAGAGGAGTCTTGTAAATCAGTAGAAATATTCTCATCTTGGAAAATATAAAGTCAGGAAAGGAGCCCAATGTAAAAATTGTAATTAATTACAGTAGTCAGTGGGAATTCCAAGAGACAATGCTTTAGCAACACTGGTGATTACACAATCATAGGGAAAGTTCAGCCAAAAGTAAAAACAAACACTGAAAAGGAGTGCATCTAGATACAAATAAAAACCACAAGCAAAACTCTGAGAAATCAACCGTGTTGCCTGTGCACAGATAACAAATGTTGTGTCACAGCTTGCTTGCCTAAAATCTCCAGACAGACTGGAACAGGATTAGCGGGATCACAACTGGTTATCCTTCTCTAATCCATTCCAGCCAGGAAGATCTTCCTTGCTAGCTCCTGATCTGATACCCAACTGCCTATGAAATACTGTGGGCTAAGGCTACTTAAGGCCACTAAGCCCACGGTGGTGGGCTAAGTGTCAGTCTGTAACTGCCAGGCCTCGAGGTACTATGAAATCTGTTCTACTGCTTAGAAGAGCCTTCCTATGAAATCAGTGTGTTTACTGGTTGCTATTGATCTTGTCCTTCCTTTTTTTTCTGGAGGCCAGGCTCTGGTTTTACTACTGCTTATTTGGGATTGCTGCTGTTCTATCTACATGGGTCACAGAGTCTTTAGTGACAGAAATAAGTCCACATTATGTATATATGTAAATATATAGTACATTACAGCTGTTACTTTTAGCTGAAAAAATAGCTTTAAAAATAATTTTTGTTTACTGGAACGCATCTTTCTTCTTTCTATCCAGAAGGCAAAGTCTGTTTTTTTGTTTGCCCCCTTAGAGCTGCAGAGCCCGTTTTACTGTCTAATCAAGGTACAATAGTGTGAAGACTATACTTAACAGTTAAGTGGAATTGGGACTTTTAACCTTCTGGGAGAGTTGTGATATTTCTGCTTATGTGTTACTGTCTCCAGGCATTGTATCAACACAGGAATGCCTTTTCTCCCTTTTGAGTGCCAATGAATTCAGTGCACTTTGGGATGTAATGACCAGCTCGAGAACTGAAACCATCATGCTGGAAGCAACCTTGATGGAAAAATTTCAACTGAGAGAGGGCTGAAATGCCCTGTGCTTTTTTCTCTCTGAGAAGACAGAAATGCCAGCACTTCTGGAGAAATTAAAGCTCTAAAAGAGAACAGTTTGCTACTGTGAATTATCGAAGTGCAGTTCATCTGCTCTGTTTTATAGAGTTTTAGCCAATAGGCTCAGAGATGAGATGAATTCTTAGGTAATACCAGTCTTTCAGAATTTCACATTTGTACAGTTTAAATCGATTCAGATTGTTAAATGTCAGGATCACGAAGGAGGTATTTCTGGGTTTACTTCTGTGGGTTTAATGTCCATTTTCAGCCTGAACTGCTGCCCTGTAGTATTTTACTTTTCATATTTTAATAAACTAAAAAAAGTCTAGATAAAAATATTTAATGTAAATATGCCAGTTATAATGATAATTTTTAAATTATAGTTTCTTGATGGGAGACTATTGGGGAGCTAAAAAGGGAGAGGGGTTCACTATAAAATGTAACATTCACCCACTGAAATCTCTGCACACGTAAAGGCTGACTTGCTTCTTATCTTGGGCAGTCCATTTTTGGAAGGACTGTAGCACTCTGCTGACTCATGCCAAACTTGAGGAACCATGGACTTGTGCATATCCACTGGTTTAAGTTACCTTTAAAGCATCAGTCCCACAGGCTCTGCAGCGGGCTGGGAGGTTTGAAGCCAAGCCTTCAGTAAAAGTTGAGGCAAAAGTCTTTTCCATGTCTTTTGTCACTAGTTTCTCTGTCCCACTGAATCATGGGTGTACATTTTCAATAGCTGCTTTTGCTGCCAATGTACTCTTAGAATTTCTGTTCCTTATATTCCTATTGAGTTTCAAGTCCAACCATTAAAGCATTTCTCTCTATGCTCAGGTAATGTCTCTGTATCCCTCCTGGGTTGCCTGTTCCTGCTTCCATCTCCTTTGTGCTTCCTTGTCCCAGTGGAGCTCAGCCAGATGGATTCTTCATGCACACTGGCCTTCTGCCGTGCTTGCTTGACCTCCTGCATGTCAGGAGGTTCCTGTGTGTTGAGGAAGCTATCCTTGGGGATCAGTCAGCTCTCCTGGGCTCTTGACACTAATAATACCCTGCCCTTCTATATGAACAGTGGTATCACAGCACTGAATCAATTATTGGGTGTACAACAACTGCAGAAATGCAGCTCAATCGATGACCACCACGCAGCAGCAGATACCCTGGTTGTAGTTGGCATTTACAACTTCAAAAGAGAAGCCAGAGGCAGCTGCCTGACAAAGTGTATTCCTACAGGGGCTTTGTTTTTGCTGGGGAGGTTGTTTGCGTGGATGCCATTTGGTGGGTTTTGTTTCAGATGCACAGCACGATGTAATATAATTTGTACTACTAAAGAAAGTGGGAAAATACCAGATTTGCCCGGCTGTTGGGTGACAAGGAGTGTTCTTTCTCCTGAGCCGAGTCTCGGGGTGCGCTGTTCCACCAGAGGGCTGTCTCTGCCCGCGAAACGCACCCGACTGCCCGCGGTGCTGCATCGCCGTCAGCTCCTCACGTTAGAGGCAGGGGGCTCGGTTTGTGTAAGAAATGTACCGTAGTGCCTCAGTAGAGCAGGTCAGACCCCGTTCGGAATATATAATTAGTTTTGTGATTTCATTTTGAGAGGAAGCATGCTGGTTTGCTGGTTGACTTGAATTATTTTTAGTCTATGAACACGACATTTTGGATAACTCCTGACTACGTTAAACATCTCTCCCAAATTCCTATCTCTCTCAGGCCAGCAGGAATTGGATTATTTTATAGCTTCTGCCAATATCATTCAAGAATTCTTTTGTCGGGGGTTTATGTTTACATGTGCTGGCCTTTCCTACGTGAAGAGAAGCCTGCTTCCTCCCCACCTGAAAGCAGAAAGTCACGTTTTACTAAAATAGACCTATGATGAGCAATACTGTTTTCATCACTGCCAGTATCCAAACAGCCTCTGTTCCTTTTTTCCACTTGAAGACTGTTTAAAAACTTGTAAATAAGAAACACTAAGAACAATTAACTGTTGTTTCTATGTAATTGCACTGTGCTAGCAGCAGCAGCACTTCAAGAACACAGGTTGTGTTCTTCCATACTGAAGAGAAATAGGGCTGTGTTTGTAAAGAAATATAGGCATGAGAATTGCAGGCAGGTGCTTTTGAAAATCCCAGTGGACTTAAAATCCTGTTGCAGACAAGGCTTACATGGCTCTTCTCCTGTAGTAACCAGTGTTTCTTTAAGAGAATTAAGTCCAAAACATAATTAATTTAGACCTGTGAATACCTGCCTGGAGTGCCGTATTGCTTCCCTTATCCAAAGGAAAGCCTGACCCTGCTCCCTCTCTCATCTCCAGCCTAGCCCTTGGCCTGTGCTCTCTCTTCCTTTGCCATTGTCTGCATTGGTTCCAGACAATTATTTCTCTTCGTTCTGAGCCGTGTTTTACCCTTATGTTGCTTTTGGTTCCAACCTTCTTATTCACAGACCTCTTTTCTTCCAACTGACAGTTTTCAAATATTTTTCTCTTGTTCTCTGGAAACTCTAGTTGCTATAGAGACACCTGATGATTACAGAGACAGTGACTACCTTTGTTAGAACTTCAGTTGCTATAGTGATGACTGTTGGCTATGGGTTCAATGAAACGTGCTACATGGTTCATGCCCTTTTACACAGCAATACAGCTTGTAAAGGCTTCTTTTAATTGTTATGCTCAATAATGAGACTGTGAGCCAAATTCTGTTCTAATTGAAGTCAGTGGGAGTTTTGCCATTAACTTCAGTGAGCCCACAGTTTGGTCCTAAACTCCCATGTGTATAAATAACAAAAGGAATCTACTTTCAGTGCAGCAGCAAACGGAGTTTGGTTTCATTCAGTTAGTAACACATGAATCTCGTAACATAACTTGCATGTCTGTGACTGTATTTTAGTAAAGACTGACTTAAATTATAATTACTTTTGGAATATTATAGAAATGGTTGATTCTTAGATCAAAACCATCACAGTCCTTGGGGTATACGTGCGTTCTTTCAAAGAGAGAAATGGCAGAACGAACAGGTCATCTTTAAAACTCCTAGATCATTTGTTTTTCTTCAAGGAGAAATGTTTCCCTATTGTTGCTTTGTGGAAATAGTGAGTAAACATTTTCAAGGCAATATCTGCACATTGCAGAAGTGGTATCCCCACTGAAAAGGTAGGTGTAATACTGTTCTTCTAAAGGCCATTATTTCTTGTCAGTCTCCCTGAATTTTTTTGTGACACTATGGGAATGACCTCTGAAGAATGTCTTAAAGCCAACTTTGCCTGTGAGTTCTTTCTGTTCTATTTAAGGTATCCTGGAGATCCAATTCAAGTACAAGCTGAGGCTGAAAAACACTGTTTGATGTGTTCTTCCACTTAACGTTTGTTTTATTAAGTTATACCCAAATCATCATATATTATGACTATTGTAGTCACTTGCCCCTTCATCTGGCAGCCTTTTCAGGAACTCACGCTGTTCTCCTGTTTATCCACTAGGGTTTTCTTTGTGAAACTATGTGGAAATCTGCTGTGAGTTTGTTAGAAGTTCTTGATCCCTTCAACAAGGTCTAATTTTCAGTGTGCTCAAAATAACACCTGACATGTCCCCTTCAACAGCTGTTGGAAAATTAAACAACCCTGAAGTCCTCCTATAGACGTCTTATTTTGTAGGAAAATCTGCTCATTTTTTGCAGTTGGGAATAGATGAAAAAAATCAGGAAAGTACCAGAAAACCTACCACTGATTCCTTTGTAAAGGTCTAGGCCAAAATCATCAGAGTGGAGTTTTTAATCTGCTAACAGAAAAGTATGGGCTGGCGATGCATTTCCACTACAACAGAAAAAAATGGTGTCTTTAAGAACTCACACCTTGTATCAGCACATACTTTGTCAGACTTCTAGTAGAATTGGTCCCCAGGTGCTGCAGATACATGCAGAACACTTAAACTCTGTGCATATTCCCATGCTTTCAGTGTGCTTACCGCTCCGTAGCATTATTTTGGGTCTGGGCCAAGGCTCTGAGGGAATCCAGGCTCCTTTCTCTTTCCTTTCCCTTTATATAACTTCCTGAAAATTTGGCATTTCTTCTTGCTGTGACAGTCACTTCTGTTTCTCTTTATTTTCCTGCTCTCCAAAGATAAGCTGTGGAAGACTCCTCAAATAAATAATGAAAAAAAATTCCTCACCTGTGAACTCTGCTGTCCTCTGGTGATCTGCCTCATCTGATGAGCAAAGTCCATATTAGGTGCTTCTTTGTTTTGATACTAGCCAGTTGGGCAACCTGATTGTTCTTGCTGTGTAGGTATGCCAGGTTTTCTGTGAATGGTTGCTCGTGAATTGTGAACAACTGTTTTTTGTGAATCCTGTGCAGTTACCTTTTGGGATTGCTGCTTGATTTAGAATCAGAGTCAGAATAAAAGAATCAATTGGGTTTGAAGGGACTTAAGGGTTCATCAGGTCAAAAGTCTGAGCCAGCTTAGAATAGGCTCCAAATTATTCAATGCCTTGCTGTTTTGTTTTCTGGGTCTTGAACTTGCAGGTAGAGCAGAGAGGAAGCAAACAATACGTATTCAATTCAGCATTGAGTGGAGAGTCTGAAGTTACATACACAAAAAGCGTTACAATGTGGTGCCTCTGAAGTGCCACACTGATCAACCAGTGTGCTCCCAGGACACCGAGACTTCTGTAGATGTCTCTCACAACTTAGTCTGTTTTTCCTAAGAAGCACCTATATCTCAACATCCTTAAAAGTAGAAGGAAATAATATTAGGAGAAATCAGTTAAGTATTCCAGATATAAAGTGTCAGGAAGTTATTCAAGTGGAGCACTTGAGTTATTAATGCTTTGTTCTCAGACTTGCTGTTATGTTCTTTATTCACCCTGTTGTCCCCTCTCTTGCCAGTCATCTTCCCTCTTAACTGGATGGAGGCCAGGAAAAACAGTTGTTTCTTATAATGCAGGTTTAGCAAAAAGAAAGAAAAAGGGTATTGAACTTAGATTTATATGTTGTTGTTGCTTGACTTCTCTCCTCTGGAGCACAGCTTGAATTCTTCTGTGAAGAATGTTCTCTCTACCTTGTCTGACAGTCTAAACCTAGCAACACTCTACCTGCTGAGTACAGCCCTCCAGGTGTTCAGAAGATAGCAGGATGGGTTCTTCCCTACCAGGGCCAAGATCCTCTAAAACGCGAAGAGCCGTAAATAAGGGATTATGAGATCAATGTCTCACAGCAGTCCTTTTTTTGTTTGTTTTAGTAGCAGCAAACCCCAGAACTTTTGTGCATCCACATATTCTGTCACTCCAAAGTGGAGTGAATTCACAGATTCGTAGGTGTTGGAAGGGACCTCTGGAGATCATCTAGCTGAACTGCTCTTGGGAACAGGAAAACTTGCTGCTTTCTGATGAGCTGGATTTTACTGAATTTGAAGACATAGTGGTCATTAAAGATTCAACACTCTTCTTGTTGCTTCCATCTTCTTCCCATCTTCTAAAGGGATGGAGAAATAGCCTTTGGATGTAGTTCTTTATATATTCTGAAGCATTCAACTTGGAAAACAGCATCTCTTGGGGATGTTATGAGATATATTACATCATAAAACGTGTTTTCCAGGTTGAGTTAATGTGTGGGCTTTAAAGTTCTCTCTGTGACTCTGGGAGGCTCTGCCAGCAAAGCACGGGCTAATTTGTTTGAGTATTAAAGTCTGGTTTTGAATGTGGCCTGTTGTTGAAAGACACGCTCTGGGTGAGCAAAAGGTCAGTTACTGGCTCCAAAAGAAAGTAATATCTTGGGTTTCATTTGCATCTTGCATACTAATTAATTTGTAGAGGTTTTAAAAGAGGTAAACCTGAAAATACCATTATTTGGCTCCGAGTTCTCTCTTTACCTAGGAATTAGACATTTTTAACAATATTTGGAAGTGTAGGTATTGTAATGTTTTATAATGATACATATTTTAATGTCTTAAGATGGTAGAAGAGAAGACAGGGTATGCTGGTATTCTGGTAATAGAATGGATTGCATTTTCCCAATGAAAATTCAGATTTCAAAGTCTAAGCCTAAATCCCCTACAGAAATCAGTTCCATGGAATTTAATAATTCATGTCTCATATAATGCCTAGATTTTAGGGGAAAAAATTGTTTTTATATATTATTTAAAGTTACTGACTAATACATATGCCATTCAGTGTAGACCCAAAATGGAATATGGTACACTGAGAAATACCTTTTACTGCACTGCTTTTTTAAAAGAAGTGTTCATGTGATATTTCAAGAGATATATGGCATTTAAAAGGTGATGAGCAGATCTGAAACTGAATTGCAGTCATAGTAGGCAAACAGAAGGATGTTTGCATACCACATGGGAACTGGCAAATTCATATGTCCTTCTTTTTTAGAATTTGTATTAAATTGATATTACAATTTTGTAAAGGAAAACGGTATGTTTCTTTAATATTGGAAAAAACCTTTGAGACAATTCTTCTGAGACTTAGCTGTCACTTGAAATTGATGGGAGGGACCATAGGAATAGGTAGCCAGATAAACAATATATTTTTAAACTGCACTGTTGGTGTGGAATCAAATCTAGGGTTAGCCCAATTAATCATCTGCTCGGACATAAATTGTTGCTATTCCACTTCAGCTTCACTACTTCTTTCTGTGCAATCTAAATCCAATGCAGACTCATTTGTTCAAAAAGGTGATACTGCTCTATTTCTGAAATAAAGTATATGTTTTGTCCAGAGGTAGCAGGAAATTGCTTTATATTGTCCCAACATCTTCATGTGAGGGAAGATTTTTCAGAATTACTGTAAATACTGGATTTTGTTTCCAAAGTCAAATCAGTAAGCAAATGTTGGTAGCAGTACCATTCTTCAGCTTCAGTTGCAAAGCAAATAAAGTTAATACAGTGCTATTTAACTGGGAAAAAGATATTTATTTCTTAAATAATATCAAAATGTTATTTGTAAATAGAATATACTATTAAAGAAAAGCTGACATTAACCATACAGAAGAGATATCTCTTTCTTTCAACTCTGCTGTCCACTTCAATCCCATCTGCAGAAAACTAATGCCTTTGTTCACTGTGCACTAAAGTAAGGTGTGGAACTCCTGGGCCTCCAGTTTTAAGTGATTTTTACAGTGCACTGAGGTATCCATGGGTGAATGGCACTTCTAAAACTGCAAAATCATGGAAAGCTGGAGTCTTGCCAGTCAGGCAGCTTAAACAGTAAAAAGTAGTACAGTGCTGTACCAAAAAATGTCTGTTCAGATATGGTATCTGTCATTTTTGTAAAACTATGACATATGTTTGGAATCTTCTGGGAAAATAGAAAATCCCATGCTATAATCAGTGCTTTGGATGATGTTTTCATTTGTCCTGTAACAACTGTCTGCTTCAGTTTAATCAGAAACTCATGAAATAGCTTTCTCTAATTTTCAGCAGCGTTCTGTACTCTTCCAGTTCAACTGTAGGAGTACAAAATGATGGTTGTTAAATGCAAGTGTACACAATTTTTTCTGTGTACCTCTCCAATGTGAAATTTATACTGGGTCCAGTGAACAATATTATGTCATAAATAGGTTGAAGGAGAGCCTTCCATTAACCTGAATGCTGAATAGTGTATTGAGGAAGATGAAATCTACAACATTTAGTGCTGTATAAAAATAAGTGTGGAAAAAATATGATGGAATCTTTGTGTTACAATGCATTTTTTGGAACTCCAGACCTGGCTATTCAGTGTATCTGAATACATGGTACTCTTACTGTAAACTCTGCAGTCTCTTTATCCTTACAGCATTAATGTCTAGGAAACAGGATTTTCATCAGCAACAGCAGCAATTAGCCAGTTCTTTAGAAATTTCATTGAAAGAGAAAAAGCTGCCAGGGTGAATTGGTTTACTGTCCTCTTCCTGCTGGAGACCTGAGGTTGAATTCTGGGTTGGGTCACAAGTGAAGGAGTAATTTTAAACCAGTCACCATCTGTGCAGCATCACAACATTACTGCATGTTCTAGCATCATTCAGAATGCTATGAAATCAAAGTAGCAGAGACACGTATCCTTGCCTCAGTAGTGAGATGTACTGATAGTGCTGCTTGGGAACACTTAAGCAGCACTACTGCATGGTGGTTCATTCTGTTACCGCTTCGCTTATTAAAAGCAGATTTTCATCTCTTGCATCTGAGGAAATGAGATCACAATTTGGCCCTGTAATAGTGAAATAACTCATTTGCTATCTGATGTGTTACTCCATTAAGCACCAATACACCAACCAGTCACAGATCTAATTCCATGCATCTTGTTTTAATCCTGCTACACTTTCAAATATACTTGGAACGTTGGAGAATTTTTTCTGCATGGAAATATAACTGCATCTTTAAGTTCAGACCATGAAACATTGCATCTGGCAACGGTGACTCTGATACCTACAGATAGATTGCATTAAGCTAACTTTGCTGCTGAAAACTGACAGGGCTTACAATTATGCTGTCACTAGATCTGCAAAAGCAGAGCAGGGAAGCAGCGTTTGTAAGACTGCTTTGTGCCAGATGGCACACCATGTCAGAAAAATCTATTTGAGCCCTTGTGTTCTTGCATTGTAACCAGCAGATTGTCAGCTGGAGTAAAGTACAGAAAGTATGTAATTTAGCTGACCTTGTCTCTGTAGGAATTGATTCAGAATCAGAGGATAAAACCACTGGTATTTTTGACTTGGGAAGGCCATTTCCTTTTTTCTTCTCTCTCATGCAAGATGTACCAGTGATTGATACGGACTGCTGCAAAACTTGCTCTGAAATTTGAATGATTTATGAACTTGAAAGACATGTCATTTTAATAAAACGACACTCTAATACTTCCTCTCAATTTTAAGACCTCAGACACCTAGAATTAAGTTTCTTTGGATGGCAAATTACAAAATGCAGCTCTGTTCACGTTCATGGTTATATGCTAGAAACCGTGTGCTTTCAGACCGTGATCCTGAAGTCAGACTTCAGGCATGGACCCACGCTGCTCTGTAACTGATCTGCTGACTTCCTGGGATAAACCACTTGAGGCTGAAGACCCAAAGCACGCTGTCTCTTACACTGTGTGGTGGGTAAGCACCAGTGTTTCGGTTACCTTTGGGTTCTGTCATTAACTTTCAGTAAGGAAGCGTCAGGTAGTGCACTCAGAGAAACTGTTTGAGAACCCTCATGACTGGGTATGTAGGCAGTCAAAAAAAGCAGCTTGTGCTCTCCCACCAATGCAGCCTGGTGGGGTGTGTGTCTTTATTGCTTTATTTTGTAACAGGGAAGGATGCTCAGACTGTTCATTGGCTTTATGGATGCATCCTGGTACAGTTCTGAGAGTGCCCTACTGTGGATTCAGCAAAAGGTTGTTGAGCCCAAGATATTTAAAATTAAATACTTTAGGTCAATGAACCAGTGTTTTCTAACTATGTAACCAGCAACATATGGCCTTTTGTGGAACCCAGTTAAAAAAATGGGAGATTATCTGTCAAACCACTCACTAATATTTTTTCATGAGAACAACTAGATTTTCAACCGAACCCAGTAAAAATCAAATTTGAGGTAACTGAAAAATAAAAGATACTACCTTAATTATATTCCTTCGTTTCTTGCAGTGCTTTAATTGTAAAAAAATCAAGCAGACTGTTGTTTTCCTGGAAATATAGGGCATTTTTTTTATGTCACTGTTTATGACTAGGATAATTTTAAACTGCCTTTGAGCCTGGGAAATGTTCAAGGCTAATGCAACTTGTGAAATCAAACTGGAGGTGTAACTGTCTCTTGAACAGGAGGTAGGTAAATAGAAAAAAAATCCAGCCTTAAACTTACATCTCTTTGAGCACTCTACAACAGAAACAAGAAAAAGTGTTTATTAGGATAGTCAGCAATTTCAAAACATTAATTACGGGCAGTGCTGTCTTCATTGTTGTTGAGAAGTTTCACCTTGTCAAGCAATTTTCCTTCTTTTTAGTATGAAGTTAAACAATAAGTAAGAAACAGCTTTTTAAACACTATTTGTTTGTCATAGGTCTGTAGACCTTTTCCAGTTAATGGAAATCTAGATCATGTCATGAATTCATGAGTAGGAAAAAAGAAACCAACCTCCATCTCTGCACACTGTTATCCTGCAGGCAAAGCCAGAATGAAGGATATTAATTTCAAGTAGCTTTGGATTAAGTTTGTGCTTCGTAGTTATAATATTTAAACTGTAGTAAGTAAAATTACTTTAATGGGAGTTCTGAACATGGTGCATTTATGTGGAAAAACCTGTATTTGAACACAGGTGATCACATTTTGCTTGTTGTTATAGCACTAAGGTGATTAATAGATACTATGCCAAAATTCCATGTATCACACTGCTTTGCCTTTACTATTGTACAATTTATGTTCCCAAACTCATATTTAAAAAGTCATTAACTTTTCTGTCTGTGATATCCCTAATACCTTAGTTCCCATTTACTGAATGAAAACAAAATAATTTTTTTTCTTTTTCATTCTACCTGTGGCTATGTTTTTATCTTCAGTTCTGTGAAGAGTGAATCTGAGCTTAGTCGTTTCTCTTGTTTTTCCCACTATGATGGATCTGTAATTGGATCCATATGCCACTTTTTCTACTTTTAGACTGGTATTTCTGTTTCTCCAAGAGTACATCTGAATGCTCTTGCTTATTTTGAGTACACTGCTGTACCCATGTTATCCAGGAATAAGCTGTGCCCAGGCAGCACTTCTGAGGTGCATCTAAAAATTATATATTGCTATACAAACACGGACTATTGCATCTGCAGACAACTGCATATTGAAAGTGTACTGTGGGCCCCCATAACAACACTTAAAGAAGGAAAAAATAATTTCTAATGTCTCTGCATTTCAAGCTCATCTGAAATTTTGGACTGGGATTCCACACACCCTTTCAAGATGTTAAGCTCCCACGTTTTCCCAACCAGCTCTAACAATGGTTGTGGTTTTGCTCCCTATTTATAAAGATACAAATTCAGTACTTCCCCCTTTTTAGTATCTTTGCATGTTAACTTTTCTGTGATTAGAAAATTTTAATTAGCTGACAGTTAACAGATGCATCAGTGGACTTTTCTTTAATTACCAAGTGGCTAAACCCATTTCTCTCCTAATGAATTTTCTGATTATTTTTTATGATTTTTTAATGTCAATCTTTTTTTTTACTAGTGATTTCCTCCCCCCCCCCCCTTTTAATTCTCTGATTCTCATTCATTATTTTATACCTCACTTAGGTCTGTAGACACCTTGCTGTTAGAGGTCTGCCAAAATGTATGCCTTGTTACAGTATTGTCTGCAAAGCAGGGTAAATGCTCTGTGTTTTTGCATATGCAAAACTGTTGGCTGAGACCAAAGCTAGCAAGAACGGGCTTTTAAATTATGCTGACTAGACAATAATTTGGATGCTTTGAGATTTCTAAACAAAGCTTCAGTAGAAGTGCTGAGCAGGTGACAGGATATATCAAACCCGTGGTACATCTAATACTGTAACACAAGAAAAAAAGGGCTGTGCTTTCATGACCTTCATAGTTTTGCAGACCAGTAAGAACTATTAAATCATCCAGTCTGGTGTCTTACACAGTGCACCCAATTAAATTTCAATCAGTCACACCTTTATTAAGCTAAACCCATTGCTTAATCAACCAATCAACACTTCATTCTGTAATTCTGAACTGGAAAACAATCAGAGATTAATTTTGGTTGCAAGGGATGTCTGAAGACCCATCTAGTCCATTTCCCTGATGAAAGTATGTCCAGCTTGGGCTGCCTTCTGCTAATCTCACAAGGCCTCAGTCCAGCCCTTCTGGGCTTGTTATCAACTTGTTTTAAGGCCTTGGGACATCAGTGGTATGGCTCTGTGGTTCTTCACAGCTAGATGGGAACGAACTATGCCTCCTCCATGGTATGGTTTGTTATTCTCCAGGTTCTTTTTCTCTAACTGTTCTCTTTCATGTAAGAGTGATGAAATGAGTTTTATCCACTACTGTAAGATGCAAAAGCCCCATTTCATCTTACTGGGATTTTCTCCATTCCCTAAAAAGCTAAGCTTTATATAATGGTGTTAAAGCAGAAGAAAGTCTCTCCACTCTACAGTAGTCCTGTTCTCATTGAGTCAGGGAGCATTCCATGCCTTTAAAACAACCCACTCTGCTCTTTGTTGCTTTAACATATACTTCCTTAATGCTCTCAATTATCAGACATAATTGTTTAAAATGAGTGGTTCATTTCTCTTTTACACTTGAACTGGTAAAAAATTCATCCTGGAGCGTTTGGAACGCTGTTAGTTCTGCCAACAACTGAAGACATCGGTGGCTTCAGCTCTGACCCAAGCAGGAGAAATCAAGGAGGGTAGAGTCCCCACAGGAAAAAAAGGTATCCTAAGTTATGGAGGGGCAGGTAGGCAATTAGTGGAGCAGGGTAAAAATTTCAGTGTTTAGTCCTAAACCACAACACTTAGCCTAAGCTCAACTGCAACATTTTTTTAATTAGAAGCCAATTTCAGATCTTCACTTCCTTAGCAAAAATTCTTAAAACGGTGTGGTTCCTTGATTATAATTGTTAATCCAGTCCCTTGAATATAATTATTTACAATGGGATTTGCAGTGTATTGCAGAAACTCTGCTTAAAGACACGGTTATATTGGCAGCCCTATTAAAACTATCTAGAGACAAAAAGATAAGTGGTACCTTTTTTAACCTTGTTAAAGGTTTTAACCTTGTTGAAGACTTGGTTTTTTAAAATATTATTATTATTTTGACAAACTTTTTGAGATTAAAGAGATGCCTTTAGGCTAAATCTTCATTTAGGAAACACAGAAGAAACAAAAAAACCTGCTGGGCCAACTTCCCAGACTTTTCAATTTGGCAGATGCCAAAGGAAGAAATTCTTTGGGTTGTTGTGGCTGTGTTCACAGAGGGCACTGCCACGGGGAACGCTCTGTAACTGCTTTTCAGCTCTTGACCCTCAGAGTGTAATCCACCAGGGCCCATATGATGCAGAGGCAAGATGACAGGTAAATACCCTTGACCGATAGATGTGAGACATCTGGCAGATGTGTCCTTCATCCTATTGGATTAAGTCACTTTTATGTGACACTGGCAAAGGAATAGAAAAAACCTCAACTATTAAAAACGTGGTGTCTTGTGTGGCAGCAATTTCAAAGTGGGGCTCTACATTTAATTATGGTGGTAAGTACTTTCAGAGTCAACAACTCTGTTTCTTCCAGTATGATTTGATTTTAATGAACTCACTGAATTCATATTATATTCTTTATTCTTGATAGTTAGTGAAATGCAGTTAAGAGAACGTCTGCAGCCTAAAGAAGATTCATTCCAGTGGCAGGAAACTTTCAGTTAGGTTTTAAGAAATATGTCAATACGTGGACATGAAAGCAAGTGTTTAAGCCCTTCAGCCTACAGTAAAGATCAAACGTTTAAAAATGCAATGTTTTACAAACAGAATAATAATGGACCTACTGTCAAACAGTTGATCTGCCAATGACTTTCAAATATTTGCATTTGTTTCATGTCTGAAAACCAAATATAGTAATACTGAATATGTTATTGTTTCATGTTTTGGAAGGTAATGCTGTTTAGAGGGTATGGACATTTGTGGACAAGCCTGCTGAGCCAAACCAAATATCCACATAGACTGATCCCCTGCATTAACTGCACCCATGGAGTGGATCCCTAGGAAGATGTAGGAATAGGGTAGCCATATACTTTCACCCAATACTTTTGCCAACTATTTGCACCGGAGCAATCCTTCGCAGCTCAGGGGCTTTCAAAGTCAGGTGCAGTTTCTGCATACTCAGCCTTAATGTGCTTTTCTCCTGTGCACCTGCACAGCCTTCCTCAGTGTCAGGATAAGCTCTGAGTGTCTGCAGTGCCCTTTGACAGAGTTCCACAGCTCTATTACCTATTGCAGCACCCATTTTATTGCTCTGAAGAGGGATCCCACTACCTTAATTTGTGGTGTTTTAATTGATTCCTGTAGTCCTTGCAGTAGAGGGGATGAATACCTGAGATGTATCCAGCCTTTCCATTACACTCACCACCCTGTACTTTTATCACATCCCTCCATGATACCTTTTCCTCAGACTGAACACTCCTGCCTTAATTGGTGCTAGTAAGGAAGCTGTATTTTTGATCACCCCTCAGCTCTTCTCTGAATGCTTTCCAGTCCTAGTTTACATTTTTGATAATAGCAGGTAGCAGGACCAGCATGGTAAAATCATAACACAGAATTTTCAGTGGTTTTGACTCTCTTCTATGCCAAGTAATATTCTACAAGTAATACTAGAGGTTTCAATCTGACTTGTAATCTTTCTGTTATTTTCCTCATCTTTAAAGCAGGGCTAACATAAAATACTTATCTCACAAGACTGTTAAGAAGATTAATGGAATTATTTTACTGACATAAGGGACACACTTGGTATGTCTGCCTGCTGGGCCAAGAGACACTGTTTTGGAAGTATCTAAATGGCACAGCAGAATAGCATAGCTTATATCTAAAGACATCTCTGAAGATGTAAAATAGAAAGTAGAGTACAGTGTAGAACTGGACGACAGCTGGCTGGATTTTAGTTCTTACAGCATGGGACAAGAAAAAAAAAGGCCTACTGGAACAGTAGCCCAATTATATATTCCTCCTGGAAAGGCTGGCAAAGAGGAATACTTCTTCATAACTACTATTATTATTACAATAAAAATGAAATGGTATTACTGAAAATCTTCTTGTCTTCCAAATTTGACAAAAATATGTGAAAAGGACTTCGTTGTGTTGCTCTCTGCAGTAATTTCTCATGGCACAAAATCACATTAGTGCTAAGGCTTTAACTAGTTGTCCTGGTTTCTGCTAGGATAGCATTGATTTTCTTCCTAGTAGCTGGTATGATATTGTGTTTTTGATTTAGTACGAGAATAATGTTGATAATACACTGACGTTTTAGTTGTTGCTAAGTAGAGTTTACACTAAACCAAGGATTTTTTCAGCTTCTCATGCCCTGCCAGTGAGAAAGGTGGAGGTGCACAAGAACCTGGCAGGGGACACAGCCAGGACAGCTGACCAAACTTGACCAAAGGGATATTCCATACCATAGAACATCATGCTCAGCGTATAAACTGATGGCAGTTAGCCAGGGGGCAGCACAGGCTGCTTGAAGACTCACTCGGCATCAGTCAGCAGGTGGTGAGCAATTGTTTTTCATTTGTATCACTTGGGTTTTTTCTTATTAATAAATTGTAATGAAAAGAAAAATATTATTATTTCAGTTATTAAACTTTTTATCTCAACCCCTGAGTTTTCTCACCTTTACCCTTTCTTACTATTGTCTCTCCCACTCCACTGATGGGGGTAGGTGAGCAAGCAGCTGGAGTAAACCACAACACTAATTTTCAACTCTAAGACTGGAATCAAAAGAATAAATAAACCTAACACATAGATTGGTTTCATTTGACTTTAGCGTGTCACTTTTGAAATGCTCATGTCTTTTTCAGGTTAAACACATTAAAATTGAAAGAGGTGGCTTTATCATCTTTAATGTATATATGCAACAGCAATGGAAAGCAAGCAGCTGCTGTTGTGGATCACAGTTACCATAGCAATGCATTCCCATAGTCACTTTAAGAATGATTTATAATAATAGGGGCTTTGGTAAATAATGCAAAAGTTGCCAGTAGCATTCATGTGGCTTCCTGTATTAAAGATTTTTACTGTTTACATAACTTCATTAACAGATGGACAGTCACCACTGAAGGAATGTGGTGAGGTAAATTAAAGGTTGGTTTTCAGTTCCTTTCTTCCCATCTGAGTAAATCCTTGTAAATAATCCTTTAAAATCAGTACCATCAGGCCCGGGACAACTCACTGAAAGTCCAAGCCAATGTCTAATGAATGACCTTCTATTAAATTTGGTGCAGTCTGATTATGCTCACACTTATATAAAATACCACAAAAAGAAGAGGAACTTTCAGGGGCTCATCCATTCCATGCCATGAAAATTTGGATTACTATAAATTAAATAAATTAAAACTTGCAGACTCATTAAGTGGTGCATGCACAAAGCAAGAAAAAAACTCCCACAACTCTAAACCCACCCAGCAGACAAACCTGAAAATCCACGTTAAGCAATGATACAGATGTGCTGACTGCTGTATAGTACTTACATGTAGAACTACCTGAACAATATCCAGGTACACTTAGAAGTAGCAGAATTCTGCACTGAAAGAAAAGATCTTATGTGTTTATGGTAAAACTGTTTTGTAAAGTTTGGAGATGAAAACAAATCACTGTTTTCATTGAGAATTTCAACATTTCCACAAGGGACAAATTAAATGGACTTCACACAGTAACATAAGCACTTTATTGCTGCACCTTATTGCTACACCAATATGAAGAACATACTGCATGAAATCACTATAGAAATAGGTGTTGAATTTAAAGGACAAAAATAATGGCCTTTCTAAGTACTTGAAGATGCAAAGAAAGGAGAATTTAAAGTCAGTTTGCAAATTTTGATATTCAAGTTCAGTGCTGTAACCAACAAATGTGCATATCATGATGATAAAGCATGTTTGCTAGGATATTGAGTCAGCAAAATAACTTGTAACATTATTCTGCTGTTCAAAGCATGTCATACTTTGCAATTAAAAGGAAGAAATTGAGGAAAAATGCCAAATTAATCAAGGCAAAAATTCTGTGGAGTCAATGTTTCTGTGTTATGCTGTGGCATGAACAATATGTTAGATGCATGAAATTCAAGCCAATTGTTGTACAAAGACAATTAAAATACCAGTTTACTGCAATTGTTTATTGGTCCAACTTCTCATGTGACAGATTAACCTAAACCATGTTTTAGGTGTTCTTCTTCCAGAGCCACAGTACTGGTTTCATTTTGCTGTACAGTAAGTGGTGCAACATAGTAAAATAGATTTTGAACCTGCAGAAGGTAGAACACAGTACAGAGGTTGTACTCAGGGAACTGCAATTGGTGTCCCTCCCTCGGTCTCTACAACTAGGAGAGATGGTTGGGGGGATAGATAGTTTACACAGCCCAGCTATATACCCATATAGATTTCTTCAGATATGGTCTCTTTTCTGCTGAGAGATCGAATTTGAGAGATGTCTAAGGATATTAAATGTTCATCCCAATCTGTGGATATCCCCCAACACAAAAAGCCAAAATAGAAATTCTGAGATCTCAGGCCCACTGCAGCCATAACCTGTGACATGTGCTTCTGAGCTATGTGTGAGCAGTCAGATGCACCTGAGCAGAAATCCATAAACTCTGAATCATAAAAGTGCAGAAATTATAGAATTGTTCTTCCTGGCACATCTTCAGACTTTCCTGGTTAAAGTGACAATGATCCCTGTTTCGAAAGTGGCAAGCTGATTCTGTGGTTGGATGTGGGAATGAGCCTCTAGACCATTAAAAAAGGATTAAAAAAAAAAAAAGATACTCTGGACTGTTTAGCCTTATCTGCAAGGAGTTTGAGATAGCTGCCATTTTGGACAGCTGCTCATTCTGTAGTTTGAAATAGAAGAGCTGAGTGAAGTGCCCTAGTGCCCCGTGTCTGTTATCACACCTTTACATAGAATTGCTGCACTGTGTTTTCATTCTAAACTGTTTAAATTCTGGGTGGCTGCTTGCCTTCTCATTATGGAGAGAAGAGTCCTGGATCATTTCAATTTTCTTTCAAAACAAAATACTAGGTAATTCAATGTTATGTAAGACATCTCTGTAGCCATACAGTCTGTGATTTTTCATGAAGTCTCCTGATGTCTCTGAAAACAGTGGGAGTATGTTATGTCCACTTCCATTAAATATCTTTGTGTAACTCCAACACAACATTGTTATGGGAAATGTAAAAAGCATCCCTCTCTAACTAAACTAACCTGCTATACATCAGATTGCTTCATGCACATCTACTCTACTACTGATGGTCTGTGTTTTCATTCCAGTCACTGGAGTCTTTGATGAATTACACTGTCATATATAATGAATTCTTCACGGGATACTAGAGTTTATTTTGAAGCTCAGTCAGAAGGCAGCAACTCTAGAAAAGACAGGAAATGCATAGATTATAGTTCATTATCTAGTTTATTTTGCAATTCCTTGCACCTTGAAATAGATCATTCACAAATCATGCTTTTTACGAGTTACAAGACACAAACATCCTTCTCGCAGAATTAATCCTTTTTTACTCAGGTGCTCTCCCTCTTTTGCTTTTACTGCCAACTGTGCCTCAACATGTTCCTTTTTCAGTCTTTCAAATGGAACCGTCCTTCCTTTCAGTCTCCTTCATTTATTTAAGCGAAATTTGTAAATTTGTGAAATCAAATTACAGCCACATTGTGTAAAAAGGCAGCCTTTGCCTCCCTTTATCTGTCAGCAACAATTCCGAGTCTCCAGTGAATACCAACAAAATCAGGAGTAACAGGAATTTGTATATAACACAGAACAAGATTCTGATGTTTAGAAACAGCAATTTTTTTTGTTTGTTTATGGATTTGCAATGTCAAATGCTTTAAGAACACTATATTGTTGAAAAAGTGTATTAGTTAAACTATTCAAAAGATTCTTTGTACTTCAAAATCATGCTATTCACCTTGTAATCATTAAAATATTCTGTTCATATTCAGAAGGATCAAGCTGTTTCCTTATAACTGGGCAGACGAGAAAGCTTGAGAAATAAGCACTGCAGAAAATGAATGTTTGTTCAATATATTTGTTTATATTTGGATTTGTAAGTGACTTGGTAAGTAACAGACTAAATATTGTTAGATGAAAAAACACTACCAGCATGCAAAAAAAGACCAAACATGTTTGGCTGGTGAGTTCACAGTTTACATCCATCAAAAAAATCAGTTCTGCTCTCACGAGAATATCCACAAATTAAGAGTTAAAGGATAATACATATATATATATAGATATACACACTTTGTTATTTCTAATAAACCCAGTAGTTCATAGACTAGAACTTGCTGTTTGGATGATTTGACCCTACACACAGCACGGAACAAGGCATGTTGAAGGAGAAATGGTCATGCCTGGGTCCAAGTTCACTGTGCACATCCAGCAGTGACAAAATCACAGAATCACAGAATTGTAGGGGTTGGAAGGGACCTCGAGAGATCATCGGGTCCAACCCCCCTGCCAAAGCAGCTCCCCAGCTCATATTGCACAGATAGGCGTCCAGATGAGTCTTGAATATCTCCAGAGAAGGAGACTCCACCACCTCCCTGGGCAGCCTGTCCCAGGGCTCTGTCACCCTCACTGGGGAAAAGTTCTTCCCCATGTTGGTGAGGAACTCCCTGTGCTCCAGTTTACAGCCATTGCCCCTTGTCCTGTCCCCACAGACCACTGAAAAGGGGTTGGCCAATTCCCCCTGCATCCCATACTTAAGATATTTATAAACATTAATTAAGTCCCCCCTCAGTCTTCTTTTCCCCAGACTGAACAGCCCCAGCTCACTCAGCCTTTCCTCATAGGGGAGATGTTCCAGGCCCTTAATCATCTTCGCAGCCCTTCTCTGGACTCTCTCAAGGAGGTCCCAGTATGATGGATTCCTTAAGCTGGTTCTATACATACCGATGTCAAAACACAGTACAGAGAGGTTAGTACATGCTAATGCAGAGAGACAAATATATCTCCAGTATTCTGGATACTAACCACTGAAATTTAGGTATCATGAAGTAACTGGAGATTATCCAGGCTGCTACGCTTCCTCCCCCCATCACATCCCTGCTGCACTTTTCGCAGGCAACACCAAGGTGGTCTTCAAAATGGGAGAGCGTAAGCCCCCTTTACGAAAAGCAGTGGTGAAGAAGATCAATGCTTTCACTGTTTTTCCTTGTTCCTCTCTTTCTCTGTGCTGTGTCACTTTCACACCACGGTCGTTAACCCGCGGCCAGTAACATCCACAGCATCGACCGGGAGCGGCGGCCGGCCCGCACCGCGCCCAGCGCCGCGCCCGCCGCCTTCGGCCGGTGCAAGGCGGAGCCCGCAGGCTGCCCCGCGGAGGCGGGATGGCATCGCACGCCCGGCACGGCACGGACAGGGCGCAGCGGTCCCGGGGTAAATCCCAGGCGTTTGGTAACTGCCCGTGGAGTTCACTGGGATTTGAAGCTGGAAAACCCGCCCTGTGGCCCCAGCAAACCGGACTGGCTTGTGCAGCGCGGGGAACGGCACCAGCTGCTCGCAAGCTGCGCGGAGCCGAATGAGCTGTTTTACACGGGCCTCGCTTCTGTGCTTCTGTCCTGACAGGGGCAGGAAGGGCCGGGCTCCGGCCGCGGGCACCAGCCAGCCCGGGCGCCAGCACCGCACGGCTCCGCGCCTTCCCCCGGGCTGGGTCCCACCGCGCTCGGCGTTGCGGGGCCCGCCCGCGGCGGCGCGTGCCGGTGAGCAGCCGCTTAGCGGCAGGACTGAGCCGCGCTGGCGCCGGTACCGACCCCTGAGGGCGGCCGGGCGAGCGGGCGGACGACGAGCGCCCGCAGCGCCGCGAGGCGCCGGTTTCGGCGGGGCGCGGGGGGCGATGGAAACGCACTGGCAGCAGCAAGGTCAGGTCCCGCCGGTCGCGTAGCACCGCTGCCCCGGGCCGGTCCCGGGCAGGCCGCCTCCCGCTGTGCGGCCAGCGAGCGCCCCTGCCTGGGGCCGCGGGGCGGGCGAGAAACAACATGGCGGCAACAGCGGCCGACCCCTGCGCGCTCTCCCCCCTCCCACGCGGGCGGCACGAGCGTCCCGCGGGGGCCGGGGGCTCGGAGGCGGGAAGGGCGCCCCGCCCCCTCCGGCTGCCCGCCTCCCGCCCCGCCCCTTCCCGGCGCGCGCACGGGCCTCCCCGAGCCCCGCCCTCCCCGCGTCCACCCCGCGCGCGTGGCGGCCCCTCCCTCCGGCTCCGAGGGGGGTGGGCCGCACGCGACCCCGCCGCGTCACGCGCCGCCAACCGCCGCGGCCGCCGGCGCTGGCGCGAGGCCCCGCCCCGGGTGGGCGGGGGCAGCAGCGCGAGGAGGCGGTTCCCCCGGAGGGGGACGGGCGGCTCGCGCCCACCTCCGCGGCGGCGGCAGCCACGGCGGCGGCGGAGCCCCTCCTCCGGGGGCGGGGCAGCCCGGGCCGGCGGGCTGCTGGCGCCTCCCCTCCCTCTCCCCCCTTCCTCCCTTCCCCCTCCCCGCCGTCCCCTCAGTAACTTGGCTGCCTTTTATCGGGCGAGCGGCGAGGCGGAGAGTTTATTGGTGCTGGAGCCGCGGCGCGGCCGGGGCGGGGAGCGAGCGCGGCGGCAGGGCGGGGGGCCCGGCCCGGCGCGGGCCGGTCCGGGACGATGCTGCGGCTGGTGTCGCTGAAGTTGGGGCGGCTGTACCGCTACGTGAAGCTGGCGGTGCTGGGCAGCCTGGCGGCGGCGCTGGTGCTGAACACGCACTCGCTGCTGGCCTCGCTGCAGCGCAACGAGCTGTCGGAGCGGCGCTTCCTGCAGCTCAATAAGTGCCCGGCCTGCTGGGGCACCAGCTGGTGCCGCAAGTTCCTCAACGGGCAGCTGCGGCTGGAGAGCTGGGGCCGCCTGCGCCTCTTCGACTTCTTCAACGTCAAGAACGTCTACTTCGCGCGCTACGGGGAGCCCCGCGAGGGCAGCCGCCGCGTCGTCCTCAAGCGCCTCGGCTCGGCTCAGGAGCTCGCCGACATCGACACCAAGATCTGCCGCCGCGCCACCGGCAGGGGCCGCTGCGACCTCCTCCAGGCCCTGCACGCCACGGAGTTCGCCAGCCTCAACGGCGACGTGCGGCTTCTCACCCCCGACGCCGTGGAGGGCTGGTCGGACCTGGTGCACTGCCCCTCGCAGCGCCTGCTCGACCGCCTGGTCCGGCGCTACGCCGAGACCAAGGACTCGGGCAGCTTCCTGCTGCGCAACCTGAAGGACTCGGAGCGCATGCAGCTCCTCATCACCCTCGCCTTCAACCCCGAGCCGCTGGTGCTGCAGGTAAGCACGCCCTACGGCGCCCGCCCCCCCGTCTTCATCTCCTTGGTGCTGCACAGTCGCCCCCGCCGTCCCCCGGCCGGGCAGGGGCCTGCGGGCCCCTTGCTTGGAAGCCCTGTCCCTGTGGCCTTGCCTCCCCCGCGGGGCCGCCGCGCCGGGCGCGGGCAGCTGTGCGTGTGTGCGCGGGGGAGAGCGGGGCTCCTGGGAAGCCGGCCTCAGAAAGGGCGGCGAAACGCTGGGGAGGCACCTCTTTCCTCTAGGTCTGACAGGGACTCCTGTGTAAAAATGTCAGCTGGCTGGGCCGAGGAGAGGGTCTCGTTCCAGCTCTGGTCAGGAGGCGTTTCTCTATCTCAGTCTCGCAGCTCTTTCTCCCTCAGGGACTTGGTGCGCTTTCCCCTTTGCCTTCCTCCTCGGTGCTGCCGTGCCCGAAGGCGTTAACTCGCGCTCCGTCCGTCCTGCCTTTCCCACCCAGGCAGGCAGCGGCGGCCGGAGCGCGCAGCTTTCCGCGGGAAGCAGCGGGCTGCGGCGCCGAAAGGCAGGTGCTTTCTGTGCCTTCCTTGCAGCGAGGTGTTAGGCGTTAGTCCCGTAGCATCTCCCACGATACAGATATACCGGGGCGGCTCCGGAGGGGTCAGTGATGAGTTTCCCGGGGTCTGGTGTAAGTAGATTGTGGGGAGAGACTTTAATGCCGTTGAGCTTTCCCTGCGAAGGCTGACCCCTGTGCTGTGTCGCCTTGTGTGAACTAAATACACTTTTTGTTTGTCTGTTGGCGAAAACGAGAAATAGGTATTTTGTAGCCTGACAGTGGAGTGACAGAGAAATAAACAGTAGTCTCTTTTCAGCAGTTATGTATTTTATAATCTTCATATATGTGTGCAGACCACAAATTTGTGCTTGAACATGTCATGTAAATTTTCAGGTGAAAAATTTATAGCAAATTGTTATGTGGCACCACTCGGTTGCTTCTGTTGCCTATCTACTTAGATTGGGAGCTTTGCATTTCAGCTCTTAACACTACTGAGGGAACTCCAAGTGTGCCTTTAGTGTGTAAGTTTGGACTCTGAATTGTTTTGTCTAACTACTGAGCTGTCCTTGCCTCTGTCCCATGTATGCTAAAAAGAATATTTGCAGATACATTCATTTGAAAGCATCACTGCGTGATCACTGTTCTAAACATCTGCTGTTCCTCTGGTGAGAGGCCAAGAAATAGCTAATGCTCAGAAAGCAATGCCGCAGGCTTTACCCTCTAGCAATTCTCTTACTGATTAATTTCCAGAGAATACATTTATGAACTCTGCTTAATTAAAAATACGGTTTTGGGTAGTATGCCTTCTGTCCTTCAGTCTCTCCGTGGTGCAGCTCTTGGGTTTTGTTTTCAAAGTTTCCAGTTTGCTTCATAGATGACTTAGGGTACATATGTCTGTCCTACTTTGCCATAAATCTGCTCCTGAGCACAGTGAAAAAGGAAACCCCACTTAGAAAGAAACACAAACCAGCTTTGGTTAGCTAAGTGTGTTTGGAAATTCTTTGAGAATCAATTTGTTTTGGCTGCATTTCATGCAACTTAGAATTTTGGATTTGAACACTGGTTCCAACATACTGAGCATACCTAGATGACAGGAAAACAGCTGTCTGTTTCTTCAGAATTTGAGGGGGTGTAATGTATCTGTTACAGACAAAGGGTATGGCACAGTTGCAGCATCTCCTGTTGTGGGGTGGATACAAAGCAGTGGGCAGCCCTGGTTGATTTAAGAGCCTTAATTCGTGTCAGCTTCTTGACAAGCTGTGGATGAGCCCTGAGGCTGTCAGGCAGATATGTTGAAGAGATGAAGATCTTTGGACTTGAACTTAAATGGTGAGCAAAGTGATTGTTATCTTAGCCAAGGTGCTGCTGAGAGCAGAGCAGGTCAAACTGGTGGGCAGTGAGGTGCCTTTACCATTCTGGAGTGTGGTAAAGTTGTCTGTCACCTCTTATCAGATCAAAAGTGTTTTTCAGAGTCTTGTAAATTTTGATGAATAGGCATATACTGAAAAATATTTTTGGGGAACTTCAGGCCAGCTTTGTGTGTTGAAAAACTCTTAAAAGTTAATGTATTCTCCAGAAGAGTATTCATCAGTTTCAGTAACGGGTCCTGAAGGTTTGAATGCCTTCCCTCAGTTGGGAATGAAACATCTTAATTATATCAGTCGGGATGAACTCTTGTCATTTGTGTAACACGTTACTCAGCAATCTGTTCTCAGCCCCTACCCAAGAAACATGTAGGGAATGGATAAATCTGTGTTACGCAGCTCTTGCAACAGCAAGATGTGAGCTACTCTTTGTGAGAGATGAAGCTACTTTCCAGAAGAGATAACTAGCTACTTAAGTTTGCTCATGAGAGCAAACACGAGATCCCTAAAACATCTCATGGTATAGGTTTCTGCGGTATCGACAAGGGCAGATATTGAAATGAGAATTGTAGGCTTGTTTTAAAAAACAGCTGCTGCCAAGAAAGGGAACCTGCTGATGTCATGTGAAGAATTGGCTTTTAATTTAAAATAAATAAATAAAGATTTGATGCATTTAACTGAAGCTGTCTGTTTGTCACCAGAAGGCACAAGGGAAAAGTACTGCTACTTTGTGTGTTGAGCTTTTCACCAAACACTACTGTGACTGTTTGTAGCACTGCCATGAATAACAGTTTTAGTTGAGAAGCAGAGATAACTTCTAAATTCTCAGTGCATTGAAGTCCTGTGTTATTTAATTAAATTACAGGAACAGCCAAATACAGAGGCACTGAATTTAAAGCTTGATCTTTGATTTATAATAGAAAATTCACTTTAATCGTCTACTAGCAGTTTGTGGATTATAAAACTCTTTGACAGAGATTGGGATTTTAGCTTGAAGCCTCTTTGGAATATGGATTATTCCTAAAGTGGCATTGCTTACAAACTGCATGTTGTCACAACTGACAGTTCTCAGGTGGGGCTTTAACCCATAGCGTGATAGACTTTTGGTACGAGTCTCTGAACAGTAGTAAACCACCATAGTTCTGTATAGATTAATTAAAAATGCAGAGTTAGAGTTACAGTATTTTTTTATAACTTTCATGTTAACCTTCTTTGTCCACATTCATAAGCAGTTAAGTAGGTATACTCAGTGAAAAATTCAGCCCCTCTTGCCATTTTACTTCATGAAGTGAATGGAAGGACGGCGGCATTAATATTTGGTATTAGTTTACATCTTTTTGGGTATTAAAATAGTAGTTTTACTTTTGTAGAATCTTGCTAAACTTGTCAGTAATTCTATCCTCTCACATTCTAAAACTGGAATTCACATTTGAATGACACAACCTATGTGTGAGGGTGAAGAAAGAATTTTTAATTTGAAGTGCAAATACTTCTGCTAGGTTTGGGTTTTTTCTTCCTCTTTCTAATAGTCCTTTCCTGCAAGAAAGGCAAATACTTTTTTGTAAAATAGTTCTGATCCGTAATCAAACCTTGCTACATCTAAATGAGTATTTTATAGAAACATGAACAGTTTACTTGAACAAAAGCAACAACAAAACTTGCTGCTGTTCTCTTCAGACTCATTTAATGGAACAGAGTATTTTTAATAGGAGTCACCTGGAGGATAGGATTCGTGCATGGCATCTGATTCATAATTGAATATGATGACTGTGTGCGTCAACACTTGCAAAGATAGGTCAGCCAAAGTTGCCTTGTGAAGAAATATCAAAAGTTTAAAAATAAATTGGATTACAGACTGAGTGCAGTGTGAATATTCACTTCTTGCAGAATTCATAGAACCAGCAAGGATTTAAGTAGATTTGTCTTCACCCTGTGACTTTTTATTAACCACCCGCCTTATAGTTTGCCTTTTAAAAAATAACTACTGGAGAAGCTTTTCTTGTTTTGACCATGATGGGCACTCAGTTATTCAGCTTTATGAAGTAACACAATTAATTCTTTTCTTAACTGGCAAATAGAAACATAAACTTACTGTTACAGAACCAAAAACGTCTGCCTCCTATTGTTAATTTCCATAGAGGCCGAGATTGTTCTTCAGTCTTTGACCCTTCTTCCCCCGGCCCCATCATTTCCTAGCAAGATTTGTTCCAAAACCAAGTCAGTTGGGGAAGTAGTTAAGCTTTCTCTAGACGTACCTCTTGTTTTCTGTAGAGCTCCTTCATCTATCTCTCAGCCTCCAGATTTGCTATTTAGAGCTGCTGTGGCTGTGTATTAACAGGGTTAGAGCTGCTGTCATTGTGCCACCATAGCTGCCGTGCTGTGAGCCATAATACACAGCTGTGTGTTGTCCAACGCATGAAGGCCTGTGGCAGAGTTCTCAGTTTGGTACTTACACACACACACAGAAACCAAGGATGCCCAAAAACAGGGCAAAGCAGAGGATTCCTTGTTCTGGGAGTTGGGGGAACCACAATATACCTTGCTGCTGCTGAGGAAAGAAATTGTTTCTTGGTGAGAAAATAGTGGTTTTCTGCAAAGTGGCTGTTATTTCTCCTAAGGTTTTACGGTTGGCTGAAAAGACAGTGTACATCTGCCCCAGCAAAACTGAAACACAGCTTTTATTCATTGTCATGACAAAAGCACATCTAGAGCTGGTCTTGCGATACTCTGTCTTGCCTTTGTGCTGGCTGTTGTGTTGGTGTATGGTACTGCCAGATGCACTGTTAAAATGACAGTGCATTTCCTTTGTTTTCAAAGCAAACATGAATTTTGCAGACAAACTTTGTGATTAAAATAAAAGTAAATAAAATGCTTGCAAGCAATAAGGTCTTTCCCCCTCCCTGCCCCCAAACTATAGACAGTATCTGTGAATTATATCCAAAGTGCATTAATGCAACTTTGTCTTGAGCTGTAGCTTTTAACAACCTGTTTAAAATGGAGACTTTTTTAAAGAACAATGGTGAATGGTCATAGCTTATATGTAAGTTGTAAATCTCAATGATATTTTTTTTCTGACTCTAAGAAAAATTCCAATTCCTATATGGACAATAGCAGTATTTATACGGTTTTTATTAGACTGTGTACATTGTTGCCCTTCCCTCAGATATATATTTAGTTTTCCAAACACTTAACCTTAATGACTTCATTCTTTTCATGACTTCTAATCATTGTTATTCCTTGTGGGAGTAAAAAAAAAAACAACAAACAAACCAAATCCTACCAAACCAAACAACAGCTGTATCTCTATTCCTAGTATAAATACTCTGCATGAACAGTCTGTTGCCATGTAACCTAAAATTCTTCTGGTTTCTCTCCATGTCATCATTAGGGTTTTTGTTTGGTTTTGTTACAGGAAGAACAATAATAGACATCTGGTAAACATATATTAAAACATTAACTGTGATCTCTTTGAAACAATTTCTTGTGCTGAATTCACTCAAAGTAGCAATTTAGCCAAATGCTTTACAGAATTATTTTGCTGATCTGGATGTAACTCTAAGAACTGAATGGGCAACTCTTCTGACCTGGGATTTCTGTTTTCTTTCTTATCATACACACTCCTCTAGTCCTAGATTATTTTCTGTAGTTCTGAATGGATTGGTAGAATGCTACTGGATTTTAATGCCTGGTGCCTTTTGAACTGTTTTCATTGCTTAGTGTGGTGCTTCTGATACATAATTGCTATGCTAAATGCCAAGTAGTGGATTTGAGGCAGTTATCCACGCTACCCCATGTGTCCTCTGGTGGACTTAAATACAAGTCCTGGCTCATACAGATGCTGGCGTTTTGATGTACTAAGTAGTATTTAGTGTATAGTGTATTAAAATGATGAGTATATTCCTCAGATTTTTATGCAAAAAGTTAAAATGTAATGGTTTGAGATCAGTTGTTAATAGTCATGTTACCTCCAGTTGATTTGAGGCTTTTTAATAAAAAGTTTTTATCTGCAATTTAATCTGTTGTTCCATTTTAAAGATTTGCTGTAGCCTTCTGCAAATGATTATAAATCAGGACTGTTTTTTCTTTTTGCAGTAAACATAAACGAGGACTAAGGAATGTCTAATGCTGCTTCCTTGGTAAATGGTTGGGTTTTGGTTTTTTTTCAGCTCTTAACTTTTTTTTTTGCACAAATCCTTTGACTAACACCTGTAGACAAGATAATTAAGAGAGCAAGAGATTTAAATTTCAGGTGTTGACGTGAGACTTTAATCTTTTTTCATTCCTGTTTTACATACTTGTAAGTATTGCAGAGAAAGGAAACCTGAATTTCTATTGTGCTCACTTTTAAAAAGAATTGAAAAATTGTTTTGATTGAATTAAAATTATAGCAGCCTTGTGGTATGAGAACATTCCACTAATTTGATTGTATTGAGCATGGAAGAGCTATTTTTTGCAGTGACACGTATTTTACATATGAGGCCAGAACTGTCTTGTACTTCTTGTGTTACCCTATTTAATTATGTTCCTTGAACGATCAAAACTCTTTTTGTCCTTCTTTCCAGTGAAACTTACCTAAAGTGATGACATACAAGTAAAGAAGTAAAAGGAATGCTTTAGAATGCTGCAGAAATTCTTGAAGGTGCTGTGGGTTGTGTATTAAGACAAATCTCTGTCGTAATCTAGAGGCTGCTATGAGATCACTATGCAGACTTGAGCAGAAATCCACCTGACAGATTGGAACCATGAGCAGTTTTCAGTAACACAAAAGAATACAGTACCCCACATCCCAAATCACGAAATACAGAAGTTGTCAGTTTGCTTCTGGAATGTCTAATGCAGAGGGGGACCTGTGTTTTACTTCCCTGAATTGAGTAATTGAGGCTTTGATAGCTGAGGTTTTTGTCTCTGATTTTACAAATTAACTTCCAGACATAAGAACAGGCCTTCTCAGTTAGGACTTCATAGCCATGTATTCCAGGCTCATAACTGGTGAGAAGTTGATCATTTTCATGTGTTGCAAATTTAATCTGAACAAATTTTGCTGAACTGCAAACTAATTTGAACAGCTAACAACCAATAGGACCTTATGTTTTCTGTACTGTGGTTGTTACATTGAATCATTATTGATTTATTTGGAGCTATGACATACCTCTGCTAAAATTGTGAAACAACTTCTAGGGTTCAAGTGTTTAAAGACCTAGTCATTGAGCAACTTCTAATTCTGAAGTGGGTTTATATTTAGAGTTGTCTGTGAATTATTGTCTGGCAGAGTGTGAATTCAGTCTGATATGTACCTCTTGTTGGCATGAGTTGTATGCAGTGGCTGGTTGAAATGTAATAAAACTGAACACAAGTCAAATGAAAGAAACTTAGTTTCAATGGGAATACTAATATTTGGAATATTCAATGCAATCTACTCTTCACTGTGTGTGTAGGCTGTGTGTATATATATGTATATGCTTAACTTCTGTGGGAGTTTTAGTTGATTGTCAAATGATTTGTCATAAAATTGAGAGTGAGATTGTTTTCATTAAGCTCACTAGCATTCACAAATACACTAGAATACATATCTTCTAGAATGTAGATCAGTTCCTGACAAAAGAAGGCATCTGCCTTTAGACTCTACTTTTTAACCTCCTTTGACCTGAAAAGTTTGATTGTAAAATCTGATCTCCCTGTCTGCGTGGTTCCAGAGCTTTAGTTACTTGCCTTGGTGACTAATACAAGTGCTACTTCTGTTTACACTGCAAGAATCAACAGTGCTCTGTGAGAGCTAACTATTTTCTTTCCGTTTGAGGAAAAGCACGTTACTGACGTTGCCGTGGCAGTTTGTGGCTGGGCACACGTGGCTGGGCAGGATGATTTTAGCGAAGACATCACAGAGGGTAATTTTGCCACCAAGGCCTCCGGGATCATTAGGCATAGGAAGAGAAGTCTCCACTTTGTTTTGCATATGTGTTTAAAATTCATTATAGTTATGGTGTAGCTCTTTGTTTCTTTGGGGTTTTTTTGGGGTTGTTTTTAGGTGAACCTTGCTTTATACGAAAATTGGCAGTTGCATCTTCGTAGAATCTTACAGAGCAGTTTTAAAATGAAAAGCATATGTTTGGTAGGGTGGAACAGTAGCTCAAAGATGACAGGTTTGGATTTATTTTTTTTTTTACTTATTAGGATGAATTATATGCTTGTTTATGATAAACTAATATTCTTTTAAGTGTTTAATTCAGAAAGGATCCGTGTTACTGCAGACTACAATAGGCCTTATCAGCTTCAAGCTGGTGAGTCTTTACTACGCAAACTAATTCATAGCTCTGAACATTCAAAACCAGTCGCAGATTTGTGTATCTCCTCATGTTTAGACAGATGGAAGAGAGGAAGACAAATGCACTGATAGTGTGTTTTATGCTTCAGTGAAATGATAAAATCACCCTATTAATTCTCAATATTTATTCTGAGAATGCAGCGTATTTTTTAAAAAGACATAAATGCAGTATTATCTTTCAGGAACAAAGTGTCCTTTGTCCCTTTGACACAGTTGGCTTAGAGAGAGATCTTGTAGCTACGCTAATTAGGGCAACTGAAATATTTTTTTGATGTGTGTATCACTGGGAATGGAGGTAGCAGAAGTTTTTGTCCTATTTCTATCTTTCCGTTAGAAGACTATACATATTTCTCTGTGAATGAAGAAATATAACAATATTAAATGCAGGAAAACTTACTAAGCTACTTGTTTGTAATTTTTCACATGGATTGCAGTATTTAAAAATACTTTTAAAACCTTAATTGCCTGTGGTTTCCATGGTGTTTGTATGTATATTCACAGATAAAATGTAAGTGGGCGCATCAGAATTGCAGATTCCTTTGTCAGATAGCCATTTCTGGCTTTGAACAAGAGCTTAGTTTTTAACTTAATTGTCAAATGCACATTTTTAGGTCTTCAAATAACGTATTAAATAACAAAAGTTATTAAGCACGTATGCTACTAATAATTCAAGAATTAAGATAAAAACTTATGCATTACCCTACAGAAATCTGAAATCTTTGACAACTATTTACTAAGCTTTTTGTTTCTAAATGCAAGTTGTTCATGGAAAACATTTAATCACAGTACAAATGCATGTTCATGTCTTACTGTCTTTCAAAATTTTAATTCATCATGAAGAAAAAACCTCAAGTTGGATGCAGTTGAGTCTATAAAAATGCTTTTGAAATAGAATAGTACAAAAAGTTACAAATCTGTGCTTGCAGAGACAACAGATCTGCACTTCAATTAATATTCTTGTCAGAGTCACTGGGTGAATATAAAAATGCTGAATGAGGCACTTGCACATGTTTTTATCCCCTTCTTTGGCTACTGACTTGGGTAATGAAGTGTAGATGTGGCTGTTACATGCCAGTTGGAAGGGAGCCAAAACAGAGATGTTGTTTGTACGTGTGCAGATATTGGCAGGATTCCCTGCACTCCTGTTGTCAAAAGATCTTCTTATTGCCACAGATTTATAAATATAACTGTGTTAGAGTATGGCATGAGATATTTTGCTAGTAATGTTTGGGATGTTCACTTCTTCATAAACCAAACTGGTTCTAGAATTTGTGTGAAATGAAATTCAGTGTATGTAATGCAGGAAGCATAATAGATGTGTTTTGGAGATCAGTGTACCATTGTGACTAACTCTGTACTTTCAAAATCAGTTTAATCCATTACATAAATCCCTGCTGCTGCTGGAAAAGAAAGCAAAGGTCCTTTTAGCTCCTTTCCTCTCTTCTGCTGTTCAGGCCTTTTCCCTTCCTTTTGTCAGTATTAACATGATGTGATGAGCTGGATCAGGCTGCTGATCCAACTGAACACCAATCTAGCAAGTACCAGCTGCACTGCTTTCTTCATGACATGAAGGAAGGGACTGAAATGAGTGTACTTGATGGGTTGGGAGGCATGGACACCTTACTTTTGATAGTGCCATGGCCTTTGCTGGGTTCAACTGTTTGTGGCTGAATTTATATTTGAAAAGGGAGGCAAAGGCATAAGCAGAGCTAGACTGATACTGGGAAGGAGAGGGGTTGAAAAGTAGCAAGGTGCTCCGAGATTATACTTAAAAATATTTGGGCATCATTGCTGTAGTGATCTGATTATATTGTATTGAGTGCTGATAAAATGCAGGATTATAAAAATGTTATGCACAGTTGGTGAAATCAGTTAACCTGTGTTTATCAGAAAATGTAATCAAGTAATTTTTTCTCAATTTTAAGATAAAAATTCAGGTTTATATGATTGGCTAAAGTAGATTTGGACGAGTACAGGACTGATAGGTACACACGTTCAGACTTCCCCAATACTAAACAGTATGGCTTTTTCCTGATAGATACTGGTAGGCAGTATCTTGAATTTTATATTTACCCCAAGATCCCTCTCACTGGAATGAAAAGTTTTTGCTTGCCCAGAGTTGTCTGGAGGTAATGCTGTAGCACTAACTCCTGCCTGCTTCTTTTTCAGTGAAACGTCATGTTCTTTTGTAAGTAATTAATTTAATTTGATGGACAGCAGCCATTAATATATTGGGTTTTTTTGATTCAGGGCTGAATGATAAATGTGCATGAAATATCATTTTGGTGGTGCTTATGCCACAAGTATGAGTTTTCATTGTTTTAGTCTGTTTGTAGAATAAGCAAGGAACACTGAATTGCCACAAACTCCCATTTGTTGGAAGGTTATTTTGCTAACCACAAAGCAGGCAAAAAAAACCCCAACAAACCCATCCACCTTCCTAACTGTGGAATGTATTGCTTGCCCTTAAAGCAGTGGATATTTGCCTGTACTCACCATGTTCATTAAAAAAACATGAAGACTGGATAACGTCATCCTTATTGCACAGCAGATTCAGTTAGAGAGGTTTAGTTCTGTTCAGTCACACAGTAGCCCAGCGTGAAGATCCAAACTGGTCTCAAAATGATCAAATTCTGCATTAGCCTTGGGATTTTTCATCACCAGATTTGCCTGTGTGGGTAGATCAATAGGTGAAAATAGAGTGGAAGTCCAGATAGATACCTAGGCACCCCAAAAACTTTGAACCTCTTCTGTCACTAATGGTTCTGATGCCCTTTTGACCAACCAAGAAAGGTTTGTAGCAATGGTAAATTGTCTTCTACACTTGTGGTGTTAGAGGTTAGCTTAATGGCTTTTGCCACAAAGATGGCAAACTATGTCAATGATATATATTAATTATGATGTTAATTTTTGCACATGTACCATAAAGACAAGGTTAGTTATGTATAAACTTTGAAGAGCCCTTGAAAATGCCATGGGGGACATCTTGAGCCAGAATAGGCTGAGATGAATGCTCAGCTTCCAGTAGGATCCAATTATCAATTAGCATTAACACATAAATAAATAGGTATTTTTACTGTCTCAAAATTGTATTAAAAATAGTAAATAATTTCAAACCTATAAATGAACAAATTGCAACTTGCTTAAGTGTTCTGAGCAAGGACTGCTGGAAGCTAGGGACAAGTTAACCTGGTGCTCACCCTTCATTTTAGGTACTGGCTCAATTAGGTCCCACCATAACATTTTATTAAATGCTTTAATTATAGCAGACAAAAGTGGTTTAATGACTTTTGAATCGTGCCCTTTAAGAAAAGCCAATTAAATATGAAAGTGGGAATTTTTCATTTGTGCAAACTAGAAGGCTCATCACCTTCTTGATGAGAGTAACTAGGTAGCACTAAACAAGATGTCCTGCCATCATTGAGCTTGTGTTAATAATGGAAACCTTGAAATAGTAATCCTGTATGTTCTGATGCTACTTTCTGTCTCATGGATTTGGTAATAATACTTGCTTTAAGATTTTCTGCTATTAATCTGTGAAAATAAAAACTTAGTAAAGGCTGCCTTTATGCTGGAGGATTAAGCGCTTCAGGTGCTCCCCTGCCATGTGATCACAAGTACGTTGGTTCCTTCTTATTTGACAAGTATATATTTGGAGTAAGATCTATAAGCAAACCTTACTTGACCTGAAAACAAGGGTGGGCTGTGAGTCACTTAGCATAGAATTTTCTAGAGCAGAAACTTCACGTCTGAGTCTTCCATGTGTCTGAAAAGCCTGTAGAAGGGTGTAGGAAGGTGAACTGAGGTTGCTGGGCTGGAGATGCTACAGTTCTGTGCTGGAGACGTGAAGAGAGTGTTAGAGTGCCAGTCACCAGTATCGGTGGCAGAAAAGTGGAAAGGAGAAAGGAATGCCCAAACCTCTTGCTCCCCCTGCCCCCCCCTTTTTTATTTTTTTTTTTGAGGGTGGTGTCTGTGTGTAGGAAATGCAGCCTCTTGATAGTAACTGTTCCGTTTTCCTAATCTCCTCTGTATAGTTTTGTACTTCAGATAATGATTTGGAATAGGTGAGAGGAATTGTTGCTGCTTATGAATTGCTGGGAGAAGTTGCACCATGGAAGGTTTTGTGTAGCCCATCCCTATGAGAGGCTTTGATGTGCTTCAGTAAACCTTTTCATTATTAGCGTTCATGCTTACAAATATTGTAACTAAAATGTGGTGAAGTAACTTAGTGGATGGAGACAATCTCTTCATGGGGTTCTAGATTTTGCCTCCTGAAATGTAGAGCTGCTGTGACATCCCGAAAATGGGATAACCAAGGGAATCTGTTGTCGCAGTGCTGAGCAAGTGTTCCTGTTCTGCTTTTCCTTGTTGCGTGTTTCCTAGCAGTGTCTTTTAAAAGGTAGAGGAGACAAATACAAGCATTTTCCTCTTGGATATTGCTAGAAGATTCAGTGATCCAGTGACTTTTTGGGTCAGAGGCTGATTAACAGGCTTTCTAATGAAAGTTTCTGCCATGACAGCATGCTTACAAAGAAAACAACTACTGAAATATGCAAGAAAGTTTTGTGAGTAAATGTTGGAGTGTGTATTGGTGATTTACGTTACTGACTATTGTGATCTAAGCAGATCTATTTTGTTTTTTAAGGGCTTTTCTAATACTAAATTTGAAGTCATAGTGTGTGAATTGAATGAAAGAATCACCATATGTTTCCTTCCAGTGTCTCTCATTGATTTACTGTAATTGTTTTTCTGCCATCATGGATTCTAGGAGGTGTAAAGCTTCATTCACTGAAACCCACAGTGCCATTCAACCCAAAGGTGGTAAAACCTTTGCTATATCATTGTTGCAGAATTGATGATGACTTGCTTCTGGTAGTGCATGGGGGGAAGGAGTGTGTACACATAGTGATACATCCTAATTGTTAAAATTAGTTTCCATTCTATTCTCAGAATGTGCTAATTTCTGCATATTTGGTGATTCTTAACTTAATATTTTTATGGTTTCTTCCTGATGCGGAGTATTGAGGATAGCTTTTAAATGCTTCTGCATTCATGTTGAAGTCTGAGAGTACATTCAGCACAACTGAAGTAGGAAAAATATGCTGGTGTGGTTTTGGTTTGTGCATTTTTTGGTGTTTAGTACCTTTTATATTTCTTCAATGTTATTACTGTGTTAGTTTCCAAGAAAAGTACTACTGGAGACAAAAATGTTATGTGGCTGTGTGTAATAAACACACCAAGTATGTAAGTAGAAATAGATTGTTAAGGAGTATTAGATGCATAAGAAACCCAAAGCTTTCTTTTATACTTTAATCTGTTCTGTCACCCTTCCTGGGAAAGATCTTCAAGTGAGAGGATCCTCAAAGGAATCCAGCCAACTGGGGAAAATGGAAAGAAGGGGATGGTGGGGAGAGGGGAGGTGTTGCTTTTAATTTTTTTTCCTTTAGGTTATTAAAAAATAAGTAGGTTTCAGTTAAAAATACCAGATGCAAAATTACCTTTGTGGGGAGTATGCTTGCATTAGTACAACCAATAGAAAGAGATGGCTGGTAGAATTGTGTATGTGAATATGTATGTGTATGTATGTGGACTGTATGGAAAGCTAGATGTGGGTTGTCTATTATCTCAGGTCCTCTGACTCTTTCCCGTTAGTGTTCCTGCAGGGCCTCTTGCTCATGTAAATACATGTTGTGGGTTTTCTTCTTTCTCTTCAAAACTTAGAAGTGTATTGGAATGTGGCATTGATGGGTACTTACAGGCGTCTCTCCTAAATTTTACTGAAGAGCCTTACAATATAAACTGTATTCTATTAATGATAATTTAAAAAAATCTGTTTGTATGCAGAGTTTTCCATCTGATGAGGGTTGGCCCTTCGCAAAGTACTTGGGAGCTTGTGGAAGAATGGTGGCTGTCAATTACGTGGGAGAAGAGCTGTGGAGTTACTTCAACGCACCATGGGAGAAACGAGTGGATCTGGCCTGGCAACTGATGGAGATAGCTGAGCAGCTGACAAACAATGACTTTGAATTTGCACTCTACCTCCTTGATGTCAGTTTTGACAACTTTGCAGTTGGACCAAGAGATGGGAAAGTTATCATTGTAGATGCAGAAAACGTTCTGGTAGCAGACAAAAGGTTAATCAGACAGAGTAAGTGTCATCTTTCTCTCCCCTCACCCTGTATCTGTTGCTTCTTTCTTTCTCTGCAAGCACGATGTTTAAAGTATGTGTAGTTGCTAAATACCCATTGTGTTGGCTTTATAACTAGACTACTAATTAATAAACTAATTAGCTTTCTTCTGCAATTAGACTACTAATTAACTTGACCAATTTTTCAATTTTATGAAGGGTTGATCTTACCTGAACTTGATTTACATATACTTTTTATCTCTGCAATCCTGCTTGAATGGAGAGATGGTGTGGGAGGGAAAGGGTTTGGACATTGGATGGGTTTATACAGCTGGACAGACATACAGAAGCAGGCTGGCTGACTGCCTGATTTAGCTAAAAGAGAGATTCCTTTCGTTGGTTCTAGACATCTCTAAGGACGGGAGTCTTGGACTCCTGTTTCCTGTGAATGACAAGACAGTCTCACTGCTTGCTTTGCCTTAGTTACATAGCCTGCCTCTGGGTTGGTTGTTCAGGTAGGTGCTCCATAATAATGGAACATCAGGAATGGGTAATTTTAGTGCTGTTTCCAAATGGGAATAGTGAAAATTGGTTCATCTTTGTCAGCTGTAAAAGCTGAAAGCAGTGGCAGCAGGAGAGATGTTTGACAAAGTGGCATTACATGGGTTTATGTTCCGTTTGAGCTTAGAAGGAAAACTTAGAGACCTAAGGGCTAGAGGCATTGAACATGAAACTCAGGTTCTGCAGAAGCTCATGGCAGTAGGCCAAGTGATTCCAGTTTGCTTTGGGTGAACAGATTTTTTTTTTTTTTTTTTTTTTAAGCTTTGCAAATAGACTTCATGTGCTGTGCTGCTGAATTAGCTTTGAGGCTGTATTTTTCTATCTACATGCTTTTCTACAAGGAAGTATGTTTGGAGTGGCTTTTTGAGGGGTGTGGGTTTTTTGTTTTTTAATTTTTGTTGTATTAGATTTATTATACATTCGTACAGACCTTCAATTAAAATTACCTGAGCCCACCAAGAAAACATTTTAATGATTGGGATCGCCAGTACAATTACTTCAGTAATTATGGGCTACACAAACTTTTTTCCTTTTTTTTCTTTCTTCTTTTTCCACACCCTTAACCTTTAAAATAATACTACTTAAGACTGACTCTTGTAGCATGTTTGAATTGCTCAGTCACAAAAATGACCAAATGAACTCTGAAAAAGCTTATGTGTACATGGAACAGGAGCAACTAGCGTCCTGCAGAAGCTGAATGCTGAAAGTGTCACGCTTACATCTGTTCTCTATAGTTCTCAGACTAATTTGGATCTAACTATGATTTTGCTGCATGATTTGTAATCTAACAATTAATCAGGAGCACAAAACAAATGAGGACACAAGAAAGCTCTCAGTCTTTGTATAAACTTGACATTTAATACCGATTTCATTAATCTTCTGGCAAGTTTCATTAAACCATCTCTATCTAGAGTGATTAATATGCCTGTTTAGATATTTGAATATGTACATTCTGTCCAGTTGCACTGTACAGTAATATCTAATGATACTCTGTGTGGGATGTATTTGAGTTTGCTGAAGTCCTTTTTTCCCCATTCTCCTTTATTGCTTTTTTCAATTTTGAATCTGTTATTGATCCTTTAGTATGCTCCCCACGCACCTGGCTGGCTTGCAGTGCACCGGAAGTAAGTAGACCAGTAGTCACCTCAGAGACTACCAAAACCAGATACCTTTTCTTTGTACATCAGTTTTAAGACTCCATGATAAGGGCCTTGCCTCAAAGCTGGCAGTAATCTAGAAACTTAAAATGAAACTTTTCAAACATAAAGTGTTAGATCAGGAGATCTCACAGTTAGTAACCTTCTACATATTATTGCATAAGGTATTTTCTGTAAATCAGGCTTTAAGTTAAAGAAAGCTTTGTGATAAGGCCACCAGTTACACCTTAAAACTTTGATAACTTTTAAAATATATATAAGGAAGTGTTTATACATATATGTAAATACCATTTGGATTTTTTTGATTTATTTTTTCTTTCTTTATATATAATGGTTCTGTTGGGTTTTTTTATACACACTTTTGAGTTACTACTATATCTAAAGTAAGAGTTTGGACGATAATGTTTTGGAAGTTTATGGCAATTACTTTACAATGTTTTTATTTTTTTTTGTTCTTTGGTAGACCACTTTCCAGTGCTAGTTCCCAGGGCAACTGGAGAAACCAAATCTATGTTGCCTGTTTGTTTTTCTCTCAGCTTGGGCTGTAGATCATTCTCTTGGACCATTTTTTTCGTCTGGGGATGTGCTGTTTGTTCTGCTTCCCTCTCTTTGCTATCTATTTTACCCTCTTTGTTTCTTTCCCTTATTTGTTGTACTGGCAGGGCCATTTCAGCAGGAGGAGATAGAAACTGTCAGAGACAATCTTAGACTAGAACATGTAAGACATTAAAGCTGGTGTATAGCTTAAACATTACCAGTTTGCTGTGTATTGAGTTCTGACTGCATTCAGACACACATACGCTCTTTTCTCCCCCCTCACTCTTTTTACTGTCTCCTTATATTTCTCAGATAAACCTGAAAACTGGGACGTATGGTACGAAAGCAAATTTGATGACTGTGATAAAGAAGCTTGCCTGTCCTTCTCAAAAGAGATTCTTTGTGCTCGTGTCACTGTGGACCACAATTACTACGCTGTTTGTCAGAACCTTTTGTCAAGACACGCCACGTGGCGTGGCACTTCGGGAGGACTGCTCCATGACCCCCCAGCTGACATTGCCAAAGACGGCCGCCTCGAGGCCTTGCTGGATGAGTGTGCCAACCCAAAGAAGCGATACGGGAGATTCCAGGCCGCAAAGGAGCTGCGTGAATACCTCGCACAACTGAGTAACAATGTGAGGTAGTCCACAGTGAAAAATTCCGGCAACGCTGACTAAAACACTATTGCAGAGACACATAGAAAAGGAAGTTTTGGACTTACGCATTAAAAGGAGAAAAATAGAAAAAACAAACTAGTTTATCAGTTTTCTAAATACCATAAAAACACAATTTTATGGTGTTGTTATGTTCCTTTGCAAACAGACAAGGTACTTACTGAATTAAAACTTGAGCTACTATTGAGTCTGCTCCCTAACTATTTAAAAGGGAGTAGGTCAAAAAAAGACTGTGATAGCTTGATTGACAGCTTGTGTGTCAAAGGGTACTTTACATAAAACTGCATTAGTGTCACAGTTTTGTGAAGCTGATGTTCTTACTTGGAAAGTCAAGTTAGAGTGATGGCCTGTTTTAGAGGCCTTTTTCCTGACATCAATGTCTCATTTTTGTGTTTGTTTAAACACCCTGAAGTGGCATTTGCATCAAGGTAAATCTAGCTGTCTGCATTGTTTCAAACTTAACAGGCTTTCATGTTGATGCTGTGCAGTACATTCCTACTGTGAGTGCAGGATTCCAACGTTTACTGTCTAATTTTAGGGGGTTTTACACTGTATTTTACTATGTTTAGACATTGTGTAGTTTTTTTTAAGATCATAAATGTCATTTGAACTACCATTCATTTGTCTTTTGTAGTTCTGCCATTGGAAGTTATCACTTAATGTAATTATTGTACAAAACTTTTACCCTTCATGATGGTATATACACATGACTGTTTAGCAGAAAATCATGGTATGAGCAAACTCTAATTTTTAACTGAGATAATTTGAGAATTGGAGAGAGGTGACAATAAAAAGATCTGTATTAATTTAAATTGGGGATAGAAGCTTGACTAAAAATAAAAATTCACTAGTCCAGTGTAGTTAAGCCAAAGAAAAATGTTTTTATTTATTAGTTTCTAAACAAATAGTAAAGAATGTTGTACCACAGTGAAGCTAATAATTCTCAAAATTCATATTTCACTGGTCCTTGGTTTTCTTGGAAGGACTTCTAAAACTATGTGCTTATACTAGAAAAAAACCCTAGTTTGAATAATAATGTCTAGAAAGTTAGCAGAGTGTTTTACACTGTTCCCAACTCTGTTGAGTTCAAGTGTAATGGAGTGTACTGAGTACTCATCTTTTGGTTTACTGGCTACATTGATTAAGTTCTATTCACTCTAGACACCTTTTCTTGAACTAATTCTGACTCTTCCCAGTGCTGTTAAAACTGACTTGCTGAGGTTTCTGTAAATCTGGAGTTGTTCTTCCAAATTACAGTTTTTGCAACTACTACAGTGCTTCATTTTCCTGAAGTCTTAATCTTAAAAAGATAGTCTTAGGAAATGTATGCATGTTACTGCTTGTAACTGTAATGAAGGGAACTGATATTTAAATGCATGTATGAAACAATATTTCGTACAAGCTAAAAAGAATTCTGAGCAAGGTAGGATGTGCTGCTTTGCAAAGCGGAGTTAGTATGCCTCTCTGCATCAGTATGGCAATAGTGTGCCTCTACTGCATCAGAAAGCTGATGGAAGCTGGTGCTTTACCAGATGGCCGAGACGCAAGGTGAGGAAAGTGGCAAAGTCACTGGCTGGCCCTCCTGTCTCAAAGCTCAGAAAGTGGAGCCGTATAAGGATGCAGAGGGTTGGGTTTGGTTTTTTTCTAATTTTAGATTACTAAATTAAGGATATTTTAGAATTTGAAATTCTCACTTTAAGTTTTCTTTGCGTATGTCGTCCCAATCCCTTGTCTCATTTTATGAAGTTAGAATGCCCAATGCAGCTTTTATTTTTAATGTCTCCTTTCCCTTTATTTGACAAATGGTTTTACATGCTTGCTCTAACACAAGCTGTCAGGGAAGGTTCATGTTATTTTCCATCATAAAATCCACTTATTTGAAGAAAGTAGACTGACTTTCAGACTAGGTAATACTACCCTACCATAAAAGCCTTGATTTATCACTAAAGTTGATTTTTAAATATCTACCACACTTCCCAGTGAGCGAGTGGAGTATGATTGTTAAAGTCTAAAAGAAACAAACACTGTTCTGGTTACTACTTGAGGCAGTTCTGTAACTGTCAGAATGTCCTGTCAGATTTGGTTTGGGGTTTAGTTCCCTCAGAAATAAGTTTACTAAAGTTGATTAGAAAAGGAATTTGGAACTTTAAGAAAACCCACATACACTACAGGGAAAACATTGTGGAGAGCAATAAATCTTGTTCTGTTTGCACCTATCAGATATTTATTGTACAATAACAGTTTATATTTTTAGTCATTGCCCATTGTTATTGATGAACATGGTTAAGTATTTTTTGAATGAGATGTTTGGGGTTTGTATGTGCATTACAATTGTCCTTTTGTACTGTAAGTTACTGTTTGTTTGGAATATTTTATCAAAACTGTCTCCCTGTGCCTTTATATTACGAGAAAGTTGTTTCTGCAACTTCTAATGATATTAATAAAGAATACTTTATGAACCTCATCTCAGATACTAATTTTCAGAACAGTCAGTCTTTTAAGATTAAGAAAACTAAGTCTTTTAAGATTGACTTAGTCTAGGATGCATTAAAATATACATAGAACTAGTTTTTGTAGTGTTGTAGAATGCACCATTGTGAAAAGTAACAGATGAACTTTTTTCCTCTCTCCTCTGTTTTTGGAACCTGTGATTTGGGAATGAGGATACATTTGACTACAAAATCTCTAAAATGCTTGTGTCATGAGTATCAGAGAATGCTCCCTAAAGTAAGTGTGTTTCTCATTTAGAAGTTTTGGTGTGCAGCCTGCTTAGACTGCTTTGGAAGTTCCTCGTGGTTTCTTTCTTCCCCGCAGTCTTCCCAAGCCTTTAAAAATCCAGTCCATCAAATGTGAACTTTATTAGCCTTGGTTTCACCGACGTTCTTCTGTTGAAGCTGCAATATACAGACCTGTTAATTTATTTGATAGCCTTAATCTGACTACTTCACTCATCATTAGCATCGCTGTTACTTCTACTTTAAATGTCTGCCAGTGTTTTTGTTTTGTTTTGTTTCCTTACCTCTAGATCATGGTCAAAGGTGTACAACTAGTTTCAATAGATCTTTATCTCCTAGTTTCATTTTACAGTGTTTCAAAGAAATTTTTCTTATGCTGATAGGTTTTTTTTTATTTTCTTTATTTTTTTTTTTAATGTGACTCTCCAGATCTGACAAGTGTTGGTTTGCCTGGGGTACTTCTAAGCATCAAATTCTTTTTATATTTCACACTGAATTTTAGGAACACATCTCTCTAGTCTTCCAGGCAAAAGACTTTGGAAGCCTGACTTGTACTGTACACTACACTAATGAGTTCTTGCTAGATGCAGAAAGGCCCTGTGGCTGCTGGATGTCTTTGTAGAGTGTCTTGTTTTGGCAGCAGATGAGTCTGTTGTTGCCACGCTGGAAGTGTGAGAATATACCTGGTTTGTGTGGTTCAAAAGCTTGACAAATTTAAGGAGCATTACTAATGAACATGTGACAGGAATACTGGCTTGTGTGTTCAGGTCAGAGCAGGAAAGGTCTGAGTTTAAAAGAAAAAATATCTAAGGCTATTTTTTATATTTGGTGGGTTAACTCCAGTCTTCTGAGAACAGAAATGTGAAAGCAGAATATACTTCAAAGCAAAAGAGGCTGTTTAATATACAGTCTGTGTTCAGATAGAAAAAAGAGCATTTTTTTCTTTTTAGGTCAGAGTTTCAAATAGCTTGTCTATTAGTCAGAATTTTAATACATGTCTTTCTCTTCTGGATGTGATGCTTTTGTATATGCTTAACTTATACTACAGTTTCTAGCTTTTCATATTAGTGGAGGCCTAGTACATCCATTTAATGTGCCCTTGGTATCTCCACAGATTCCCAAATAGTGCCTCAAAGGAGGAATAGGGTTTTCAAAATTTAGTGCATTTGTATTTTGTGCTTTTTTAGTCCCTCCAAAAATAATTCTGAACTCCTCAAAATAGTTGAGCAGCTGATTTCATAGCTGCCAGCCATTAATGCAGTTTAATTTTGACTTGAAAGTTCTCATCTTGCTTTGTTGCTCAGTGTGCATCTATGTCACCTGCACCTTACGAGAAAGAGAAAAGTTGCTTTATTTTGTTGGGATTTATGGTAGTTTCATATATTAAAAAACTTTCTTACTGTTGCAAATTAACTTGCAGTTTCACTGAGGGAAGAAGGGCCCACCTCCATCTGGAGACAGCACAAGAAATAATGATCAAAACATTGGAAATATTTAGAACTTTAACTTCAGTGCCTCACAGTAGAAAATTAGTATACCAGTACCAGGCCTAATCACTTCTAGTAGAGTATCAGGAGCAGTGCTAGTTGTTATTTAGATACTCGCTTTAGAAACTGAATGTTGAGATGGGTGAGGTTAACACGCCTGTGCTTGCTTTCCGAAGGGTAAATGTAGAGCTCTGGCAGAAAGCAGCTGTAGTTGTCAACAGCTTGTGTGACGGGCTGTCTTGGAGGGCGCTCGCTCTTCATCAGCAGCTGGCACGGCACACTCGGGGAGCGAGCGGGGAATGTTTGTGCAGGGGGTGCACAAAGTGGCACCAATACGGCAGAGCACGCTTTGGGTTTTGGTTTCTTGAGACTCCTCTCCCACTTCTTATCCAGTTCTAATATGGAGCATTAATCAATGCATTTTTTTGAAACAATATGTAGATTTAATTTGTTTGCTGTTTTTTGAAAGCTCTATGAGTGGACAGTCTGACAACTGCCCCTTCGTTTGCTTGGGAGGAAGAGCAGACTGGACCAAGAGTAGAAAACCTTGTTTCTTTCTCAGATTACAGCCCTACATTCTTTGATTCACATGCTATTGGTTGTGTTTGGTTTTGCTGGTTTTGTTTTGTTTTAAAACCTCCCAGTTTACAGAGGAGGGGAACTTGACAAGATAAAAGCAGTTTAATAGCTGTCCCTTCAGCTGTTCACCTTCCAGTCTTACTCAGCTGTACATACTGCTACAGTTCTCCCCAGTCTTTTTTTGCTGATACTATCAGCTATTTCACGTCAGTGTTTCTAATGCTATAGTGCTTTGGGCTTTTTTCCCAAAGGCATTAGACAAAACTTTAATATAAAACTTTTGTTAAGAGCTTTGTTGGAACAGGTGGTATTTTGTCCCTGGAAATACTGAAACGATGTATATTTGTGATATTAAATTATGTTTATCTTCTTTTTATATTGTTTATTTTCAGTGCAATCATTAAGTGCAATTAAGTATAAGTAGATTTCTACTAACATTGTATTTTTTCCTTAATAATTAATTGGCAATTAAAACAAAGCCTTAGGGTCATTTCCTTCCAGATTCCTTTTAGGAAAGTGGGGACTGAGTGAAAAGAAACTGGCCAATGGAAGCATGGTGGTGTTCACTGTTTAAAATGTGAAAAGTTGTGCTATGCTACAAGAGCTCAGGCAGACACCTTGCTTTATACAGCGTAGACTTGCTGTGATGTACGCCTGCCCCGTCACCAAATACAGACGTTGTTGGAAACCTTTTTTTAATCAGTTGTGTAGAAATTCTTTGCTTTTGCAAATGCTTATCATGCAATGCCTGCATTATCCAGACAGTTTAACAGCATGTACAACAGGAAGAAATCAGAAGACTTGGTCAGTCCTTGTTTCCCCGCATGTGCCGCGTTCTGTCCCTGGCACTGCGAGAAGGGCAGTGCCATAGGAGCAGCTTGGCAGACTCTGGCGTTGTTGCCAAAACCTCTACATCTTCGCTCTGCATGTGCCCAGGCTTCTGCTGCAGCCTAAATGAAGGCTTGCCTCCCTGACGGAATGCCTGCAGGTACATTTATGCTCAATTAGCCGTTTGAACTTGTGTGTATCTCTTGGGGCTTGGAAGACATTTGGAGTGCACATGGGTAAGTGCTTCTGGCTCAGTTTTGTCTGCGAGGAGCCTGGTTCACTTGTATCAGCACTCCTCTGCAACAAATCCAACACCTGGAACTGGGAAGCTGGTTGAGGGATTCACCTCAAATCTGCCTTGGTTCTCTGGAACAAAATGCTAATATAAACCTGGACCCTACATGGGCTCTTCCCTGGGCAGTGTGAGGATCCTGCACTGACTGAACGTCCTCTGAGGTCTTATGTTTATACATAATTTAGCTATTAATTTTGTGGATGTCATACTCAAATTTTATCTGTGCCTACAAACACACGTATGTGCACAAATTTAACTTATAAAAATTTCACCTATATTTGCGTATCTACATGTGTATATATATGTGCACATGTATGTATAGTTTAAGCAGCTACTGCAAAATTCCAATTAGACTGCAAGTTCTCAGATAAGAATGATGTTTTACTTAATGGAAGTGTTTTACTTGTGAAAAGTCCAATAACCTCATTTCCCTGCTTCGTTGTCTTAACCTAAGTCACTTTGGGCAGCAGATCTGTCCTAAGTACCTAAAAATTGATCTTGCACTGGTGTTAATCTATAACCAGCTATTATTTTTGGATACACTAATGATCTCTCTCAGCTCTTATTTTAAGTAATTCTTGAGTAAGATTTTGATTTCTGATATGATAATTGAGATTATATGCCACTGTTGTGTTTTTATGACAAGGAACTTGGGGTTATGGATTGTTTTGATAATTACAAAGGTGTTTATGTTGTCTCTATTTGGAATACTAGTCTTACAGACTTCTAGATGTTTTCTCAGTAATGTAGGAGGTTTGGGACTCTGAGTTGTAGATATCCAGGGCTTCTCCACAGAGCTCATCACAGAAATTCTGAACTGCACCCGAAGGATCCCATCTCTGTCACTGACCACATGCAGAATTGAGGCAGGCTTTTCCTGTCAATGCCTGGATTTTGGGGATATAAGAATAATCCTGTGTGTTGGGGCAACTGTAACCCCCCCTTCAGGCTAAAACCTTGTGAAAAGGAGAAAATATATTCTTATAGATGAATTTTTGTTACACCTTTTTTTTTTGTTGTGCATTATTCCATACTTATCTGGAGTCAGGGGTTACACTTCGTGAGAGATGTCTGTGCTGTTAAGAATCTTGAAAAAGTAACTTTTTAGAAATTTTTTTATCATTTTAATGTGATGTGTTTCCATAAGTGGATGTATTTGTTGTCTGTCATTGCTGAGTCACGCACTGTAAGGATCCCATTGCAGCTGCACTTACCCTCTCCTGGCTGGGGTAATACCTGTCCTGGTCTGTGGCACTGCTCTTTATTGGTAGATTTTCAGAGCTTCTCTACCGTGCAAACAAACAGGAATGTATTCTGTTGCTGAGGTACATGAAGCATTGCATCGCATTAGCCAGACTGGGGAGTGTGTTTGTGTGCATTGCAAGTGCCTGGGACTGCACTGGACACTTGCATTGCCAGCACTGTCATTTTTAGTAGATAGTAAAATAGCCAAAGTTCCATTCACGTGCTAGGTGGTTTGGAGAGGTATCCCTTCACCAGCTGCAGACTACAACCTAGCAGAAGTCCAGTCCTTTAAATACCTGCAAACTGTGGTTACAGTACAGCAGGACCCATAAACATGTGCTTAACTTTGAGCACATGAGTAATCCCATTAAAGTCAATGGTGTTACTCAACATGCTTCAAGTTAGGCAGAAGTTTATCTACCTTGCTGAATCAGAGCTGTAAAAGAAACAGTTGCATTTGTCCCTGAAAAATATTTTAACTGCCGTTGATACACATAAACACCTGGTTTTATTGTAGCTGAAAGAAGTTAATGGGGAGAAAAACGTGTCTTCCCCCTCCCCCCTGCTTTTGACAGCACTTTGCATGTAGACAATTTTATTACTCCTCTGTGTAATGCACTAGCCATTCTTGCTGAAATAGATGAGATTATCTCAAAAATTGACGGAACAATAGAAGAATCTTAATATTCTTGAGTTAAACTTTCTCTTTTTTTAAATTAACACTTCCAGAATTTAATAGTAACAATTTTTTAAATTGTCTTTTAAAAAAAGAAACCCAAACTCAACAATATTTCTGGCTAAAATGTGATGTCATGGTACAATGCTGCATCTCCATCTGACTCCTCGCACCTAGCCATAATCAGCTATTGGTTCTAGTTAGTTCCAGTGGTTAGATTATGCTGCTGGAACAAGTCCTGTGAATTACTTATGGGTATAGCATCACCTTTTCCTCGCCTTCTCTCTAGAGCTAACTGGTCTTAGAAGCGTAGTGTTTTATGGGACTGATGGCTAAAGGTCTACCCAAAAGGTGTCATACCACACTGCTCTGAGGAGTCTAGTGTTATTGTTACAGTTATAATGGTTTTTGTGATAATTATGGGCTTTTTATATTCTGCTCATGGAGATCTGTGGGATGCAGTTTATAGGACAAATTTATGGTAAATTATTGGACTAGTTTAGTTCTGGGGTGTTTCAATTGTACTTAAGTCTCTGGAACTTCATGAATGAATGCTTAGTGTAGTAGTAATGTTGAAGGCATTCATTAGTGGCCTCTTCTTGGCCATGGACAAAATGTTATGTGTTTGCTACGACCTCCCGTGAGACCCATGCAACTTGAGCTTGTCTGGTCTGTGATGGCTGTTGGTTTGTCATTTGTCTCTTGCTGTCCCAGTCAGGTCCAAGGACACTCCCACTGCAGGTATGCACAGAGACTCAAAGGCCCACCAAAACGTGAAGTCCCGGTGTTCGGCACAGGCAGAGCCATTTGGGTGGGAAAGTTTGACGCAAGTGGTGAACTCTTCTGCATACAAAGCCCTCTGTCTCTTCTCTGAGACTCCAGACATTGCTCTGGGGTACTTGAGGTACAGGCATGTGCTCCCTGCTGTACTTCTTCAGTGTTTCTTTCCTCCATCCATGACTGCCCTGTGACTCCATGCAGCTGTTCAAGCCAACATAAGTCAAAGACCTGATGTAATCTTTTTACACTTCTGGAAAGAGCATGTGAAATCCAACCAAACAAGACAGACATTTTATATGCACTTGGCAAAGCAGCAAAGGACAGTGCCTGTCACCTGCACCACATTCCTGATGCTCGTCTCTGTACTCATGGCAGTTTCAATTAGTGTTTTGCATAGAGGGAAAGCCCCTGGTCAGTACAGCTCCACTGAGATGATGTGAGCAGATGCAGAAAGGCTCTGTGAGTATGGCCAGAACTATGTCAGCTCTGAAGACTGACTAGAGAAGCAGCAGAGCAGGCCCTTGTACTGTATCTTAGCATTTGAGGAACCTGATTAAATCTTGGTCTGCTTCTGCATGTGCAGGTAGCAGCTTTGGCTGAGAGGTGGTTTCAACTCTGTCTTCTCCTGGCAGGGGGTGCTTTTTGGTTCCCCTGTTCCTTTCAGCATCAGTTGTACAGCACTTATCTGTTAAAGCATAGTCCTTGTGAGCTCCAGGTTAGGATTATTTGAAAACAGAAGTTTCTTTTGAAAACATGCAGCCTGAGAAGCTTTTTACACCTAATGTATGACACAGGTGAACTTTGATCCGTACTGCCTGCTTCTTAGCTAATTAATGCTTAAAATCATCATTTTTTTAAAGGGGCTTGGGATGGGACTGCTAAACAGATTGCTGCTTCTTATCATGTAACGCTGTTCTGATTAGAACCTGCATGCCAGACTGTGCCATCCTAATTTAAGTCGGGGGAGGAAATACTGAGTGAACCCCACAGCTATAAAAGCTAGTTACCTAGACTTAATTTCACTCCGAACTACTCTCCTCACCATCTATCAGAGTCTACATTTGTTAATCATCTTAACAGATTGTAAAGTCCACCTTGTAATTTTTTCTTCCTTTCCACCATTTGGGGAAAAAGTGGGCTCTTAAAAGGAAGAAAACCTGGCCACTGTTTTAGTACACCAACTCAATTTGAATAATTTTGCTGCGCATATTAAATGTGTTCATTAGAATTTCCTACAGTACCTATAAGTACTGATGCAAACATGAAGTGAATACATACAGTATGGAACGTCTAGGAGCTATTAAAGATCCCTGACTTCACCAGGTATGTATCTGATTACCAACTGGTGTTCCCAGTGCCATGCATGGCAATTTTTCTCAGTTGAGTTCCTGAATCCCTTTCCCCCACTCTCCACAGTGGCAGGAAAGCACATCATCTCCCAGTGTCTCCTGCACCCCCCTCTTCCATTACTTGGCAGTCTTTGAAGCAGATCAACTTTAATGCTGCAACTCAAGAGCTCCTCCTGCCCTCCTTGGTCACCCAGCTCTTCAAAGGAGAGTCATGTTACTGCCTCTCCAGTGGACACCCTACAGCTGCTTTACCTTTCTGGCAGCCCAAAGAAATGCAAAACCAGCTTGTGACTGCCTTCTCGTGTGCCATGACAAGCATCAAGTAAAAGGGAATTTCTCATCCCCACGTATTCCTCACTGGGGGCTGGAGAAGAAGGATGCAGAGAAGAAACTGAATGGAAAAAAAAAAAAAAAATTCGGTTAAAAACTGGCTGGATGGCCGAGCCCAGAGGGTGGTGGTGAATGGAACAAAATCCAGCTGGAGGCCGGTCACGAGCGGCGTCCCCCAGGGCTCAGTCCTGGGTCCAGTCTTGTTCAACATCTTTATCAATGATCTCGACGAAGGGATTGAATGCTCCCTCACTAAGTTTGCAGATGACACCAAACTAGGAGGAAATGTTGATCTGCCTGAGGGTAGGGAGGCTCTTCAGAGGGATCTGAACAGGCTGGACCGATGGGATGAGTCCAATGGGATGAAGTTTAACAAGGCCAAGTGCAGAGTGCTGCACATGGGACATAACAACCCCATGCAGCGCTACAGGCTTGGGGGAGACTGGCTGGAGAGCTGTCAGGCAGAGAAGGACCTGGGGGTGTTGGGTGACTGCAGGCTGAATATGAGTCAGCAGTGTGCTCAGGCGGCCAAGAAGGCCAATGGCATCTTGGCTTGTATCAAAAACAGTGTGGCCAGTAGGTGTAGGGAGGTGATTGTGCCCCTGTACTGGGCACTGGTGAGGCCACACCTCCAGTGCTGTGTCCAGTTCTGGGCTCCTCACCACAAGGAGGACATGAAGGTCCTGGAGCGAGTCCAGAGAAGGGCAACCAGGCTGGGGAAGGGGCTGGAGGGCAAATCCTATGAGGAGCAGCTGAGGGAGCTGGGGGTGTTCAGCCTGGAGAAGAGGAGGCTGAGGGGAGACCTTATCACCACCTACAACTACCTGAAGGGAGGTTATAGAGAGATAGGTGATGGTCTCTTCAGCCAGGTGACAGGTGATAGGACAAGGAGAATGGCATGAAGCTGGGCCAGGGCAGGGTTAGATTGGACAGTAGAAAAAAATTTTTTCCTGAAAGAGTTGTCAGGGCTGGAACAGGCTGCCCAGGGAGGGGATTGAGTCACCTTCCCTGGATGTGTTTAAAAAAAGGGTAGATGAAGTACTTAGGGATATGGTTTAGCTTAGGATGAGAATGGTTGGACTTGATGATCTTAAAGGTCTTTTCCAACCTTGTGATTCTGTGATTCTGTGATCTGTGAAATTAGAAGTACTGGTTTGAGGAGCGAAACAAAACATGGTATCACTGCATGGAAGAGGCAAGAACAATGTGGGTAAGTAAAGCATTATCAATTATGTTGGGATTTACCCAGTACCTATTTTTACCTTAGTGAAAAAGAGAATTGCTGTGGTTGGGATTGTTGTGTCTCGCAGAGAAGGAGCACTGCAGGAGCTCGGGGTGCTGAGCAGCAGTGCTGTGACACGGCCCAGCTCGGCGGCAGAGAGGCCTGTACCACCAGGCCTGCGGTGGGCTTCCCGCTGGCCTGGATTTATCGCTGTCCTGCCAGCTGCCGGAGCCCTGGCCACACAGGAGCTCGTGTCCAAGCGATGAGCCAGTCTGCGGATTGACTGGCTGTTGCTGTGTGACAAATGGCTGGGGCATGTTTTATCTGTGACGGTGGGTTTCTCTATAGCACTCGCGTAGCTCGCAGCACAGATCACGTAAGGTACTGTGTCATGTCAGGCTTGTGCTGTGATCGTGACAAGGAGTGTCCTGGTTTCAGCTATGATGGAGTTAATTATTTTTAGCAGTGGATGGAATGCCATGTTTGGGTGTTAGGATGAGAACAGTGCTGATAGCACCCTGATGTTTCTAGTTGTTGCCGGGCAATCAAGGACCTTTCTCAGCTCTGCATACTTCCTTACTAGTGAGAAAGGAGGGGACGTAGCCAGGACAGGTGACCCGAACTGGCCAAAGAGAATATTCCATGCCAGTTACGTCATGCTCAGTATAAAGGGGGACTGGGGGGAAGAGGAGGAGACAACACCAGGACGGGCAGTTTCCGGGTTCGGGGACGGCTCTAAGCTGTGCGGCCTGGGTTCTGTGGTTTGGTGAGAAACTGCATTGTGTATCACCAGTTTCATCTATTTTGTACTTTAAACTTCTGTTATTGTTATATCTAGTTTTCTGTTATTGTTTAGTAAACTATCCTTATCCCAACCTGCGTGGTTCTGGTTTATAGGTTGTGGTTTCTTTTCCTCCTTCTTCCTTCCCTTTTTCCCCTCCCCCAACTTTCCCTCCCCCTTCCTTTTAAAAGTACAAGCGACTGTGTGGGGTGCGGCCCTCGGCCAGGGCAAAACCACGACAGTCATTTTGGCGCCCAACGTGGGGCACGAACGGTTGGGATAACGGTAGATCTGACCCTAACTATCGCAATTAAGATAAGCACTGTTGTTTAAGCAATCTCTGGTCACGATGCTGTGGTATTTATTCACAAGGCTGTGGTATCAAAACCATCGCATGCTGTATACAATCCTGGCAGGATTCTTTACTCTCTCAGGTCTGCGGCTCCCATATTTGTTCCCATACTTCATTATAGTGTATTTTATGATATCGGTCTATGATACAATAATATCGATGACCATGAGCTTAATCTGGTACTTGTATGAGGTTTTGCTGTCCTGTCCATTCTTTGGACAGGGAGGGGTTAATAACAGCACTGCTTTCTTTTCCTTTGGGCTAAATACAACAGCTCTTATGACAATTTTTGAAAACCCTCAATATCTCTGGGATATTCAAACTAGCATTTTGCTATTGGTAGGTTTGGGGCAGATGGTTCAGTTTTTGTTATATATCAAGCATAGGTTTATGAATACCACTGAAGAGCTTTCTCCGAGACAGAATAATCACGAGTGGCAGGGCATGTGGCAAAGTATGGGCAAGTACCTAGGTACTTTCTCACGCCCGATGGTTTGGAACTTCACTCCTGAACAGCTACAAGACCCCGATCAAGTGACTGCATACCTAAAGAAAAATTGCTGTAGGTTTCCCAGAGATGGACACCTTACTGCACTGTGCTGGGCTCTGGCCACTATTTATCAAACACTGCTTGATAGCAGGCAGCATTGTCAGCACTGTCAGCACTGTCAGGGAGAAGGGAAAGGAAACAGACTGGCAGATACTATAGCTGCTGCAACCACTGGGGCTGACACTGCAGCTACTGTAATCTCTACAGCAGACACTGCAGATGATCAGAAAAACCAATCCACACCAGTGTCTGTTGCTCCCGTACAAAAGAGGAAATGCACAAAGAAATCAGTTCGCACAGTGACGGATGATGATGATGATCAACCAGGGCCATCTCGAGGATATCAGGAGGAGGCAGAACCAGAGATTGTTACCCGATCCCTGACTTTGAGTGAGCTGCGTGAGGTTCGAAAAGATTTCACCCGCCACCCAAGTGAGCACATTATCACTTGGTTGCTCCGATGTTGGGATCACGGGGCCAATAGTTTGGAGTTAGAAGGCAGAGAGGCCAAGCAGTTGGGATCCCTAGCTAGAGAAGGAGGAATTGACAAAGCAATTGGGAGGAGGCCGGAAGTCCTCAGCCTCTGGAGGCGACTACTGTCAAGTGTGCAGGAAAGATATCCCATAAAGGAATATATTACATGTCAGACACCCAAGGGTAACAGCATAGAGACAGCTATCCAGCACCTGAGAGAATTAGCTGTACGGGAGATAATTTATTATGATCTGGACAATTCACGGCTTCCCGCTGATCCCGATGAAGTCCTATGCACTCCAGCTATGTGGCGTAAGGTTGTACGAAGTGCACCAGCAGGGTACACCAATTCACTGGCAGTAATTGACTGGACTGATATGGATCCACCAACCGTAAATGAGGTGGCCTGCCGACTCAGGAAATACCAAGACAGTGTTTCCCTCTCCGTCATTGCAGCAGTAGAAAAACTGGTTCAACGACTTGACAACAATGTGTCCAACTCCCAACCCGTATGGAGCAATGTTGCAGCTACTGGGAGAAAGCGTCCATCGTTCCAAGAGGGAGAATACACACCACGACGTACATTGTGGTTTTACCTGCTTGATCATGGAGAGGACATGAGGGAATGGGATATGCAGCCCACCTCAGCCCTTCGAGCACGAGTAAATGAGCTGCGGGGTAAAACATTCGCACAACGAGATTCTGCCAGGAAGAAGGCTGCACCAGTTTCTACTGGGCAGTTCCCTAGACCAACTGGAAGGCCTACCTATATGTCTGATGTGTCTGATCCTCTTGAAGGGACCTCTAAGTCCTTTATGCAACCAGTGGAAAACAAATATGATCAGCAGCAATAGAGGGGCCCTGCCTCCAGCCAGGTGGAGGAGAGGGATAATCGGGTTTATTGGACTGTGTGGATCCGATGGCCTGGCACGTCAGATCCACAAGAGTACAAAGCTCTGGTGGATACTGGTGCCCAGTGTACTCTAATGCCATCGAATCATGAAGGGGTAGAACCCGTTTGTATTTCTGGAGTGACAGGGGGATCCCAACAACTAACTGTGCTAGAGGCTGAGGTGAGCCTAACTGGGAAGGACTGGGAAAAACACCCCATTGTGACTGGTCCAGAAGCTCCGTGCATTTTAGGTATAGATTATCTACGTAGAGGGTATTTTAAAGACCCGAAAGGGTACCGATGGGCTTTTGGAATAGCTGCTTTGGAAACAGAAGGAATTGAACAACTGTGTGCCTTGCCTGGACTCTCGGAGGACTCTGCTGTTGTGGGGTTGTTGAAGGTTGAAGAACAGCAAGTGCCAGTTGCTACGACGACAGTGCACAGACGACAATACCGTACTAACCGAGATTCCCTGATTCCCATCCATAAGTTGATTCGTCAACTGGAGAATCAGGGAGTGATCAGCCGAACCCACTCACCCTTTAATAGTCCCATATGGCCAGTGAGGAAGTCCAATGGAGAGTGGAGGCTGACAGTAGATTATCGTGGCCTAAATGAAGTCACTCCAGGTATGAGTGCTGCTGTGCCAGACATGTTAGAGCTCCAGTATGAATTGGAATCGAAGGCAGCCAAGTGGTACGCCACAATCGACATTGCGAATGCTTTCTTCTCGATCCCACTGGCGCCAGAGTGCAGGCCACAGTTTGCTTTCACCTGGAGAGGCATCCAATACACGTGGAATCGTCTGCCCCAGGGGTGGAAACATAGCCCCACCATCTGCCATGGACTAATCCAGAATACACTGGAGAAGGGTGATGCACCAGAGCACCTGCAGTATATTGATGACATCATTGTATGGGGCAACACAGCAGAGGAAGTTTTTGAAAAAGGAAACAGGGTAATTAAAATCCTTTTAGAAGCCGGTTTTGCTATAAAACGAAGTAAAGTCAAGGGGCCTACGCGAGAAATCCAGTTTTTAGGAATAAAATGGCAGGATGGGCGTCGTCAGATCCCAATGGACATTATTAATAAAATAGCAGCTATGTCTCCACCAAGCAACAAAAAGGAAACACAAGCTTTCTTAGGTGTTATAGGTTTTTGGCGACTGCATGTCCCAAACTACAGTCTCATTGTGAGCCCACTCTACCATGTAACTCGAAAGAAGAATGATTTCCAATGGGGCCCTGAGCAACAGCAAGCCTTTGAGCAGATCAAACGCGAGATAGTCCATGCAGTGGCCCTTGGGCCTGTCCGGACAGGGACAGATATTAAAAATGTGCTCTACACTGCAGCTGGGGAGAACGGCCCGACCTGGAGTCTCTGGCAGAAAGCACAAGGGGAGACTCGAGGTCGACCGTTGGGGTTTTGGAGTCGGGCCTACAAAGGATCTGAGGCCAATTATACTCCAACAGAAAAGGAAATACTGGCCGCCTATGAAGGGGTTCGAGCCGCCTCAGAAGTGATTGGAACTGAAGCCCAGCTCCTCCTGGCACCCCGACTGCCGGTGCTGGGCTGGATGTTCAAAGGGAAGGTTCCTTCTACACACCATGCCACTGATGCTACGTGGAGCAAGTGGGTTGCACTAATTACACAGCGGGCTCGAATAGGAAACCCCAATCGCCCAGGAATCGTGGAGGTGATCACAGACTGGCCAGAAGGCAAAGATTTTGGGATGTCACCAGAGGATGAGGAGGTAACACGCGCTGAAGAAGCCCCACCCTACAATGAACTGCCAGAGAATGAGAAGCGATATGCCCTGTTCACTGATGGGTCTTGTCGCATTGTGGGTAAGCATCGGAGATGGAAAGCTGCTGTATGGAGCCCTATAAGAAGAGTAGCAGAAGCCACTGAAGGAAAAGGTGAATCAAGCTAGTTCGCTGAGGTGAAGGCCATCCAGTTAGCCCTGGACATTGCTGAGAGAGAAAAGTGGCCAAGGCTCTACCTTTATACTGATTCATGGATGGTGGCGAATGCCCTGTGGGGGTGGTTGCAGCAGTGGAAAAAGAACAACTGGCAGCGTAGAGGCAAACCTATATGGGCTGATGACTTATGGCAAGATATCTCTGCTCGGTTAGAGAAACTTGTTGTAAAGGTACGTCATGTCGACGCCCATGTACCTAAGAGTCGGGCCATGGAGGAACATGAAAACAACCATCAGGTAGATAAGGCTGCTAGGATTAAAGTGGCTCAGGTAGATCTAGACTGGCAACATAAGGGTGAATTATTCCTAGCTCGATGGGCTCATGATACCTCGGGTCATCAAGGGAGAGATGCAACATATAGATGGGCTCGGGATCGAGGGGTGGACCTGACCATGGACGCCATCGCACAAGTTGTCCACGAATGTGAGACATGTGCTGCAATCAAGCAAGCTAAGCGGTTAAAGCCCCTTTGGTATGGAGGACGGTGGATGAAATATAAATATGGGGAGGCTTGGCAGATTGATTACATCACCCTCCCACAAACCCGCCATGGCAAACGTTATGTGCTTACAATGGTGGAGGCAACTACCGGCTGGCTAGAAACATATCCCGTACCCCATGCCACTGCTCGAAATACAATTCTGGGCCTTGAAAGGCAAGTCCTCTGGCGACATGGTACTCCAGAAAGAATCGAATCAGACAATGGGACTCATTTCCGAAACACTCTTATAGACACCTGGGCCAAAGAGCATGGCATTGAGTGGGTGTACCACATTCCTTATCATGCACCGGCCTCTGGGAAAATTGAACGATATAATGGACTTTTAAAAACTACACTGAAAGCAATGTGTGGTGGGACATTCAAGCATTGGGATACACATTTGGCCAAAGCCACATGGTTAGTTAATACTAGGGGATCTACCAATCGGGCTGGCCCTGCCCAGGCAAAATTTCCACGTACTGTAGAGGGAGACAGAGTCCCAGTAGTGCATATGAAGAGTGTATTGGGAAAGAGAGTTTGGGTCATCCCTGCTTCAGGCAAAGGTAAACCCATGTCTGGAATTGTTTTTGCTCAAGGACCTGGCTGTACTTGGTGGGTAATGCAGAGGGATGGAGAAGTTCGATGTGTACCTCAAGGGGATTTGATTTTGGGTGAGAATAGCCAATATAACTGATAGAGTAGAAATTATAATAATTGCCAAATAACCCATTATTGTATATTCATTATTGTTATGATAGCCAATATAATTAATAGAGTAGAAATTATAATAATTGCCAAAAAACCCATTATTGTATATTCATTATTGTTATGATTGCTGTATATTGTACCATAGCATTATAGCCGGAGTCATACAAGTTAATGAAGAATGAGTGCCATGATGATGGAACCGAAGCCTGGCCTCTTAAGAACTTTTTTTTTCTCCCTTTGAAAATAAACTCTGACCCACAGACTATGAGCATGGACCATGCCAGGTGTATCAGTCAAGAGCCTGAGATGCAGCATGCAACGAGCCAATGGAACATACAATTATCCTGAGAAACTGTTACGACAAATGGAGCCTGAAAATCATGGACTAAATGAACTCAACAACTTCAGAGGGATGATTCACAGACTGAGGGAATAAGATCTGTATGCACGTATGTGTGCATACATGTGTACATACATATATGGGTATGTGAAACACGAAACTGATTGTACCTAAAGAAAATTGTTGGATCTGGTCATGACGTAAATGGTATGGAATAAGGGGTGGATAATGTCCTGGTTTCAGCTATGATGGAGTTAATTATTTTTAGCAGTGGATGGAATGCCATGTTTGGGTGTTAGGATGAGAACAGTGCTGATAGCACCCTGATGTTTCTAGTTGTTGCCGGGCAATCAAGGACCTTTCTCAGCTCTGCATACTTCCTTACTAGTGAGAAAGGAGGGGACGTAGCCAGGACAGGTGACCCGAACTGGCCAAAGAGAATATTCCATGCCAGTTACGTCATGCTCAGTATAAAGGGGGACTGGGGGGAAGAGGAGGAGACAACACCAGGACGGGCAGTTTCCGGGTTCGGGGACGGCTCTAAGCTGTGCGGCCTGGGTTCTGTGGTTTGGTGAGAAACTGCATTGTGTATCACCAGTTTCATCTATTTTGTACTTTAAACTTCTGTTATTGTTATATCTAGTTTTCTGTTATTGTTTAGTAAACTATCCTTATCCCAACCTGCGTGGTTCTGGTTTATAGGTTGTGGTTTCTTTTCCTCCTTCTTCCTTCCCTTTTTCCCCTCCCCCAACTTTCCCTCCCCCTTCCTTTTAAAAGTACAAGCGACTGTGTGGGGTGCGGCCCTCGGCCAGGGCAAAACCACGACAAGGAGACAGGCTGAACATCAGAGGCAGGGAAGACATACAGGCTGTACAAAGGAAAAAAGTTATTTTTGTAATGGTGCCTAGGAAAAGAGAGAGCAGGTCCTTCATAGGCATGGGACAAAATAATTAAAAAAAGGATAACTTTGTTAAGAGGGACATGGTTTTCATCCTGAAGATTTTTATGGAATAGATAAGAATCACAACTTGTTCAAATTTGCTTTCTCTATTAATAATTAAGCCTGTATTACATACAGAGAAATGTTTGCTGGATCGCAGAATTTTTGTGGCTCAGACACATTGATCCAGATACACTCTCCGAGTACTGCTTGGGTAAGTATATTGTGTTGCCTACTGCTGTACACTGCAAGCAATGTACTGCCTCAGTAAGGTTTCTACAGTGTTTGTGTAAAAAAAAACCCAACCAACAATCCATTAGTTGGGATCCTGCTGAACCTGGGCGTGAGCACCTGGGTAGTAACACATAAATATATCTACATATATATATACACATATATAGATCTTTATATATCTGTATGTCTATATATATCTGTGCAACAACCCAATAAAGTTACAGAGGTAAAGCACAGCAGTTCCGTAGTGTTTCCACATTTCCATGTGTATCTGTTGTGAGACTGTAGGGCTCTTTTTCTATTCATGCTATTACAGAATCCTCCTTCAGGAGACCTGTACAGCCTGTGTCATCTGGTATAACAACATCTTTTGTTCTGCCTCAGGCCTCTTTGAAAACGTGATCTATAGACTGAGGTGTCAGTCTGTATGAAAATGATTCTAACTTGTATCTCCATCTATATAAGCTTCTAGACTGTAAGAGTGCCCTACAGTCTCACAACAGATTCCGTGATCTTTAACCTGAACTAAAGAGGTGAGTTAAAACATGGAAATGCTCAGTAATTGCAGAGCAGTGGTGTATTTGGATTACTTCACTCTTCCCAATGGTCCAGGGCCAGGTATCCGAACACTGGGATGGCTCATGAACTGCTGATGTGGTTTAAATGGATACTGGCAGAACTCCACTTAGCTAATATTAACAGCAGATGTCTAAGTCAGGGAAGATAACTTTCAAATTAAAGATGTGCAGTTTGGACTCGAAGACCATTCCTGACAAGATTTCAGATTTCTAGTGGTTAAGGAGTTACTCTGGCAAGAGTCAGACCTTGCTTTCTTTGGCTTACAGTTAATCTTTCTTAATTTTTAAGTCTACATTTTGAAAAATAAGGTACCTGTAAGGGGAGGGTTCTGATGACAGAAATGTAGCCACCTGTGGTCATTTATGCCATTTGTTTTTAAAGCAGCTTCCCCAGCTTTTTTAAAAGCCAGCTCAGATTGCTGTGTTAGTTCTCTTTGGAGCCCAGGCTGTGGATAATTGGATTTTGATTACCGGATGCATTAGTTTGTAGCATTTCACAATAATTTTAAACACAGATGGGTTTTGGTCTCACATGTATGTGATGTGATTTGGTTTACCTGCACAAGATTTAAGGAATAAGCAAAATGCATTTAAACAGGTCTAAGTTTGTATCCTTTTTAATGGGCACAAAGTCTTAAGAGGGGGCATTTGGTTTTGAAGAGAAACAAAGGAAAGTCTGTCTCTCCCTCCTACTTAATATTCTTGTGGAAACCCTCTGATGAAAATACATAAAGGACACAGGATCTCATTAGCAATATTTTCCTTAGTCTTTTTTTCTAATATTTAATTTTTTAAAAGTGTATACCAAAATCTTTTTAAATGTCTTGAGGTGGAGGAGATAAAGGTTGAAGGGGAACTGTAGATAACTACGAATACTGGTATAAGCACAGCGGGGACACTCAGAGCAGCTCTGATCAGGATTGTGACACTCAGTTTCTGAGTGCCTAAAGACTAAGGCCTTGTGTTTTTTTAAAAGTTGCAGTGTGATTTAAATCAGACATCCAGAAGTCACTCACAGGATAGAGGTGCCTTCTGTAGAAGTGCTTTGCCGTGCTAATGACATCCCTTTTCCGAGGACCGGGAAAGGAACCTCTGAAGCTGTTAAGCTGTTTTGCATCTGCTTGCTTTTGGTCTTATTTAGCTGTTTAAAGATTTTATTTTCTGTCATAATTTCCCATCTTCCCTTCCAGAGGGAAGGGAAAAAATATTAAATATATATTATTAAAATATTAAAATATTATTAAATCATTATATATATAATATTAAAAATATATGTACAATTAATTCAAAGCTATTTCTTGACATTACATCAGGTTTGTAAAGATGAAGGAGGGGACCCCATGTTACTTTCAGGTACTAGAAGAGTCATGTAGTGGGCAGGAAGACTTGGGCTGCATCAGAAGTGCAGTTATGTCTGTTACCTACGACAATGTCTTCATCATCTTACTGTAATTCAGAAACATTCATAATTCATAGTCTTCCAAGTAGAGAGGTTATTCCCATTGTGTATGTTATTAAAAATCAATATTAAAATTTAATATTCTCTGGCCAGTCCTAACTTGTAGGATGAAATGTCAAGGCAAGTGGGAAATTGCACCATGGGAATAGGCAAGCAGCTAGAAGCTGGGTGAGGAAATGGGACTTGACTTTTTGCTAAAGACATTTAGGAGATTTACATGTCTACAGAAGATCTTTTGGTAATTTATGATCACCGTGTAATGGTGACATTGAGTCTTTCCTTGTGACACAGGAGTGTGTTACAGTAAGTGTCTTTTAAGAAACTCATTCCTGTCATAGCTTTAAATTTATATTGGAAACATTTCTCAAGTCACTTGCCCTTTTACAGCTTTGTGGTCGATTCCCTACAGACAGTGTGACTGGGGAAGAAGGTGCTGCACAGTCCCAATGTGGCACCATCTTATATCTGCCTATTTCAGTGATGTGTTCCATGTCTGTAAAAATGCTGGGGATAAGTTGAAAATAGTATTAGCAGTACACCATCTGAGTGATTAATGGTTTCTAAGTGCATTCAGTGATTAAGGAAGTACTGTTACAAGCTGACCATAGTTGCCTGTTAGAAAAAGCAGGTGAGCGAACTGTGCCTAAAAAAGCCCACACAATGGGAAGTCATCCAGAGAGAAGAGGTTATGTTTAGAAGAGTTTTTGTTCCCAGTGAGCTACACGTGGTAATGTGTATCTGGTATACAATGATATCAGCATACTGAATCGCAGGAAGAGCAGGTATGGGGTGGGGGAGGTGGGGGCGAGTCAGGATCTGTTTTTAAGATTTATTTGTGCTCAATATTTAGCAAGAAGAAAAAAAAATACAATTAGAAGACCATGAACCAGGGTAAAAGTTGTTTCTTCCAAGGAAAAAACAATGAAGGGAGGATGTCTGCTGAAATAGCCCCTCAGTCCAGGCAGCTGAGAGATGTCCATGGAAGGAAGTCTGTTCAACAGCCCATAATCGCCCTGAGTTCCAGGTAGATGTTGATCTTTTGTTCTACCAGTTTCCTCTTGGTAACTGTTTTCTGCTTTGCAATCAAAGCCAGAATAATTTTCCTTATCTAGTGACAAAGGAGTCTAAGGTCAAGTGTTGGTGGACAGTGGTTGCCCTTCAGGCAACTGAAAATGTAAGAGCAGTGGTGGGCAGGTAGTGGCAGGATGCCTCACTTCCACAATGTTTCAGAGCTCAAAGAGCTTGGGATCTATTATTCTCTAGTTCTGGTGGTTGCAAAGTGGGAGATTGCAAAAGGAAGCCTGCAGGGAAGGTATTAGCTGGTGTGCCTTTGCCAGGTTCCAGCTGAAGAGAAACCTGTTTAACTGTGGTAACAGCTGTGTATCTTACAGGTTCCTCTGTAATTGCAGTGACTGGACAGAGTCCATTTTCTAGGAAACTTTTTTCACCAATATCTGACTACCAGTTGCTGTGATCCAAAGGGATACTGACCAGTAATTCATAGTGGCTGAAATGTATGGTCAGATGATTCCTCTAATTCAAATGTTTGAATTCAAAGTTCTGGGCTATTTAATGATATATTTAGCTGAAGCCCATTCTTCTTTGATCATCCCTATAGGTTCTTGCTAGTTGTCTTATTTACAGATAACTGTAAATAGCCCCTGACATTTATGCACTCTGACAAACCATGGGGGGAAATGAGACAACAGTCTAAAATTCATTATGTCTTTTGGAATTTCAAATAGATGTCCAAGGTGTCAGGAAAACCTTGAAGTAATTTCGTCTCTTAAGAAAAAATTTGCACACGTTCAAGGGCATGAAAAGCAAGCAGTGTTTTTAAAATTTATCTATTTTCTATATTGATTACAATTTTGGAGTTAAAATGTTCATGGGTAGCCTTTTTATTCATCCTGCTTTGTACATGTTCAGTTTGTGTCGAGTTTTTTCCTTCCCAGTTTGGGAAGATTTTAATACTTACAGGCCACATTTTCAAAGCTAAGTGTGCAAAATTGTAGCATTTATGTTGCTTGCTGAATATGCTAAACCCCATTTTTTCTAGTGAAAAAAAGATTGAGTAAAAGAATAGGTGTGTTAATTGCCAGTTAAAATAGTACAGCAGTCTACAATAAACCTCTCACTTCCTCTGGTTCACTGTGCATAAGGTCTCTATTTGGAATTAAAAAGGAAAAAAGAAAGACTCTGAAACCATCTCACCTACCTGTCTTCATGGACAGTTGGCAAGGTGTGGAATGTTTAGGGTTTTGCCCTGTTATAGGAGCCTAGGGGATGATCTCGCTCCGAAGCCAGTCAAGCACTGGTGTGGCTGTGGAGCCTTCGAAATCCCTGGGGAGATCTTAGAGTAAGTATTGAATTCACTGACTTCCTGAGCTGCTCTTTCACCCTGTACCAGAGAAGTCCTTCCTCCAAAAGTCCTTGGAAGAAAATATTGTGTTTTGAAGACAGTCCAGAAAAGTAGGGGAAAGGTTCTGTGAACTCTTCCACCAAAACCACAGCAAACATACCTCATTCCTGCTCCTTTCCCCAAGGCAGCACTTTCCTCTCGTGCCAGCATGTCCCGCGTTGTGGGTGCAGTGCAGGTCACCGTGGCTCAGCCTGACACAGGCGTGTCTGCCACTCGTTTATCCCTGCTGAAGAATCACAGAATCACAAGGTTGGAGAAGGCCTTTAAGCTCATCAAGTCCAACCGTTCCCATCCTATGCTAAACCATATCCCTAAGGGACATCTATCTACACCTGGCTTTTCCATGAAGTAGTAGTTGAGTACTAGAACAGCACTGTGAAGACATACAGGATTTCAAGGTTTGTGCAGAGCTTTAAAATCAAAGGGCTGAACTTCCCTTCCTGCTGAGCTACTGGTAGGTGCTGCATGTTACCAGAGGCTTTACTGGTTTTTGGAGACTGGTGTTGGTAGAGAGCTGCTTCAGAAAGGGGAATATCGATCGCTACTGTGCTGAGATTGTAGACAGGGGATGTGTATAAGGTTGTACATTAGCCCTGTTATTCAAGAACCGGCTCACATGCATCAAAGCAAAGCCTGGACTTGCTTATGGTGCTGTTAGAAATCTTTCTCTGCAGGACATACATAGTAACATCAATAATGATATTATTCATAGAAACAATATGAATACTACCATATTAGGGTAATGTCTAGGCACTGCAAGGACTGAGCCTCTTCATGTAAGATCTCTGTGAAACAGAGAAGCAAGAAGACTGTAACAATTTAGGCATTTATTTGCATGCAGATGGATCAGCAAAAGGTGCAGGAGGGAGGTACGGGTGGAACAAATCTCCTCAGCACGAGAAGCTGCTGTTGTAGTTCACCAACCTAACAGTTACTGTTCTGTACTGTCTGTAGGCATCGTGGCTGTGGGCAGGTAGGGAATCTCATATCACTTCACAGTGCAGCAAGGAAAGGGTGAGGTTCCAGCAGCGAAGGACACAGAAGAAATCACTGCAGTTCATGTACAACATACGGATTTAAAGCAGAATCTTCCAGGCCAAGGCTTTCCCTGAAGGGAACTCTCGAGTGTTGCTGAAACTGTTTAAGCCTGCTAAGAATCTGTTGGGGTGAGTAAAGTGCTGTATCTGGGGCTTTCGAGTGTGGCTGGACTGAGAAAATCTCTCTCACAGAGGAGTGGATGTTCAAGGTTTGTACTACACCATCTGTATACTCAGTTATCAGTAAAGCAGGAAGCACTTGCAGGCCTGGTAGGAGCCTGGTAATACAGTTCCAGTGCATTTCCTTTCCACATACCGGGTTTCACAGAAGGAAAATTGAGGTGGGTGGGCTCAGAGGAGTCTGAGTCCTCTGAGGAGTTTTATAGCAAATTGAAGTGCAGGAGAGAGGCTGAGAGGTGGCAAAGAACTGTTTCATCCTGAAATGTAAAATACATGAAAAATCGTGGCCCCAGAACTGATTTTCAGGAAATTTATACTGCTGAGTCAGGTTCAGTAGGACCCTTTACATGGAAAAGCTTTACTCCTTCCCTACCTTTCTCCCAGCTTATGTGTACGAGTTTCTCTTAGTTTCTCTTCAGCTCCTAGATGTAGGTTTACACTCCTGTGAAGCGAATGCGGTTACATGCCATACCTTAATATGATTACACTTGCCTCCACAGAGCTTCACAGTGCCAACCCCTGGGGGAAAAGGTAGCTCGGGTTCCAGCAGTAGCATTTCCTTGTTCTGCCGTGGAGAGAAGAGGAAGGTTTATTTGTGCTCTTGAGTCTGTTTATTCCGGTGCTTTACTGTGAGCTGGAAAGGATCAGAGCAAGTCTGGCCTAATCGAAGTGGCTTTGAAAGGGTAACCTTTGAGCACGGTGATCCTCCCTGTGCTGCAGCGCCAGATGGATTCAGCAAAGCACTTAAACACACGCTTTAAATCCAAGTTTAAGCGAAGTTGCACAGAATCAGGTTTGTATTTGTGTTATTTTAAAATGCATTTGAGGACCATTAAGTGTTCGCATCCTTTCAGGAAACCTTTTTTATTAGACATGAGAGGAAATTCATTGTGTCTAGATTTGACATAACCTTATTATGCACTGGGGTTGTTGTCCATTAGTTTTTAGATTTTATGACCAGAAGAGAAAATTAAAACCAAATTAAATATTTAGGAAACTATTATTATGACTACATCAAGCTGGTCATGCAATTAAAAGGCTTTAATAATAGTGAAAAGAACATGTTCTGCAAATTTTAGAGATAAAAGTCCTCTGTGTATTTTATATCCAGCTGTTGAATAACAAGTGTGGAAGCTGGTGGCTCCACTTAATTTTGCTTCTCGGCCAACTTAAGTCTATAATCAGACATTCATTTGAAAAAAGGTTGATCTCTTCAACTTCTTCTTACAATTGGAATAATATTTGACTGAAGGAGGGCAGTGAACTGAGTAGTCTGATTTAATAAAAGATATCCTTTTCACATATCTCATAATATTTCAGTTAGGAAAGAACTAAATAGACTTGCAGAGGAGGTGAGTAGTTTAGTAGAAGATGTAGTGCTCTAATTCCCTGGAATTACAAGAGGGACACAATCTCAGTTTTGTTGCTTCAAAATTTTAAAACGTTGTCTATTTTACAATTTTAACCTTAGTGAAACTAAGCCTTGTTTGAACTTAGCATAACAGGATTCTTTTAAAAGATATTGGCTTTATTGAAAGGCAGTCTGGATATCACCTCTGATGTACCTAAATTCTTACATAATTCATGGAGAGGCTCTTTGAAGTAGTGATTTAAAACCTACTTCTGGAAATAATAATTTCACAATATTACCTAAAAAAAAAAAGAAAAGAAATGGAAAAAATAATCAGGAAATTCTGCTAAAGAAGCAGACAAAACAAAATGCCTGTGTATGGATATCAAATTTACTGGCATGGCTTTTCTGACACGAGGGATGTGCATGACTGTGGGACCCTCATTTATTATTTCCCAAATGAGATTTAAAAAGTAAAAATTAAAAGTGATTGTTCTAGTAGTGTGCACAGAGGAGAGCTAGTCAAAAGTTAAAAGATTCTTCTTCAGTATTTTGAACTTGAGAGATGAATGTTTCCTGAAATGTCACACTTCCATTACATATGGCTCATAACCTTTAAATGTGGTTACAGTAAAAGAAAGCACATCTCAGATTCAACACATTAGTGCTCGATGGGAGATGTGCAGAGCTGTCACTTTCGCCCAGCGTTCATACATGGTCACTGGGGTTCCCACGGGTCTGTTCCACAGAGACACTTTGCCTTTTAGCAGGTATACACAGATTAGTTTTTTTCCCAGCAAAACTGAGAAAAATCTGTCCCCCAAGCAAGCCAGCTCGGTGCAATCTGTGGTGCTACCCGCTTTCTTCTGGGAAGCCTTCGACAGCTACTAAACCCCTTTTCACTCTGCTGCTCTCAGACTGTGCTTTTATTTGCAACTTTTAAAAACATCTCTAGTGGAGATTGTTAATGAAGGTGCACGTTATCACCCGTGTGCCATCTGGAACAACCAGGTCCTTTAAACCTGAGTATTTAGAAATGAGGTGATTTAGCCAATAATGCTGGATAATATATGGTGTCTGTATTTTCTGTTTTGGTTTGCAAATTCCTTCATGCTGTGTGCCAGCCTGTGTTACCCTCGCTGCATCTGGTATTTCGGAGAAGTGGCTCCTCTGGTTAGTTTATCATTTATTTGCCAAACATATGTGCAAGGGGTCATTCTGTAACATGGCCCTGAAGCTGCATTGTTGTTGGGGATAGAAACAGTTCCAGAAGTATTTTTAAAAGAACAAAGGCAAATTGCTCAGAGGCACAAAGTCAGCAGCAGTTGGGTCCCTCTGCCCCTATGACTTCTATTCCATAAATTATGACACAGAGCAATTTCCAAGGGAGGAAGGAAGTTGAATGGAGAAACTTCTGTGCTAAATATCTGGTAACTTTGGCACCTGAGCAGTGATGTTGCTTGACATCCCATAGGCCTGGGCTGGCAGCTGGTGGGATGGGGACGAGAATAGGAAGGGCAAGAGCGAGACAATTAAATGACATTTTAATAAGGAAAGGGAAAAACCCCCGTGATGCAAAGGCATCTACTCCCCACCGCCCACCCGCAGAGTGATGCCCAATCTCTGAGCATCAGGCCCCTGGGCCTGGCCCCCCACATCTTCCTCTTCTGCTGGCTGAAGCTCTGAGCATGGCATGAGGCAGTGTGGGGTGTCCTGGGCAGTCCTGGCACTGTCCCCTCCCAGCCTCCTCCTCCTGTCTGGGCAGAGTGGGAAACGGAGAAGGGCTTCTTGCCAGGGTGTGAGCAGCGTTCCTTCTGCAAGAGCCAGAACATGGTCGGGTTGTCAAGTGAGGGTTAGCCACCGACCCAAACCCCCGCCCTGTATGGGCTGTGATGAAAAGTTAACCTGTCCTGGCCAGAGCCAGCACAAAACCGGTCCAGGTGGAACTGCCAGAGAGGGGCTCACACATGCTGCCTGTGCAGGGAACACACCCAAGGAGAGTATTTCATTTCAACTGCCCAATTTAGATTTAGTTTGTCTCACAGATTTTGGGGCTAATGTTGTCTTGTTAGGAGAGATGATAAACCGATCTCAAATGACTAGTGGTTTATTGAACATGACCTAATTATATCGAGGTGAAGGGGAAATATTTTCTGACAGGCTGAGAAAAGCTCTGTGGGAAAGAGCTATGCAAGGTTGTCTTACCCATGGCAGGAGGGGATGAATGGAAGTTAACTCTTGAGAGACTGCTCCAGGCACTTTGATAATTGGATGATAGGAGCTATACTGGAACCCAGATAGAATCAGTCAGACTTGTCTGAAGTCATTAAAAGGACTAAATCCACTTCAGAACAGCAGTGTGATTTTGAGTACAGTTTCTTTGGAGAGCCCTGAAGTGAGTGAGCTTATGTCTCTCAAAGACCAATAAATTAGTGCCTACAGTACTCTTCTCAAATGGATTTGAGTTTTCAGCATTAATTTAAAGTTTTCCCCATAGAAATTAGTGATTCCTTCTCACCTCAGCACCTCCACAGGACTGTGCTATTTGAACACAAGGTTCTGTGGGCTGCACAGTTTAGTATTTATTTCAAATCACATGAAATATGCCAATAAACAGTGGTGGAAAATGTACTCTTGTACTTTGAGTCCCACAGATGATGTACAACTCATACTAGGTGCCCATGGAAGCTGGACCAAGAGAACAGTGAGAGGCAGCAGCTGTGCTGGGCTGTGTCTGCTACCAACTCTGTGTACTGTTTCAGGACACAGCGCAGCAGAGGAGCTGCAGGAACAGGGCATGAGGTTCAGTAAAAGCATGCCTTGACTTTTCTGGCCTCTATTGGTTATCAGCTAAAGCTGACAAACCTATAATCGCCCGAAGGAATTACAGTCTTAGTCGTGAGCTCTCAATATCTCCCGTCTTTGAAGCTTTCCAATTGATTTCAAGAGTGTGGCCTGGGAGAAATAGTGTAATAGATAAGAGAGAGAGCATAATTTTGGAGTCACTTGGGGGAGACAATAAAGCAACTTTGTTGTAAAAGGCTCCCCTCCCCCCTTTTTTTTTCTTTTAAAGAATAGAGTTCATAATACCTAGAGTTTACATGTAAAGTTGCTAACGCCATAAACATCACTAGCATGGCAACACAAATGACATTTGTTTTCCCTTTTTTCTGATTTTATAATAATGCTATAGATACAAAGATAGAAGCCAACAGCACAGAATAACTGCAAATAACTGCAAATTCTGGAAAGAGTTTTGATTGGTGTTAATATTTTGCAAAACAAATGCTGGAGTTGCTGGAGGAAATGAATGTGCAGCATAAATTCTCACAGAAGTGTTTAATTTATTAATTATGGACAGTTTAAAGCATGTATATATCTATATTTGAATGCACTTCTAGAACCTATTGTATTACTAGTATCCTTATTATAATTTTATTTTGATGGTTTGATTTCAGTGTCACAACCCTTGGTTTCAATCGTTAGACATGTAAGGTCATATTAAATGGTAATTTAAAAATTGATTCTGATGATTTTTAGTATGGATACAGAAAGCACGAGCCTGGGAGAAGTGTCTGTACAGAATTTTGAAAGCTTTCTTATTGTGACTTACAATGCTTTCTCTTTATCAAATGGGTTTTTTTTTTCTATGATATTCACTGACTGGAAAATACCAAGAGAAACAGGTTGTTTCTTCAGGTAGTAAGTGAATTGAACTTGTCCATTGTGGACTTTGGTGTCCCACAAGGCCCCTGAAGAAGTTGGTCTCCCCTTGCTTTCATCCCACATCAGGACAAGAACAGGGTGCAGTGGTTAGGAGAGAAGCTTGCTGCACAGTCAGATGGACAAGCAAAAATCTTCAGTGGTTGAATTCTGCTACTCTACCCTCTCGGGATGTATGAATTTGGAACTCCCATCTCTGCAAACATGAGTTGACAAAAGACCTTGAGGAGTGCAATTACGTTTGAAGCCACAGCTCCCTTTTCAGAATTGCCTGAAATGAGGCAAAGGATGAAAACCTGTATGGACAGGCGGTGTGGCTGTGCAGCCATCACCTTCGTAGGCACAACTCTGCTGATCTCCTTCCTGTCCCCCTGCATAAGGCTTTCAAGCCTTTGCCAGGTCCAGAGCCAGGTGCAAGAGCTCTCTGGTACAAAGTAAAAATAACAATCACTGTTCTCCCACAAAGCGCTGGTTGAAGATACAAAGGCTCAGGACTGTATTTAGCTGATAGTTTGCATTTTGTTTGAGGTTTAGAGGTCTTTTGGCATCTAAGGAACGAAATGTGATCCTATGTTATTTTGGTGAACTGACTTAATGTATCTTGTTAGCCTCATGAAGAGATATAAAGCTCCATGTGTTTTATAAACTGGATATTATTTCTACTCAAAGAGAATGAAAGCTCTAATATTTTGGTTAGCATTAAGAACAATATTTTTGTGTTTTCTTGCTTTATTTTGCCATTTTTCTTACCACAGATTTGTAAATGTTTTGGGTTTTTTCCTCTGAACAGGAAAATTGTTTCTGGAAATGTGTTAGATTATATTTGTCTCCCCTAGTGCCTAAAATTAGTTCTTCCTTATCCTGTATTAGAAGTATTACAACCTCTCCTCTGCAAAAAGCCCAGTCTGCAAGAAGTTAATAACAGTAGGAAATTAAGCTGAGAAGCAGGTGCCAAATAACCTAGCTGTACTTTTCATAGTTATGAGTAATCTGCACTTCTCTTTCCTAATGCCTTGACTAAAAAGGCTTATTTAGAGTGTGTGCTTCTAACTGTAATATAGCGCTTCATTTCCCTCATAATTTCTGAAGCTGGGAGCTTAAATAATGTTTTTCTGGGCCTTAGCACATTGCTTGATCTTGCGAAGTCTATTTCATGGTCTGCTAGATCCTAATGGAGATTGTTGGTAATGAGATAACATTTATTTATATAAAAGTAAATTTACTGCCAACTGCCTAAAACTTACAAGTAATTGAAGTAACAGGTTGGTTTATGTTTTTAGTTCATTTTATTGGTATATAAGAAAATATACAGGGGTCACAAATTCAACTCCCTTAAGGAGTTGAATAATACTTTATATGTCATAGTGTGAAGGCATATTGTCTTTGCAAACTTTTAAGTGAGGCTGTGCATTACTGTTTCTGTTGGAGATGTGTTTGGAGCTTCTGCTTCCTAAGCCATTAAAATGATTTGGCAATGAATGTTACACCTCATTCAGTAAAATCAGATCTTAAGTGCATCTGCTAACGTAATCAACCTTAAAGCTCAACCATATGCAAAACTATGGGGAACTGCTATAGATGCTCTTGACAGGTTTTGAGGATGACCTTGATATTAGCTGTGCTAATAGCATTTCTGACAGAGACGCTGCAGTAGGCTCCTTGCCTAGAGCCACGTTGTAAATTATTGCTGCATTGCAGATCAGTTTAATTGTTCAAGGGAAGTGGGGGAAAAATTACCATTCTGAATTCCCAAGTGGGGCCTGCAGTCACCATCAGCGAAAGCCAAACTGAAAAGTCTAGTATAACAATATAGATGCTGCACAAACCAAAGGGAATCAAAAGATTGCTCTTCCCCTAAAGAGCTCATTGTTTACCATCTATGCTTTAACTTAGGGGATGTGTGCTTTCAGCACGCACACGGAGCTTTAGTTTCAAATGGTGATGATGTAGATGCCCTGTTTCAGATATTTTGAGGGTGTTTTGTTCAGGTTTTGGCAGTGTTTGGGTGCTGGGTGGCTTCTAAAATCAGACTTTTTGATTTGAGATCATCAAAATCCTTTTGCAAACATGAAATTTGTTAGAAACAACTAGGCATCCAAAAATCTTTGTCATCCCACGTATGCTGTTACATTGCGGGTGTGTGTGTGTGGGGAATATTGGGGAAGATCAATCTGTTGTTCACAAGGTTAGTAATTGGATTATATATTGATTTTAAGTTCAATTCTGTATCTGTAGGACAGAGTGATAATGTAAGAAGTTCAAAGGCTTCACGAGTTCAAGTTTGAAAGAGTGAAGCCATGGTTTAATTTTGTAGGTCATATTAAATCTGTGCCAATAATTCTTTAGGTGATAGCACGTTATGTGTGCACTGACTACTTTTAAAGGGATAGAAACTCTTAAAATGTCTATTAGCTCTGGTTTATTAAAACCTTCATGTAAAAGTACTGGAGACACTGATTAACACTGTAGCAGACTCAGGCAAAAGGAGCATTGTACCTAGATCCCTGAAAGCTCCCCAGGTTTTCTAAAGGAATAACTTTTTAATGTATTTTCTTTTTTTAAAGATTCAGGATGATGGGGCTGTGAAGCTGGCAGTCTACTGCACAGGAAGGTTTACTGAGAGATTTAAGTTTTAAAATCAAAGTGTGTCAGATGATTTAAAATATGAACGCTACCTTTTCATGTGCATTGATACAAAGCACAAGCAATATAGAAAATAATGTTTCTAAAAGATTGCAAGAGAGTTTGTAACAGTAAGATGATGGAGGAAAAAAATGGCAAGCTTTGCCAGCTGTTGTGAGGCTGGGAGTTTGAGTTTTGCAGTGGTATGTTTTATCTTCTGTTCTTGTTCTTTTAAATGATATTAGGTTGAAGTTATAAAATGTTGGTTGCTTGCTTTTTCTCCTGGGGAGAGCATTTGTTGCCTTTTTTTTTTTTTTTTCCTTTGTTAGTTAAGGTAGAGAATTTGAGAGAAACTTTGCTTCCATATATACCTGTCTAAATCTGGAGTGACGAATCTGGAATAACTAATTGTATTCATGCAGTTAGTCTAGAAGTAGATGGACAGAAAACCAGAATCTAGCTACAGCAGTCATTGATGAGCAGGATGGAGATGAGACTTTAAAGAGTAAGATTTTAATTCCCAATACTTCTATGAAATTCAGGAAAAGATTTGAAATACAGGTTCAGGGAATAAGTTTAAGGAAAAAAGTTGTCTTTGATTTGCACATATGCTGCTGGGGAAGATACTTCGTGCTCTTTCCTTGCCTTTCTAGCAGTGAGAGACATACATAATACAACAAGGCATATGTAATATAGTGTCATACATGAGAGAGTTTCCTGAGAGCAGCTGAGCCTGCAGGTTCAACTGATCATGGCTGCACCCTCAGCTCAGATTTCTGCTGTCGCCCTCGTTTACGTACCACCGGACCTGCAGTGGTTTCTTTAGCCAGGTCATGCTGCTGAGCCGAACGCTCCGTGCCTTTCAGCTCCTGGATTTCTGAATCGGCTCCACAGACCAGTTTGCTTTGCAATTGCATTCCCTCTCCATCACTGGAGAAAAAGATGGGAAGGGCTGGGCAGGACTAGGGTAGGGCCCAACTCTGCACTCCTGGACCCAACCTGAGAGCACAGGCGCTTAGCTAGGAGTTACAATTAGGTCTCTTCTGGCCAGTTTAATGTTATCCATGAATGTGGAGATGCTGGTTGTTCCTAAAATAAGTAGGAGTGTGTGCCTCTGCATGTGCCTGGAATGTCTGGCTGCCTGTCCCAGCATGGCAGGGTGGGCTGGGAAACTATGCATGGTTGGCACTCTGCCTCTTCCCAAGAATGGCTTCTTCCACCGAGGATGGGATTCACCCTGCATCAGGAAGAGCACAATTGAAGCTACAAATCAGCTAAGCAGTTTGCTTTTCTTGAATGTAGGTTAATGCTAGAGCAGATGTATTTTGTGTTAGTTTGTATTTTTCTTTTGAATTTGTAAAAGGAAACGATCTGTTCTCCAGGCACTTTAATAAAGCAAATTAAAGCACAGAAAGCTGGTGAATAAACACTATAATCAGTGTAGAAAGAAAACAAGCAGTAATCACAAAATACCAAATTCAGTAGGTATGCAGAGCCAATGATTAATAATAATACCACTGCATCTGCAGCGTGGTTGCCCTTCAGCACTTTTAAACACTACCAAAAAGCCTCACAGTGTGTCCTCAGGTCACACAGCTGCCTATTGCAAGGCAACAGGGCAGGAATGTGTATAGTAAAGGTGCTGAAGTAGCTTCTTCCTATTTTTTCAGAGTAAGACTGGCCTTAGGGCATTAGCTGATTTCAGCTGCCACATTGCATTTGGGGGCCAGAGGCAGCCGCTCAGCTCGGCAGGCAGCAGATCTGGCAGGACTTAGGTCAAAAACTGCACGCTGGAAAACTGTAGGTCACTCCTGTGTGCTATGAAACACCCACTGAATGTGTTCATGGTCACTTGCTCTGCATAGAGTTTACATAAATTCCCTCTGAGTTGCTGTCTTGTCCAATTATATTCTTAAGATGAACATCTGCCCTGTCTTGAGGCTTGTAGCGAGCTGACCACATGCCGAGTGAAGAAGGTAACGTGGACAGAAGTTAGTCATAGGAAGGAGAGATGCCATTGAGCTTACCAAAACCATGCACAACAGGCTAGGCACAGGGGCTCGTCATTAGAGGAAGCACCATGTATGCTGTCTAAGAGCCATAAAAGTGCCTCTGATGTCATGAACTCATTTAGGCTGTATCAGATCCCGAGTTGAAACCAAGCCTAGGATTGTAACAGCCAAGGCTCTCATCTGTGCTTGTGCTTTTCGGAACAATAAATGACAGCTCAGATTTTGAGTCTGTTTTCCAGTAGAGCCACCGTGGCTGTGCTAGGCAGCTCCACATAGCAGCACAAACCTCTCAACACCCATAGGGACTGTACAGACACAATTCTGCATGCCTAAAGGTAAGCGCTTCCCCAAGGTGGCTCTGAGGCACCCTCCAGTACCAGCCAGTGCCCAGTGTGCATCCAGGGCACTGCACTGACATTACGTTATTGAGCTTCCTGCTCGGGCTGGGTGAATTCCTCCTTACTTTCTGTGGAAGGCTGCTGTCTATTATTGATTCCAGGATTCAACATCTGAGGCACAGCTTTGCAGAAGGACTGCTTCACACTAACAGCCAAACTGACTCCGGTACAATCTATAAAGCTACCCTTAATTTTCCTGGATTACCAAAATGTAAACGATGAAACATTTCTCAACTAATATCTGGATATTTTTGTATGTTAAGCAAGTGGCTTAATATTTAGAGCATCAAATTAATAGGTCAGATCATACTGAGATGTCAGACTAACAGTTTTGGAAACAAAGTTGCTGCATTGTTTAAAAAGTGAAGTATATATTTTGTATCTGGAATAGGTGCTTGTCAAAGTAATGAAATTTCATATTTTAATTGAAATAGGAGAAGAAGAACTTTATCTGAAAAGAGTATGTGCTAGGAACTGCAGTATTTTACTCTGGCCATTATACCTTTTTCTAAAATATGGCACACTTTTTTTGAAAATACAAAATTTTTAAAATAGTTTAATCAGTTTAGGTTGGGTTTTGAGCTCAGAAAAACACATCAGTGCTGAGAGGCAGATGGAATTCCAGAGCTGTATTGCAATACAGCTAGGATGGTAAAATATTAATAAGAATTATTTTAATCTACTGTGCATTGCCAAGAAACATTAGCTTGAGAGAAAGCTGTCACAAAGATGTGATGTAGTACAAGTAGTAGCTGGAATTGAGAATGCTAAACAAAATTATATGCAAAGCAGAACTGAAATGACAATTCTACAATGTATCTATGTGTGTGAAACCCAAATTGAAGGTTATGGATGAAATTCAAAACAGCAGATCTGGGACTGGTGTAATTATTGTGCTGAGCTATTATTGTAAACTATTCATTCAGCCGAGCCTTCCAGGGTACCACGTATAATGAAGTTTAGATGCTCTTACTTAATTTAAAGCTGCATGCTCATATTGTTCGATTCCTCTTGGCAATGCTGCAACGTCTGGTTGAATCTGAAAAGGGAGCAGTGGGCTCTAGGAAGGTGGGGTGTTAGATGTGAGTAATTTCAGTGGATCCTGATGGATTTAGAGGGTTTTTTGAAGTGTAGAAGGAAGGTGGGGTGATACCGTGTCTCATGATTCATGGTGGTGTGAGCTGGTGAGGTACATGCTACCCTCAGCTGTGTAGGAAAGTTTGGATGTTTGTGCATCTGCAGACAGCCCCCGACTGAGATGCAGTCGGGCAAGATGTCCCCCTGGTGCTACCTGGATCCAGTGCTCCACTTTAATTCCCTAAGGTACCCAGCAGGGACTTGGAAGCGTTTGACGAATTTGGAATATTTGGAATATTCTTAAACTCCATCACATTCCACTGTCTCCACTACCACCTTATACATTTGGTTTATGATAATTCCTAGATTTGTCAACTGATCTTGGACTGCAAAGCTGTCCAGATTATCTGTAGCTTGTAGAGCTGGGATGTGTTTTAATGATAGAAATTCCCATTCAGTACTTCTAGTACTAGAGAATTGCTGCCGGCACATGGCAAAAATGCTGACACTGTGTAGAAACCCTTTGCAGGTTCTGAGAAGGTTTTAAATTATTGACAAGTTAACTTTGTTAACATTTATGTTGAACAGGCATCTAGCTGGATGCAGAGCAGGTGACACTGTCCTGCATGACATCCTTGTCTTTAAAGAGATTGATTTCACCACTGATGGACCATTCTGTGGATAAGGAATTGGTTGGATGGTCACACTAAGAGAGTTGCAGCCAATGGCTTGATGTCCAAGTAGAGACTAGTGATGAGTGGTGTTCCTCAGGGGTTGGTATTGGGACCAGATCCGTTTAACATCTTTGTCAGCCACATGGACAGTGGGTTCAAGTGCCCCCTCAGCAAGTTTGCTGAGAAATGACAGAATTAAATTTAAAGCTTTCTGAGGCCAAACCACAAAAATAGTGTTGAAGCAGAGAAAGGGATGTTTAGGAACAGTTGGAAAAGCACTTTGCAAAGGTCATAGGTGCATTTTTGTTTAAAAGTAACTGGCTCTCTTTAAGCAGGAGGTGGAGTGGAGTTGTGACAGGTGTTTGAGTTCTCAGTTTACCATTGAAAATTATAGCTGCAGCTGGCTGGGAATTGGTTCACTGGGTGTCTGTGTATTTTTAAATGAGAGATAGGAAAACATTTTTGACTGTTCATTTTTAGGACACTGTGAAGTACTGATGCTTACAGCAGGCAGTAATTTCTAGAGGCATTGTATTTTCCTTCAGTACTAATTGACTTATCCTGTAAAATTTACATCTTGAAGAACTGGTCTTGTTGTAGTTGCCCTTCTCACGTTGTTTTCCCTGATACAACTTAGCTATGCAGCCCAGCTGCAGTAGTGGGGCTTCTGTTTCTCTTCTCTCTCAAGAAGTGTGAACATCCTCCAAAATGAGACTAAGTGGGATGCCCGTGCAGAAAAGATAAGAGGCCTGGTTACATCCATGCTGTTTGGAGGAAGAAGTCGTCTTGGCAAATAAGTGTTCCTAAAATAAGATTTTTGAAAACAAGACACGGGGAGTTGTTAGACCTCATGTTTAGCTGCATTAATGTAAGAGACAGGGCAGAGGAAGTTCAGATATTGCTGCCTTTGGCTCTTCCTAATTGCTACATTCCCTCTTGTTCATCGGAATTCACTCGCAGTGAGAGGTTGCCAGTTTTGATAGAAATAACCAGAAACCTGAAGTGAAGGGTGAGAAGACTGTAACATGGAGTTGTTCTAATGACTAATGAAATCAGAATGAAGACTGAGTGACATTGATGCCTATATGATAAACACTAGTGGGTCAAAATCAGAGCACCACTGTACCCCAGGAAATGGCAGTTATATTTAGGAGGAGGGAAAAAAAAAAAAGCCTCTGAAACGTGCCTGTCCAGTTGCATTTCTCTCACTTATGTTTACTCTTTCACTGTTGTCTCTTCAGCTTTTCCTTTTCTGTGTGTTTCCTTCTGAGCCTTGACAAGATAGGCAATATTGTTACGTTAATGCATTAGGGTAGAATAAAAAATCTAGAAAAGTATTACATGAAAGTGGTTGTCAGCACAACTTTTCTGTTGTTCTACACTTTTAGTTAAAATATTAGGTACTGTAAGCTCCATTCTAGCTCCATCCTCATAATTTCATCTACTAGTTTACCCTCTGGACCACAGCATCAGTATTCTGTAGCTGTTGCTTTTCTCATTTCCTGACTTCTCTTTCCCACTTGGATTCTTTCGTGAAAGAAAAAGTGGCAGAGCTCCTCTGCCCGTAAAGGTTGTCCCAGGTTGTTCTGCATGTGTCTGGTTTTGGTGACACACATCACACTTTTGTTTGTGGTGGTCCCTGTTGTTTCAGCAATCTGATCCTAGATAAAGTACTTGGATGAAATTATTGGCATTACCTCCCTGTGGTGGAATGGCCCCTGGAACAACCCTGCACGCTGGGAGACCTCGACACATCGCTTTGACCTCTTGGAAGCAAAAGAGATGTACCTTCCCACTGGCCTTTTCCTCTAGGATGGAAGTGGGTTTGAAATCAGAAATATGTTCTTGGAAATTTCTTCCCTTGAAGCGGGCTCTTGAAGCTATCTTTCCTTGTCTGAGTAATGAGCTGTGAGTTGCACCAGAGGCGTAAACACAACCCTAAGTCTTTCACTGAAGAGGTTTGGGATCAATCATATGCTTGCAATTAAACAGGTGTTTACTTGCTTTGCAGTGTTGCCAATCAAGGATCATCCCATCTCGATACTTGCCTTTTATGTTAAAAAATTACTACAAAACAGTTCTACGTCTCTGACTCTGTTCCCCGTTAGCCAGGATGAATACGCTAAAATCCTTATCAACATAATGAATCTCATTCTCAAATAATGCAGGCTTTTATTAGGAAACTGCAGTCATATGTCTTTCCTTACTCAAGGCTGATGATTCTGCAAGTACAGACAAGATGAATGTGCGTCATCCTCCCTGGGATTCTGCGCATTCCTTATTTCTCACAGCCCCTTCGCTTTTAGGATGGACATTCGCTTCATCAGAGCAGTCCTGCCAGTCATACCTACTCATTCTTGCAGGCATAACCTTGGCTAGTAATTAATTATGCTCTGAATTTGTTAATGAATTCAGGTTCAAGACATCTTAATATATGTTCCTCTCTTATGTCAGGTACTGTACCTATACCCTAGTCAATATAAAGAGTTGTCTCTAGTAGGCTGATGTTCACGGCATGCTTGAAAAGATGGCTAAATTCTTTGAAGCTCTCTTCCCGTAAGGTTAGGATCCCTATCAGCTCCTGGACTGATGGCAAATTATATGTCAGAACTGCTCGGCAGCTTATAATATTGGTGCTTTCTGTGCTTTTCAGCATAAAATGCCTACAGATTGCATAAGGTAAATATTCTCATTTTTCAGGAGAGCAAACCCAAGAGCAGCAGCAATGTTGCTTGCAACAGACACAGGGACTGGAGTAGTTACTTCAAGCCAAAAAGTCGCACTTCAGCTCTTGTTTTCCCTTTATTTGGTGGAGGATTTCACTGTGTGAACTAGTACACTGGTGCAGAAGGACCAGCACTAAAACTGTCCCTGTTTTCTGCCCACCATCTAGTCAAGGAGCAAGCAGTCTGGCAGGAGCTGCTTTCCTTCTGACTGCGAGCAGACTGCAGCCTGCACAGGAGAGTTAATGCCTTTTTATTCTTCTGTGGGAGTTTATCTCAGTTTCCAGCCTATGAATATAAACATTACTTGGGAGAATGAAAGATTTTCTTATTGATAAGCCATGAAATTAAATTCTCCTTTGATCTTTGCTGGAAATGATCATATACATAAGTCTCTCTGCTCAGGGAAAATGGAAGATTAGTTGCAATAAACATCTGGAAAATAAAACAAAAGCCATGACCATTTTCCTAGGGAATAATAGTGTCATGTTATGCTTTATTGGTACAATTTATCTATGCAGTGTGTGGAAAATAAATCCCTTTAAAGGCTATGGTGAGGAATGATTAAACAGATGAAAAGTGTCACTGTTAAAAGAAACCAAGAGACTTTTTTGTCAGTTGTGACCAGATCCAAAACATGTTAAGTTCTTTACAGAGAGAGTGGTGAGGTGCTGGAACAGGCTGCCCAGAGAGGTGGTGGATGCCCCGTCCCTGGAGGTGTTCAAGGCCAGGTTGGATGGGGCCCTGGGCAACTGATCATGCCTGGAGGTTGGTGGCCCTGCCTGTGGCAGGGGGGTTGGAGCTCTGTGATCCTCGGGGTCCATTCCAACCCAGACCATTCTATGATGCTGTGTTGAACTCAATGAAATGCCTTACACTCATTTAAGGTGACTTTTGTTTTGCTCCATGTATGCTGCATGAAAGCTGTTGTTTTGTGTTTCTCTACCATGTCGGAGGTAAGTTATTTGGAGGTAGGTTATTTGGAAGTTACAGCAAGAATCACGCCTATAAACCAAGTCTCCCTATCAGTTATGACTTAAAGCAGATTTTTAATCCATTTAGATACCTAAAGATCAGCTAAAGAACCTTCTGGGCTTTTCAAAATCATGCAAGTGCTTTTCTGCATGACCAGAAGGACTGCAGCCTATAGACTCCCAACTGGGCTCCTAGGTAAGTGCGTGTTTCATTTTGAAGAGGGTATTTAGTCATGAAGTCACTGAGATGCCCTCGCAGTTGCTACCCAGAAAAAGAAATTCTCTTCCTAGAATATCTTCTAGATTATCAGTAACTTCAATATGCAAACTTCAGTCAAACTGGGACTCCTGCTTTTAGCTGTGAGGAGTCAGCAATGGCTCTGGAATGTATGGCTATAAAGTAATATGCTTTAAATACCATCTCAACCAGAAATTGTCTGCTCTATTTTGTGTAATACAATTACTATGCCAAAGTATTTGTGTTCTGAGAAAAAACAAACAAAGTATTTTAAAAGGTCTTGGAAAAAGACTGCAAAAACCTATTAACAGGAAAGATGTTAGTGCCATGATATAAAACTTGTTAGCTGATACATGAAGCAGAGTAAATTGTTTTTCTCCACAATAGCTTGGACTCATGGAACTGATGGTAAACTGATCTACAAAGTCAATGCAACTTAGAAGTTATGTAAATCCAAATTTTAACTTGCCTTGGAAAAGGTCCTGGGAAAAAAAACGGTATTGACTTTTAAGAAGCAAGGAAAAACCTAATGTTGTTTGTGCATCTGGGGTGGCATCTGAAGGTTTCTTGAAGTGCTTTGTTGGCTGAGAGCTGAAAATTTGGAACCTGTGAAGCCAGAGCGAGTAATAAAATGCCACCATTTATGGAAACTTTGTGTGTTACCAGATACTCCCAAAAGGCTCCTGGGTATAAAGTTTAAAGTTAAACAGTTAGTCGATGAAAAGCAATTTAGTGTTTAAAACTGTGAAATGAGGAACAAAAGCTGTCAAATGGCCAAGATAAATGCAGCTCCTTTTTCGTAGTCATTTTCAGGCATATTCTAGGACTTTTGTATATTGTCTTCCACCCATAATTTATGAGATGCCGTTTAATTGTCCTTATCTTCCATTGTGGAACTTTGCAAGTAAAAGATCTTTGCTTCCAGGCGGCGTGTGGAATTTATTACAGTCAAATTAATGACTCAGACAACGTTAAAGACTATAGCATTAAAATGCTTTGTATATCAGGAACAGTCGATTGTTAGTCAGCACAGTTTGTATTTAAGCTTTCTGAAATGACTTTGTTCTCAGGAGAAACTCCTTCACAGCGGAAAGCCTGACTCTGGTAGCTAGGCATACCTGTGTGCACCGAGCACAGTCAAGGCAACGTAGTTTACAAAGATGAAGCAGACACACAGTGTCAGGCATGTGGTGAAGGTATGAAATGATACACACTCATTTTACTGTACTCGGACATTTCTGAGATCACAGTCATTCACTGCACAACCTGATCAATGAAAGAGACTCTCTTGCCACCATCTCAAAGGTATAATCTTAAAAATAAGCAAGCACTAGGAGCAGCACTGCAGCCCCCAGCTACCCACAAATGGCAGCTTGTCTGCTCCAAAGGCTAGTTAAAAGGGCTGAATTCTGTACAGAGCCTTGATGTTACCTGTTAGCATTCATCAGCAATAACTGTGGATAAACACAGCGTAGTTACTGGGGAAGAGAAAGCAAATCATCTCTGCTAGAGAAGAGTAGTCATTAGACATCAGAGGTAAGGAACAGAACTACTTTTATGCCGATTTCTCTTTCATCTTTCTTCTTTCCTTTAAGGAAGGGAAAATGAGAAGACTGCATTTAGTAAATGTGGGACTAAATACGGAGTGACGGTTAGCAGTAAAACAACCAGCTCTGGTCCCGTGCTCTCAGATGTGTATAGTATGCTTTACTGTTGTCAGAATAAACTACCTGGTCAAGTTCATTAAGAAAGTGTTTAAGGCCTCACATAAACCTCCTGTTTCTGTCATGCAGAATCTTAAATTAATCTTAAAGGAACCTGCTGAAATCTCGAGCATTTATTTCTTTAGCAGCTGAGCAGCAGTTGACTGAAGTGCTGTGATGAACAGTAAAGGGCTTGGATTAAGAACTGGCTACAAAATTACAAGGTATGAGAAAAAATAAGCATCTAAGTCTTTATGAACATCAAAGGAAACGGCGCAGAGTGCCCAGAGATAGCTGTGGACACTGCCAGAGTCCCCAGTAACCTCAGTTAGCTCTTCTACTTGAGGAATGGCAAAGCAGTGAAAGCTACTCATAGTTTGAGAGCATTTTGGCTGGGAAAATGTAGAGGTTTTACTCCCACAGAATCTGAGTACAAAATTTGTAATTTAAATTTGTAATTTAATCTGAGATGTATCTGATTTTCATCCATAATCAAGCAACAGAAATGCAAGTGCCTTTTGTCTTTTCTCTATCCCTTATCCATAAGGACACTGAGAAGGGCCAGAAAATTAAATTGCAAACTATGGAGATGGACCTGTAATTAAAGCATGGTAATCTCCATGGTCTCTTATTAGGCCCAGACCAGAGGATATAGCTCCTCTAATGTCCTGCTTTCCTACTTAGGGTGCAAGAGCAAGTATATCATTTACATTTAGCAGTGGCTGACAGCATCTCTGTTTGTGGCTGCACTGCAGTTATCTTTAGGCTTTGTAGCAGAAATGACCTACCTAATATCCCAGACGTCCTTTCCTTAAGGGTAGGGTAGACCTAGATGTCTCTGAAATAAAATAATCACATGTACTATCTAATTCTGCAGGCAGCTGAAGGGAGTAAATTTGTACCTCCCAAAACGCTCTCTGTATGTAGACTGCACTGTGTTGACAGGAACCTCGAGAAGCTAGGATGTGATGCTGTTACTGCTTACTGTGTGCAGTAACATCACAGAACGCTTTAGACCTGCAAGTGAAACACCAAGTTAAAATTTTAGAGGAAATGCTTCCTTCAAATATAACAGAGACTTTGCTAAACTTTGATTTTTTTTTTTTTTTTTCATTGCAAAAAAAATGCTCTAAAATCTTTAATAACTTCAAAGGTTGAGGGCTTCAGTTTTACAGTAGCAAAATGCTGACTGAGCCTTTCCTCAGGACGCGTTCAAAAGCAAGAGCACAACTTGCTTTGATCACAGACATCTTCTTAATTATTATGGTTCTAGTGAAGTCTGCATTGCCTTGGTAACTGTGACTGGCAAATTTTACCCTTCCATTCCTCACACAGTATCACAGATTGTTAGGGTTTGGACGGGACCTTGAAAGACCATCTAGTCCAACTCCCCAATCATACTATAAAAATCATCACTTTCCACATACACAACTCATGAGTTAATAAATTATCTCCTACATTGATGGGCCTTGCCTCTGATCTCTGAGTAGTAGACCAAGGTTTTCGGTAGACCAGTGGAAAGCCTTCCATTCCTGCACAGCCTGACAGAAACCAGGACAGAAAAACAGCCCTTCCTAGGTGGGGTGTACCTGAGTCAACCACTTTGAATTTCTGAAACCTGTAAATAATCCAACATATTTTTGTTACATGTAATAACTAAAAACTATGCTCAGGCTGTGCCCATATTCCCTAACAACTTATTACATCTACATGAGAACGGAGAAACTGAACCCTGCTGAGAACAAGAGAACCAAAGATTGCTATTATGCAATTTCATGCCCCTTACTGGGGCTGCCTGGGGCTGCCTGGTTTTATAATCCTTACAAAACCCACAAAATACTCCACCTCTTAGGACTGAGAGTTAGGCAAAAGGAGACGGTGCTGAACTGCGGGTCTCTTCCTTACTACAGGTTTCCTGGGGGTGAGGCAATGAAAGGCTTTGGAGAAATTGGACTGGGCCCAAATTCTGCCAAGTGTGCCAGATGAGAAAGGATGCAAAGCATCACAGGTCCTCACATAAATAACAAAGGTCCAATAATTTGCACGTATTAGCACGCGGGTGTCATCGACATCATCTGTTCTGATGACAGTTACCTGAACTGCCCTCATCACCACCTTACCTGCCAGAGCCTCTTACTGTGCTTCTACCAACCCTGTCTCCAGCCTGCTCCCCCCTTGTTTCATTCCTTCCCTTCTAAATTCTATTCTATTTTTCTGTTTTCTTTAGTCTTTTCTTACCATACTTTTTTTTTCACCTCTCCCTGTCTCTGTCAAGTCTTTTGAACTTGCTGTCTTTCCCAGTTCTTCCCAGCTTTTCTGAATTACACAGCTCCCTCTTTTCTTCAGTGCCAAAGCTTCAGAAAACATAGGAGTTTCTCTTTTCTTGTCTCTCAAGCCTGGTGTTAAATTACTCATGGCAGTTGTGCAATTACAGAAAAAAAGTTTCTTTAGTTGAAGCTGAAATTGCATAATCAAAGCCTTTTACTGTCACGCTGTACCAAAAGCCTCAACTGTTCACGTGGGAACTGAAATTTTGGAGGCTTACAGCTTAACCAAATTTGGGAGGATTTTCACACCATGACACTGCAGTGGTACTTTCCCTCTGCCAAACTGCAGTTTCTTACTCTCTAGTCTGCAGGTGTTAGAAATTTTAAATGAAATTTTCTTCTCCTTTTTTTTTCTTTTTGAATGGTAAATTATTATTCACTTGCATCTTTCTTGAAATTGGCTCATCTGTTTAAGCTGATACTTTCCAAAATCTTTCAGCCTGAGGCAAGCACCCAGCAGCACAGGAAATTCCTAGGAATGGTCAACACTGGCAAAGTTTTATAAACAACTAAAAATAGGTCTGTATTGTGGACAGCTTTGAATCTGCTAGCTGTAAGAGGTACTGTCAGCTCCATGTGCATGAGACAGAGCAGAGAGGCTGGCTTTCTTTAAAGGTACCTTGGCAAAGACCTACTCATCTCCTGAGGCAGTTCACATGCAAACTCTTTCTGGGCACAGTTCCAAAGAGAGTGTGGAGTAAATGCTGCTCCACAAGCCAGGACAGGATTGAAAAACTTGCTCTGTAGGCCCTGTGCTCTCAAAGCAATAAGCAAAAAATGGTAGGGTGAGACTGTGGTTTAGATCCTCTACAGATGCCAGAGATTACTGTCTCCAGCTGCTCATTGCCACCTCTTTTGGAGTTCATAATTTCTGATGATTTGCCAGTGGCAGATACAATTTGTGGGTTACATCAGTTGGCTCACTGACATATGAAATATGAAGGCCAAAAAAAATAATCAAAAAGCTGGAGAAAGTTTGAGGGGTTTTGTGTTTGGGGTTTTTTTTCCTGGAAGGACATTAGCATAGTTAGTATACTTTGGTGTAAAGGTCAGTTTACTACTAGTTTGCCTCACGGAATTTATGCTCACAGAAATGTTAATGTTACTCAGTTCATCTTCAAGTGCTGGTAGATTAAGCATTAGGGTGATCTTAACCTCAGCTCTCCAGCACCAAATCAATAGGAGCCAATGGTTTGTCTGATTAGCCCTATATTGATTTGCCTTAATCCAAGTGTCATGTTTCTCCCTAGTAACAGCAAGCCCTCAGGAATGCCATGCCTTCCTTGGTTATAGATGATGGAATGATCTTCATTACCACCTTTTTGTGTGTCTGTGTGGCATGGCTACCGTTCACAAGTACTGTACAGGCTGCTTCTCCATGACAAACAGAAATCTTAATTGTCTTACTGCTTTACTTTGAACCTAGTGGCATCATCTTTTAAGAAGATGACTTAATTAACTTTAAAAACTTTTAATATACATGTCTGTAGCTGAGTGAACAATTTTCAGTTCTTTAATATTAATGAGCTGGATACAAGTAATTTCTAGAAAGAGATGAGTACGGTGTGTCATTATCAACAGGGGCTGACTGCACAAGAATGTATTTTTGCCTTCCAGAAGTAGGTCTCTTGAGAAAAAAAAAATCTCAGGTCTAATTGAAACCTACTTATCCTATGTCTGTGAAGAAGGTATCAATGACTCAGTGAGACTTTTTATTTTGTGATAGAGTTTTATGAGGTGTGCTCTGCTTATGTTTAAAAGACTTTTCCCTGATGCCTCTTAGCCCTGTAAATGTCACCTAAGATCTGAAAGCCAAGGTGGATACATTCCTTTTCAACCCCACTGCTGTTAGTGAGAACACCACAGGCTAAATTACACCATCATTTAAATTGTTTGCCCCCATTTATTTCTTTCTTAAAAGGCATCTTTGGATAAACCTGTCCAAATCTATTAGTTTTCAGCAGGATTTGCACAGGTGTAACTGAGGACAGCCTGGCCTGCAGCAGTTCATGCTACTGCAGGTGACAGCTCATGAAAGCATGTATAATCAACACATGACCTGAGCATCTCTGTCTTTTCTTGTCCTTACTGAATAGAAGTTCATTTTCAGGATCACAAAATTATATGCTTGTCACTGCTTCAGTAAAATGGAATTGGTTTAGTACAAATGGAATAAATATTCAGTCACTGTAACGAGAACGATTCTTTTTCTCTTCCAGATCAGTTCCTGGCCAGCAGATTACCCTGTGCTGCCTTTGGTGTTCGGGTTAGTCCAGTTTTAAATTCTCCAAGCAACAAGGCATCCATTGTTGCTATTTAAAGGCTATTTTATTTTAATAGCTCCTACTCAGGGGACTTTTCAGCTTCCCTATTTTTTAATTTTACATTAGCTAAATCTGTGCACATTGCAAAGAGTAACAAACTAAAGAAACTTCATGCTCTCTTCTCAGCTCCAATTACTGTTAAAGCCCAGCAGTTTGGTGTCCCTGGGTGCTCACAGGAATCAAACTTCTTGAAGAGGTATGGAACACCTACAAACTGTATTTGACTATGTTTTATTCTCTTTAATCCCATTTAACATAGTCAGTTAAAATACATCTTGCTGAGAAAGTGACTTTTGATCCAAGACCGGCTTAGCAACTTTTGGGACCATCTAATCAGGCGGCTTGAGACATGTTTTGAGTTAAATGAAGGTGAAATTATGCTGTTGGGTGCCTGAATTAATACCTGGGAAATAATGACTATTTTGAATATAGGGGCCTACCTATTTCAATTACCATTCAGGGGCTAGTTTATGCTACGTAGGTTTCCAAGGGAGAAGGAGTAGGTGTTAAGTTGTGCTCATGTATCAGCTGTGCTAGAGGAAGGCTTAATACCTTTGTGATTGTGGCAGCTGTGTAGCTGATTTCTGAGACGCCTTTTTTGGGAGAGGAGGTTTAAATTCTGCTTACCTCCTTAGCAGCTTTTCCTGCGGTGGATGCCTGGAGGGAGGGTACTTCTGTCTTGCCCTCACTCAATTTCTCTTTGGTTGTCTCAGAATAATAAGTTAGGTAAATTGGAATATAGAGCTTGCAGGTAAGATGGAATGATTTTGCCTTTTGTTGTTGTGAGAGGTGACCTGTGGTGTATGTATTTAATGTTTTGAGGTGAGATCCCTGGAGGGAGCACTGACTGGTATAGAGCACTGGCAGTGTGTTGGCCTGAGTCCCCAGCCCCCTGGGTTCACCAGTCGGTCTCTGCTAGGGCACCTCTCCCGCTCCCCTGAGGCTCACCCAAGGTATATTTGTCACTGTTTTCTCGCCTTGGTTTTACCCAGCTGAGCAGTCCTGACAGCAGCTTAGAGATGTTGCCTAAACCTTGGCAGAGAGAGCTAATGGAGTTACTCAAGGGACTAACTGGTTTTGTCTGGGCTGTGTGCTTCTTTTAGCTCCTGCTGGCCTTGGCCCAGGGAAGTGCTGTGGGTGTGTTCTGCGGCTGCAGCTCCCTGGGCCTGCCCGCAGTGAGGGTGAGCTAGAGCTTAACCCTCGAGTGGAGGTGAATCTTATTACCGAGGTGTGCATTAATCTCTGACAAGCGTGCTGTGTATCTCAGTGTGTTCTACTGGATCCAAGTGAATTATTTTTCCTGTGGACAGTAATCTACTTTAAATATAGCAAGCATCTACACAGCACGTGAGGAGACAAGCAGGCGCTTATGCCAGCATGCTTCAGCCATATATTAGTGGGATAGCTCTTACTAAAAAGCTTGCTCAGCAAATAGGAGAGAAATGATGTTTTGTCAGTCCTGTACTGGATCTGCCTACCCTTATTATACATATAAGGTTGCATAAGTAATAAATCAGGAGCAAGTAAATTGTACGATGGCAGAAAGCCAGTCAATCATTTCTAATCATCACATTAAGCTTGACAATGTCATTAGAAAATGCTTCTGTTACAATGGAGATGAAGGGAAGCTTCCTAGCACAGTATCTACCAGCTGCTGTGCTTTCAGAGGTCTGATAAGATGATACTTCGGTTGAAAGATAAGCATCTGATTTAATTTGTTGGCTTTTTTTTTTTAAAGGGAGCAAGTAAATCTGACAAACATGGTAGGTAGTTTGAGAGTGATTTGGGAACAAAGCCTGTGGTAGAAAACCATTTGTTAGGCTTCACAGAAGCAGAAAATCAATTTGCCTCCTACAAGGGTGTCTGTTATCTTTGGTGTGCATACTTACTGCCTATGTCAGTCCATCATTTCTGTGGCCTCTTGGTTAAAGATATTTCATTCTTTAATGAAACTTAGTTAATTTTCCTAAATGATCTCAAAGTCAATTACTATTTAAAATACACACTAAATGCACTCTCTAACATAAAAGAAGATTGATCTCATTCTGCTAGTGTAGAGGGTCTGCCAGCATATTTTATGGACTGTATAGAGAAACTAAGATTTGTAAATCCAAAAGGCATATGTTCTCTTTGCCTTTCCTCTCTACTTCTCCCATCAGCTACTTTTTCACAGTGACCCTCCCTTTTGGAACAATATCCTTTTTAATGTACTCCAAGTCTTCTCTTTCTTCTTCAAAACCAATCTGAAATCCTGTCTGCCCTGCAAATGGCTCCAGTCTTAACAGGAATATACTTTTTCTAAAGCAATTGTTTTGTTAGCATTCTGGCTCTTTGCCTGAGGTTATATATATTATTTTACCTTTGGTAAAATGCTGTAAATTTTGTTTGGGTTTTTTTCCAGTGAAGGGGAAAAAAAGATAACTTCCCTGCTCACTGACATGAGGTGACTTCAAGGGGTAGACTAGAATACTATATATTAATGGAAAACTATTTAATACAGTACCAACCACCTGTAAATTGGATCAATGTTAAACTGGAAAAGAGGCTAAAAGATAAAATAAGATTTCTTAAATTTGCATTTGGCTAGTAAACTGGCGACTATTCCTATTATTAGGGTAAGCAGCACTAGATTTTAACCAAGTCTAAATGTAGAGACAGGTGAAATGCTAGTATCTTTGAAGCTCATCTCTCATCCACCTCTTAAATAGCATTGAGCTTAGGGGGTAGGGCAGAGATGCTTCAAACTGACTGTTGATATGTGATTTACAGAAGTGAAATGGTGGGATCAGTTGCAGGACTGGAACCTGCGTGAACTAAATTATCCAAACACAATTTCTGTTTTTTTCTTCCCAAGATCTGATCTCTGCTGGTTACTGTTTTGCCTGTGATGCTGGGGCCTTGCTTGTATGTTGGTTGTTCCACTGAATGGAGATGTTTGCTATGGAACTGTTTAGAAGCTAAACTATGAAACATAAGGAAACAGTTTGTATAAGGAGCTTATCTTCACTGATATTACTGGGATTGTGTACTTTTGTATGAGACTGAGGTCAAAACATAGTGTCATGTGAATATAGAATTTTTAATATGGTAGAAGAAAGGAAGGAATTCATTGTGACAATTTTACTGAAATATTTATCATTGTTAAGTAGGGAAAAAGATAATTACAGTCTCCCTTGCTTTTGCCTATTGATCTTACTGAAGTGAGCTGCACATTTTCCTATTAATCCACCTCCTCATGTATATGCCTAATGAAGCTTACCGGAATCCCATGGGATGTTTTATTGGAGAACACAATACTCCTGTTTTGTTTCAGGCTTCAAGTTTGCTTTGTATCAGATACCAAGTTTATGGCTGGGTTTTTTTGGGTTTTTTTTTTTAGGGAAGCACAAATTTGAAGCAGGAAATGAGGGAATGGCCCTCCTGCCTATCAAACTCATTTTAATAAGATACAGCAGAGTAAATATATATTTAAATGTTTTGGTGGGTAAACCATCACAGATTATAAACAGGGTTAATCTAACAAACTAATTGCACAATGACTTTACTACTTTCTAGATTGACAAATTTACCCTGTAGATGCATCACCTCTAAAATTTGCAGTAAGAGCTGAGTCAGCAGCTGCCCTGTTTGAATGGCAGAGTGAACAGTTCAGTATATTTTTATCAACACAGATTACAGAATCACAGAATCAGACTGATTATGAAGCATCTTCATCTTCTCAGAATTACTTATTTGTCCAAACCAATTGGCTCTTTTTGCTTTGCTTTTTCCTCTGTTCCACCCCTTGGCATAGACTAGCAGCTGTGGAGACAGGTACCACGTGCCAGCTCTGTGTTTGTGCTGGGCTGGTATGGCTCTGTACCAGTGAGGGATGTTCCTTGACATCATTCCAAGTAAAAAAAAGCAAAAAAAAAAAAAAAAGCTGGTTGTTATATAAACAGATAGATTCTGGAGATTGCTGGTGAGTTTTTCCAGTCCTAATTTTTGACTTTGCAGAATTTGGTGACTGGCTGAAAAAGAACAGTGAATATTGCAATAAATCCTTGCTTTTTACACCCTTCTTATTTTTGTTTCTGGCTTTGTTGCTGCTGTGCCAGCTCTCTCCTCATCCTGCTGAGTGATGCCCCAAGCTATGGGGGTGCTGCCATGTTGCTCTTTCCTTTAAAAAGGCACAGAAACACAGAGGTATTGTGGAGAAGAGCATTTCATGAGAATGCAGGAAACTGCTAAAAACAGTGTTCTAAGACAATCACTGACAAAGCCAGTGGAAGTGTTGAAGGGTGTCTTTCTGGCCTGGTTAGGCCCAGTGGTGGCAGGCATGGGGTAAACGCTGAGAGGAGGAGTAAGGGATGGGATGGTCTGGAGAAGGTGGGAAGAGACAGTCAGAGAAAGTGTCCCCACTGACATTCGGCAGCTCTTTCACACTTGTCTGTCTCATCCAGAGAGCTGTGCACCCAAGGGATGGGGGTCACACACTGACCTCCCATGTGCTGCTGTTTGAGATGGTTGTTGCTGTGGGAACTGCCTGTCAGCCTGTGTGTTACACGCTGCCTAAAATGGCTGCTTGTGACATGTCTCATGGTGAGCAGAGCCTGATCTGGCAGCCTGACTCCCTGGGGAGCATGTTCTGTGAAGAGGTGTGAGGCCTGGGATGGAGGGCTTGTCTCCTGAACAGTGTCTTCCTTGTCACTGCTGTGACAGCCTCGATGGTGCCCCATGGCTGAGGAGGGCAATGAGATGAACTCCTCTGAGAGTGCCGATGGAGGAGGCTGGCAGTGTAAACTTATTTTGGTTCTCCTTAGGGAGATGTCCTTTGGATTGTTTTCAGACTACAGAATTCAGACATTGTGTAGGTGAAAGCAGCACGGAAATCCATACCTCCCTATTCAGGTCCTTGAAAGTCCACAAGACCTGCAGCCATGTCTGGGGCATGCTGCCCAAGCATGGCTGTGGAGGGGTCCTAGGGGCTAGGCACAAACAGCCTTAGAACCTCACTGCTGTGGCTTTTCTTTCCTTAAGTGTTGTAAGGGGGTTTTGTTGATTTTTGCCTCCCATCTTGCTAAAAGAATAATCTTAAAATAGCATATTGAAGCCTATGCTGAAGTATATGGTGAAGTGCTTTAGTTTAAGCTCATAAATGCTTTGTCATCTGTGTATTCCATGTACAGCTCAGTTACTTAAGCAGCTGTCAGAAAACATAAGTGTTTTGGAGAAAGATAGATTCTTCAGGCATCATTTCAGGCTATTTAAACTTAACCCCACAATGCTTTAATAAGCTTCACTTTTTTACATAGTCACAAAGTGAATGTACCTTTCTGAGTTAAAACAAGATGCCTTTTATTGTTAGTTTTAAATGAAAGCAGTAGGTTGTTTTGATAACATGTCAAAATGTTAGTATATCTAATTGCTTTGTTCCCTGGTCATGTATACATGTGGTGTTTCTAGTCTGGATTTTGTTTCCAAACTTGTCCAGTTTGTTTTAATATCAAAACATATAGTATGTTTATTTAAAGTAATGTTTGTTACAGGTACAACTGAGTCATAGTTTGGATAAAACTTCATGACCTATAATGTTAGGACTACTATTAGAATGGTTTCGGTTGGAGAAGACCTTCAAGGTCATCAAGTGCAATTGTCTGTTCAGTAAAACTGTGTGATTCCACTAGGTAAAATAAAAGAGAATACAAGTTACTTATTTTTTTTCTGTCTGAATGGTACTGCTGGGATCAGCAGAGACTTGATAAATTTTATTATTTCAGGTGAATTCTAGCTGCCTTATGGCCCTTCTATTTTCATTGTGGGTGCTGGCTTGCAAACAAGAAGCCTTCTGTACTTCTCCTGTGCATGTCTTGTTAGTAAACTAACCAGACTCTAGTCTTAGATTTTTGTTGCTTTTTCCTTAAGGAAGTCGTGGACATAATTTGTCCAAAGAATATTGAGAATAGCAACAAAACTCTCTCCTCCTGCTGAAAAATATCAGACTTCTAAGCAGCCAAAACACACGTGGCCGTCTTCTCCCTTGGAAATCTGTAAAACGATGCTGGCATATCTGTACCTCTCTTTATTATTACAGGCTGATAATCTTATATGTACGTTTTAGGAGGACTCCTACTGCTTGACTTCATATATCATGTGGGAAGATTTAACAGATAGCTCCAGAGTCACACACAGTAGCTAAAACAATTGCTGATCTCTAACTTCAGGTTTTGATTTGAAGACATGTCGAGTGTCGGAAGCCTGACGTGTCTTGATAAACTCTTACAAAGGTTAATTGCACATTATTTTACCTGAAAATTTCTTTCATTTTCTGGTCTGAAATTTCCAGCTACTGTGGCAAGGGGGCAGATTCCTGTACAAAGTGTGTTCAAGTGGGAACATTCTTGGGGCCACATTTCATTATGTTAATGCATTTCCTCTGGTGTAAAGTCTGTCAGGAGACCCCCTGAGAGCTTGCAGTAGGCAATGTGATGCTGGTGAGACAGGCCATAAGAAGCTGAGAGACAAAGACTAGAGGCAAGAAAGGAGAGTAAGAGGCTAGATTCAGGATGACGCATTTTTAGGATATTTCTCCAATTAAATTTGATTTGAATTTGAACTATGCGCTTCTGCAGAAACCTATTTGTCCAAGAAACATAACATGCAGTCTAAGACTGGAGCTCTGTAAACTGCTGTTCAGACTAGCAGTGCAGATCTGAACAGCTTGAATACTGCATGAGCTAGGACGTGGACTGGATTGACAGTTGTGATGATAATCTCTTAGCAACTTTCTGCAGTGTGATAGGACATAACCTCCTCTGCCAAATGACATGGTATCTGGTTCACAAATAAACTGGAAAAGGAATTCCTACTGAACAGAAATAAGAAACTACAGCTAAAGAAGCAAACCTATTGTATTCAGTCCAGTAACTTGAAAATTGTTCTGAAATTGGAACCTTTGCTTGAGATGGTGGCAGAGTTACAGTAACTAAGTAATGCTGCCCAGGCACTTTTCCTGCACGGGCCAGATGTACTCTGAATGCCTTGGGGACAACTGAGGGGGCACATCACCTTCAACAGGTGACCCTGCACCTTGTCTGTCTTTCCTGCCATGATTGATCTGTCCAGAGCCTTTGCAGCTTGTTGAGCAGGGCCATAGCAACTTCAGATATATAGCCAGAGCCAGTTTTACGCTGAACAGGAGCAAGGTAGCAAACCTGCCTGTGGCATTGTCTGAACAAATGTTGCCTTTATCTATGGGCTAGTGTTAAAGAGGTTCCCTCTCTTGCATTCCCCATCCTATATGAATACAACTGCAGTACATACAAGTACTTGCACATTTATTTTATATTTTGCACAGGTGAGTTAGGGAGTGCAGTGGTATATCAGTGTAAGTCTGGCAATGGTTCTGACAGTGATATGACTCTTCTGGTGAGAAAATTCCAAGCTAGCATCATTGCTGAGTCACAGACTTTCAAATGTAGATGAGACCTAAGCATTGTGCTTGTAAAGGGGAGTAGATTTAAAGGCTCCGCTTGGATTAATTCAAAATTACTTTAAAATATCTTTTGGTTTATTACACAAAGATTGCTTTATTGTTTTCAGTGCTGAAATATGGATGTTGTACAAAAGAAAGGATGGGTTTTTGGAAAAAGTTAATTTGCTGTTATGTACTGTTCGGTTTGCAACTTAACTAGGAATGTGGTCGAGTGTGAAACTCTCCTGTGGAGACTGCAAGCCTGCTGAAGTGCATGCTGTGTTTGATGGGCACCCAGAAGTTATTTACTCAATAGCTAGAAGAAGTCACTCCTTTGAAAAATACTTGCATTTAAGCAAACGATTACTGGTGCTTGGTTATTATTGCCCTACGTCCTGTGATTGGGTATCTTCTGCTTTGCTTGTGTTAATGTAAAACAGTTTTCCCTCTAAAGTGGTAGTTACTTTGTAGTGGTTTAAAAAACCATGTAAGATGCAGTGCAATGGTTGTTAAGGCCTTGTGCATCCAAATTTGGAAACACTTTCTTACAGTGGATTTCAAAGTCTACAATTACTTTTTGCTTGAAAAAGAAATCACTAAATCCTGTGGAAACAACCTGCCAAGACATGGGAAATTTGAGGCAAACTTTAAAATAGAAAGCAAATGCCTTCTGGCATTTTACTATATAATAGCTTCTATTCAGTTTTTATGCAGTTGCAACTCTTGTTGATGCTAAGAAGGGTTAGATTTATTTATATGTCATAACTTCTATAGTTTCAAAGATATTGATGTGTATGAAACAATCCAATGTGCTTTGAACTTATGTGAAGTCTGAAAACTTATTTTCTTCATAGTTCTCCGTTTGCATTTAAGATTTAAACTTTTTTTAAAAATTTGAATTTGCAGTCTAGAGTTAAGGTTCTGTTTTCCTCCTATCTGTTTAAATAAATATTAATGCTCATTCTCTTATGAATTTATGGTTTGGGTTTCTGTAAGAGCAACATCTAGCCTCACTATGTGGATACTGAATGCATTTTGAAACTTAAGATTGAACAAATACAAGCCTATAGCTACAAAGTACAGGCACTTACGCCGTTGCGTTTTTGATATGGAGGGTTTCAGGATCTTGAAGTTGTGTATTAGCATTTTCCCATCTTCCTATGGAAAACCCTATTTCTTCCACATATCCTAGAATATTTTTGGTTAGAAGGGACCTTTAGAGGTCACCTAGTCCAACTCCCCTGCAATGGGCATGGACATCTTCAACTAGAGCAGGTTTCTCAGAGCCCCGTCCAACTTGACCTGGAATGTTTCCAGGAATGGGGCATCTGCCACCTCTCTGGGAATCCTGTTCCAGTGTCTCACTGCCCTTGTTGTAAAAAAATTCTTTCTCATATCTGGTCTGAATCTATACTTTTTTAGCTTAGAACCATTACCCCTTGTCCTATCACAATAGTCCCTTCTAAATAATGTCTTTTGCACAGCCTGGCAGATATTGGCCCAGACATTTATTAGTGTAAGCAATGCTGCATTCTGAAATTTAGTTGAGCTGTTTTGATTTTTAACACAAAAAGGAATTGGCTTTTGGGTTTTGTGAGTCCTATCTGATTTGATTTTTCAAATTTTCAGGCAAAGAATAGGAAAAAAAATCCAGAAGTCCACAACATTCTCCAGCTTTTCAGAGTGCAAGTGAAGTGACATAATTTTCTTCAAAGCATTGAAGTTGAATGTCAAGGTGTGTGCCTCATTTTGAATGTCCTTGAAGTAGTGTGCTTATCAAATGTACTGGGTGAAACTCTATAGACAGGCATTAGGTGACTGTTTTGTGAGAACTAGGGTGGAGAAAGAAGTGATCCATCTTTCAAGGTACAGAATGTGTGTACCGCTTCTGAAACTTCTGTTAAGACACAGAGTCCATGCTGGTCTCCTTCATTTCCAAGACTAGAAGAGGGCAATTATGAAGAATGCTATAGAACAAGGTACTTCAACCTGTGATCTCTAATCTGATTGAACTGCAAGTGATCACAGAGGTGTCAAAATATTATCTCTGAGATGTTTGCCAAAAGTTGAAGTGCTGACAGGCTTAGCTGGAATCTGGCTCCTGGTGATTGTTAGCACTTGCTGGCAACAGCAGATACAAATTGCTGGCAATTGCCAGTGAGCAATTTTAATGCTAAAACTACAGTTCTGTGAATGAAACATGTTCTGTTTAGCTCAGTGATAAGTACTGTAGTAGTCATGTTTCCCACAAACACAACTCTTCTAAGGAAAAGCAAAGTAACTAGACTTGTCCCTTTGTCCCCTCCTCCCTCCCTTTACCCTCTCCAATTCTGAGGTTTCAACAGAAGTGTCCTGAATAGAAAACTCATTCCTTGCCCATGCTACTTGAGAATGCCTTTGGTTTCTCGTTTGTTTTGGAATCTTCTTGGTACAGGAATGGGCAATGGCAATTTTAAATGTGTTCAGGTGTTTTAATTGAAAAAAGATGATATGCTGCAACTCTACCACCTTTTCAAAGTTGTACAAAACTAGCAGGGAGTGTGTGTGTGGGGAATTAGGAATATGTATGAGATGAACTGCCTTAGACACTTCCTGCTTAGCTTCAGACATTCCATTCCATAAGATAGTTTCTTTCTGGTCAGAATCTAATATAAATATAATAGGAGAATACAGTATATTTTTCACGAACCTTATAACTTGCATATGATGATGAATTTTCTATTTTATATAGCATTCTATGGTGGTTAACAGAGCTCTAAAAGTGGTTCCTTCATCACTTCTAACTGAATTCTGTAGTTTTACAGACAGCTCTACCTTCAGTGAGTTGAAACTGCTAGAAGGAAAAAGTAATTCACCCTTTTTCAACACTACAGAACACATAGGCTACATTTTTGCCTGTCTACAGTTCCTTGGTACCTTAACTGCTTTGTGCCTGGACTTTCAAGAATTTAGTGCAAATACAGAGCATGGAGTAATTTTTGTAAAGTAAATTTTTTTATATCCACGTTGTTCTTCCTTTGCTCTGCTGGTTACCCATCCCCTGTCATGGTCCTTTCTCAACTGCTGCTCCTGTTTCTTTTAATTTTCCCCCCCTAACAAATCCTTATTGTAGCTGCAGTGCCTCTGGCAATATTTCTCCTGTTGTCTTGCCTTAGTAACATCACAACTTCCCTGGAGCACGGTCTTACAATGCTGAGTTGTGACTAGCTCAGTGTATCAAGGTCACACAGCCACCCTGCCTATGCACTTTCCTCCTCGGGGAGATGCAGCATTGTCAAGGACTGGAAATCTGCCACTCTCATGGTGATTTCTGACCCAAGCAGATGTGCTTTCAGATCAGTGTGGTCTATACATCACCTACACTGGTATATTTTGCAGGCAACGTTTAGGGCTGGCTCCCAAAATCATATACCACTCTTTAGAGGAAAGCAGACCCTACTGGAATGCTGAATGTTTTAGTAATTGGAATTGTTCTTCACAGGTCATGACAACCATCAATATATAATAATTTGCTTCATTTAAGCTGTTTTACCAGTGATTTTTAGGTCCATATGGACGGCTGTTGTAACAGGATTAAGAGTTCTAATTCTTTTAAGGAGTTTGATTTGTAGAATGAAGGCTGAAATTGTTACATAATGCCACCTCTTTTTTGAAATGGGTGTTACATGGACAAAGATGTATAACGTTAAATTAAAGAACATTTGTGTGTGAAAGGTTTTTATACTGTATGCTTTTGGCTTTTCATCCAGAAATGAGTGCTGTAGCTTGGCCCAGCAAGCATTTAAACAATGCCTAATGTTAAAAAAGCATACAGCTAGTTGAGTTCGATTAGGACTACTTTGATTTGAAATGTTTTCCTGGATTTGATCCAGAGGGGCAGACTGTGGGAGGTGCTTAATTCTTGGTGTATTCCTAAGAGGTAACAATGCCTCGCTTGCCCTGATGTAATTACAGCTCCCCCTTCTCCTTCCTCAAGCCTTGCCAGCTGCAAGTGTGGGATATGGCATGGTAATGATAGAAGCATGCTCCCTGCAATTCTTTAACTCTTGGCAAAGGGAGGAGACTTTTAAAAATTGCTAAAGGGTTTTCATTGCAGATCTTCCATTGGGAGCCAGTTATTCAAAACTGCAGATACTCTTATGAAGTTGACAAAATCATTTGATCACACTGATGATTAATTTATCAAGGGCTTAAAGGCATTAAACCAGTGACCTGATAAAAATCATCGGTGTCAGATAAAGGGATGCCTGCATTAACAGAGCTGAGGCCTTTTAACAGCTTTTAGATGGAAAATATGTGTTAAAAGAATGGTAAAAATGACAGTGTTCAGAGGATGGGGTGGCCAAAGTAATTTGCAGAGAGAAGTAGTGTGGTATTTTTGCATATAAATTTTGACAGTTGCCTATACTAATCTAGGGCTGCAGCAGCAATGAGAGATAAAATCTGGAGAAAAATAATTGACAACCTCTTTTTCTTAATAAAAATGAATTTCTTTCTATATTACTAAATGATTGGGTAATAGGAAAGCCATCTCACTTTGCAGTTTTGGATCCTTGCATCCATCTACAGCTTCATTTAAGATATTCCCAGCAAATGTGTCTGCCTGAGAATTGCACACTGCGTAAAGGGGTCTTATTCTGGAATCTGTGCATATTCCTGAAGACTATTTTGTGCTCTGATATTGCTGGTTGCCTCCTGGCTCATATCTGTTCATAACATTTATGTAGAGAATTTCTGTGAATTCCTCACTACTTAGTCCAGATAGCACTGTTAATGTTTAAATCCTCCTGATTCTTGATTAAATAGAAAGTGGGTTTTTCTATATTAAATTCTGCAATTCAAAAGACATTGTAGGAAGGTAAACTTTTTAAACACATAAGTTCATTTATTTTTTTTTGCTAATCAGTCTAAGAAACTTGTAACTGTGAAACCCATCTGCATTAGTGCTTTGTAGACCTTTGTATTACAGGAAGAACTATCCCCAATTCTTTAACACTACCTATTCAGAATGATTTGGGTGGGATTTTACTCTCCTCCAATGACCATGTTTCTTTGCTGATTTTGCCTATCTCCGATGCCTGTATATTGTAAATTTAATTATATTTTAAGGTTGTGATTGTCATAACACTACTTCTTCCTTTACAATAGCCTGGAATAATATAAGTTTTAAGCAGTAATTAATACTACATTAGACATTTTATGTGCTCCAAGGTAAGTTCACAACAATTAGATTTTAATGATTATGCATAAAACTAAAGCCTCTAGTCTCTGTCTAGAAAATGCCCACTGTGATAAGTCTGTTATTGCAAGCAGATAGGAATAGCAATTCGCATTTGTGGTGGCTAAATAACATCATTTTCCTGAATCTTTGTCCAATTTCTACTGTTCAATAATCCTGTAATAGAGTATGAAGTATTGGGAAACCCATGTAATAAACAATAGAGGCAGTTATTGCAGTGCTGCAGTTAGTAAATGACGCTGCTGGCAGAAACAATCATTAAAATTAAACATACTGAGGTTGTTTTGTTTGTTTTCTAAACTTTCCCCCTCAAAAATAAAAAAAAAATGCATTGGATTTAAGGAGGGAAACAATCTTCAGATTGCAGCTGGATTGTAAATTAAATAGCACAACTCCTTTACCTTCAAACATAACTGCTGGTTAATGTTTATTACCAGACAATGTACATTTGCTGATGCCTTGTTTGCATTATTTTAAGGCTTGTTCTTAGCCAGCAAATCTAGAGTTTATTTACTAACACAGTGTTTCTTGGGGCACTGATACTGACAATACCGATCCAGGAGTTATTTCTCAGTCGTGGTAGATTGAAACACAGCATAGATTTAGCTAACTTTTATTATTCTTTCACTAATTTAAACCATCCTGTCCTCAAACACTGTAGAAGTGAGAATCAGAACTTCAAAGAAATATTAACAGTGTGGAATATAGAAAAAAAAAAAGGATTTTTTTTCAAATGCCAGTATTATTTTTTACTGAGTTCACCACGTTAATAGAAGAGTAGTGGTATTGGGAATTTTTTCATTGTGCTTGACTGAAACTGCCTCTTCTAAACTTCTCATTATATACTCTTGTATATATTGTGTGCCTTTAATGTTTCCAAATTAGTTGGTTTAGCAATTTAAACTTTTAAATTTTATAAGTTTTTAATAAGGACACTGTAGTTAACACAGATAAGAGGTTTTTTTTGAGACAGTCTGTCCACGAAACTTTGACACTGGCTTTCTATCCTCATTCAAACTGATTTTTTTTTTTGTGTAGTTCTATTTACTGGTAAAGTTATTTTTGTTGTCTAGACTGAGTAAATAAAAGCCAGTGAATCTTTTTAAGCCCAAGAGTCTTCTAAGATAAAATCACGATTTTGTAAGTTCTCTCTTGTACTATCCTGGTAAAAGATTGTTCTGCTTATTATGTGACAAGCTTCCTTACAAGTCAAAAACCTGCCATCTGTGTCTTATCTCTACGTGAGGTTTTGTGTAGTATGTTCTTTCAGAGAACACTGCAATTGGAGCTTGGTTTACAGTTTACCATGGTAATCCTTCAGAGGAACCTACTTTCAAGAGGATTGTGGTTTTGGGTGGGTATTTTAAACAATATTTTGAAGTGTTCACATTTGTCACCAAAATGCTGAACCAGCATTATTCTAGGTTTAGATTTAGAGGGAAAATTTGTCATTCCATATTCCTCCTTTAATGTTTCAATAAAAGTGAGAGTGGTGATTCATTCAGAATCTCTTCCAAATACCTGTTATGTTTAACTCTTTGCTTTCCTTTTTATTTTTCCTTTCTTTTCCTATGATTTAAGGAGAACTTTTAAAGTAGAATCTAAAGAGTAAGAGGAAAGGAGTGATTCCCACAGTGTACTAGAGCCTTTGTAGGCCCCAAAAAGTAAGCTGGAAGGGGAAACAACCACATAAGACAATCAGCTTTCTGTAAAAGTTGCTGTGTAAACATTTTTCCAAGATCCTCAATTAGCCAGGTACTGATTGTTATTTAATGTATTGTGTAAGAAAATAATTTTGTTTCTTCCCTTGAACCAGCTTTTCTGCACTGCTATAATAGTATATGTCTTTTGAGGAGAGATGCATTAGCATTTATTAATAGTAGCTGTCACAGGAAAAAGCTCACTGAGATATCACCTCTTGTTGTTGAGTCAATCTGGAGCAGAATGTTAGAGAAATGATTTTCTGTTACTTGTATCTGTATCTGCTTTTCTTTGGTTGTTCCCCTTTAACCATCTGCCACAAATGGCTTAAAGCTTAATTCAAAGAATTCCATCCCCATATTCTTAAATTAATATATTCTGCTTATATTTTAGTCTCTTATACTATTATAAATAACCCTACTTTTCATTTATTACCTTATCACTGTGATTCTGCACAATTTATTGCACAGAAGTGCACATTCACGTCAAGACTTAGAATTTGTAACTCAGGAGTTTTAGAGCTCTTAAATGAGGCAGCAGATGCACAAGTAAGATAACCCTGTTACCCAGCAAGCCCTCGGGATTTTTCCTCCACATTTTTACACACCACCTTCTCTGCATTAATGGTGCAGATTCAATTTGTTCAGATTGAAGCTGAGCACAGAGTCAATTTTTATTTGCCTTGAGGGTTTTGTTCAAAATGTGGCAGAAATTATTTAACAATTAGGGCAAACTGAATTAAGGTTGCAAAATTTATTTCATTTAAGAAAAAAAAAAGCTCCAGTGGTATTAGGCAAGGAATGCCAATAAAACATTGAATCACTTGTGCAAATAGCATAGCGGCTTTTAACCATGCAGATAAAATTCCAATATGTCATATATTAATTGTATTCAAGCATACTTGAGATAGTAGTTCAGCAGTTTCCTCTGTTATGGGCTGCTGAAAATGGAGTGGTTCTGCCAGCGTGGATCCTTTGCTTACATGACCAAGTGGGAGCTGAGCTCGTTGGGATTTGCTGCCTTCCCTGTTTTACAGATGAGCAATCCTTTCTGCATTTTATCTGAGTTCCTTCTCTATGTTGCTGGTGACTGATGTGCTCAGAATAGGGAAGTAGCTTTGATCTCAAGTTGGGCCCCTAGTCAATGTCTTGGTGCAAATAATAAATGGTAAAGCTCCCTGAGCAGAACACTGGGCTCAAAATACTTTCAGTCCAGTGTCACCAAAGTAAATTTTTAAGTTATTCCTGAATTGCATTTCTTTTGAAAGTAGAGGTTTGTTAATTCAAGAATAGGGTGGGAGAATGGACTCAAGCTGTGCCAGGGCAGGTTCACATTAGACATTAGGAAAAGATTCTTCACCAAAAGGGTTATCGGGCACTGGCACAGGCTGCCCAGGGAGGGGGTTGAGTCACTGACCCTGGGTGTATTTAAAAGATGGGTAGATGAGGTGCTCAGGGATATGGTTTAGTAGACGACAGGTATGGTTAGACTCTCTCAAAGGTCTCTTCAAAACTAGTGATTCTGTGATTCTACGTGCTTTATATAATTTTTAATACAAAAAGACGAAGTCATAGGAGGCAGCTGGATGTAGCATTTCCAGTTTCTCCTTTCACTATTCACCATTGTCTAAACTTAGCTATTATTTTAAATAGCACTTAGTGGCAATCTCTTCCTCATTTTTCTTATTATGTTTTGTTGTTGTTGTTTTAAGATGTAATAAAACATATTCAGCTACTTGGCTTCTTTGAAGAGCTGACTGATTTGTGAAAAAGTCTTGCAATTTATGACAGCCACCTGCTCTCTTGGTCATAGATTAACAACACCTGACCAAGCATGAAAACATGCTGAGGCCATCTGCCTCTCCCCATGCTGAGTGGCATTGCAGGGTTGTCTTATTAACTCCACAGCACAACATCCCATTCAGAACTGCATCAGTTCTGTGCAGCCGAGCTCATTTGAGAGAGTGTGGGGTCTGTTTGCCCAGGACTTTGGCAAATAATGTTTTTATCAGGACTTCTTTTGCCATAGTGCTGCAAAGTCCTCTGTGCTCTGCATTTTTTTTTGAGGGGTTTATTGTTATTTACTATTCCATAGAGATTCTTACTGAACCTCTTTGAACCGCTGGGATGCTGCCTGTGTCTGTCTGACCATGTCTCACAGGACTGGCTCTGGATTATATTTTCTTGCTTAATTTTGCAAAGTGCTAAAATATGTTTTCAACTTGAAGCACAAAAATGGTCTTATTAAATAAGTACCAGGATGGAACAAAGATAACTAAATGTTTTTATTTTTATTTCAAAATAATAAAAATAACATCTTTCTTGGAGCCCAAATTCTATTAAGATTCCTATAACAAGCAAACTGTATGCACAAGTGGTGGCTTATATCTACATGGAAAATGTTACTTAAAATAGCAATGAGAATTAGTACCTTCAGGAACCATCAGCTCATGCCGTGCTTATCTGATAGCCAGCTATATAATTATGTGATCTTATTTTCACTTTGCACCTTTCTTTTTTCAGAATTATTGGTTCAGATCACAGAATCACAAGGTTGGTAAAGACCTTTGAAATCATTGAGTCCAACCATTCCTGTCCTATGCTAAACTGTATCCCCAAGTACCTGATCTACCCTGTTTTTAACACATCCAGGGATGGTGACTCAACCCCCTCCCTGGGCAGCCTGTTCCAGGCCCTGACAACTCTTTCAGTACAAATTTTTTTTCTAACATCCAATCTAAACCTTCCCTGGCCCAGCTTCATGCCATTCCCCCTTGTCCTATCACCTGTCACCTGGCTGAAGAGACCATCACCTATCTTTCTATAACCTCCCTTCAGGTAGTTGTAGGTGGTGACAAGGTCTCCCCAATAGATCTTGCAATCCAGTCTATGAAGCTTCACATTTGTGTTTGCATTGTAGTCAACCACGGCTTGAGCCTTTCTCCTACAGGCAAATCACCATGTGCAGAACCACTTCTGGCATTAGTCTAAAAGCTGAAGCTCCTTGGGCCAAAAGTCCCTACCAAAGTACCTTGTTGTTTCTAGACCAGATCTTCATTGTTATCTTACGTGCTATAGCAATGTGAATGAAAGCTGGAAGCTCTGTGTTCTATAAAAGTATTCCAAATCTGTGTAGAAAACAAACAAATGCATTAGTTTGCAGGAGCTATTATAAATAAAGGTGTAAGTAAAATGTCAGTTTCTACGGACGTTAAAATTAAACTGTAATGTTGAAATAACACATCTGTTATTTTGGAATGAGGTAGATGCCTGCTATTTTCAGAAGACTGGAGCCCTGCCGTTTTTTTCCCCTCATGTCAATACTGAATTTTCTTTTTTGATGGAAAGAAATATAAAACTTTTAGATGAAAGCCCATTACAGTAGTTCAGTGGGAGCTGGGGCTTATGCCAAAGTTTCCTTATCTATCCAGTAGAGATTACAGATACTAGAAGGACTGTGAAGGGCTTTGTGAGTCTTTCCTACTGTGCTTTTCAAATTGTTGTTTGGAATTTCTTGCTCAAAGTTGTGGACAAATGAACATCTGGGCACAAGGATGTAGTTGTATCCTACATTGACTATTTCTGTCCAGAGATTTTGCTGCTGGTCTCTAGATCATAGGAAGAAAGAAAAATTTTGTGGTGAGACAAAATGAAATATTTTGCTTGATTTACAATGGTTGCTTGGCTGCTTTTTTTTTTTTTTTTACCTGCAAATAAAAAAAGCATTCACATTATTCTGCAAGAAACCTTTTGTTTTGCTTCACTTCTGACTAGAAAAGAAAAATGTTATTCATTGTACTGGTTTTGTCAGGATTAGGCTCCAAATTAGTAATAGATAGAAGCGTACTGAAGTGCCTGTATAACAGGAAAATTTGGTAAAAAAAAATCTTGGTGGCATATTCGTGTGCCTAGTCCTATTTGTTACACAGCTGCTTTTGTAGTCCATGGAGAAAAGACATGACTCACAGGGAGCTTCATTTTGCAGGGAAGAAGGTGATTGAGAGAAAAATGTACAATTAAAAATGAGTATGAGTCCATTTTTAGACATGTTATTGTTCAATTTACAATGTGATATTAAAATTATTTTCACCCCATTTTTAGCACATCCTAAGCAAATGTTTTGTACTGAGATTTGCAAAATGTAATTCTTTTGATGTGAGATTTCATTTAATTATAGCAAATTGAACTCGTTGCTTATAAGGTTTATAATATTCAGTGTAATTTTTATGCTTTGATAAATACTCTTGTGGTATTTAGTCCCATTTTTGTGATAGCTTGTCAAAACATGAGTCATTCTAAAATGTTTATGTTCTATAAAGATAGGAATTGCTTTCCCTTTCGAGAAGAAACTCAAAAAAGATCACTGAACAGTTTGTGAAGGTGAGAATTATCCAGTGTATCCCACCAAAATAGTTTTCAAATCCAGGGAATTCTTATTCTAGAATGGAAATAAAATGTGTGGAAATGGTTTTGCTGTCACCTGTTTTCTTCTGGCTCCTTCTCAAGACTGTTTCCCCCACCTCCCCAAGCTGAGATCTCATAACTAAAGAAGGGCAGAAACTTGGTTTAGCTTGATCCCAGTTCTGTTAGTCTCTTGTATAGTGATTGATTATGTCTTAACTGTCATAACAAAAAGCAATCATGGGTCAAAGAAAATATGCTAAACATGCAGCAGAACTAGGTAACAGTTTCTCTGTTGAAATAATACTCTGCTTGGAATAGGACACAAATTTGAGTCTCTTACAAGTGGTATCTAAATAGTAAGTTTAACTTTACTTTTACACTCCAAGTGAAATATAAATATTTTCCTCAAAAGAGAACATTGAAATTACACTGGAAATATTACCTAATTAAAAAATGACTTGTTTTAAAAAACAATTATGAATCACAGTCTTGTGTAATTTGGGATTAAAACTGTATTTCAAATTCTCAAACTTAGACTGGAAGAAAATGATTGTTGTTTCTTTCTTTTATGAACACAGCTAATGCTGACAAATGGCTAGGTAGCAAGACAAATCTTGGTTGTAGTATGCTCACTGTTCATACATTAAGCTACATTTCTCCCTTCTTTCCTACTCTCTAAGTTAAAAAGTTAAAAGGATATATAATTCTCAATCTTAATAAAACAATTTTGCAGAGTACAGAGAACACAGGACTGAGTTTTGCTAACTGAGTTCAGAGTTGGCCCTGCCACTGACCAAGAATTACAGAGGTATAGTTCTGCTGCCTCCAACACACACAGCTGTTCCTTTTCTCTCCAAACTAACTTCTGCTTTGTTTTTGCTTTTGCTTTCTGGACTACTCCATCTTAAACAGGTAGCACCTGTATCTCACAACAAAATGTAGATTTTGGAATTGCTTTCAAGCTTCTTGCATTTATTCTCTGGGGCTAACAAAACTGTATGTAGAAAACAGATTTAGCTTTTAGTAACTTTTTTGCTGCCTTGCAACACTTAAAATATTATCTTATCCTCTACACAGGCTAAAGTATTCTCATTTGAAATAATTTTCACTACATGGCAGATAAAAGGTGAAGATGTTTGTTTGGTTTCAAACTGCTGTCATCCTCTGGCTGAGAGAAGCTATTTACCTACTATTTATAGCCTCAGTCTTCCTAGGCTCTCTATGAACATGCAGTGAATGGCCAGCTTTTGTTGTTGTGATCAAACATCACAACTATTTCTCTTTATAGTGTCACAGGATGCAGATAGCATTGTTAACAATTTCAGACAGTCTTTGAATTTGGCCTTTACTTGGAGAACATACTATAACTTTGACTTGCTAACTATATGGATTTTATGTTATGCCTGGTTTTAAGTTGTTATGATTTACTGAAATTAAGGTGTGTTTTAAATTAGGAAACCATACCTGATGAAAGCAGTTATGTAAAGAAACCTGTGAAAATGTCAAGTCTCCTCTGCTTAGAGGTTTCTGTTTCACAAATGGGCTCTAGTGCATTGACATTTCAGTCTAGGAGCTCACTGGCAACCCTTGGGTGAGGCTGCAGACATCTGCCAGCTTCCTGCATATCCCCCAAACACACGGTCTGTCAGATCCATCAGACTTCAGTTCTTGCTCTATGTTCTTAACCCACACAATTTGTATCAGTGTAAACTCACTATGAATCCTAGCCTATTTACTAGTCTGTTTACTTTTGAACCAACGCTGCTTTGCAGTGCTTTCTCTGTGTATAAGGAGCAACTAGGGGAAGACCTTGTATTCATTTACTTTTTAAAGTACCCTTCTTGCAGTCTAATTTCATCTGCTTTGTTGTTGCTGAAGTGCAGTCAGTTGCCAATTCCCCATAGTTTCCCATTGCAAGATTTTCCTACATAAAGCAGATCCTTGCTTTGTTTTGCAGCAGTGTTTTCCACAGGGTTCTGTCATCCCCTAAAACTTAGTGTTATGAATGTTACAATACGTATCTTGTGAGTTGGTTTTGCTCTGGCTACCCATGGTCTCTTCTCTTGTTTGTATAACCAGTACTTGATGTTTACCATCAATTTTGGACTGTTTACCTATTGTGCTCCTACACATGATGTGTTAAAGTGAAACAAGAATAGATGTGCATAATCACAAAGGGGTAGCTCACCTAGAGTTCACTGTAAAGAATGCTTTAATTACTGTCACTGGTGTAGAACTACATTACATGTTTTAAAGAATGATAGATGCATGTTTACTCTAGCATGTATATGGTGTTGCCTTAATACTTGAATCAATTAACAAGTATTATATAACTTCAGCCTTGGGGTCATAATAACACTGATTATGAGCTGCCTTTAGGGAAACTGTAGAACAAAGTACTGTTTTCTGTAAGGAAGAATTGCAGAACACTTCCCCAAGATAGTAAATATAAGCTAGAATTGCACATGTATTAATCTGACATACAGTTATATTGTTTTAGGGAAATCTGTCTATCTTGCAGTTTGTAGATGGATGAGAAGGCCAGCAAAGCACTCAGGCTATCTGCCAATTTCTGAATGGTTGCCAATAATTATGTCTCTCTTTTCAAAAGATCTACAAGTAATTCAAATTGATGAGAATGTGAGATGTGCCAAATGATTTGGCAAAATATCAGGTATCTCTGAACATGGCAGTTCCTGCTGACCTGCTGTATAAAATAACATAATGTGGTGTGACTGACACTGCATAACATTAAGCAGCATGTAGGAAATTGGAAAAAAGCAGTGTTTTCAAGGCCAAGGTAGTGAGAAAAATAAGTTTTTGATGGATGTCTGCTTAAAAAGAAATCTTCTGTTTGTGAAATGTCTTTTTGGTCTAGTATTGGAAGTCAGAAAATGGATTTTATGTCTGGGTATTAGACTTGGCTCTGATCAGCTAAAAGATCCCGTGGAAGATACTGGGAAATGTGGTAAATTACAGGGTAAACAGTTGGATTTACTTACAGTCTGTTTTCTTCTGAACAGACAGGGAGAAGGAAGTGAAATTTCCTTTAATAGACTGAGTCAAAAGCTTAAGGAAAAACTCTAGTTCTTGTCAGAGGCTGGGATTCTCTTCTGGACTCAGTTTCATGCTTTTTAACTTGAAAGTTCCAAGCAGTGAGATTTAAATATCTTTTCTCTCACCTGTTAGTGCCTTGCTCCATGCACTGATCTGGCTGCCATGAACCAAGCTGCTTTCAGAGCAAGGGTGACACTCTGGTCTATAGAGATGCATGTGCTGGCTCTAAACTGCAGAGGATTTACCAGTTATGAATAGATAAAGGTTTATGTGTGAAAATAGGCTGTTGGAGATGCATTGCCAGCTTGCCAAAATGCCCTAAGAAATGGTTAATTGTCTCTAAAAAAAATAGTGCATCTTCATGTTTTTGGTTTTATTGTGCTTAAAGAGAAATGATGAAGTTGCAACTATAATAGGATCTTACAGATTTAAGTTCAGAGTAAGAGCCTATGGAAATGCATGAAAGTCTTTGACCTAAAGCTTACGAAGTCAACTTAAAATTTTAAGCCTTCTTGAGGAACTGAAATGGTGGAGTGCAATGTTCACAGACTCCTGCTAATGTAACTTGTGTTTCTAATGATGTTGACTTTTTTCAGTGGTGCAAAGAAACACCTTTTTTGGTGTGGTGGTTTTTTTGTGTCTTTTGGGTTTGTTGTAACAAACCCCTGAGCAAGTTGTAAGTACTACAGGAGGAATTCAGGCAGCATTAGTTCAGAAACACCCATGATTGTTGTCTTTTCTACACTTCCTTAAGGGCTACAGTAATTTACAAGTCAGTGGTATTTCACTTTGACTTCAGTGCTGATTCAGCTGCCCTTCTTGAGAAGCCTCTCCCCAGCACTTACCTGGCTCTTTCAGTAGTTCCAGAGGTACCCTGCTGAATTTTGTGTGTTACAACTTGAGGTCTGAGTAGAGCACAAAATGAAAGGGACATCATACCTTGTTCTTATTCTCTAGGAAGTGTGTCTAGTCAGTTCAGCTCAGCGAGATTAGACTGTTGCACAAGAGATTCCTGAGGGGAATGGGAGCAGTTGAAAGGAGTATAAATGAGGTGGGAAGGGATACTGTAATATCTATCAAAAAGCTGCCCTACACTGACAGAACAGAGTTGAACTATGTCATACCAGTTCCCTGGTATTATTCACCTCTCATTTCTCTTACTTGATACAATGGAATAACTAGAAACAATGGAATAACTGTAACACCATCTGAACAGTGTGGTAACAGCTACTTTGACTAACACAGGCCTACACATGAGTATAGCCTTTCTCATCACTCACCCTTCTGTAGCATAAATTTTTCCATTCTTGTTTGCTAATAGTTGCAGCTCAGGGAATCTTTTTGCTGATGTAAGGATGTATAGGTTGCTATTATTAGCTCAGTAAGATGAAGCTGTTATGGATATGAGAGCTTTGATATAAAAACATGATGAGGTGGCAGGAAGCTAGGATTACTGTTACCAGAAATATATATTCTGATAGGGTGTCGTGTGCATGTACAGGCACAGGCTGATGAGGATTGGAGTATGGGTAGCATATATTCATGCAATAGGAAAATATATCTCCCCTCTTTAAGAGGAGAGACAGATCAGTCAAGATCTCTGCTGCACTGAAAAGGACAACAGTGACCAGTTATTTTGGGGTAACCCCAGTAGGCAGCAAAGCCTCATGTAGCCACTCATTAACCCCACAGTGAGGATAGGGAGAGAAACAGAAGTGAGGGTTTGAGGGTTGAAATTGCTTTGCACGCATGAAGCTTTTGCTTTACATATTAAGCTAATTTAGGATTTCATTTACTACTTCCTGTTGGAAGGCAGATGTTTAGCTATTTCCAGTAAAGCAGGGTTTCATCATGGGTAGTGGCTACTTCTGTGAATGTCCTGCCTTTCCTCCTCCTATCCACTGCCTTTACTCGCAGAGTATGATGTCACAGGGTATGGGATATCCCTTTGGTCAAGCATACCAGCTGTCCTACTATGCCCCCCATGGATTCTTGGGCATTCCCAGCCTGCTATTTGCTTGCAAGGCCATGTGAGAAGCAGAAAAGGCCTTGATGTGGTCTAAGTAGTGACCAGCAACAGATAAACATCCTTGTGTTACCAGCACTGTTTTGGCCACAAATCCAAACCATAGCACCATGCTTCCTATTGTGAAGAAAACTAACTCTATCCCAGCCAAACTAACTTACCAGTCATTTGTCACACCTGTGTCACTCAGCAAGTGACTGATGACTCGCTTGTGCAATTGAAGTTTACTATGACTTGAGATACTTTGTATGTAATAGCAAAGATTTCTACTGCCCTTGCCACTGTCTTCAGTGACTGCCTTGATCCCATAGAACAAGCTCTTGCAGTAACACCTTAGTTTCTATAAATTAAAATTTCTAAACCACTTCACAAAAATCTGGTCCTGTCAAAGACGATAAGATCAAAGTCCCACCAAATCTTCCTTTTGCATATATTCTGCATTGTTTTGATGCACAGAAGCCTGTGTCTAATGGAGAATATGGAGCCAAATAAATAGGGAAAAGGAATCATTAGGAGTAGTCTTCTGAAATAGAATACTAATATTTGATTAAAGTTAGTATTAATGTGATTTGCATGTTTTTGTACTCTCCAACATAACTTCCTTTTTTCCAACACTGTTTTCCTCTACAATTTAGTTTTACACTTGCAAATTTCCATAACCATTAGCATCTTTCATCACTGGCCCAAATTTAGCCAAGAAGTTTCTTGTAATTCTGCTCTTTAACTAGCATGTCACTCTTTCATGAATTGTGATTCCTCATTTTCTGACCCTACTTTCTTCTTACTGTTTCCTGGACCATAGAATCATAGAATGGTATGAGTTGGAAGGGACCCCAAGGATCACAGAGCTCCAACCCCCCTGCCACAGGCAGGGCCACCAACCTCAGGCCTGGATCTACATTAGGTTGCCCAGAGCCCCATCCAACCTGGCCTTGAACACTTCCAGGGACGGGGCACCCACCACCTCTCTGGGCAGCCTGTTCCAGCCCCTCACCACTCTTTCTGTAAAAAACTTCCCCCTAATATCCAATCTAAACCTTCCTTCCTTTAGTTTTAATCCGTTCCCCCTTGTCCTGTCATTGTCTATCCTTTTAAAACGTTGAATCCCCTCCTGCTTATAAGCTCCCTTCAGGGACTGGAAGGCTGCAATGAGGTCCCCCCGCAGCCTTCTCTGCTCCAAACCGAACAAGCCCAGCTCCCTCAGCCTCTCTTCATAGGGCAGGTGCTCCAGCCCTCTAATGTTTCTGTATAGATGTAATAACTTTTAGAACAACAACTATAGATTTATTTTCCTGTCACTTTTTTTTTTTGCACAATTTGTATGTCTCTAAGCCAATGCTAGTTAATGTGTATTTGTAGAATATCCTCAGGTGAATGTAAGGTGTGTGTATATATATGTGAGAAATTATGGGTTAAATTGTTAACATGATGGTGTTTAATTGTTAGCTTATACTGAAGTCAACAGGGATAACTCTATGATGCAGAATTATTCATTCACTTAAGTTTTTCCAAGATTGAAACCTTAGAGTGCAGCAATTATTTTTAGCTTTTCATTTCATGTATGTTAATGTTGAGTGGGCTGAAGTTTGTTTATTTTTTTAGGATGAATAAGCAGTTAGCTTCTAATGGGTGGAACAGGGATAGGAAGGGGATAATTTTGTAACCCAGATAATATAAATGGCTTCACATTTTTAGAGGCATTTGGAACCTTATTCGATAAATTTTTATTTTATTATTAAGAGGATGAAGTATGAAGTGAACAGAGTATGGTAATGTTAGCTTACAAAAGCTAAGGCATAATCCATGGTATACATAAGTATAAAAATAACTCATTTATTTTTCAATTTGGGCAACACAGAATTTACTGCTTTTTATTGTCCAGGCTGGTACAATGCTGGTTAATTTTTTTCTTTTCTGTTTTTATTAGCCCATCGTAATGATGGATCCTAGCCAAACAATAAACAATGCCATTCCTGGTTACTTTGGGGGCTTTTACACAAATGCAAACCGCGATGATTATTTTTAATTTTTGTTCATACTTAATGATTTTGGCCAACTAAAGCCTTGTGTCCCACTTAATTTTGAGTCAAGGACTGGGCTTAGTCATGCCTGTGAAAAGTTGTCAGCTTTCCAACCATTCATCTTCACAGTCAAGGAGTAGGAAAAATGTCTGCAGCTGAATGCTGCTCTTCCCCCAGACTGCTTTTGTCTCTTGCTTTACACAACTATCCTTATGCAATTCACTTAGGCTGTGACGTAGTGATAACTCCAGTGAGGCTTTCTCAGTTCAAAGTCATTCTTGACTATTATATTCTTCCTGCCTCAAGACCTGTTCTAATTATATAAAGGAAACTGGCTTTTCATAAAAATAGACATACAAATCACAGCATGTACAAATTTTCAGAAGGAAAAAACAAGCTTTTGTCACTTGCTATTAATTTCTACTGTATGTTTTCTGTATAAAGGGATTCATGGGTTTGATTCATACAGTTAGATTCTTTTAATAGTAGTTATGTTTTTCCTATTCATAGCAATGGATATGAAATAGTCATACTTGAATGCCAAAATAGTCATTGATGGTTTATAGTTGTTGCAGGTTTTGCCTTTTGAATGGCGTTTTAGTTTCTTTAGGAGTTTAAAGAGTGCTTTAAGTAGTAGTCTTTATTAAAGAAAAGGAATAAATAGGAAGTTTATATTGCCATTGGATGCCTGTGGAAGAATAGGCGTCTCTGAACAACTTATTTTAGCTACAATGTAGAAGTGCATTCTTTCCAGCTGGGAAGAATGTTAATGATGCCAATTACCCACTTTATGATAACGAATGGGGAAGGCTGGAACACAGGAGTCTTTTTCTGATGATGAGATGACTGCATGCAGGATGTTGAATAACTTTCAGTAAGATACATATTACAGGGTGGATTTTTAAACAATGCTATTAATTTCCTTTCATTCTGTCTTTCAAATGAAAGTGTTGGAAGGTCAGATAGTGTATTCATTGTTGAGGAGGGGGGAAATCCATAAATTATGAACATTCACTTAAGTGATATGGCAAGTGGTACAAGGAAATACTGGCAGTAAGGATTCTCTGTGGAAGAAGCATTGGTTTGTGGTACTGGCAGTGAGGTCTGCTGTTTGTAGGGCTGTGCCACAGGTTCTCAGTGGCGGAGGGGTTGCAAACGTCTCTCTCAGGTGACCAGAAGGCTTTAGGCTGGATGAATAGTTGTGGCAGTTTGTGACCTCTTCAAAGGTATTGCTGATGTAGCCTCTCAAGTGCATATCTTATCTTCCTGCAGCCTAGCCTTTGGTAAGGCACATAAATCAAACACTCAGTAGTTAGGAGACTGCAAAGCTTAATGTCCTCCCAAAAATAAGCTAACTGACCTTGAGACTTCTCACATGTAGAGAAGTTCTGCTTGAATAGCATGAAAGTGTTGCTTATGGAAACTTGTGAAGTTCCACTGCACTAAAATATGCTGACTTTAACCTTAAAAATATATTCATGTTCCACATGAGGTTGTGGATTATTTTGTAGACTTCTGCCTACTGACAGGGAAGTACAAACCCTCTGACTGCAGAAAGTGTCAAGGGGTTGGGGAAAGACATGAAAAATAGAAATTGGTTAGGTACGTGGGATGAACAGTTTAAGAGAAGCTCAAACATGAGAAGTAGAGGAAGGAAGCAGAGTATGTCTCACTGCTACCACAGTGGTTATGCACACAACACTGCCTTCCAAATTTAGGAAGAGTGTGTTAGCGTGGGCTGCACTGAACAGATTAAATCCAGAAACCATGGAAATGTACTTTAGAATTCGTGCTTGATTAAGCATTGTCTCTTATTCCCCAGCCTGCTTACTTGCCAGGACAATGTGTAATAAGCTGAGAGGTTAAAAACTCCCATGCATTGTTCTTCTGCTGAAAATATCCCTTACAAATTCTTTCTCTGAGTGAGAATTCACTAGCAAATTCCACTAATGTGCTGGGTAGTTGTGTGAAGTTGTCTCTTGATCCCTGAACTCTGCTGTTTCCAGTTCCAGCTGAACATGTTTGACAGGCCAGGGCTGTGCCTTCTGGAGCCAGCTGTTGTGTGCTAACAGTGCAGCTGTGCTAGGCCACCAGGCCCTGTCTCTCATTCCTTTGATAAAGACAATGTATATTCATGTACTCCAGTCTTGAAGTGGCAGTGTTCATGATGGAGACATGGTACAACTTGTGTGCACTTTCCTTTCTTCTGTTGCGTTACTAGCCATGTGTGGCACCATTCAGGCAAACACTTCAATAGTAACGTTGTTTGCTTTATAGCCAAACTGCTGGCTATTGTTCATGCTTAGCTGCAGCTGAAACTTATTTCTTAAAATGAGGGGGGGAAAAACGGGGTGGTAGCATTGCTTTTCTGTTTGGAGCTGGTCAAATTATTCCTACTTGACATTTTTCACAAATAGGAAGTTTCTATTATTGGCACAGCTTTGCTGACAGAGACACTTGTCTAGGGTAGGAAATGACTTAAAATAAGGTCTGACCTTTCTGTTTAAAATCCAGCAGAATCCCATGCTTTTAATTTAGATTTAATAACCAGAGGCATTAAGTTGTATTTGTGTATCATAACCCAATTAAGTTCTACAATTATTTAGATTTCCTTATATTCTTGGGAAGTCATTTGTAGTTTTGCTGCGTTCTGTGCGAGGAAAAGATAGGAGAATTGAAATTTCTTTTTCTGCATTGTTTTCTTTATTTCTCTTGGCATGTGGTGAATTGAGTTTAATAAGTAGCTGTATTCTTCTGCAGATCAACATCTTTCTTATTCTAGCTCATGACTCAGCTGTATTTCCAAAGACTGCATCTGGTGTGCATACTCCCCCGACCTCCCGGAGTGAAGAATATTTATAAAGAGAGATCACTTTTCAAAATACATTTTTAGTCCAGTTGCTTCGAATCCTGAGTTTTAATTGGCATGGCCAAATACAAGTTCAGAGCAGTCAAGCATGAAGCAGTGACTCATTTTTAGTTAAAATTGCACATACCAAATCTGGCATGTCTAGCTGCTATTTAACATGCCGATTATCAAACTACTGTATGCTGTCTGTCTAACAGCCATACTGCCCTCCCTGTTTCATTACACTGCTGCTTATTTATTCTTATTGGAGAGAGATGTCCACCTTGCCCTCTGCAAAAGCACATTCTTATTTCACATGGAGGCAGGGGGTAAGGCAGGACCCTCAGTGAGAGTCTAGAAAGACTTGCACACACTTTTACTTCTGTACAAAGTCAGGGGGTTTTGTTTTTTTTGGTGGGAAGTCTTGGGCATGAGAACTGCTATAGGCTTTGGAAGAAGATTGTCATTTTGGTTTCTAACTACTTTCAGGTCTTCATTTTACAGCACACAATATCTGTGGAAGAAAAAACAACCCAACCTTGCAGAGGTCAAGCACTTTTTGATGCAGATGCTGTTGGTAGTCGCTTTGTGTGCTATGTGCTTTTCTAGGTCTTTGCCTGTTAAGGTCATATGAAGTAGGGACAGAGAGAAAGGAAAAGGCTTTACTGAAGCTGTTTCAGCTTTTCTTCATGTAGATGAATGAGGAATAGAAATGGGACAGCAGGGCACAGTGTGGTGGAAGTAGAAAATAATGCTAACAGGATTTCAGTACTGATATAAAATTGAAACAAATCTTAATGAAGCTGTTGTGCCACTGTATAACAGTAGTTAATATTGACCTGCAAGAAAAGTGTGAGGATCTAATGACCTCAGAATCTTGACTTGCATTTGGAGTACAGAATAGAGTTAAGCCATACTGTGATTTTATGTTGTTTCCCACTGCTTGCAAATCAGTTTCTTTCCACTTATTCTTATACATTCACTTTCGTTTCTGCAAGCAACTTTTATCTTCTGCTTTCCTTGCATTTAGTGGTGGTGGTTTTCTATAGAAACTGCCTTGGTGGCTGGTGATTTTCTATAGAAATGCTTAAAGCCACTGTGGTGGGTTTACCCTGAGTGGAGGCCAGATGCCTACCAAAACTGCTCTATCACTCCCCCTCCTCAGCTGGACAGGGAAGAGACCATCTAGTGAAAGTCTTGAGGGTCAAGATAAGGACAGGGAGGGATCATCAACCAATTACTATCACAGGGAAAACAGATTCAACTAGGAATAAAATTAATTTAATTTATTACCCAGTCAAAACTGAGTTGGGTAATGAGAAATAAGATCAAATCTTAAAATACCTTGTCCCACCCCTCCCTTCTTCCCAGGTTCAACTTCATTCCAGAATTATTTTATTTATTTTTTTAATTATTTAATTTTTGCAAGTGTTTAGTATGAATCTGAAGTTTTCTGTTCTAAAATATTGGGGGTTTGGCTCAATGATCTCTTGAAGTCCCTTCCAACCCCTGTGATTCTGCGATAAGAGTCTCCCTTGAAAGTTTTTTGTGAGGGTAGATAAAGTACATTTGAAACCTTGTACCAGATCAATTACCTCTTTCTTTGTCTGTTTAATGGCAACTTTTTAAAAATAATTTGCTGTGACATCTTTATTATCCTTTAGTGATGAGGACAGTGAGCACAATAATAATTTTAAGCCTCAGTTGGTTAATGAAGTTAGGCATGTCACCATGCATTATAAAAGCAATTGAAAGTCTTTTTAATGAGCTTCAGTTGGGTGTGAATCCCAGCTTTATACAGCTCAAACTAGAGAGCACCTTATAACTGAGTGTGTCTTACTGCTTTGGGAATCCATGAGAGGAGGAAATGTCATCTTCTGTCACCAAACGCAGGCAGCTTGACTGTACCAGAGAATCTAGTGCTTGGACCTGTTTATGATCAAAGCAAGGCTCATGCCCTAACACACTAGACCCTTCTTCCTAGTTCAGGATGAGGCATCTCTGTTTCCCTAAATCTCATCACTGGACTTGGTAATGTCTATATCTTGCCAATTTGGCAACCAATAAGGTTTTATGATGATATAGAATCACAGGGGTTGGAAGGGACCTCGAGAGATCATCAGGTCCAACCCCCCTGCCAAAGCAGCTCCCCAGCTCATATTGCTCAGATAGGCGTCCAGACGAGTCTTGAATATCTCCAGAGAAGGAGACTCCACCACCTCCCTGGGCAGCCTGTCCCAGGGCTCTGTCACCCTCACTGGGTAAAAGTTCTTCACCATGTTGGTGCGGAACTTCCTGTGCTCCAGTTTACAGCCATTGCCCCTTGTCCTATCCCCACAGATGACTGAAAAGGGGTTGGCCAATTCCCCCTGCATCCCATACTTAAGATATTTATAAACATTAATTAGGTCCCCCCTCAGTCTTCTTTTCTCCAGGCTGAACAGTCCCAGCTCACTCAGCCTTTCCTCACAGGGGAGATGCTCCAGGCCCTTAATCAATATAGCTTCTTTTTTATTTATAGTCCTTCTAACATAAAATATAAAGCTACTCTGTCTGTGGAGAGGGAGAGCTCACTGCTTATTGAAACAATATGCTTTATCTAGTGGCAAGAATTGGAACCTCTAGGAGAATGTGTCGTCACTGAGTAGATAGTCTTCGAGGCTGTTTGCCTCTTAAGGCAGTATTCCTGCCTGTTTGTGCTGTGTATGTTACCTCTGAATAGTTTTCTGAGTAATTTCACATGCTCTGATTCTAGCTGTATAATTATAGCATTGCAACTGCATACAGATGTGGTGATGGTTGAATTGTTATTCTGCTGTAATTGGGGTGATAAAGTCACTTTCTTTCAAAGCCATTTTCTGAGATGATTATAACTTTCTGAGTAACTTATGTGTCCTGAAACCTTGTATTACTTGCATTCTACAAAATGAAATTTTAAAATTAAATTCTATCAATGTCTCTATGCTATTTAGGCCTTCCTGTCTGAAAATTTTGTGCATTGAGAGAATTATTCTGAAACTCTCTTTACTGAGTTCATCACCTATCTAACAGTTTAAACCTTGCTTGTGTATAGGAGACTTATTCTGGTGCTCAAATTTCATGTGGCTGGTAGAGGAGGATATATGAGTTTAGAGTTCAGGTTTGGACGTTGAGGTCTGGAGCCCATCAGATTTGCAATGACTTCAAGGGAGAATCTTTTGTAAAAGAAACGAGGTCTGTGATAGTCCTGGGCAATAGCATCCTCTTTGCTTAAACATGAAGTCCAGTAGAGTTCACTATAAACTCATTCTGTACATAATCACAGACTTCATTTCCTGTGGTGACTACATGATGGAAGATATGCTTTTCTGCATATCTAATTTCTAATTTAGTTTGGGTGAACACATTTGCCTGTCAGTCAGGTCCCTGAGAAAATTTCAGATTTTACTGTTTACAATGTTCTCTGTCCTGCAGATGCTGATGCTCTGCTATCCACACTCCTGCTAGCAGTCCTCTCTGCTCCACTTTTTTTTCCTCTCTCAAATGACAGCTACACTTACTCTCAAACTTTCCAGTTAATTAATTTAATTAGGTTAAATCTTGGTCTTGAAGGCTGTGATACTGAGAAGCCTTTTCTTGGCAGTTCTTTTTCTTGAGCAGTTCCCATGCTACGTCTTCCTGCTTCCCACCACTTGATTTCACTGCTGCAGCACATTGTAACCAGATTCATGTAAGTCAGAGAATCTCTCCCACCATTTTTAAAACCCTGGGCAATTCACTCTTCAGGTTCAAAGAGCTGCCCCACAAATGGTTGCTTTGGCACAGCCAGAAGGTGACAGCAAAGGTATGCATGGACAGGAAATCAAGGCTACCAGTAGTGAGAGGGAGGAGGAGGGCCTAGGCTACCCCTGCTGCTAAAAAATAGAGGTCCTTGTTTGAGATGTGCTGCTAGCTTGTCAGAACTTGTGAAGGGAAGCATCACAAAGCTTAGTGCTTTTTCACAAGGTTTCAGTGGATTTCATGCTAAAAAACCCCACAACCCCCCCACCCCCCAAACCAAAATCAAGCAGACCTGGCTTGACGAACCTTGCAGCACCTGATTCCACCTTCCTCAGCACCATGTTCTGGTCTGACTGGAAATTGCCTTAAATATTACCATGGAATTGTACCTTGACTTCATGGCTGTTCTGTGCTGAGTGTTCCCATCAGTGCTGCTGTTGATTTAGGTATCCCCTTCCATATGCTGGTGGCACCAGGGGTTTGTCATGGCCTGTAATGGAACTACACCTGTAGTTGTTTCTTGCTGGGGGTACTTGGTAATTCTATTTTTCAGTTCTTTCAAATTAATAGCTGCATTTAATGTTTAATTTAAAATAACAAAATTGACTACTTTTGACTAGTGAAGTTCAGAAGCTTGACTTCATCTTAGAGCTGATCTGCCTTTGAGTTTTGCTAGTGTAATCTATTTGCAAGTATGGGAACGTGTTATGAGGAAGGGTCTCTCTTCCTCACTTGAGTCACAGTCCTAGCATATATAGCTGCTCCAGTCAGTGCTCTAGTGTATGCTTAAGTAGACCAACAGCGTTTTGAGACTTACGTGTTTTGTTTAGGGGCTGGAATAAGCTATTCTATTGGGGGTTGATTAAAAAACTTTTCCTTGAGAATAGCTATGGGAGCCTTTAAGGAAACCAAAGGGAACGATCACCCACAGGAAAGGCACGTGTAACATAGGTAGCAAGTTTTCTTCAGGGTTTGTTTTGTGGTGATACATCTTTCTGTCATGCACAGAAGCATGTAAAGCACACACCACCAACTGATATGGAAGATGTGAACAGAAGCTTATGCCTATGTTTCTTCTCCCAGAACTGGCTTCAGCAAGTTAATTCCAGTCTCTATAAATCCCTATGATATAGGAGGAATTGAAGTTAAAAACCATATTGCTTTACAACAAGCTTACAATAGTATTTACCCTCATTACCTGGGCCCTGTCAGTGTTGCTGGGTTGCCAAGTCATCAGTGTATTTGATTATACTGCACTGAGACTAATTACACCGTTGTACAGGGTGATTGGAGGCTATAAAAGGGAGCGTTTCTTAGAGCTACTCTGTTTGTATGTACACACACCGCAAGGCAGAAAAGCTTTTGGTGTTAGCTGTGCTTTGTGGCTTGCTGGTTGAGCACCACTGGGTGGTCTCTAAAAGGCAGACCTGACTGAGTAGAATACATGCTTGTCTGCAGATGCAAAGCCACTAATCTTTGCTCATATTGTGAGTTTCATGATGGGTTGGTGGGGCAGTATATATGTTTATTTTTTCCCCCCTTTCAATTCTCTGATGCTAATTCAGAAATCCCTCTAGCCTTGCAAAAATTAAGCATCCAGTTCTGGAGGACAATTTAGAAGCATATAAATGTTTCTTCTGCTGGATTTCAAGTTCTTAAGCCTTCATAAATATAAGTTTGTCTGAAATAATGCCTTTGTCACATAGTTATACTTAATTCAAAAAAGGCTAAATATGGAAGTTATTGAGGAATTTTCTTTGTAATCCCTTTCTTCCTTTGCCATGTGATTAATACATTTTCAGGCATAAGCGAGGCCTTGGCATAACTGAAAGATTCTTCTGTTCTTGCACCTGTTTTTGCCGAGGCTGAATTCAACCTTGTGTTTTGTGATTTGAGTTGTTCTTTGGGAGAAAAAAATGGAAGGTCTTGGACCAATAAAGTACAGCAGATTTAGCAGTGACAGGTTAAGACATTCTCTCCAGCTGCCTGCCCATCCCGTCTGAGGCTACAGCCAGGAGAACAAAGCTGGCAGCATAAAACTTGTCTTCAGGCAAAGCACCCGCTACCTCTGGCATCCTTTACTGACAGTTTGTGTGAATGTGCCAGGCTCTGGCAGGGGCCAAGACACACATGTATGTGATGCAATGGAGACAGTAACTTCTGGCTGAAGACAGTATCTGCAACTACCTCAGTACCACCTGGCTTTATCTTTAGAAACTCTGACCCTACTTTAACATCATTTCTTTCATCCTGCCCTTCAAAATAGGACGTCCCTGACAGAGAAAACAATCTTCTGTCATCATATTTTTACAGGAAAAAATAATATCCAGTATTTTTAATTCTTTTTATACTAATTCTAATACCTCGGAATAGCTCTTTCTTAAATGAAGAATTACGTATAATCTTATCCCGTGTAAAGATTTTTCAGTAACAGTGATGAACAAAGATTGTTTTCTCTATTAAAAAAAAAAAATCCTGTTTATATAAAGCTTTATTTAAAATAATTTTTATTCACATCTTACTGTGAACGTCACTTTATTTTCACTGGATGTGCTTTGAAACAGGTTTTTCAGTCTTCCCAATGATCTCCTAGGTCTCCTATTCTTGATGCCTTTTTCCTTTCCTATGTGTATCTTTGCTTTATGTGCATTAGCATCCTAATCCTGCCATATCAGAGTTTTGTAATTTTGCTCTTGCAGATCATTTAAGAACTAATGGCTTCTTAGTAGTGGAACTAACGAGTTGGCACCTAGCAGTAGAGACCTGCAGAATAAGGACTTTTTTTGCTGATGAGTAAAGAGCTGAGCGAATTGCTCTGGTCAAGGGATGTGTAGTAGTGCTGGTTTATAACAATGGCAATTAATAATGTATTGGTCCTTTGAAGTCTAATGGAATCATAGAATGGTCTGGGTTGGAAAGGACCTCAAGGATCATAGAGTTCCAGCCCCCCTATAGAATGGTTCGGATCCCTCTCACTAGACCAGGCTGCTCAGTAGTTTGCCCTGTTATATAATGTTATGCTTAAACTGGCAAATCTTCTTGCAGTAAGCCTCAAAACTGCTCACCCCAATTGGACTTTGGTTTCTGTCCTCCTTTCCCACTTCTCTTGTCTTGCCGCAGACAGAGCTACAGGTTGGAGGCTGCATGCACGTTCTCTGGGGAAAAAGTGATGGGTTGTTTTTTAAATACATTAATTCTGAAACTTGTGCAGATTTTGTCACTCTTAGATTACTCCAGACATATCTGTAGTCAATGAATTTTGACATTTCTTTCTAATCTTGATCATAACAATGTATCCCCACCTTGTATTATACTGTTCCTCAAGGGAGTTCTAGAAACCATAAACCATCTCAAAATTACGGTATGTACTTTTTTTGCTGTTTTTTTTTTCTCTTTATATGTATGCTGTGTGCCTGCTTGTGCATGCAGGGAATGACATCAGAAACTGGTATGTCAGGTGGTGGTATATCTTCACTAGATCAGCACATTTTCACTAGATGTTTTAAAATTTCATTGAATTTATTTGAAAAGGCAATGACTTCTAAGTACAATAGAGTACAGTCTTCACAGATACTTTTGTTGCAAATTTTCACATCCTGTATAATAGAAATGAGATATTACACTAAACATGAGTACTTCATTCCAAATAATTTATGACGTATTCAAATTTTTGCAGCCGTGGACAAACAGGTATGTGGATATTATTTAATATATCATAGTTTTCTTTTGTTCATATGGTTAACCATGTAAATCCACAATGTCTAATTTATCTGGCTAACTATGAACTCAGCAGTCTAGTATCAAGGATGTACTTCTGGCCTTACTAATCTTTACCTTTTTTCTTTCTTTAATGCAGAATTTAACCTTTTAGTTGCCATTACTTTTCAGTCTGGCTTATTTCAAAAAAGAATGGTTGCACACTGGTTTGTGTTAAGAATTTTTTTCCTTGTATCCCCACTGAGACCAAAATAAGTCATGTGAACCCCAGCACCAGGCAGACAGTGGTCAAAATCTATGCTAATATAATTTTGTTCAGCTTTAAGCATTTTTCCTCTCTCCTTTGTGCTCAGCAGAATAAACCAGCCCCATCTGACACAGAGCCAAGAACAACAGCAATGCCTTTTCTTCTCACTCCTTTCTTCTCTCACAAAAAGAAAAAAATTAAATCTTTATTTGAAGGGCCCAAGCAAGTTAAGGCCTTGGATAAAATATTTTTGAACACGTTAACATTTCTGAAGTATGATAACATATTTTACGTTGTGTGACAAATAGTTTACTTATGTTATGCTTGTAAAAATTTCCGTTGCCTATATTGGTGGTTAGAAATGCTGCCAGTATGTATGAGCAATCACAAGAACAGCCATCAGATGAAGTCAGTGTTTGCTTGTGCCTCAAGTTGTGGATGTGTTTGTGTGGGAGCTTAAAATGTCAATGAATGGTATGAAGGCGCTTTCATCTGGACTTTAATAGTAGCTGAGGTGATTCTAGAAGCATTCAATTAAAATTATGCAAAAGAACTATGCTCCTTACTCTGCTTCTCCTAAAACATGACACTGAATTAAATGTGAATTTATGAGAGTTCAACTTCAAGAGTTAATTTTAGTGGAATCTCAAGAGTTGAGAGGAAAAAAAAAAAAAATAAAAATGCCTATGTTTTAATACCAGAACTAAAGCTTAATATTCTAGTGCAATGAATCTTTCTGGTGATGTTTTGGATCCTTTTCTGTTGTTTTCACCTTCTTGTTGCATTAGAAATACAATTAGAAAGCATGTTGGAGTGCAACAAAGGAAAACCTCTTGAGGTATATTGGATCATAGCTTGTGGTCTTGTAGATTTCACTTCTGGAAGGGGTTTCAGGGATGAGGTGAGACTGGAAGGTTCATGTGTTCATCGTTCATTCCAGCTTCTGGCAAGAGGGAAAAAGCAGGACTTCTCAATATTTTAATTGTACATTGAATTAAGAAGGAGGGTAGGGTACAAAACCCTAATGATATATACTGCAACAGAAATTTGCATACATATGAGATCTCTGGCATATGAATGGCAGCTTTCACAGCCATCTGTTCTTTTGTTGGGGTTGCAGCAACTTGCATCAGTTCCAAATATTCACTGATGTGGCTAAACATGTTTAATAAGCACCTATTGAAAGTACAGGTTACCAGAAGCAAACTCCATGTTGTTTCTAGACAAATCTTGATGATTACTGTGGTCTACACCCAGGCAGCTAGCTTTTGTCCTTGCTCTCTTGGTATTTTTGATACAACCGTGGCTGTTCTGACATGGTTATCCACTGATACTGGCATATTCAGAGATCAGGGAGTCTTATTATGGTGAGAGAGGGAGCTCTACTGTAGCTGGAGTCTAGAGCTCAGCCCTTTTAGGTAGGCAAAAATCTAGGGAGAGAGGAGAAGAATGGCGACCTCATGTGATCTGTCTTTACGGAGGAAAAGCAGACTTGAGGAAGGATATGGTCCAACTATCTCTCAAACTAGACCTCTAAGACTCCAGTAGTGTCTATAGCTGATTTGGACTCTCCAGCCTTAAAACTAGGAGACTCTACTTGTGTCTTACCTAACTGCCAGTCAGCACTGTGGCAAAAGAGGTTATTGGTTGTAGTGTTGAAATGATGCACCCTGGAGCCCTTCAGATAAAATCCATCTCTTCTTGTTCTTATAAATAAATGTTAGGAGGGGATTTAGCCCAGATCCTCTCAGTGAATTTTGCTAAGTTCATCAAGCAAAACTTTCAGAGCAGAGAAGTTTGCTGGAGTGCTTGAAGGTAATGTATGATGGCTATTCTAGGAGGTCCAGGAAAGGATGGGCACTTAGCTTGCGTTATCATTATGTACCCTTTTTTGGGTTTTTTTTTGTCATGCATACAGGTTTCCTGTCGAATTTCTCATTCTTGAAATGTAAAATATTCAGGCAGAAAACCTAAACTGAGTGTTATTGGGGAACAGTGACTTATTTTCTCTTCAGATCTTTACTCTGGAGTAGCACAGGAATGGGAGCAAGAGAATAATTTTACATTAAGCTGGTGTTGCTAACTTTCTCCCAACTACTGATCTTTAGTTGTTGCTTCACAGATGTCAGAGTATCTGTCTAACTGTGAATGTGTCAGAACTTGCTAACAAGCACTTGTAAGTGCAAAAACTACATATAAATATTTTTAATCAAAATAATTCCTAAATTATCATAGTTGGTGAATGAATAAGCATCTAGTTAGTCACTACAATTTTTCCAGTGACATCTGTAATGGAGAGAACTATGACCACCCTGTGACCCAGTGACCAAGAACTGGCAAGTCCAGGGGTTTAAATGCATGCAGTGTCTAAAATATAGCAATAAGAATGAACTGCAGAACTCAAACAAGGGAAGAAATCTTCAGAGTGAAAGAATTTCAGGCTTAAAGTTTTACTGGTCTTATTTAGAAATTATAATTATAGATATACGTTACCTTTTAAACATCTTACCGTAATTTCCTTAAAGGCACTTCATCTAAGGAATGTAAAGGGTTGATCAAGGACTAAATGTGTGTTCAAGTCTGATCTGAAGAAGGTATAAACATAGTTGTTATACTTGCAGACATATCGGCAATAAGGAAGCTCCTTATCAAAATATGGTGAAAATTTGTTTCATACCAAAATCAACAACTATGAAAGGACTGATTAATCTGTGATTGAATGAGGACTCTTTTCCTTGTGTAACTACTGAAATCATCTACATGGCAAAATGCAAACTATTTTGAGTATTTTGGTCTTGAAGATTCAGTTGCTGCATCAAAATGAATACTGTGCCAATCCAGTTAAAACACAAATGAATTGAGGCTGAGAGTGTTGGGCTCATGCAGCTTGGAGAAGAGTAGGCTCTGGAAGGACCTTATAGTGGCCTTTCAATAACTGAAAGGTGCCTATAAGAAAGCTGGGGAAGAACTGTTCACAAGGGCATATTTAATAGGACAAGGGGTGATGGTTTTAAACTTGAAAAGGGGAGATTTATGTTGGATATTAGGAAAAAATTCTTCAATATGAGGGTGGTAGATCACTGGAAGAGGTTGCCCAAGGAGGTAGCGGAGGCCCCTTCCCTGGAGATATTCACGGTCAGGCTTGATGGGGCTCTGAGCAACCTGATCTAGTGAAGATGTCCCTGCTTACTGCAGGGGGGTTGGGCTAAATCTCTGTGCCCATTTTTTCCAAGGGCCCATCAGAGTAGAATGTAGTTTGTGGACTAACAGTAGGTCACAGATTTGCAGTTGAATAATTAATTCAAACTATCCTAACTAAACTCAGTTACTTGAGTAGCTGAATAGGCCTATCCAGTGTGGTAAAACTTTCACACAAGTGTGTTGAAATATGTTTTCCATGTATTATTGGAGGTGTAGATTATTGTAGAGTTTCTGTCCCAGTTCAGCTGACCAGGCCTCAGGCTTGTGCTCTTATAGCAGCATAATTTCTTCAGAAAAACAATCAAAAACTAAATAACTGAGGCTGTTGCATTGGCAACTCACCTCATTTAATGAGGGATTAAGAGGAATGCTGGTGCTCTTGAACACTTGCTGGAAGTAGCTGGAATAGTCTGGCAAATTCAGATGTTTAACTAGTCTTTGAACGGGAACTGGAAGAGTAAATCTTTACAATAAATATTTTCAGTTTTAAAATAGATAAAATCTAGTTACATAGAAAAATTACATGTATGTAGCTGATTTGCAGATAATCATGAAGCAAGCCAAAGTCACAGTGATGAACAAGCAGTCATGTGCACAATTTAAGCCTAGAGGATATGATAGCTTGAGGTCTTAGGCCTTGAGATTAATCAGATGTTATGCTCTTATTTGCATGTCTAACGAATATGCATTATTGTTTGCATATATGGCATGATCCCTAACATCAGGTCTTAGCCTAATGACATAGTTCCTCAGCAAGAAGCTGAATGACTGTGATTTAGTCTTACAAATCCTGGAATTCAATGCACCAGAACTAGGTACAATTTCTGTACTGTAACTGGAGGAAACTGACCCTGCTGCCTTTTAGTCTGCAAAAGCTCTTTGTCATTTTTTTGGAATGACTCCCTTCCCACAGAGTTCATATTTAGAGATAATACTGAAGGTTAGCACTTCTACATATCGTAGGTCAATATTATGCCTTGGGTCACTGGGTGTCCTTCTCCTGGGTTCTCTGTAGCTCAAATCCTGGAGCAAATCAGACCAATAAATGAATTAAGCAGTTGTCTAGACAGGCTTGTGTTAGTTCCCTTTGGGAAGAGGCTGAGTTGCTCCCAACAGCTGTCATGTTATGGAGCTTCCTGTGGAGTGGAGCCAAATCTTGAGATTTTTCGGTTTGCTGGTTCTGATTTTTGGCTGAACACTCAAGTTCATTCAGTTATGAAATTGTGATTTCTGTTTTCACTTAAAAGTAATTTTAACCCTTATAGAAATGTAGAAATCTAAAACTGTGAAACATTATAAGCTGCATGTTCTAGCCTTTTTTTAAGATTAAAAATATCAAACCAAACAAAAAAGCTAAATTCCAAAACCCCAGAATTTTTTTTTATAAGATAATGCCTCTGGACCTATTTTTAGAATAGGAAAGCTCAGCCTGAATCTGGGACTTGCAATGGGAGGACTGAGAGAGTGAGGAAGGGCTGCCCTGTGATGGGCTAAGATCATAGATGACGATCTGGGAAATTAATTACGGGGACTGTACGTTGTGAGGAGCTCTGTGCCTGGAGGCATTGGGAGGTGTAATCCAACTAGTGGACTTTTAGCCTTCTGTATGGGACTCAAAGTTTGGTAATACTGAAGAAGTGGCTGTGACCCTCTATTTTTCCGTTTCCTGTTTTTCCCAAAACACCTCTTGGTTTTCATCCGTCTCCATAGAGTTTCCTCCCTTTTCACCATCTGTGGTAACCTGAAAATTCATTCTGCCTCCTTCAAACTAGGCTTCATGTGTCCTGGTTTACCCAGGCTCCTACTGTTGTTCTCACTTGGTCTTGTTGGTGTTTGACTGCAGTCTTTTGGGTGAATTTTTCTGGCAAAGGTGAAGCCAGCTTCTGCTCTAGCAGGTTTTAAGATATGCTGCATATAGAAGATGAACATACTACAGACCTCTCTGCACATACTCTTCTGAGTCCTGAGTTAAAAGTGGTTATTATAATATAATTATTCCAACTAAATCAAGACTTTTATTACATTTTTATGCTGTTGCAATCACCTGAGATAAAAGGCCAAGCAGTGGCTGCTACTCTGCTTTTAAAAAAGCAGACAGTAGGACGAGTTGGAAAGCAAAAGTCTGTTCGAACCTTGGGTATAAATGATAAGAAATTCAAATGGAAATAGTGTTTCTTGCTAACAGAGTTCTGACGCAGGAAGAAATGTAATACTCAAGACTGATGTGCAAAATGTTGAATACTTATATTGTTTGGCTACAGTTGTGCTGCAGGAGGTTGTTCTTAATTTTTTTTGTTTCCTTTTGTCCATTTGTTTTTTTGTTCGTTTTATGAAGGAAGTCTGGAATGCTACTGTTTTCTGTTAGATAACCAACAGCTGCTTAAGGCTCATTTTATTGGCTTTTCTAATGAGATTATTGTTTTGTTAGATCTTCTAGTCCTTGTAGAGTTGACAGAAGGTGAATTTTCATTGTTAGGGTTTGTTTAGGAGCTCCACGCATGACTGAGGATTCTAATTCTTCAGAGATAATAACCATGGAGCAAAAGCACCATTGCTACATTCCCTCCTGCTCACCTCCTTTTATCAAAGGTCTTACTGGAATTAAGCATTTTTGCAGTAAACAGTATCTTTTTTCTTTTCACTTTTTTTTTCCCCAGAAACTAGAACCCTGGCTACAGTTATGGTAATTTCTGGTTAGGAATGATTGCTCTGGCTCTATTCTGTGCGAGAAAGTTCATACACTGTCATAGCATGACTAATGGAAGTTGCTGTTTCTGCTTTGGGTATTATTCAGCTTGTTTTGCTAAGTATGTACTGGTGGACATTAAGTAGTAAGCATTAAGGTCTGGCTTTGTTTCTTTGGTGGATTTTTTGTGGTGGTGAGGTTTTTTTGTTGTTTTGGTTTGGCCAAATGGTACTTTACTAGAGCTTTATTTGCTATAATAAATGTATAGATTGTCCTCAGATTTGTCTTTCATTGTGCACTTGGTCCCCTTCACCAGGTCAAAGGAAGCTCTCCGCACCTGGGCCTGAACTGGGTAAAATTTGGTCAGAAGAATATTATTATTATTATTATTATTATTATTGAATATATTATTTTTGAAGTTTAGAGTTTTAGCACATCCTAATATCTGAAGCTTATTATAATATTTTAATGAGCAGCGGTAACAATAGGAAATAAGCATTTATTGTTGTCAGAGAGATATGTTCCAAATGAAAAACAAATATTCTTCTTTATCTGAGATACTTCATAATAAAATGTTTCCTAGGTATGCCTCTTCAGTAATGCTTGCCTAACTTTCTGATCAAGCTGCTGAGGATCCATCCATAAACAACAAAAAAATAGAAAATACATCACACTTTACAATATGTTCTCTTCTTCATTATCTAAGTTGCTGAACTCTCTTCTTTCAGTAGAATTTGTAATAGTGTTCCATCAGTCTAGCCTTTTTTTTTTTTTTTTTTTTTTTTTGAAACTATTGAAAGTTTGTGGATGGGATCATGCCTATTTCCCATGGCAGCAGCCTCCCTTAAAAATAATGGTCACATTGTACTTCAGCAGCAGATTGGGACAATTTTATAAGAAGCTTGGCTGAATAGACCCACCTAGTGTCACTTGTAATTTAAGTAATGGGATTGCCTGGTACCTCATTATAGACCTTTTGTACTGAAAGATGGCTGAAAGTGGCAGCAAATGTCGTTTTTGCAAGCAGCATATGAAATTACATAGGCACAACTGAATATGACGATTTTCTAGAATACTTGAAAATTGAACTAAGTGCACTGTTGATATGAAGGACAGATACTAAGTCTCGTTGCAATGGGGAATGTCAGAAATAGGCTGAGAGTGATGGGACCTGAAGTGACAGATGTACTGAAAGATATAATATACTTATTGTTTAATCATATGGATAAAGTAGAAGATGGAAACATTGAGAATAAGAAGCTTACAGTAAGAGCTACTGCTTAATCTGAGCAATAGCCTCTGAGGCTTCTTAATCTACCAGGGGAATTCTACGGATGCAATAAGTCTGACAAGACAAATAAAAGAATAAAAAATCTTGTAAGTCAGTGAAATTTTAGATTTTAATTTCTGCTATTCTACAAGGGATTATAGAAAGGGAAATCAAGGAGGGCAAAAGTATGTGTTTTGCATTGTTTCTGTTCATGCTTTAGAGCAGAGAAATTGGTGTGATACGTACAGATTTTTGCTTTTGGAAGTGTATTAATTGCAGGCTTGGGATCCCCTGCCTTGCCTGAGGAATTACGGTGGCTGTGCTGCTGATTGATGTAGTTTGTGGTTAAATACTGCCATAGTGTCAAAAAGCCTCAGCTAGGTCTGAGGAAAGCGTGTGGTAAATAACTGTCCCTGTCCCACGGGGCTTGTGGTTTAGAAGTTTGCAAGAAATTAAAGGATGTAAAGGTCTGCCTGACTGGTATATAACTGCTGCCCATAATGGATGTGCTGGGTAGGCAGCATTGAAGTAGCTCAGTTTTAATCAATGGGAACAACGTGGGATGGCTGGGAGTTGAATGAGAAAAAAGTAGCAGGTTCTAACATGCCCATCTTAGTACTTTAAACATGTAAGCACACTTTTGAAGCAGGACTTTTCAACAAACATGCTTGAGTGGGAGTGTGTCAATGTTACCTTGTCTTCTGTGGCCACAGGAGCAATGCAAATACCAGGGATCTATTGGTAGGTAGAGGGACCATGGATCAAGCTTTCCCTTATGTGCTCCAAGAATACACTGCTTATTGCAACATGTGTTTCGAGAACCATAAATTAGTATAATTTTTCTAAGCTAGAGAATCATAAAACTATTTAGCATATTTATTATTTCTAACACAAGTCATTAATGCTGGAAGCCCTGTAATGTAAACAGGCTGCTTTCCCTGACCTGCCTGTCATGCCAGTTGTTGAGCAGCACATTAATGTGAACTGCAGCAACTTCTAAGTGTTCTATGAAACATCCAAATTACATCAGTAGCAAAGGTATTTTAGGAAATTTAATTAGATACCAAAGCATGCAGGTGCTTGAAATTTAATTGCTCAAAAAGGATGGGTTGCTAAATGTTTCATAACCTTATTTTTGTTCATCATCTTTTTTGCTTAATGCACATTGGCTCCATAAATGCTAAGCAATGGACATTTTAGTAGCAATTTTAAGAAACACTACAATACAGTTAAAAATGTACACAATTCTTCCAAAATCTCTAGTAGATATATGATGCAATAATTTAAATATCTATGTTGTTACTGTTATAAGCATATTAAAAAAAAAAAAAATCTGTCCCAAGTCCTTTGTCAAGGAAGAAATGCCTTATGGGGGTTTCTGCAGTGTTGAATACTGTTATCAGCCATAAACATTCAAACAACACAAATCAGTTTAAACCCCGCCCTAAAAAACCCACTTATGCTACCGTTCCTGTTAGCTCTCTTGCTCCCTTAGAGCTCAACATTTGCTACACTTGCTTCCTTTCAGCTTTAACTTCTCTTTGGGTGGTGGTTTTTCTGCTCTCCTATGTTCTTGTCTTCTCAGCTCTTTGTCTTCCCGTCACCTCTCGCTCTGTTTCTGCCTTTTTCTGAGTTCCTGACCCCAAGAGCCCGGCGCAGAGCTTCAGCTGACTGGGGGCGGTGGTGAATAGGAATCCTGTACTGTCACAGGGAACTGGCTGTCCAGTACAGAACCGTGGGAAGGAACATCCTTCTGTAGCTTTTTGCCTGTTGAAAGAGGTGGCCAGAAATCATCTTTGAAATTACAATAAACATGCATAAGAGTTGGCAACTTAAAATAACCTTTACCTCTCCTAATGTGTTCTGCGCTTGTAAAGAGAGGACCTTGCAGTTTTTGCTCTGAGCACGTTGCTTTCAAGACTGTATTTGCTTCTCTATGAAGAAGACTGATTTCAAGCTTCATTCTTTAAAGTCTAAAGAATGAATCTAAAATATGTTTAATTACAGTTTATATGACTGATGATTCAATCTCCCCTTTCTTCTCCCTGTTGTCACAAACAGCACTGGGATGGCTTCTTCAGCAGGGCTAACGCTGATGACTGTCAGTCTGCTGCTGTTCTAACTCACCTGAATTTGGTGCTTCCAGTACAGACCAGTTAGCCCTGCTAGGGGGTGGTGTCCCAGGGATATGCAGAAAGCCATTGAACAAGGAATATCGCTGTATTTCAGTTCTATGCAGTAAGACTCGTTTCATTCCCAGAGGAATTGTTCTGATTGCAATACAATGTTTTTATAACATCTGAAAGCATTTCTCTATTGAGATGAGAGGAAGATTATACTAATGAAATGATAATTTCAGCAACGTCAACTGTTTTGAAGGCTTTTTTTTTCAGTGTGTGAGGGAGGGGGAAGTGGGACCAGATGATCTCCAGAGGTCCCTTTCAACCCTTGTCAGCCTGTGGTTTTCACAATATATTTTAAGTAATCATTTAGGTTGAGTCACACATCTGGATGGAATTGATGCCACTGGAGTTAGTGTGTCTGGAGGGCTCTGTGGGTGTGCATGCTTGGCCAGCTGCTCGAACAAGCACACTTTCTTTAAAAAAAATCCACACTATTTTCTGTCACCGTCATCGCGATAGCCAAGTTTCTCACCAATACTGATCTGTCATCTATTTCCTCCTCTCTCCCAATAATCCCATAATATTCCAGTGATTTTTTTTTTGGTAAAAAATAACTTTAAGGAAATATCAGAGGTCTTTCCATTTCAAAGCTATAGATGGGAAAAGAAAAACCAAACCACCCAACCCTAAAATTACTTCTTTAAGATAATTTTTTTTATAATAATACTAAACATTAAAAGTATAATGAAGAATAAACTAATAAGGAATGATTAACTAATAATTGCCTGTAATCCTAACCTCTTTTCTATCTATATGAAACTAATTACTTTAAAATACACAAAATACTTATAGCTCAGGAGAAATGAGATATAGGAACAATAGGTACTTTGTCCAAAAATCTGACTCGGTTATCTGGATACAAGATACTCAGTAATTATCTATGCAAGCACTAACAAAATCATTAATTCTTTGATTGGCTTAGACTGTCAGTGTTTATGATGTTTACAAAAGTAATTCAGAAAAACATAATAAAATCAATGGGATTGTAGTAATTCAAAACAGTCAGGCTTTGAACCTCTAATCATGCTGCTTTCAAATCCTTATCTGGAAGTAATGGGAGTAGCCAATATATTGCAGGTAAGTCTTTGGTTTATAGTGTAAGCTGAGTCAAGTCTTCTATTATTGTTAACATCATCACTCAAATTAGATATGAATAATTATGTGCTTAGGACATGTTTGCAGGGTGAAAGAGAAGCCAGGTGTAGGTCCTACCTAAGGACCTACATATATTTAATGCCCTACATAAGTTGACATATTAAAAAATCATACATAAAAATAATTATGCATAAGATCATTTTATTTCAGTAAGTTACTGCTCTTACCAAAAGAGAGGTAGGTAGAGGATTAGGCAAGTTAGATGTGTTTCCTCAGACATCTCTATCCTTTTGCAAGGATCCTAAATTAGTTCCGTAACTGTTTAGTATAGCTGGGCATGATAACATTAGTTAAGGAACATTTCCCACCCGTACCTTGGGGCCCTCTTCTAGTGTATCGTGATACAGAACTGTTAAGTCTTGTTTTTCTCCAGCATTGACTTTGTATGAAAAATAAATGCACAATGAGTAAGTACTTGCCAGTTTTTATTTTGATATGATCTAACTCCTTTGAATTCCTATCCAAATACTAATGCAATGTAGAGTCATATCCATCAGCTGTGCAAGAACCTTATGGTTGTAAATTGCACCTGTTTTACTCATTGTTTCCTCTACATTGTGGAAAAAAATATTGATCGACTATTTTCAGTGGAAAATGCACAGCTGGGAAGGTAGTTTTGAACTACTTAATTCTTACATCTTTGTGCTTAGAGCTGAATTGTTTACCTTAACTCAAGTGGGGTTTTTTTTGTCGGGTTTCGGTGGGACACTTCAGGGAGTTTTTGAGGGGAACTTATTTTGAGGGTTGTCCTGGCTTTGAGTTTGGTTTGTTAGGGTTTTTTTGACTTGAATTGCTGAAGTAGGTATGGTGATGATATTATTGTAGAAATGTCCAGTTCCCAACTGTATATATTAAACTGTGTATTTTTAAAAGAGATCCTAAACCAAGTATTCATCAGTAGAATACATGCTGTATAATTTATAAGCACAAAGTCTTGGGGTGGGGAAATTGGGAAAGAACCATCACTTCCTTGGACCACAGAAAATTATATTGGTGAAGATTGAGTTCTCTTATGTATTAGGTAAAGTCAGTGGAATCTTTTCCACATATAGTGAGCTGGAAGTCTGAATTAAGAAAATGAGGAAGACTCTATCAGTAGATAAGCTTTGATAATCTTGCATGTATAATACATGTAATCAGCTCCCAGGAACTGTTATTCCATTCACTTAGTGTGCCTAACAAGGTTTTCAGGCTCAGTGAGATGCACGTATAACTTGATAAAGCCATTGTGCCATAATGAGTAATGGAGATAGTTAAAGCAGATCTGTAGTTTTGCAATTAATGTGTGCTCTTTTCTATTTATGATCACAAACAAGCCACCCCCTTCTATAATATTGACTGGCACATCGCAGATTGAATGTATTTACCTACTCATCTTAATATGTCCCTACATTAAATGAGGGACAAGACAGCTGAATGTAATAAAATAAATCAAAGCAGCTGTTTACTTCCATTTGTGATGGTGTAGTTAAATACCTACAAGGGGTATTTAACTTGTGGATAAGTTATTCTGTAAGGCAACCTAAGAAGTGGCCTTGAGAGAAAATCTCTTGTTCATTAGGAAACAGCTTTAAAAATATTGTCATAAATCACTGGTTGGAGTAAGATGAATTATAATTTACATCACATTTAAGATATTTCATTATATTTTTATAGTCTTACCGAAGATTTGTAAGAGTCATTTACTTCCTGCAAATCTATGGAGATGCATTTTTCTGAAAAGAAAAAGTGGGTTTTTAGGTGTTGATTTAATGCCAATTTATCACTCTCCACATGGGCACTTACACAGTGCATGGGCACATACTCAAGGCTTTTATGATTGTTTGTTCTCTAGTCATGTCCCAGGCTATGTTCCTTATGGCACAGTTCAGCTGATAAAATTGTTCTTAAGATGCTTCTAGCTAAGGCGCTTTTAGCAGATTAAAATGAATAAGCAGGATGAACATCCATCTAAGTGTACAAAGAACATCTCCTGCAGCCACCTTGGAAGACTTCTGCTTGATGAATTTTAACAAATCTAGTTACAGAGGATACTTGTTGGCATCATCATATCAGTTATCCTAATATCAGTATCAACGGGCACTCTCATATCTGCAGAAGTGTCAGAATAAAAGGAAGAGCACGTGGCCTTGTACTCTAATCACTTCAAATTAAGAAAAGAAACATGAATATTTTGAGAAATATACCAGTATCAAGAGAAATCGTTAAGATGAAACTTCAGTATTTATTGTGGGATCATCTGTGTATTCTTTAGCCAATGATCAGACCCAAAGCATGTCCCAGAACCACAACTGGGTTAAGATTTTTACCTTGAAGATGCACAAAGCTTTCCAGAATGCCTTGGGGACAGCGGAGAATTTGTGGCATTTCAGGATTGACTTAAACAAGATTTATGGAGCTGCCTTTTTTTATTTTGTGAAGAAAGTGTTTGTGTTGGTTCAGGGTTTGTTTGTGGTGTTTTTTTTTTTTTTAGGCAATAACTGCAATTCAGAATATTCACAGGTTATAAAATATATTTTGCTTTTTTAACAAAGAAACACAATTTATGCTGTATAATTAATGAGCTGTCTTGAAGAAGAGGGCCTGTTACTTCTACCTTCCCCAAGTACTGCTTTGGTCTGAGGGGCTTTTAGCATGTAATAATTGACTTAAGTTATCATTTTTGTTGCACATAATTCCTAATGGAAAGCATATGTGTTGTGTTTGGGAAAAGGTAATGCTTCACAGAAACAGAGGGCTGCTTTTTCCAAAGATGGCTAGGAATCATTTGAATTCTGATGTGCAGTGCTGTCCTATACCTGAAATATCCCAGTTTGCAAAGTTGGTCAAACGTTTCTAATTAATTATTTCCAAGAACAATACAAAATCTCTTTGGAAATATCTCAAAGAAAGAAAACATTCTAAGAATCATCTTCTTTTCCTCTGAAAATTATGTTTATGTAGGATTGAAGGTTGGAAAGCTTGACAGCTGAAACTACTGACTTCAGTGATATTTGTTTAGGAACGGAGGCTGAAAACAGTGAGTGGTTCCTCAGGATGGAGACAGCTCTAAGTTTCAGTTCGATGTTGTTTGACTTTCACCTCAAAGCAGACATGAAAAAGAAGGTCATGATCCCCTAAGTCATCAGACAGGGATACTTTTGAGTCTAGAGGTGTATGTGTTGTGAACTTTAGAGTGCTGAGTGTTCATAACTGTGAAAGGAAAGCCTGAGAAGAGGGATGATAGAAAGATGTGACCTTCTGTACTGCTTCCATTTCTTTTTCCAAATGGCCAATCTCAGAAACTTTAGGAACCTTATTTCTAGTATGAGCAAAAGATCTATTAATATCTGGGTTGAGCAGAACTGCACTGCTGCAGAAGCTATACCTGTAGTCTGCAGCAGCAATCTAAAGTAGCTAAATAATAGTACAGTGGTCAGTAAAAGCTGACTGGGTGATCCAGTAGTGGTTCTGTGCTAAACCCCATGCTACCTTCCATCTTTGCTTGTGTTGAGAACTTGTCCAGATCAAAGATATCTTGGCAAGGTCAGTCTGCACGTCCCTAAGGCTGTGCAGCTGCAGTGAAGAGGTGACAGAAACATCAAACTTAGAAATGCTGCTTGGACAGTTTTAGGTAGGAGAGAATCTCTCTGCTTCTGTTGATGTTGCTTAATGCTTGGAGAGGACCAGGCTCTTCCTGGATAGTGTTGTTTATTGTGGTACCTCCTTTCTCTGGGACTTCTAAGAGAAAAATCTTGGTACCTGTTTCTGTGACACTGGGATGCAGAAGGGAGTGTTTCCTATATTTCTTGAAGGCATTGAAATGCACTAAACTACTTTTATATCTGCACTTTTCCAGCCTGCTTTTGGTGCTCTAATATCCCCTGGCTGATTTACTGCTGCCTGGAAAAAGTATGGGTCTCATTCAAATCCATGGAGCACTTAGAGCAATTGCTTGTTTTATCTGCATTTTGTGATGCTTTATGCTCTCTGGTCAGGCTGTAGGTGTGAGAGCAAGGGAATTGATAGGGGAGGGGGGAAATTCTAACACACTCTCAGGTTAAGCAGATGAATAGCTATCTCTGGAAATGCTGGTCCATGCCTAGATGCCCAGAACATTATGCAACATAAAAAGGCTATCCTACTCAGCAAGTTTTCCATTTACTTAGAGAAGACTCCTCTCCTCCCCTCTCCCGCTCCTGGTCCATGCTAGTAAAAATTGACACAATGCCTTTCCCTCTCTTGAGACCCATCTGTTTCCAGTCACTTTTTCCTCTTCAAAATACTTTCAGAAATTGCTTGAGGGGAGAGGACACTGTAAGAGAAGTGGTAATGTAAAAGATACATTTCAGAATTAAAATAAAAATAAACTATTTCCAATGGCCCTGATAAAATTGACTTTCTCAACAAAACTGAGACCTTAACTATGGCTGGCTGTTTTAGATTTGGGCTATTTCTACCCTTGTCTTTATAACACACTCTGACTTTTTATAATTTATTCACTTTAAAATACATGCATCTTTAATTATTTTACTGTAGTTTGAACTCCGTAAGTAGAAAAAAGAAATAATTCAGGATAAATACTTTTCCATAACTGTAGAGCTAGAAAAAATGTTTCTAAATTCTGCTTACTGGTGTTCACTCAAAATACAAACAAGAATATCAAATTGGTGAACGTAAACTTGATGTAGCCCCACTGAATTGAAAAATGGCCCATTGATAACCACGATTTAAATCTGTTTTTCCAACATAAGTATCCATCTTTATAGAATCATCATGTATTCCTAATTACTTATGAAATGGTCATGGAAGATGACAAACTCAAAACTCTTACTACACTGAATATGTACATTTAGTGCTCTTCCACAGATCTTGTTATCCTGCTGTTTCTGACAAATCAGTATTAGCTGCCACTGCTGCTGCTTGGTACAGATAGAAAACTTGTTTATTTTCTGAACATAGACCTTTTGTAGCATCATTGCCTCCATGGTATGGGCAGGCTGTGATTTCCATAACCGTACTAGTGAGTGACAGTAGGGCACTCAAGTAAGTGAACCAACTGTGGCAAAAAAAAGGAATATTGTATAAGGAATTATTTATCTATTTACCTCTAGATTGGAGGCCGGGTTTTATGCAGCTGTGAATAGCCTTGTTCTCCTGGAGATGCCTGACAAGGCTATTAGCTTTCAGCATGGTGTATTTATCCATTCACTGAAGCGTACAGGATAATTTGAGGGAAAATTAACATGTCAGCTTGAACCAGTACAAAAATGCTTTTATTCCAAAGGAGTGTAGTAGTTTTAAAGTGTAAATAAATGCCTGATGGTAGTTTAGGTTAGCAAAAGTTATATACTTTCCGCTCCCTGAATTAATAGGCATAATTCTGTACAACTCTCTTTGAAGTTTAAAGAGTGAAGGTATTTTAGCTTTGAGAACTTTAGCGCCTTCTGACTTTTGCTTGTCCTCTTTTCTGACCTAGAAAGAAATTAAGTTGGTCTGCAAAATACTTCAGTATTTGCTCAGACGTTGCAAAAATACAATAATCATGTCCAGAAAGAGAATTATTTCACTTTTATTGTGATGCTGTTTCTTCACACTAACCTAGAAGAGTTTCCTCGTGCGGTATGTGTCTTAAGCTCCTGCCCCCCACCCCTCCATTTCTGACTATATGCTAATACCTCCCTGCAGCTGATTAGCTGGAATAACCATGTTGAATTTATGTTACTCTAAAATAATGTTTTCAAGAAGCTGATATGAGTCCACACAATACCCCCCACACCCACAAGATAGGTGTTATCAAGAAAAACTAAGCAAATATTTCTTTCTGTGGGCTGAAAGCAAACACATCCGTAAGGTCAAAGGGGGTGGTGCAGTAAAGGAGGGTTTTACATAGGTTTATTTTAACCCAGGGAATCTAGTTTCCCTACACTGTTGTCTTTTGGTAATGATGGTGGCAGACACTCTTTCAAGAAAGCATAATCTGAATCTTAACTGTACTCAAGAGGATCCTGTCTCTCTATCCATTGAGTATATAGAAAACATATGGCTGTTAAACCTCCTGGGATTAACGTGGGGCTTGGTAAATACTGCTGTGCTGTTCCTTCTGTTTTAGGAAATGTAAGTAACACACTGTTCTCTGAGATCAGATGAAAGTTGACATATAATCATATGTGGCTGCTTACCTCTTTGGACAGCTTTAGAAGTGTCTGTACCTGGTTGTCAGGATCTGATATCAGTTGTGCAGAAAAAGAGAGAAAATATTGATTACACTCCCCACCACCACCCCTTCCTCCCAACCCCCATGGCTAGAAAATGCTGCTTGGTGTCTTATAGATATGCTTTGTTTTCAGGGATAACTACTTATCCAGAATCTAAACAGTAATTAAAGCATTTTCCCTGTCTGGATTAAGATTGCCCTGTCTCACAGAGCTACTGCCAGCACAGAGCTGCACTGCATGTACTGCTGTTTGCAGGAGCTTCATGGGACTGTAACACTGGACACACATAGTCAACAGAACACTTAAATAATACCATCATTTTCAATCACTAAAGTTACTTTAACTGACAAATTTTCAATGTTCATGTATTTATGAAAAATGACTCATTTTTATTTTCCATAAAAATTGTACATGCTGCTGGATGGGGGCAGATTGCACAAGTGTGCTTTGGTGAGGTATGGAACAAGTAGCCCTATCTGTAAATTTGCCCCCCTGGATGGAGGAGAGAAATCTGAAGACTAAAAGTAAGAAAACTCAGGATTTGAGGTGAAGACAGTTAAATAGGCAAAGCAAAAGCTGCACAGGCAAGCAAAGCAAGACAAGGAATTCATTCCCCACTTGCCATGAGTAGGCAGGTGTTCAACCACCCCCAGGAAAGCAGGGCTCCATCATGTGTAGCAGTGACTTGGGAAGGCAAACACCATCACTCCCCATCTCCCCCCCCAGCTTTATATGCTGAGCCATGATATCATATGGTATGGGATATGCCTTGGGCCAGCTGTCCTGGCTGTGTCTCTCCTAACTCCCTGTGCTGTTGGGGTGGGGTGAGGAGCTGAAAAGGCTTGGCTCTGTGTAAGCACTGCTCAGGTACAACAAAAACATCTCTGTATTGTCAGTACAAACCCAAAACAGCCTCATGCTAGCTACTGTGAAGAAACTTAACCCCAGCCAAAACAAGGAACCTTGACTTTGCAGACCTTTCCTAAAAGACCCATAAACCTCAGAATTTAGGCTTGTCTTCATCAATGTATTCTGTTATCTAAGACGACACTGTAATTTCACCCCTGTCAAACACACAGCTGTCACCTGAGCTCATTCCAGTTTAAGTGTTTTAGTATACATGGAAAATAATAGGAACCCATCTGTACTAGTCAACTGTGTAGCCAGGAATAGCCATGTTCTCATGAGTATCCTGGGCTAATTGTAACCATGGCAATGATGAAACTCAAGGGAGACAGGAGGGGGCAGGTGACTGGGATTGTTAATTTGACATAGAGGCTTTTCTTCCAGAAAGCAGTTTGGCACCATGTGGTCATTTCACATAGACTACTACACAGCCATCAAGTGAAGCAACCTCCTAGGGACACACACTTCTGCATTTAGATGACAATCCCCCAGCCAGGTCTCTTAAGGAACTACTGGTTTCTGAACAGGTGTCAGAAATAGAGCTGTCTTATACCTGCAGCAGGTCTCTTAAAGCTTAAGGCACAAAAGTTTCATTACCTTGGGAAGACTGGGTCAGTAGGAAGAGGACTGTAATTGGAGATTTTTAGGGCTGTTTAGATGAAATATCCTGTGTTATGTCAGAGTATGTTCTCCTGTTGTTTGTATGGCTGCTGTCCCCTGCAAGTATACCTTCAAACATAATTTGTACCCCTTTCAGCTATCTTTCCTCATTGGGAATAAAAACAAACCGTAAGGCTGGACAAATGCATCTCCTGTCTGAGCATTAGAAATAGCTGAACAGGCTGCCTGCTTTTGTCCATTTCAGTGTGAAGAGCAGTCTCTTCTGTTGGTATTCCTGTGCCCTAAAAGTGTAAGACCAAACTTTTAATCTCTGGCTATAGTGGAAGTCAAGCCCATCATCAAAAATAGGAATTATGTACTGAGTGACCATGAGTGTGTTGTGGCAATCAGTCATCAGTATTACTCTGTTGACACTGAATAGTCTGTGGAAATTCCAGCAGAGCAACTTGCTGCTCTCTGAATACTTCTAGTCCATTTTCCTATATTTTGCTTGGCTGTGGGCTTCACAGAGCTGTAGCACAGCATGGAAAATTTAGCATGTTTTCCACTGGAGTGACAATGACTGGTGGATGGGGTAGAGAGAAAGAAATACAAATGGAAAGCTTCAGTAGTCTTGTATACAGACCATTTGAGCGGGAATTTCACCTAATATCAATTGCAGATCTGTGCATATAAGGAGTCATAAATTAATTTTATCATTAATTTGATTAGAGCAAAACTTACAGGACTTGACCATAAAAAATGGTTTTGGTAACTGAAAAGCTAGCAAAGTGAAGTCATTCATTCCCTCTGCTCTTGATTAATACATTGTCATGCATGTAGCAGCTTGTTTGGAATTCTTTTATGATTACTCCACTTTCTCTGGAGACTTGCAAATGAGTAGCACTACAGCCAGCTTGGGCAGGTTGCATTTTGCCTCCCACATCATGTAAGAACTGGGGCAAAGATGTGAACTCTGAGAGCAGTAAGTTTGGAGAAAGCAGTTGTCTGCTCCACCCAGACTGACACTTCTGGTGAGTTGAGCTGGGACTGGGGGTTGAGGGCTCCTGAAAGTTGTGACTTCTCTTTCTGTCATGTCCCCATTTCTGGAAGTGCACTGACATGAAGCCCAGTGTCTGGCAAAATCAGCCTTAAATGTGACACTGGAAACTTGGCAGGAGATACTCCCCCAACCCTGAGTTTCCATGGTAGGTTGTGCAGTAACCCTAGCTGTTATATTAACAAATGCAGCCTTGGTTTGTTGTCTTCCTCTAGATTTGACATCAATGCTAAAGAAACTGCAGATGAAAATATAGCATACAAGCTTATTGCAGTGAAACAGAAGTCTAAACTTCTGCTATGGGAATGGAAACAGTTATGACAGGGAAAATCAAAACACACCAAATCACTCTTTATTAAGATACATTGCACCTGTGAAGATGGTGAGGCAGCTGAGACCTTCATTCTTTCAGTGCACTTTAAAATTACTGTGTAACACCACTTTGTGAAAGAAAGAACTGGAAATCCAGCTCTTCTCTCCTTAGGTGCAGACAGTTTGAGATCTTTCTTCCTCCCCTTCTTTGCAAACAGATCTACTGTCTTTATCCCCTGCTGATCCTATTTAACTCTTTCTTCCATAAAACAAATATATATACCCCTGGCCTCTGCTCTCAGACTCATCATTAAGTTGTGTCTCTCGTTTTGTAACTAGCATGTTCCTTCCCACCTGAATGCCTCCCACAGTGGCCATAAAGCTCTGTGAACCGTAGGAAACACTCATTGTGCATGCATCTTCATAAAGTCATTGTTTCCTCCTTACGCTCAGCTTCCACAGACATGGCATGTAATTCAGTCAAGGCAAACTCGGTATCAGAGTCCAATAATCAAACTACTCTTACCTTTTGTTTTAGGAGTTTCTGGGGTCAAAAATCTTCTGCTTTCTGTTGAGGTATGAAGCACACCAGGTCTTCTATTCTGGTTACAGTTATCCCTGCTAGTCTTCAACAGCCTGGAGTAGAACATACTAACAGTTACATCTCTAAAATGTAGCTTTAACTGGAATGTGTAATAAGGGAATGTTCCATTCCCTGATAATCTATATTCTCAGTTTACATTAATGGCTCACTAAATATACTGTTTACCCTCTTCTTATCCTCAATTTGTGTCTCAAAATGAGAGCAGTTTCTGTTGAAACATGGCATGCTCATTGCTTCTGAAGGTAGATGTAGCAGCCTCTTTAAGAGCATCTTATTAGCTATAGGTTTGGGATAGCAATGGTTTGGGGAAGGAGGGTGTACTGCAGAGTTTTATTATTTTTTTAAAGATACTTTTTATGTGCAAACAAAGAGAGCTCTTGATAATTGGGAACAGAAATGTGAAGGGCTAGCAGGAGAAGAAGAAAAATAGAAGCTGAGCAGAAAAATATTGGCAAGAATCAGTATATATGCACTAATTTGATCTAAGTTTCTGCTCACAGATACTCTCTGTAAGTTTTGTCAGTCTGTGTTAGAAAAAGACAATTTTTAAGTGCTTTACTTAACCAAGGGTTTCTGTCTCCCCTCTAGTCACCATTTTACTGGGCTGCCCTTGGAAACCGTAGAGCCTTCACTGAGGAACAGAAAACAGCAGCTGTTTGGGATATTCAAGTGGCACCAACTGCTGCTGGAGAGCTACTCAAATCTTTGCTGCCCACAAAGCTCATAAGAAAACCAATGAGGATCCTGGAGGTAAGACACTGAAATTAAGAACAGTACTTATCAGGGAAACAGTGCCTCTTTCTTGACCTAGAGAAAGGATTCATGCAATGAATCCTGGGTCTAGTCTGGTGATCAGTGATCAGTCTACAAGCTACAGGTCACTGAGCCTGGTCAATGAGTTAAAGGCTTTGGATAAATAATTAGAACAACCTCCAAAACTGTCACTGAAGGATCAAGTTTTAGAATTTTTATCCAGGCTAATGCTTTTTGTATTATTTTGCTGTGATTAGAAACAAATAAGTGTGAAATTCTGTAGTATGAAATTAAATTTATTCCTGTTCATAGGTAATTAAAGTTTACATCCTTAATGCCTGACAAGCTGGAACCATACTGAGTTCAGCTAAGAACTAAAATAAGGAAGGGAAACAGAGAACTAATGACTGAAATGTTATAGGTGGGATAGAGACAGACATACTGTGTGTGAAACCCTCTGATTACATTGAAGCTTGCGGTGTCTCTATGGTTTAATCTGCTGCTATGGCTGTCTTTCCTGCACTGCTCTCCAGAGACTGAACCCTTGTTAAGTGTTGCTGCTGATCTTTCTTCTCTGTTCCTGATCCTAAGCTTTTTTTCTAATTCTTTCCACCCTTTGGGGTCACTAACATTCATGCTCCAAGGGGATTGAAAAGAAAATATTACTGTTCTGAAGAACATAGGCTGGATCAAGTGATGACTTTCCCCTGTCCTGATCTTCATTAGGAATGCTGTGCTAGGGTTTAAGGTCCCAGCACAGGGATAGAGTGCTTGCAGTCCTTCATGTGATGCATACAAGCTTCCTATGTGCACAGGCTACGTTTGTGGGTGTCTGAGTCAATCTGTCATCGAACATTGTTCTCTGCAATTAGGAATGAAAAAGGGATACTAGAGAAAAATAAAGAAGCTGGCTTGATGTTTGATACATGTTCAGTGTAGGTTTCCCTTGTGTGGCTCAAGAGTCAAATAATCTCCCTATTCTACAGAGAACGAACTTGAAATTTGTGTGTAAATTCACATTTACTGTATACATGTTCTCTTAGCTTTTGTTTCTGGTCACAAGTTGGACTAGTGTTTTGGCAGTCTGTGTAGGTTCCTCTCGATATTACCACAAGATAGATCAATATGACATTTTACAGAGACTATTTGCTGCTAATCCTGTGCAAAAGACCTGCATAAACCGCTGATTAGCTACATGTAACTTGAATATTGTTTTCAACAGCATGGCACACTCTTTATAAATGAGGAAAACGTTACTTAAAGGTCTCAGTGACACTGAATCTCTGTTACCAGTAAGTATACCCTCAAATCATAGAAATTTTATCTCATTGTCCTCAACATCACATTTGATGTCTGCATCTTTTTTGTACTACTCTTAGATTTAAAAAAATCCCCACTAGAAGTTCTTCTCCATATTACTCCACATAAATGGAATGAATCTACATTGTCTTTAATGATGACTACTCAGGAAAAGAATTTTTATTTTCTTTTTTGTTTTCCTGTCTGTACCTCTGCCTTACTCTCTAATTGCTCCAGCTTTTATTTGCTGCTTAATGAAAACTGTGGCCAAAGTTTCAAAGAATCCTCGAGTTTAGGCTGCAGGACAATGTAGCACAGGAATTGAGTAATTATAATTTTCCTTTAATTTGGTAGACTTCTGGTAGAAAATAGTACTTTAAATTCAGAGCCCAGAATTGCTGCATCAAGTGAAAGAAAGAGCATATGTATATAAATGAAGTGCTTTAAATAAAATGTCTGAAATTGTGCTTTTAAGGGAAGACAAAACACTCCCACTTAGAGCAATGTTTTTGGATTGACTTAATATCAGATTAATCACAGCAGGTTCTGTAATTCTTCTGTAAGGGTAAATGTTAATGATGATTTATGGATTGTTGTTTGTATGATGTGTATACCAGAGTTTCAATGAACATAGTTTTACCATGAAGTATTTGCTGTTTTACTGTGCAGTTGCTGAAGAGTTACCGTGTTTAAGTGATGAAGTCTGAAGAACTGCAGTAAGCCATCAGAAGTTGAAATTTCAGCTCTTTTGAATGGCAATTGACTATTTTTATGTACTCAAACTAGACTGCTGAAACTTTATTCTAGCTACTCCAAGTTTTGCTTGGGTATTATCATGTGGTTACACTTTTCTCTTAACTGGATCAAGAGATTTTAAAACCTATATATATATATATATGGTTTTTGTATGTGTGCCTCACTTCAGAGCCTATTTTATCTACCCTTGCTGAAATTTTATAGTAGTAGTATGTAGATTTCAGATCCTTTTTTCTCTCCTTTCTGAGTATTTTTCCGCTTAAAGAGGCAGCTGTTAGCACAGAGGCAGCTGCAGAAAACAAGCACTTCTAGCGATTAGAAGACTGTACATATTGCTCAATTCCCTCTGCAACTTTCCTCTTAAGCTGTATAAAACTATATCTGAGAAGGTGCAGCAGGCAGGCAACATATCTTCTATTTAGTTTAGTTTCCCGATTCAATGTGTTTAGAAGCTGGCACAAGGAATTTATCATTCACTTGCAGAGAGCTGAATACAGCTGTCAGAGAATACATATTTTCCCCTAAAAATGGGTTAATGTGTGTTAAATAAGTTGTCTATCTGCTTGCACACTGTGTTTATTGTATTAGTGTCAGAAACAGAGTGATTAGAGTTCCCATCTGGTAGGATTATTTCATACTGCTGTTGGTTCAGGCAATTTCTGTTTCAACTTAGATCGATGTGCATGTGTCAGTCATTCATCATCTGCTTTTGCAAACAAGGACAAATCTGGAGTGAAGGACTTGTACAAACAATTAATCTTTTTCTGTATAATATATGTGAGTTTTTATCCTTTTTTTTTTTTTTTTTAAATAAAGATGTATAAAGAATGCTGCATGGGAATACTGAATCTGAATTACAGGAATACTGACATTTAAATTATTCAGGTCATGCTGCTCTTTTTAGTTAATGCCAGTGAAGCTGATAGTACTTTTTGCATTGTGAGGTAATGCTGAGATCAAGTGCAAGTTATGGTTGGACTCAAAAAACTGGACTTGAATAAAGGAAGATAAATAATATATCTCTTTTTTTCTTTTTGCTTGTTTCTTGTACTGACCAAGATGAGGAAGAAAAGTTCAGCAATTGGTCTTCTCCCCAAAACAGATGCAAGAGATGATTATTTTTTTTTTTAATCATTTTGTCTTTGGACTTCATTGCTTGAGTGGATCTGGTATATTAGACTTTGCACCGGTTTTCTTTCCACCTTTTGGTAGCTTCCAGTAGCCATGCCTTTGCCAAGCATGTTTAAACTCACAAGAAGGTCACTTGCAAATGTCAGTAGTCCTGGTAAATGGAGTGTCTCTAGTGCATTCCAGAGAAAATAGACTGCAATGTTTCAGTTTTAATAAATAAAAAAACCTTACTACTCATTTAATCATTAAAAAAAAAAAAAGCAAAAGAGAAACATTTAGAGTTCTAACAACTAATTTGCTGAACTCTGGTAAAAAAAACTGTCACCCATCTTGTGGGACCTGCTCTTGTTGAGAACATTGAGCACTGATTATGGGCTCTGGTTTTCTAAAACATTTTACCTAAGCAGCCAAGCATCCTGCAATTAGTATCAGTGAAATATTGTCTGTCTCTGTCATGGAAACAAGAGTCTACACCAGAAAAAAAAAAACCAAAAGAGTTTTGAGGTGAGCTCAATTTAAACAGAAGGATTCTTTGAGCTTAAGAAATTCCAGGGGGATTCTCCAGAAAAAACCAAATGGAACCAAATGTATTCCAGTAGTGAAATACATCTGTGAGTGTGGCTTTTAGACACTGGGAAGTAATGATCAGGAATTTTAATTTCTAACAGCTGGATGTCTGATAATGTATTTAGGGTTGTTTCTTGTACTGTTTCTACCCATAGATGTTGGCTTTTCCTCACTCGCTACTGAGGATGTTTATATTTTTGAAAGCTCTTTGCTGGTTATCATGAATGGTTTGAAAACGTTAATGGAAAGCAGAAAGTCATGAAAGCATTCAATATAACTCTAAAATAGAAGCTTATACATTATTTTAAATTGAAGAAAACAGAGAAATGAATTACTGCTACATAATACTTAATTCCCAATCTAGAAAACTGGGGGAGAGCACAGGATAATTACAAGGGGAAAAAACATATTGTGGGTTAAGAGAAAGGGGGAGCAAATAGAGGGCTAACAGATCTATTTTTCCCCCCATTTTATTTTGAAATTAGCCACTTTGCAGGAAAATGGTGTTTTCCATGGTCTGCATCTGGCCATTGACTTCATACGCAGCAGCAGCACTGATCTCAATGGGATTTTTACCACAGATTGCAAAAGGCCTAAAGTTTTCCCTTACATATCAAAATGCATTTTGATTTATCTTCTGGGACAGTGAGCAGCATCTTAAACCTTTAGGAACACAGAGTAAATTTGTACCAATTTATAGGATTCTAATAGACCTTGTTGGATTTATGTGTTTGTGACTGCAACTACACAAAATACATGCAAAAATGGCAAAAGAACACTGGATGAATTCAATCATTAGAGGAGTTGTGGAATATAATGACTGAAAAGTTTGTAGCTGTGAAGTTTAAACACATACTAGAAAATATGAAAAGCACGTTTTGGACTTGTTTTATGTGTTCACACACAAGTTATTTCTGAATCATGTACATGTCTTGTACTTTATCACTATTAGCTTGTGGGTTTTTTCCGTGTAATTCAAAGTAATATAAGTTAATGTAGCTGTTAGTGTACTAAAAATATTAGCATAATATAACTTAATGCAATATTTAGTATTAGAAGCAGTATTAATGTTATAGGATAGTTCAGGTTGGAAGGAATCTCAGTCCAATCTCCAGCTCATGGCATGGTGAGTGCAGAGGTCAGCCTTGTACTACTGCTGTAGTTGTGGAAGTTCAGTTTTTTGCTCTTGGCGACCAAGTCTCAACTCCAGCTGAACATTTGTTTTCCTAACCATCCCTTCATACCTGGACAATGCTATGAAACTCCCTTTGTACTTCAAGAAAAAAATGTAGAAATTTAAAATAGAAAGCCAGTAGAATAAATTGAGAATTCTGGAGACTGGATACAGTAGTAAAATTACAACAAATGCTAAACAAAAGCAGAACCCCATTTCTTCACCAGTTTTCTTTTTAGTCCTCAGATTATTTTCTTCACTTGATCCTGGAAGATTCTGTCTTTTCTGACCTAGTTTCAGTAAAGCATTACTTTATGCATCTGTGTAGGCCATAAAGGTACAATAAGCTTTTTCCCATGTTTCAATTTTATGCCTGTGTGATTTCCTTGATTGTTTACTGTGCTTACAATTTGTATGATGAACTTCTAATTTTGCATTTGCATGTGATAGCTAGTCAATGTTTAGTTTTGATACAGCTTGTCCTTTACTCTTGCATACATCTGGTGATTTAGATGATGCAGAACAATGCTTCAGAACTGAAAACGGTTAAATTTGTGTATCCTGGCCAGATGCAGCTTTCAATACCTTTGAATAACTCTTAAACTAGAGCAAGGTAATCTATTCTTTATGATGGCCAGTTGTGCAAAAGGAGAGAGCTGGCAGTGGGCTAGAAAAGGAGCTAAAAATGTGGAGAAATTGTGCCATGAGCAGTTCTGCAGCTGCTGTGAGGTGCTTGTCTGTCCCATTAGTTTTCACAGGGTTTTTGGTGGCTTTAGCATTCAGTTCTGTTTCTTTAGGGTACATCCAGTGCCCCTCGTTGTGAACCAGATCACGATATTGTTTATAATGTGAAACCTGGGTCATTTTGTATTTTCGGAAGTGTACAGTTCATTCAGTTGTATGTTACGACTGTTTATTCTTGGCAAGATTGTGATGGTTCCTTTAGAAGTATTTAGGGTTCTTCAGGTATTATGCAAACCAGCCTTTTTTGCTTTAGAAGTTTAGAGTACTTTGTACTTACAAATTAAACTGAGTTACTGAGCTGACATACTTCTGACACTTGAAACCCTGCTGACTGGACAGATGATGAGAAGAGCAAGTTCTCTGGTGGAGTCTGGCAAGCAGCTTCCTCACATGGTCATCTCCTTGCAGTCAAACAGAAAACTGTGCTGCAGCTCCATAGCTACAATGTTTTTTTGGGGTTTTTTTGTTTATTTGTTTTTAAGTTGGGGGAGGATATCTTTGAAAAACTGCTTAATAACCAGTGTAACACAAGCTCCCACCATGCCTTGTGCAGGTACCTTGAAGATAACTTTGAGATCCTGCTGTGATACATTTCTGAGCTGGGACAGGTTTTCAGACAAACAAAGCTAATTCAGCAGACCTTAATGTCTAAGTGGGTTGGAAAAAAAACCCCTCCAGAAAATTCTCTGTTAGGTTGAATGTATAGAAGGGTCAATTTGAGTTAAAGAGCCTATTTTGAGTTTGAAGGATGGAAAATTATGAACATCTTTTTCCTCTGTTAGCTAAAGGAAGATGATCTTTGCTATTTAGTTGAACTTCTTTTGCTTAAAACTATAAATTTATCATAAATAATAAAAATTTTCATATAAGATGTTTCAATTTTGGATTTCAAATAAATGGTCTGTTCAGCTGCTTTTGGTGACTTTTGACTTGATGCTTATGTTGTAACAGGATATGCATATGTATGTGAATGTATAATGAGTTCAGACAGATGAGAGGACAGATGCTTTCTTCAGCCAGTGTCTCATTATGCATGTTCTTGCTACTGACAAGGTTACTTTAAGTTTTCTTTAGAATGTTAATCTGTAGCTTCACTACTACTTTAACTCTTTGGGTTTGGTTCCAGCTACTTTCATATTACATGAATTCAGTGTTACCCTTCTCAAGGAGATGAAGATTGTTTAATTGTGTTGCAATTTACATTTGTAAAATCCTGATAATCAAGCCAAATTCTGCCAAATATTCTAGTAAATATTTACCCAGAAATCTCTATGTATTCAGTGGTTTCTGCAGTAATGGAGTATCAGTTTTTGCTCGGCTTTCATGCATGATTTTCTAAAATATCTGTGCTAAGGAAGTATGTTATTTGTCCCTTATTGAAGTGCTTAAAGCACTTGAGTCTGACACTTGAGACAGTCTCCCCAGACTGGTGGAAGTGTGGTGGGTTTCTCTGGTGATTTTCACAGTTGTTTTTTCAATCTGTGATGTGAGTAACTTTTACTTCCAGCAAACAGAATCTCTGCTGTTTAAAAACATAAACATAAAAACAGAATCTATGTTCATGAAGTGGTTCTGAACTGGTGGATCAGGCTCTCTAACAGGGTAGTGCAGCTGTTCCTGGGGTGGAGAGGTTTTAACAAGTATCTGTCTGCCTACTCCACAGCAACCGAGTGTTGTTAGGACTGTTGCTTCACGGTATTGTTTGTATTGGAAGAACCTAAGGTAGGCAAAACTTGGGAAGCATCGAGCATTTCAGTGTTTTGCTCACTAAAATTAGCTTCTGACCCAGTGTCCTGTTTTCTTTTGGAGCATGGCTCACTTGTGATGTATCACAGAAACCACGTAACAAATAGCACAGATCCCCAGTGTAACGTTTGAACGAGACCTGCTTTCGGTTGTCTGTTTTTCTCTTTGCTCAGCTGCCAAACTGTCGTGGTTTTGCCCCAGGTGAGGGCTGCACCCCACACAGTCGCTTGTACTTTTAAAAGGAAGGGGGAAGGAAAGTTGGGGGAGGGGGAAAAGGGAAGGAAGAAAGGAGGAAAAGAAACCACAACCTAGAAACCAGAACCACGCAGGTTGGGATAAGGATAGTTTACTAAACAATAACAGAAAACTAGATATAACAATAACATGTTTAAAGCACAAAATAGATGAAACTGGTGATACACAATGCAGTTTCTCACCAAACACAACTCAGGCCACACAGCTTAGAGCCGTCCCGGAACCCGACCATCCCCAGAAACTGCCCGTCCTGGCGTTGTCTCCCCTCTTCCCCCCAGTCCCCTTTATACTGAGCATGACGTAACTGGCATGGAATATCCTCTTTGGCCAATTCGGGTCACCTGTCCTGGCTGCGTCCCCTCCTTTCTCACTAGTAAGGAAGTATGCAGAGCTGAGAAAGGTCCTTGATTGCCCGGCAACAACCATAAACATCAGGGTGCTATCAGCACTGTTCTCATGCTAACACCCAAACATGGCATTCCATCCACTGCTAAAAAAAATTAACTCCATCGTAGCTGAAACCAGGACACAAACCTTTGCTAATCTTCATGGTTATCAGTTTTTCATTGTGCTGTCTTCTTAAAGTGCGTAATTTCTCCAGCCTTCCTAAGATCTTCACAGAATGCTAGATAAATATGAACATCTAAGTGACTAATAGCCCAATTTTGACACATTTCATATATGAACATACAGCTTTACTATTACTATAAAATTTCCTACAAGAAATCTTCAGTACAATGAATATTGGTTTGTTTGGTGTTTTTTATGTTGCTGGCATTGGTAACTTTCAATTTTATTTCACCTTTGGCTTCTTGTAATAACAGATTAAACGCTTTTTGAGGGATTTAAGGATTGTCAATGACTTTGACCTTCCTTTTTACTTACATGCTACATCAGTATTTTTTAGCTTGTGATCCCTGGGGTGTCGTGGAGACTGGCCACATGCTGTCAGGCCTGACGTGGTGGAAGCAACTGGCCTTTCCTATATATCCAAGGGTCTGGAGAAGAAATGTCTGAGTCACAGTGAACACTTGCAGCAGTCAGGAGAGAGTGGGAAGATGTGTGAAGAGGAGATAGCAAGCTTGGTCTGGAAGTCGTGTTAGCTCTTTACACTTCCGTAGACAGTCAGGTAACTGTTTCTCACTAACAGCAACACAAACAGAATTCTGCCCAAATAGATGAAGTACTCTCATGCAAGGAGACAAGAACAGACTGTTTCCTGACTAATATATGCCCCCTTTCCTGGGTTTGCCAGGAGTAGCTGGTGCTGAAGCAGATAGAGCACTTTTGCCAGCTTTATCCCAAAAGATAGTACCTTGACATAGGGGGAGATGTCTCTCCAGAGTCTGATCTTTCAGTGCTGCAGGGGTAGTATGGGGAGCAGTACAGGTGGTCTGAAGAATTCAGCCTTCTCCATGCATGCTCTGACTTTGTTTTTTAGTGGTTTAGACCTGTACACTGCACTAGGGCCAGAGTTTCAGTCTTTGTGTTTACACAGTTTTTTCTGGTATGTTTGTTTGTGCTTGTCTTGTTGGAGGAGTTCCAGTTTGTCAGTGTGATGCTAGATGTAGCAAGGTGGCAGAAATCTGAGGATGTTAACAGATGAAAAAATATGTTTTATGCAGGTGCCTTGGTAGTGTAAAGAATGGGAAATGATGATTACCTCTGACAGGGTGGGTTGAACAGCACCGCCCTTCTGCATTACATTTTGCATTTGAAATGTTAATTACAGGTTACTAGTTTACTGGAATTGTAAAGGGCATGTGCACCTTAAATGTAGGTCATACTGCTACATACAAAAACCTCTGCCCTTACAGCTGAAGATACGCCAGGCGTTCTCTCTGGGGGCAGCAAAGACAGGGTACACTTGACCTGATCTCCATAGTTCACTGGATCTAACATCTGCGTTATGATACCAGAGTTCAGGTGCTTCATTTCTTACCTTATTTTGTCACTTCGTTGCTGCCAAAAGCAGATAGCAACTGAGTGTGAAATAAACCAAGGCTTGGCTATGACAATGAATTTTTTGCAATTGCATCTGTTAGACAGTGAGGGTTTTTAAAATGGTTATTCAAGAGTCACTCAGCAGCTAAAAGGAAAGACTTATTAAATATTTAATGTCTCTGAACCACTCTGAGACTGAAATAATCCTGTTCCTGCAGCTTTGGTTTAACATAATGGATTATGAAAGGAGGCCAATGATTATATGACCATTTGAGAGTCAAAGTCAAACTTAAATCAAGTATATCAGCAAACCATGAGAGGCTTTTGATAAAAATCATGCTGAAAAAAATATAGTAAAAACTTAATATATACAGAAATAAAATATGTAATAAATGGCAGTTTCAATGTTCATACAGTAAAATGTAGCCTAATATTAAAGAAATTAATATGCAATGCTCTGTATTATGTAATCATAAGGGATATTTTATTATCCTTGGTCAGCAGGAGTAGCACTGTATTTTGTGAATGTAGGTGCTGAAACTGGATAGACCATTCCTGGCATGAAACACTACTCAGTGGGACTGCAGCCACTTGAATACTCTACTTCCCAACCAAGGATCAGCAACTTTCAGAGAAGTGCTGAGTTTACTTAAAGTTTGGGAAGGCCCCTTTTGTTTTGGAAGATTGTTCGAACAGTAAGTCCCTGTAATGCTTCTGCAAGAATTCTTTAATTGTAAGGAAAAAATAAAATAAAACCCCACAAAGTTCTTTCCTGAATTGCTCCTAGGTATTCCCCTGGAAATGAGTTCTTAAGTTGGGTTCCATACTTAGGGGAAAAACGTCAGGTTTTGCCAGAATCAGTTGAATGTCCCTGTGAATCGTACTGTGCTAGGCTAATCATTTGGCTGCACTTGTGCAAATGTCAAAGCAAATGATGTTGTGCAGACAGAGCTAGAGCAGGTGAAAATGTTGTGGCTTGCATTCAGATGCAGTGCAGACTGATGAAATGTGTCTAACTTGGTGATATAGAATAAAGTGACCCTAACAGTCTGAGAAGAGTCATTCCAATCCTGAGTCTTATGTCTAGATTCCAAGTTACACCTATGTGCTCTCAGAGATGGCTTCAGGTAAGGCTTAGATGTGTTTCTCTGATGGCTAGAGCAGGTGAATGCTGGACACTTGTCCTGAAGCTCCTTCCTCTCCCTCCCCTCTCCCTCCCCTCTCCCTCCCCTCTCCCTCCCCTCTCCCTCCCCTCTCCCTCCCCTCTCCCTCCCCTCTCCCTCCCCTCTCCCTCCCCTCTCCCTCCCCTCTCCCTCCCCTCTCCCTCCCCTCTCCCTCCCCTTCATAGAATCATAGAATTGTATGAGTTGGAAGAGACCCCAATGATCACAGAGCTCCAACCCCCCTGCCACAGGCAGGGCCACCAACCTCAGGCCTGCATCTACACAAGGTTGCCCAGGGCCCCATCCAACCTGGCCTTGAACACCCCCAGGGACGGGGCATCCACCCCCTCTCTGGGCAGCCTGTTCCAGCACCTCACCACTCTTTCTGTAAAAAACTTCCCCCTAATATCTAATCTAAACCTTCCTTCCTTTAGTTTTAATCCATTCCCCCTTGTCCTGTCATTGTCTATCCTTTTAAAAAGTTGAATCCCCTCCTGCTTATAAGCTCCCTTCAGGGACTGGAAGGCTGCAATGAGGTCCCCCCTCAGCCTTCTCTTCTCCAGGCTGAACAAGCCCAGCTCCCTCAGCCTCTCTTCGTAGGGCAGGTGCTCCAGGCCTCTAATCATCTTCGTGGCTCCTCTGAACCCTCTCCAACAGTTCCACATCCTTCTTGTATTGGGGGCCCCAGATCTGGACACAGGACTCCAGATGGGGCCTCACGAGGGCAGAGTAGAGAGGGACAATCACCTCCCTGTCCCTGCTGGCCACCCCTCTTCTGATGGAGCCCAGGATACCATTGGCCTTGCGAGCTGCAAGAGCACACTGCTGGCTCATGTTAAGTTTCTCATCCACCAGAACCCCCAAGTCCTCAGCAGGGCTACTCTCAAGAAGCTCTTCTCCCAGTCTGTATCTATGTCTATCTCTCTCCATGGGCTGCAAGTGCTGGCAGGGGCTTGCTCCAACGTGGGTCACAGCATCTCCTGTATGTCTCCACCTGTTCCATCCAGCATGGAGCCTCTCCAGGGGCTGCAGGTGGGGTTTTGTCCTTTTCCATGGGCTGCAGGGAGACACCCACTCTACCATGGGTTTCTCCACGGGCTTCAAGGGCATCTTTCTCTCTGGCACCTGGGGCACCTCCTCCCCTTACTTTCCCCAGCCTTGGTGTCTGCAGTTCCTTACATCTTCTTACTCTCTTCTCTGGGGGCAAAAAGCAGCTGCTTGCATTTTTCTTCTTATTATGTGTGCTTCACAGAGGTGCTATGACCATTGCTAATGGGCTTGGCCTTGGTCAACAATGACTGGTGGTTGTTATTTTCTGGTGTTTACTCTCCTGGGCTTACAGAAAGCTTCTGGCTGCATCTTGCAGAAGCCACCCTTGCAGTCCCCTCCTCCTCCACTTGATCCCAGCCACGCAAAACTACAACAAATTATTATTCTCTTCTTTTGTTATCCTATTAAGCTGTCTTTATCTCAGTTCATGAAGCTTTTTCCGTTCTCTTCCTCATCCCCTTGTGGGAATGGGAGGAGTGAGCAAGCGGCTGTGTGGTGGTTAGTTACCAGCTGGGGTTAAACCATGACAGAGATGCTAAGCAAAAGATGATAAATTGTCCTTTTATCAGTCCTGAGAAACACCAACATAATAGACTTTCCCACTCTGAAGCAAGAGCCAGGCAACAAAGGTGAATTTACAATTTAAAAACTCAAACAGAAAACCCCACCAAGCCTCTCTGGGTCAGAGTGACATTTAAAATAATCCCCAGTTAAATCTTATACTAATGCCTTTGATTTTTTTTTTTTTTTTTAACCCAACTTTCTTTTTTTCTGTTGTAATAGCAAACACTTAGCTGGTTCTTTACCCTGTGCTGCTGGTGTTGCAATGCTAAATATGCCCCACATCTTTCTTTAACTCTTTCAATTCACTGGCCTACTTTTCCTCATCTTACTATTGGACTTCAATGAACTTCCATTACCTTTAACATGAGGAAAATGAATCTGTGGCTTGGAAATTTTTATGATTTAGCTTTTGATTTATTCTGCGTGGATAATTTGTATTTTACAATGACAGAAGTTGTTGCACCAAGGAAGGATCAAAATAAAAATCATTCTGAGATTTCAGCAGTTAACTTGCACCTGTGGTGGAAGTGATGGCAGAATACGTTCACAACCCCTACTTTAATTCCCCCAGACAGTGAACAAGAACACTTCAACTGAACAATTACTCGCAGATAATAAAATCTCTATTTACTTTCAAGCACTTACATTTCCTTTTGATTAAATAATTCCATATTAGAGTGCTGTTTGCAGGTAGGACATACTTAAGTAAACTCCCTTCATTAGAGCAGCATCCTGAGGAATTTATTGCTTCACGCTTTTTAGTTTCAGTATATTCTGGCAAAGTAAAGTTTGCTAAATAGCCACACATCTAATCCACCAAACTCTTTCACACCAGCTTTAGCATAAACCTCTAGCTTAGAGCAGTGCTTCAAGTTTACAAACTGCTAACTGTTCTGGGATGCAGCTGTCTGAGTTAGATTATCCACTGAGATTTACTATTTGCATTATGATAGCACATGGGAGCACCAGGGGCCCAAGGCACTACACCCTGGGCAGAGAGTCCCAGAGAGGTCCCAGAGACCTTTCAACAACAAGTCAGCTACCAGACTCAGATCACATAGGTGGACATGTGGAGAGGGGAGTGACACAGGTTGATTTGATGCAGATTATAGAATCTCCTATCGATACGCTCGAGACGGGAATGATCTGGATTATGTAAATCAGGTTTGAAATAGAAGTGCTTTGTGTAGCCTTAGCAAAGGACTGCAGGACTCTGCTGGGTAACAGTGCTGATAAGATGCCTTGATTTTAAATTGTGCTCTGGTGTGTGTAACTATTCCTAAAAAAATTCTATTTGCAGCAGCCAGTATTTCAAAGGAGAAAGTTTACCAAATCTGGGAACAATACAAAAGATTTATTTTAATTGAATTTCTGAATGTTTGACCAGTGTGCCAAGAATACTGCAGTTTTAAAAAGTACAAGCAACTATAATCTATCTACTTTTTTCCCCCCCTTCCTTGGTAGTTAATATCCTCTCTGAGGATATTTTATATTTATACAGCATATTTATAAATTGTAACATATACAAGCACATAAAGGTAGATTGCCAAGTTTTATTTAGTCATTACTCACAGAAACATTACTTACAGAAATTTGAGGAATGGTGTGTTTATTTGAAAGTATAAGGTATAGTATGAGGTGACTATGCTAACTTTTTTAATCTCATTTCACATTTATTTTATACACTATACATTGTGAATACCCAATGAAGACCAAGAAATACTTAGCTAAATTCAAACTCTAACTTTTAGAAAACTGAGGAAATGCACAGAGAGAAATACATTGGTAACCTGGGCTCTTCTGTGCAAAGCAGAGGCACTTTCACACAGTGCCTGTCTTTCTCCTCTGGGGTTGCCCAGGGGCAGAACCAGGCACCAGTGCTTCATTCCCCTTTCCAAGGCCTTCAGAAAGGGAAAGTAGAAGAGTACTGGGTCACATCAGAAAGTATGGCCAAATAATTGGCTCTCATTAAGTTTTCAAAGTAAGCCACTTTGAGGTGTGTAGCCCGCTCTACTACTGCAAGAACAAGCCCTAGCAAAATGACGAGTGGTCCCTTCCATCTAGCTGTCCTGTGGTAATTAGAGATAAGAGATGATTGGACAGATTTCTCTTTAATTTTAGTTAATGAAGAAAGCCTACATCTGAATACCCAGCTCAGGTAACAATGTGAGACCCAAGGACTTCTACTGACAGTGAATCAAACCATTACCTGTGTATAGATATAAATGTAATATTTTTCCCTGTTTCTGTTAGTGCCAAATACACTTATAACTTTCCTTAGATATGTCCAAAGCTCTTGATTGGAAACAGCCATCCTGCTTGGAGTCCAACTGAGCTACAAAATCCATCAAAAGCAGTGACAATCGGCTCCAGGGGCATAATGAATTTGGTTTTAATTTATAGCAGGAAAGTGTGTGTGTTGCTGCTGTTGGGGGGTGTTTGCACAAATATATATTTTGTGGGTGTTTTGCTCAGCTGGAGCAGGTAATAAATTTTTCCAACTGTGGTTATACAGATGGCCTCAGATATCTCTGCTGTGCAAAGCAAATGGGGAAGGGAAGCTTCTGGTTTTCTCCATAGCAGCACCTCAAGAGGCAGTACAAAGACCTAGTCATCACCCACTTCAGCACAAAGGGAATGCACCAGAATGTTTTGCTGTTTTGGGGAATTAATTGGAAACTTAATTGATTTCTTGTGCATGGTTTAAAGAAATATCCTCCAAGTGTAAGCATAATTGATCCTCTTTCTGTAAACATAGTAAAGTCTGTACATTTAGGCAGTTCTTACCTGCTATGCAATCTCATTACACAAGCAGTTCTAGAATGTATATATCTGACCTCGCTCACAAGCAAATACTGCATTACACCTCACTACACTGCTACTGTGCTGCTGCTTGTTAAATGGCCACACGTGACGGTGCCTGTGCTGTAATGGAGATCACAGGTCTAAACCGTGTTCGTTTTCAGACACCATGTGGAAATGAATTTCCCTTCCCATGCACTTCTCTGGTTTTGTTTTTGCTCAATGTGAGTGCAAAGCGCAGCTGCACAAGAAGGCTGATACCGAACTAATCAACCTTTCTTCCTGATGTAAGCTGTCCCTTGCCAAGTGAGTGGATGGGGACTGACAATGTGTATGTGTAAGGAGGGCTCAAGCCCCCCCTTTTATCTTGTTCTTGTGTCATTTGCTAATCAGAGCCAGATAAGACTCAGCAGTGATGTGAACTCTGCATGGTTAGTTGTTATTCCTTGTTCCTACCCTCGAGTATGGGAATTTTTGGTGGCAATTGTGAAGAGTGGGAAAGATCAGTCCTATTAATGAAGAAGTAAGGCTCAAACAGGGAGTTAAGACTCCAAATTAGGCTCCACTTTTTCTCTCTTTCTCTTTTTCCCCTTTACAAATGCTCTAAATGCAGGTAAGGGTTGGACACATGGCAGTGTTACAAACACATTGTGTGGGCAGGAAAGAAACGAATTGCTCTTTAGTGGAGTTAACTGTGTGACTCTCAGTAAAGCTAATAGCCTGACTCTGTGTTTCTTCCAGTTGGTCAGAAATTTCCTGAGACTGATACTTGACTGGAGTGTTGCTTGGAGGGAGAAATGAAAGGATTTTGTGCTGTCTAAAGAATTAGCGCGCTTTTTTGTACGTACCTACCTACATACCTTGTGTGTTGCTCTGGGTGTTTTCCTCATCCTTGCTGAGGTATTTCCCCTCTTTTTATGGAAAGATCAATTATGGAAATTGCTGCTTCCTTTGGGGAAATATATCCTTCTGCTTGTGTCTGTCTGTGTGTGCGTGTGTGTGTGTCTGTTTTGAGCATATACTCAGTGGAGTCAAGGTTATGTCTGCAACCAAAATGTATGATCAAAAATAAGCAACTCCTACTTGCTATGTAATTATAAAACAGTCTGAGGTTTGCTTCTCATTTTTATTTCTGATTTTGCTATTTGTTAAATGTTAGTAGTCACAAGAGATTATCTATTAAATACATGCATGTAGACAGGAGGTGCATTTCAGTACCCATTAACCTGATGTACTGTGGCATCATTCCAAGAATGATTTTATAATACCATGAAGTTGCAGTCTCTGTGTGTGGTATAAATTTTTAGTCTTGTTCTGTTTGAATTATAAAATTAGAATGGAGTGTCTTGTGGAGGCCCTAGTGACAGGTTAAGTTATATAACATAACTAAACCAAATATGTATTCAGTATAAAGAACAAACCTGAAGGGTATGACCCATCCATCTCTCTTCTGTTGGATCTTTTTTAAAAAATTCCTTCATTTATCATGCACAACTGAGCAGGACAAACCTGTTACCTCTGCTATTTATTGTTTAGAAACAAAGTTCCCAGATCTGAAAATTTCACAGAATGTTCTGCATTCCTGTGCTGTTCCTGCTGGGAAACAGTACAGCCGTTGTGTTTGTTCTCCTCTCTTATTATGCACTAAAAATAGGGCTCTCCTTTGTAAAGAGGCATCTGCCTTACAAACCCTATACAACCATAAATTACCTTACGTAGGTGACTGAAGCACTTTTCGAGAGCACAGAAGGTTAATTTTCCAATAGTAAATAATAAAACAAAGTTGACTTGACAAGGACAGACGGGAAGACATGCAAATAAGACTATGCAGTCAATTATACATTGTTTTTGATGAACATATGGACAATAGAAAAACAGAATGGGCGAATGACAGACAAATGTGTTGACTACATTAAGAAAAGCATTTATAAAGGGTCCTAAACAAAATTACACCCATTACTGAACAAGACAAATTATATTAATGGCAACTCTGAAATGACTGAAATTGTTTTATCTTTAGCAAGGAAAAATACTTGGCCAGCAAAGACATTTTAGGGATAGGAAAGCCCAGATGAGCTTGTGTCTATCTGATAGCGAAATGCATTTGGTGGCCAAGAAAAGGTCACATGTGTCACTGAAGTCCTTTCCCTCTGCATGTCACACACACTGCATGTTGCAGCGATGGGCGAAGCCGCTGTTGAAGCAGCAGTGAATTCCATTTCTCCTCTGAATTCCAGACGCACAGACATGCAGAGTCAGATGTCACCCAGCCTTCGCCTGCTGCCTAGGCCGTTGCTGGTTAGTTTTGATATTTACAGAGCACGAAGGAATAGTAAGAGATGGTAATAGATAGTTGAAAAGAGTGATCAATGCAGTAATTTTCTGAGGCTAAAAGATTTCTTACCTTAGTAATTTTATTTTTTTTTTAGCTTTAATGTTAAGTCCTATTGGAAGAATTGGAAAAGGATGAAAATATATTGAATGTTTCCAGATATTTCTGACCTTTTTTTTGTTTTGGCCTTCCTTTTGTTAGTATTTGTCCTTATAAATAATTGTAGAGTTCAGTCCAGCAAGTGAGAGATGTAAAATACGTATATCAAAAAAGGAGATTAATGCTAACAGGCTGTTTAAAAGCCTGTTCTTATATCTTAACATCGCTACTTCTTATTATATGAGGTGTATTTTTATCTCACATCTTTAGAACTCCTTGTTGTATTAATATCTGTTTAACAGTATCTGTGACCCTACTGAAGGCAATACTTCATTAACTTGAGTCTGAGACAGCTAAATATTCTGCTAGGATTTTGCTTTTTGTCTTATTAAGTAATACCAGGTGTGGTGATCACACGCCAAAAAATCATGGTTTATAGTAGCCATTCTCCAGTTTTTGCAAGATAAAGGTGCCATGTTACCCATAGCAGGAAGCACTGTATGTTTTAAGTCTGCCTATTGCTAAATGTGCCAATTTCTTGCAAATAAAGATCCGTTTTTGCAATCACAAACTAAAATCTATTGTCTATGCAATGTGCTTAGCTGCAGGAAGCTTTTGCTTAAGATAATCTATTTACTATAAATGTTAGAAATACTTTTTTCTCTCAATTTAAGTGCTGGTTTAGTTCATTAACATTGTTAATTGTCTGATTTAGTTTAGTTCCACATGAGTGGCATCTGTGAAGCAGAATTTTTTTTTTATTTATCCTTTGTTTGGGAAGAAAATCTACAACAATTGGAAAGGGAGGGGAGTGTAGAACACTTCCATCATAGCTGTACCTCTAAATAATTTTGAAGTTTAGTATTTTAAAACAAGACAAATAGATACAAGTTTGTGCTTAAGGGCAGAAAAATCAACAATCTGAAAATTCATTTCATAAACAGCATTCACTCAGAAAGGAGTGAGCTTTGAAATATGTCTCAGGTTGTGTATGTTTGAGGGAGAAAGAACTTTGCTTTAAACTCCAGCACATTTGTCTGAAAATTCTGAAGTTCTGGGGGTTTTGTACAACATCAGGTTGAACTTAATGTTGTGTTGGGAAGTGCTGCCTGGTAACCCCCATGGGACTGAGAGCTGAATGCTAACTGAATGGTAACTGCTTCCAAATGGCAATTTTACCCAGAAAGACAAACAATGCCCCCCACCTCCTTGCCCCAAATGCACCAAAAATCCTGGATGACACAGGAAGTGTGAAAGCCACAGCTGGAAACACCTTCTGCAGAATCTCTTCCTACTTGAACCACAGCATCCAAAAGCTGTCCTTAGGTCTTTTACAGCAAGCCAACGAAGTCCTGGTGCAAAAGATCTATGCCAATGCTCTGCTACCCTCCCTGGTTTGAGTCAACCTAAAGCCTTTGAGAATTGGTTTTGGTTCAGTTTAAAGTCAATTTTCTTACTTAAAATGGAGGCTCTATAGTAATCTGTCTAGATGTATCTGTATGTGTGTATGCACACATGTTTTTGTGTATGTATTCTTGCTTTTTAGGGGATCATCATGATACATACAAAACTAATATGTATTGCTGTAGTATATTTCTGCCCTGGAATGAGATTTAATCAAGTGTTGATATTATTTAAATAAAATGATGACCAGGCACCACATAAAATGATCTTACTGCTGGAGAAGAGATTGCCTTGTTTTAAAACCATGAGAAATTAATCTGAGTATATCTGGAATAGACATCTTAAATAGGGCTGACCTGGAAATGTTGTAATACAGTATTCCTCTGTGTCTGGAGGCAGAAACAGGGAATGATTCTAGGCTACTCTGAAAATCAATATAAAAATATTTTCATAGTTCTGCAGGACAGGAAGGCCTCAAAAGAACTACTTCAGAAAGTTTTGTTCAGGATTCCCTTTTTTTTCCCTTTAATTTGTTTGCTTTTCATCTTGACAGTTATGTGATAAATAACGTTCAGGTGACTGCTGAAGAGGACTTAAACTTAAATACAAAATATGATTAATCAAAGTGGAATGATAAAAAAAATCTGCAATGTAATGTCACAGGACTTGACATTACAAAATGTCTCATTTTTATTTTTTCCAATATCACAATATTAGCTTGAAAATTCAACATTTTTGTTTCAATGAAGGGAGTAGTTTTTACTTGTTGTTTATGTGTATAAATAACAGGTGACAGGTGATAGGACAAGGGGAAATGGCACGAAGCTGCACCAGGGCAGGTTCAGATTAGATGTTAGGAAAAAAATTTTTACTGAAAGTCATTGGAGCCTGGCATCATCCCTGGATATGTTTAAAAAAAGGGTAGATCAGTTACTTAGGGATATGGTTTAGCATAGGTCAGCAATGGTTGGACTTGATGATCTTAAAGGTCTCTTCCAACCTTGTGATTCTGTATACTTACTTGTTACTTACTCGTCTATTCACTTTTTAACACCTTATTCCTCACAAGTCTTTTAAAAAAGCAAGATTTAGGAAACATCATGAATCACTCAAGCTTAACTATCCATGTTTCCTGTTATCGTTTTACAGTCTTGACAATAAAATCTGTGCTCTCCCGAATTCTGAGGAACTGCTCAGTAGTGTATTGCACTGATCTGTTTGCTGCTTTGCTGCTGTTGTTTGTCAGCACTCCAAACAAATATCTACCTTTTTAGTAAAGATGTGTGGCTGATACCAAGTTTGAGATAAAAGGTGGAGCTTGAATGAAACTCTTATAATCCTTAAGAGTTTGTTATTTTTTGGAGGGGAGGAGTGTGTGTGTGTGTGGTGGTGGGTTTTTTTTTGGGGGGGTTGTTGCCTTTTTAATCTTCACCCCCTTTAATTTTGTGTTGACTTCTTTTTCCTGAAAAATTCTACAAGTATTGCTAATTTACTGTTGTTTAACAGGAGACCAGAATACGTTGCCATATCCTTTTGAAGAGGCCTGTCTAGCTCTATTTGGACATGAAACTTGGAGTTCAGGGCATAATGTTCTTTCCTTATGTTTGTGTCAGGGTCTCATTGGGAGTCCTTAAAATGTAATCTAGTTTTATGGCATTTTTTGTGTTTGTTTTCGGGTTTTTACTGCTCAGTGAGGAGAAATATAAACTGTTCAAGGGACCCCAGAGTAAAGGAATCAAAAAAGCCTGTCACTGTGAGAGGAGTCCACTTGTGTGCCTAGAAAGTAAGAACAGATTGTGTGAAGAGAAGCTTGGAAATATTTTTCTGTTGGAGTTGAGCTGTTAAAAAAAATGGAAGGGCAACAGGTTCTGAGCATGCTGCTCATTGATGCCTTCCATACAGCCTGGCCCCACGACACTGTCCCCATGGGCTTTCAACCTGCCTGACCTGGTAGCTAAGGGCCTTTGAAAACTGCTGCCAACAGATGAGAACAGAGCAAACCAGCCTCTGTGTCAGTGCCTCTTTCCTTTGCTAGGCTCAAGGAGATGCTACAGTTTCTTTTCTTATCCTATATAGAAAATACCTGTTGTCTTGCAAAAGGGTACTTCAGCTGATACTGAGAATTTATTTGAAAAATGCATCCAATATACAAACTGAACCAAGGGCTCAGCTTCCTGGGAATGCGTTTGCCAAATTACATTGCTCTGAGATGATATGACACATTATCTAACCCTTATTGTTAAGAAGAAAAGTTCCTTGAAAGTTATAAATTAAGGGTTAGATGCTTGGGTGCTGTGAAAATTTAGTTTTACCAAAAGCATGCATCAGAAATACATGGTGTCTGATTAGCAGGGAATTTATTCTGCTCTGTGATTAATGACAGAAAAAAAATCTAAATGCCATTTCTATCAGAGTCAATCTAGTACCAGTAATGAAGTAAAATTTTATGGGCTCTGCTCTTCCTTGGATGGATAAGAAGAGACAAATCACTTGTGGATCCAATCAAATTTTCAATTTATACAGTTAACTAAAATCAGAGTTGTCACAAAGTAATGTGAAGAGACAAGCATCTGTGTTGATGCAAAGTTTGAGGCAATATCACTTAGCCATTGAATTACTATGTTTCCGTGCTGTGTTTCCACCACAGGAAACAATTTTGGTGTGGTGGTTTTACCAAACTGGAGCAGTTGGCAGGACTGATGGAGGAAGGGGCATACATGTTTGTCAATGTCATGTAAGAGGTATGTACTTAAATCTGGAGTAGAAAATATTTACACAGTGCTGTTGAAAAATCTTGAGGTCGATTGTGGGGTTTTTTTGCATTGGGAGCAGTGATTCTTTCCTTGGAGTGTGTTTTATGAGGAGTTTGCTGTGTGGTCTCTTGATTAGGTTGTTAAACACAGATTTGCTTTTGCTTGGTGCCAGCTTGGCATGTGTGCATGAAGTGAACCTGAAAATCTTCTGAACCATTAGCATGTGTTTATCACACTGCATGGACAGTTCCCCTTACCAGTCCCAGTTGGAGCTCTCTCAATGCACCTTTATAGCATTTCTGTGCAGTCTTGGGAGAAGAGTCCGTGCTGCTTTAGCTGTTTTTCAGTGGGATTTCAGAGATGGAAACAATGAGGCTGAGTCATCCCCCTTTGGTCAGTAGGTCTGTTTATCCAAAGAGCTAGTCAGTTCTCCTTGGAGCATTCTCAGGTCCTAGCCATAATTTTGACCCTGATGGTTGCTTGTATAACATTACAGTTTTTCCATGTTTCTCTGGCTTTTTCACCCTTTGGCAGACAAAGCCAGGAGCATGCCAATGGAGGGTAGTTTGTGCTCAGTATGTGTCTTCAGAGCCACATGTGCACGAGTGTTTGCTTGGGAACTGGTGGGGATGAGGTGTCTGTCCCAGTCCTGGCTCGCTGCTCCTGCACGTGTGGTCTTTGCTGTGTGATGGAAGATGTTCAGCCACAGCCCGTCTGCAGCCAACATCACTGCAGCAGTTGTGTTTGCCTCTGACTGAATGGACTTTATTTACAAGCAAAGGTAATTTTTAAAGCCTGTTTTATTTCCAGCAGTACTGAGTGACTTATGTAAGGCACGGTCCTGTCATTCTTACTTTGTTTACAGCAAGAGGACTCCCCTGACAGATTGAAGGAACCTAGTCTTCCTCAGCAGGCCTTTCAGGGACTAGTTGAGCAATTTTGCCTCCTTGTTGGTTCTGGTTTGGAATGTCTCCTTCCACCTCAGATCTGGGAAATGACCTCTTCTCTATTGCTAGAGCATATGCATGCATTTAAGTGGATACCTGTGGTGTTTTCATTAAAGACTTGGTTGCTTTGTGAAAGGGAAGAACCTCAGAATAGAGATTATTATAGCCAAATACAGACTCTAAGTGCGTATTAATGAAACTAAATCAAGATAAATGTGCTCTTAAGGGTTCTGATAAATGAATTTCTTATTTCGGGGAGTACTGGAGCAGGCATTGGACTGGGGGGGCCCAGAGATGGTGGGTCACATGGTAGAATATTACTTTCTGGCTGCCACTTCACAAGAAGCCTGAGAAGTTTGTGCCCTCTGCTGTCAGTGCTCGCTTGTTCCTGTTCTCCCTTTTGTAAGTGTCTCTAAGAGAAATCTTGTGATCCAGATTTTGATACAGTTTTATAAAGAGCAGTGCTGGTACTGTTGAGCAAGTGATGAAGGAGTGAGTAGGCAGAGGGGCGGCTCAGCACCTCTTATGCTGGCTGTTGCTGGAGAAAATGTTAGAAGAAGCTGTGCTCTGTCAGTGAGTGCTGCTGGGGTGATGTTTAATATAGCCTGATCCTCCAAAATGCTGGCATTCATTTTTTCTGGAGGATTCTGAATAAAAATGACCCAGCCAGCAAATACGAGTAACTTAGCAAGAGACCTAAGACCTGCACTACCTTCTGGGGATGCTCAGCTAGAATTTATCTACAAGGGAAACAATTCCAGAATATCCACTTGCTCATGGCAGCACAAAGCATTTCCATTTCAGCACGTGAGTGTTTGTGGACCTGAATAGGCTTCTTATGTCATCTCCCTTTACATGTACATCTTTTTTAAAAGTCCATTCCCTGTCTAAATATTTGCTTAGAACATCACTTTCCTGTGAGTAACATTCCTTTTTTGCAAAGTACCCAAAGACCTTTGATACTCTGCTTTCATCTTTAGCTCTGGCTTTAGTTAATGCGTGTTGAACAGGTACCTGGAAGAGTTTTGAGTGTATCTAGATCAGGTTGTAAATGGGATAAATGAAGTAGCAGGTATATCTGGAGAATAAAAATGGAATGGTGCTAATAGAAAGCAAAAGTGAAATTGGAGTAACTTTTTAACATAGCAGTGAAATTGTGGAGTGATGGCTGAAGAAGGGTTTCAGTGCAGAGATGCTAGATGATGTAGAAGACACATGGACTGAGTAGATATATTTTGTCTTATCGAGTGTCAAATCTCTGAAAATGCAGATCTGACTTAAATAGCTGTGATTATCAGGCATTGGAAGTACATTCATCCCTCATACAATTAGGATTACATTAAAAGAAAATGTATAAATTTGTAATGTCATGCTTTAATACAAAGTTTTAACTCAGAAATTAACTTCTTGGGCCTTTTGAGGTGCTTGTGTACAGGACTTTGTACACATATATCTGAAAACACTTGCTAATGATGTGCTGTTGCACATTGCACTGACATTTGTAAAATATATCTTGAGCTTATCTCTCAACTTGATTAACTGTTTGTATACCACACATGAATGTATCTTTGGAAAGCAAGACTGAGCTACTGGCTTCACTGATTCTCACATAAAGAGAGTCAATTTATGTGTTGTAGCTTGAAGACAGGCTTGAAGGTTGATAACAGACACTGCTACTCCAGAGACACACAAGTGAGAATAGATGCAGGAATACTACTAAATAATGTAAGGATAGTATGGGAGAAGAAGAATACTGAGGATATATAGAGTGCTGAAAAGTCAGGAAACGCTAGAGTCCTCCTGTGCATGCAGAGACTTATGTGCTCCTGAGGAGCCAGAGAGTGATGTAAGGCACAAATAAATTTAGCAAATGCAAGAAAGTTTATTACCTTCACATGCAAATGAAACATCATTTATTTAATCAGGTTTTGATGTCTGTAGTGGTGTGTATGCTGTGTTTTATATGGTTCCTGTGTGGCTGTAAATAAATTTTATTTAGAACATTGGAGGGAGCTGTTATTAACACAGTTACTCACAGCCAACATCAATTATCTCTGGTATTCTACAAATACTTATTTATGGTTGTGATAAAATATTCTTGTGGAAGTGCAGTTCTGTGAAACTACCTAGAATATCCAGTATGGGGACTTCATCTTACAGAATAAATCCACTGTTATACGTGACCAAAATATGGAGAATCCTAACCATCAAAATGTTGGCCCTTATGAGTTAGCATTTTCGTTGTTTTTCTTTCTTAGGACACGGTCCTCATGTCATGAATAAAAGCTCTCAAGAAGAATACCTTTGTAAGGAGACAAAGATATAATTATTTGGAATAATAATTTGTAATGTGGTACTAAAGCTTTCCATTTTTTTAAAAATCAGACAGCTAAGGCTCTACAGAGAACTGTTTATAGACGTTTCTTCTAAGTAATCTGTTGGTTTCTTCCTCCACTGTAGTGATTTGTCATAGGGGTAATGTAAGTTTTTGGAGCAGAGGGTGTATTTTTAAGAAAATATTTTGAGATATGTATACCTAGTGTTTTACAGTTTCAAGACCCTAATGAGTTACTTATTCTGCACTTCAATTAGAGTATTCTTTCAATACTGTATTCTGGGTATGAAATTATCTCCCCCCTCCTTATGCCACCAGTAAGGAGAATTAGAGCTACCATAAAGCTCATTGTTTTACTGTGCATTTGTCTCTCTGCATTGCAAAGATCCAAATCAGAGACTCCATTCACAGTGACAAGTGTATTCATTGTGATAAAATGGGTATCTTCATTTGTGAAAAATGTTTGGGGGATTATTGATGGCAGAGCTTTCCCTCACATGTGTGAGGGGCCTGAAGTGTAGTCCTTTGCACACAATAAGTTATCAGCAGGTATTAGACAAGAATATTTGAGTTACAGTTGGTAAACTGAAAATGATGAATCCCTGAATTAGCAAAGGCCATTAATGTTTAGCCATGTAGGTTTCCAGTGAGCTGTCTTTCTTTTAAACTATAAAGGAATACAGAGAACCTATTGTTGTTAGTGATTTTATTGGCTATTGTATAATTCCATTTCTTTGATTATTATGAAGTGTTTTAATTTGTGGTTTCAGCAGATCAGACTTTCCAGAAATATAGTCAGGTTTTATGTGAGACTTTGGAATTAGCAATAGTGCCCAAAATCATCAGATTCCTATCGGTCAGATCACATGGAGATTTCACTGCCCATGGAACTGGAAGCCTACAAAACTTGAAATATGTTGTCTTTGGTTCTTTCCTATATGGGAAAGTAAGAGAGAGGCAGTCTAGCAGCAACCCACAGAAAAAGTATGTCATCAGTCTTAAATTCCAAATGATAGTCTAATCCTAAATTAAAACCATTAAAGAGGAATTTGAGGTCAACCAGATACCATGTGGAGCTTGCATATTTCTTTTCTTAAAGTAAATTAGCATTGATTTTTATTCCTCTTTTTAAAACTATATTAGCAATAAGAAGCAAGCATGCTGCTTTCATCAGAAACTCATCTCTTTTTAAAAGCGAATTCTCCAAGCAGAAAAGAAGCTTTCCATGTTGCTGGAGTATAAATGTAGAGAATGAATAATGTCTGCATGGAAATGAATGTACAGTGCCATATCAAACACAGCTGACTGGTCACAGCGTGACAACCAAGTTGCATTGAACTGTACTGTGTGTTCTGCAATATTTTTCTTCCATGTAGCTTTAGGCAAATACTTCCTTGGTTTTGTTATTGGATAGACTCCCACAAATTTATCGTGGATATTTATGGGTGAGCTGGAGGTTAAACTACCTGAAGTATTGTGGATTAATACGAAGGACAGGAAAGTTAATTTAGCATATACGTAATACATAATTTCAAGAAAAAAAAGCTAGAAGATGCAAGCAATCTGCCAAAATAAATAGTTTCTAGTGCTGGACATCTTTTCCTGCTAGGAAAGAGAGGGCTGCTGTTTCTCCACATCAAAATTCTGAGGGAAATGAAAGCCAAAGCAAGATGAGGGGTTAATTGTTGCAGGAGTGTCTATGATGGCATTTAAACTCCAGCTTTTACAGGGAATATCACTGTTAAGTGATTTAACAGTTACTTAAGTAAACAGACCATAATTTACTACTGCCACTTCACTGTATGGCAGTTAAAACCTTCCAAAGCACGAACAAGAGAATGTCTCTATTTAGTTATTTTGTTCTGCCTCGTTCACCACAAGAGAAAATAACCTTTGTTCAGATCACAGAGCAGCTAATGCAGTGCACAAGAGAATTCCTACAGCACAGCTTCCTAGTGCTTACCCTTTTAGTAAGAACATGCTCCACTTGCTCCCTTTTTCCATAGCTGTATAAAAATGACTGGGCCCATAAGAAACATTCTTTTCTGACAGTTTTTAAACTGCAAAAACTCATTGTCTGGCAAAACAAAATAGTAACAAATAAACAGTTGAAAAAGATTAATGAATGGCACAAATATAGTTGGGATCTTCATCTCTCAGTGTTTAGTTTTGTGCTTTTCAAAAGTTTGATTTAAAATGTTTGTTTTTCTTTAGCATAGAAAACATCTAGGAAGGATTCTTATTCTACATCAAGTATTATTCCTGTGATATTCTCTTTCTTGTAGTAACTAGCTTTCAGGATGATGCTGTTCCTACAGTTGTATGGAGCACATTGATGTAGTAGTGTGAAAGCTCTTCCATTGCATGAACTTGGAGATTTTAGCAAGTAAAAGACTCAGATTTCAACTGGTTCATTTTTATGTGTTATGCTGTGTAAAACAAACAAAAGACACAATAGAAGTTTAGAAAACTCATCAGGGTATTTGAAATTTACCTGACACACGCACTCTTTTTGTCCTTATAGCTTGCATATTTGCTTTTGATAGCAAATTTCATTGGAAGCTCATGGAATCCTCCATATGAATACAAACTTGTCTGCTTACAGGTTCTCCCAGATGGGAAGAAAGCATTGACACACAGATGTTTCTCCAAATGGCCCTGTGTTGTGCAAAGTAGCAAATGGATGAAGGAAAGTATGTAGAGATCGAATGTAAGAAGAGACAAGGGGAAAATCTTCCCTTTAGACACCATTGCTGATGAAGGTTTTATATTTTTTCTCTGGGCAGTGAGATATGACAGCACTTCTTGGTGGGTTTTGCCACCAGGCTCTAACCTGTTTCAGTCTCCTGAAATTTTATCCATCTAGGAGCCTGGATATGCAAGTGTATGTTAGGGAATACAGCGTGCTACTCCTGGCTGTGGCAACAAGGTCACAGTGTGCCTGGAGGGCATCTTTATTGCTTGGGCTTTATAGGTACAGCAAAAATCTTATAAACAAGTCAGGAAGTATGTTGTAGATCTTATAAGCTTTCTTTCTGTCCAGCAAACTCCCAAGCATTAGAAATTACACATAGGACTACCACTCTTGTCTGGTTTCCTTTTGATTTTTCAGGTTCTGTTTTTGTGGTTTGTTTTGGTTTTGCCATGGGTGTTCATCCATTTTCCAGCAGCTCAAGTCCACGTCTCAGGCAGCTGCTGTAATTGCTGCCAGGGAGAGGTTCAGTTAGTTATGCACCAAAAGCCTAATTAGTCTTTTAACTCTTAGAGCTCACCTAGTTAGTGAAAAAGATTGAAATGGTTCCCTCTCCTCTTGCCATTTCAAATAATTCTATTTGGAGTGCAGGCTTAAAAGGAAAATTCTGTCTTCCTGAATTTAAACGATCTATTACTCATTCCCTTGAATTAATAGCTGTTGAAAACCTACGTAGCTTATTCTATATGCTTTACTTACAGGGCAATGTGATTTCTGGGGTTACACCATTCTAGATGGAGAAGAGGGACGTTTTAACTTGAATTTCATGTAATTTCCAACTTTGGAGTTGTGTTACATACTAAGTGGTTTGACTCCTCTGGTTATTTAAGCATTTAATATTCTCAATTGCTGTACCCAAAAGAAGTCGATAGAAGCTGAAATTGTAATTTATCTGTCAGAATGCATTTCCTTTGCAGAAGCCCTGTAGCAATGGTAAAATTTAGTGGTTTGCCTTGGGTGTTTCATCAGATGTGGTCGATTTAAGATGCAAAATCAAAATAGTTCCCATAATCCTCGTAGCACGTTAATGAAGTAAATTGACTAATATGATTTTTGTCTGTGTTAAGACATTTGCTTTTTTTTTTTATAGCCAGCACAGAAAATCTGAATTCACTTCAAGAAGTTTGTGACAGTGACAGTAACCTTAAATTACAATAGGAATGGATACATATCTCTTACTTTGACAGAATTCTGCTAAAATTATGACGCTGACGTGTTTGGCTAGTCTAATATGTCATGATACTGTTTCACATAAAGATCTTTGAAACACTAAGATTAACAAAAGACTGGCTAAATTACTAATTATGAATATGTAGTACAATTAGTACTATATACTTATATGTAGTATTGCTAAGCATGTACGCTGCGTAGAAAGGAGGATGAAGACTGAGATGTGTTAAACTTGCAGTATTCTTTAAATCAGCCTTACAGAATGACCAATCTACTCACATGCTGCTTCTTATTTTTAGTGCAAGGACAGGAACCCTCTAACCCTTGTATATTCTTCACTGGATACTGCTTAACACTTGTATTTTCCATTTTGTACCCAGGCAAATGGACTTTAAATACCAGTACATTTTTTACATTATGCTTTGAAATACTTGCTAATTTTGGTTTATATATTTGTCTGCTTTAAACAAAGAACTTCAGCTGAGGTTTTGCGTAGTCACTACCTCTAGAATTCGTATGATGAGCATAATGCAATTCAATCTCAATAAATTATCTTTTATCAGATAGAATTCACTTTAATTGTAATGTGGCCCTATATCAAATTGAGTTTTGGGAATAGAAATGAAGTTATGTAGTATACCAATAGGCTTAGTCAAAAGCTTACTGCAATTTTTCATCTACTGTAATAGGTTCACGCTAGGTGGTAAGGATAACTAAAAACTTTTGCTGTAATAACTAAAAGATATGTCAACAAGACTGCTTATAGGTGGTTGTGTTTTTTTAAACATACATGAAATATGATTTATTCAGCAATAATATTAGGCAAAAAGACACCACTGAAAGCTGAAGCAGCATCTCCCATCTCCCTGGTGGGGTGGGACATATCAGTTCAGCAGATCAGAAAATTGTGTTTTCCCAGTCACAAAAAGACTGAGGATCCAATACTGTTCTCTTACCTACATGCTACCCATTACAATTAAGGAAAGCAATTTGTATCTATAAAAAGTCTCATTAAATCAAACAGCATTCATTTCAGTACATAATAGTCTCATCAAAATCAATAGGATTGACGGCTATAATCTCTTCGTCCAAGGGGAATTGTGTGTGCTGCTGCCTTCCCTGTCTTGGAAGGTCTCTGAACCTTTCTGCTCAACCCTGTAATATAGAAAGGAGCCTCTTGAAAAACCTTGGTTGCTGTATATTGAACTGCTTTGATTTTCCTTCTTTTCTGAAGTATTGTGAGATACTGTGTGCCACTGTCCTTGGGATACCTATTAATATCAGTCATAATGGTTAAAATATTCCATTTTTTTTCATCTGAGTATAAAGGTTTGCACCTCTAAGAAAAATGCTGTGCATTTTCATTAATGTCTTTCATTTACAGAGAAAGAAACCCTCAGTAAATGGCTCGTGTCCTGATGTAATTATTCAGCAATGTAGTTTAAATCTGAGTTTTCCATTTCTCCATAATTTTTCCCAGTCTGATCAGCATACACAATCGAAGCATTTATCAGCGTGGCTGAAAGAGCGAAGTGCAGCTATGCTAATGAATCTAAGCAAAGGCATCTCACTGTCTATGGAGGGTGGTTTGAATTTTCCATTCTGCCTTGTTATTGAGAGAATTGTCTCTGATTATGACATTTAAAAATGTAGCAGCAAAGAGTCTGAAGGGGAAAAAACCCTCAAAGTCATTAGAAATGCAAATTATTTTATATTACTGTATAACTGCAGTGAACTACAAGCTTACTGCAGTAAACATAACAATAACTTATTTTCACAATATCCTGCACTGACTTACAATTTAAGGAATCATTCACAAAGTGGGAACTGGTGATTATCTAGCTGATGCTGGAAATGTATTAATTAATACAATCAAGCATCAATAATGACACTTGAGGGCATTATGCAAATCTTATATTTGAGTTATGCTTATAATCTGATTAGGGACTTCACATCATTAATGGAGTCCTTTTAAGGCTTTTAACAGGAACTTTTACTTTCTTTCCCTTTTCTGGGGATAAGTACAGGGTTTTTGTAAAAGTCACTCTGATGTGTCTGACTACATCTTTCACTATATAATTATGCTTTTTGTTATAGAAATGTTATAAACCATTTTCTCAATTAACTCTGAGAGTTAGCAATTGGTACACTCATAAGAGCAAAAGGGATATTTTTTTCTTCAGAAGACTTGATTTCAGTCTTGTGGATAGGAATTGTGCCTGACATCCCCCTCCCCCATAAACAGTCTAACTGCATCAGCCATTGTGGTGATCAAGATCCTTTCACTTCAAAGTGTTGAAGCCATCTCATCAAATATACACTAAGAATAGAAATGATGAACAGGCAGACTCTCATTTTTGTGACTTTTTTTTTCCTTCCTGTTTTCCTTTCAAGTTTTGAAATCTTTGACCACGGGGATAATTAGTCTGCTCTTGGTATGGAGTCTTTCCTCTGCTGTCAGCTTCAGAAAGCGCCTAAAGCTAATTTGCAAATTGAAACTTGGTTTGTGATTGAAAGAATAAATGCGGTTAAATAAGCAAATTTTCTGCTTATGACCTCCATCTTTAAGTCTTTATTCCATGGAATGCCAGGTGCATCATGGCCATATTAATCTTTTTTCCCTTTCCACTTTTAAAAAGAGCTATTTTCATCATCAACCAAGGTGAGCGACCATTTGTAGTCTTCGGAGAATATGAAGCAACTGGGAATGACCGAAGGAGTTAGTATAAACATGCATGGTCAAGAGAAGCTTTCTGTACTGGGTTCATTACCATGTTGGGGATAGCTGAGAGTATTGGAAAGCTTTATGGAAACGACATCAAGAAAATAGCATCACTGATGTCAGCCCCTATGCATTAGATAAATGTTTTTTACTCTTAATATTTCTTGATAATTTTCACTTACTAGAAATTTTGGCATTTAATGAGGCAAATACTGATTGTGGGGAAATTTTTGTTTTCCAATTTGCCACACATAGATTAAGAGGTGGGTCAAGGTATATTTAAAGCTTTTAGCTTTGAGTGAAGAGGCCAAGTGCTCTAAACTTCATAGGCAGATGTATGATAGCAGCCTTTAAAATTGTTAGCAATATGCAAAGAATGGATGGAGACTTGTTGTTCCTGCCTTCTCCAGCAACAGTAACTGGAGGGCATTGGCTGAAGCCAGGGTGGGTGAGGTTCAGAACAAACAAGGGCAGAGGGATTAAGGGGCAGCAGGCCTGTGGTGCCTTTGACAAGGACCGCTGTGGGTGCCAAAATTTCAAGTCTGTCCTAGGGCAAATTAGACACATTCATTTGAAGTTTTTGCATGAAAGCCTGTTTTATTAGTAAAATGAAGTTATGCTGTCTCTTAAAAGAAGCCCCAAGTGATTCTGGTTATTTTTACCCATCGGTGTAAAATTGCATAGTATTTTAGGAATTCCCACTCTGACAGTTCTCAGAAAGAAGGCAAGGTGTTAGCAGCTTTGCAAACAGATGTTGCCTTTTGAAGGTTGAGTCAACTTTGGAAGGAAGCCCCCATAAACTAATGACAAATGAGATGTTATTCTGTATTTAGACACTAACAATTAAGAATAATAGTAGATGTATTTTTTTGGTAGTGCCCCACTCAGCATCCTGGTCACATTGCACAGACAAGTAGTTTCACTAGACTTCAATAGAAAACCTCTTATTGCTAAGCATCTCCTTTTCTGCAAGACCAATTTTTGTTCTCCAACGTGCCAGGATGTTTCTTTCGTGTAAACACCAGATCAAAACAAATGTAGAAAACAAGCATTGACTAATGTCTTTCCTCTGCGTTTTTAATGTGGGAAAACTCTCCATGCATATACTTACTTCTTGACTAGTGTTAAAACATTACAGCTAGCTACATGCTCCATTTGCCTATTGCAAGATTTTAGGTTAGTTTGGCATGCAGATCAAACCTATCACTCCAGCTTCTACAGCCTTCCAAAAATCCCTGAGAGAGCAAGTAAACATAGTTTTGCATACAATGTCCAATGAATATAAACTGTTTTCCTCTTCATTTGCTTTTTTTTTTTTTCAGTTGGTGCATGTTGTGTCAGATGATTCAGGTTTTGGTGGTTTCTCTTTATACAAAGATATGATTAGCCTCTTAAAATGAAAACTTTTAAAAATGAAACATAATATAAAATACTTTCACAGAAGAAAACCCTTCAAAGGATTTCTGAATTCTGCATATATCTCATGTGTAGAATTACACGTCAGATGAGGGCTAAGTTCTCAGAATTATAGGAATATGAAGATTGTTGGATATACAGTCATCACTACAAATGTTTTTCTGGCCTTCAAAATACCTAAGCTTTACATTTCAGTAAAATTTCTTCCCTTACCACTTTTTCCCTTTATTTTTTCTTATATCTGCATTTAATTTACTGAGGGGGAGGGAGGGAAAAAACCCCCATACACTTATGGGATTAATTTTAAGAAAATAAAAATAATTTTTAGGTTTCCACTACTTTATTATCTGATAATAAATATCCAAATGTCAAAGTATTTCTCACAAACCTCAGCATTTCTCTTCGTCAAAGTATATTTGCACTGTTCCCTGACATCTATAACTTCATTTTACTTTTGCATTCATACTCACTGTGGCCTAAAGTTACGTCAACTACTGGCTCATGTAATGTTAGCCCACTTTAGGAAAAGAGTATTCCTGTTGGTGCTAACCTTAGGTGTATGTGTAAGACTTGTATACATGCAATATCACCGTATCTGCCCTACTAAGTTGTATTTTCCCAAGAAAACTTCACTAGGTAAGGGAGCTATAAGCAACAGCATATAGCATACAAGCAGAAAGCTTTTATTACTTTGGTGGTAGTTACTAGTAGCTGGTAGGGCTACTAAAAAGTTTCTTTGGAAGGTTTTTTTTTTTTTAATCAATCTAACTTCTTGGTAAAGTTTTGTTCCCTGGAGTAATTCAGCAGGATTGCCTTCAGAAAAGCAAGAATTCATACATTCCCTAGATAGAGTTCACAATTCACTACCCTTTCGTTGTACAACAGAATACAGCTCGGGTGTGATAACTCTCTGACTCAACCCCTTGATACTTTCCACTTGTAACGTATGTTTTGAGTGAAAAATGTTAACCAAAACCACAGTCAGATAAAGCAGACTGACTAAATAATATATCACTGTGGTCAAAAGGTGTTCTTGTTAAAACATGCATTATTGGAAAGAAGCTGCAGCTGATAATGGATGCTAGTGGAAATCTGTCAATGACCAAAGGGTAAAACAATTTTAAAAAACATTTTAGAATATAAATGGGATCAAAATAAACCTTTATTGCATTCCTTCCTTGATAAAGGTGGTGAAATCCTGAAAAGGGATGAGAAAGAAACAAGAAATGTCAACAACAGTTTCCATCCTGGATTTGCAACAAAACAAGAACACACATACAGGAGGAAACTGAAGGAATAGAATAGTCACTTTTTTTTGGGGGTGGGGTGGGGTGGTGGTGGTGGTGGTGGTGGAGGAGAGATAAAAAGGAAAAGGTAGCACTTACTGAAATGAGGATTTTTCTTAAACCACAGATTCAGAAAATTTTCGTCAGGTTTTAAAGCCATTAGATGAACAACAGTGATATTTTTTCACAGGTCTGAGAAACGTGGGGAAACTTTCTGAAGAGCAGGAAACTCTAAAGTGGTTAGCCATAGGCCAAGCAGAAGTGTAATAAATGTACTAGCTAAATAGAGACTGTAAGCAATCTAAGATTAAAAATGTAAGCTGCATCCATTAGCATGGCTGCGTGAGAAGTATTTTTGCTAAACACGCCTGTTATCCGTTTCATAGAAATACGGGTTGGAGTGACAAAAACAGCTATGTTGACTAGTAAATTTTTGTTTTAACAGAATGTAATAACAGATGACATACTAATGTGAGCCACATGGGGCAATTGCATTAGGTAGACTTAACAATGGTGTGTGTTAGACTCACTGACCACTTTTAAAATTTAGTTGTCAGTGAAGCCTTATTAACGAGCAAGGTTTTTATTAACAGAGAACCTCATTGATTTCTTCCATTAATGGCATTTGATGTTTTAATCAACACTCTAATGCTAAAAATCTTTGTGAATAAGGTTTGCTGATGAAACAGAGACTGATGACTCAGAAGATAATGAGAGCATGTTAAAATTGCTAAATGATTTGAACAACAATTTTGTCAAAACCCAGAAAAATGCATTATAATAAGTCCATTAAAGAAAAAAAAAATACAGACAAGATCAGAGAGGAGATGCAGGTTAATATTGCAACATGGAAGGCTGCTGTGAAGTCGAAATAGAACTAAGATGTAATGAAGGCACCTATATGAACATAAGTTATCTGTGGAGCTGTGTGGGTTGAAAGGTTAATATTGTTTGAAATCTAAAAAGAAAGGGTTTATTGAAGTGCTCTTTCCTCTTGTTAGAATCGCTACAAATCTTTAATGCTAATTCTTGTATTAACAATCCCTAAAGGACTTTCAGATAGCAGAAAAGGATGTCACAGAAGTGAAACAGACTTTCAATGTGAAGTTCTGACTTAAAGACAATAAACAGTATGGATATAATCCAATCATATTTTTCTGACCTTGTTTGGTATGGTGGCAGGATCAAACCAACCAGCAGAATGGATTTTTCCACTTGAAACAAGAAAAAAAAGGTATTGTATTAGGAAATGTAGGCTTGAATCCCTTTGATTTTTTTTTCCTTTCCTTGCAGTCTGTAAACTTGAAGACTATTGCAATAATTTCTATGGAGGAAAGTTACAGTACCAATAATGATCAGTATTTCTAGCTGGTGTACAAGTCATGTCTGTAGTACTTTTGTGTAGAATGGTGTGAGGAGGAAAGATTACTCTTTCTGTCATAGATGCCATACCTGTTTTGTGGCCACAGATCAATGAGAGCTCTTAAAGCCTACAGACTTCTTTAGATAAAATAGGTAGGAATGTTATGTGGAAAGCTGCAGATAAACTTGTTATAACAGGAACTGAGCACTTCCTATTCTAGTAAATCTGGTTATTTACTTAGCAATCTAAATTTTTATTTAGATGTCTGATTCAGGGAATGCAAATCATGGAAGTTTTGGCTTCGTCGTATTAGGTATGAAATGGTACTTTCAGCTTCTGTTAAAATGGTCTATAAATACAAATGTCTAAGGGTGGTGATAGCGCAGGTAGGAAACAACAGATATTGTGGAACATATGCCTCTTTCTATTATTAATGGCTGGTGGAATCAATATGAAGTTATTCAAACTGGTGGGCTACCTCTTTACTGCCTGTCCTTGTCAGAGTGCAGATTAATGTCAGTCAGGGTGACTTCTTGATATCAACATCCCCTAAGCACGCTGTGGTCCAGGGCTTTCACATCATTTCAAAACCCCACAACACGGTGCTGTTAGCTCTGAATCTGCCGTGGTTCAATCCATGTTGAAACACCCGGTAACAAACCCAGGAAACTTTGCAACAGCTTTGTTCTGTTCCTCAGCACACACAGACTGTAAAGTCCATGTGTTGGAGTCAAATACGTGTGGTATTTGTGTAAGAGAAACTGTTATTAGAAAGGGAGCTCCTAAAGCACCTCTGAACACCCCTAAGACATTCTAAGCTTGGGAATAGCACTCCCCTATGCCAGGGTCCAATTTACAACTTTTGGGTGTTTATTATAAATTTAAATTGCATATGACACCCCAAGTATGTAATTTCTTTCTCATGGTGCTCTTCCCCTTTCTGCAGCATTAATAAGGTACCATTTAACTGCTCAGGTGCATGGCTACTAGGAACCCTCTGTGGAGAAGCAGCTGAAGTTTCCCCAGTGCTTGCAGTATGACATGCTAGCAATATCTGCTGAGTTATGTTCAATATAATTTTTGAATCGTGTTCCACAGCACTCAGCAATACCTGTCATATGCTTCGTATCTGTGTCACAGTTATTGCTGACTTCAAATGAGTAATATTTAGGTAAGTTTCTTTGAGAAATGCAGGTGAAAAGCTATGAGACTCATACTGTAGCAAAGTTTCATCTTCTACTGACGAGTCATTATTTTTTATGAAACTTTAATGAACGACAGCAAGTACATATAAGTCATAACTGAGTTTACAAAGAAAAGTAGTATTATAATTTCTTTCTCTGTGCTCTTCTAAAAAGCTCCTGACTTCCTAGACTTTCTTACTTAATCGAGCTGAAGAAAAATTGGTTTTACTAGAAGATATTTCAAAATAGCTTTCACTGTATGTTAATGTCAACAGAACTGCTTGTGAAAACAGTCATTTAAAACACAATGGTCTTTAAACAGCAGACATCATGCATAATATGTAATGATCAGTTAGCTTCAAAGAACATAAATCAAAGATTTTCAATTAATTAGAAATGAGAAGTGAAAAATTATCTATTTAGGCCACATTTTCTTTCTCTGTGCATTGATTGTTCAACTTGAGAGTTAGCTGCAGATACTCTGTTTCTTACGAGACTTTTACTGTAGCCAGACATTACCTTTACCACTTGTGTGCCAGCCTTCCCATGCTTTTGAATATACAACATTTTTGTCTGGGAGTTGGAAAACAGCTGAGAATATTTGGCTTTTGCTCTTCCCCACCACCTCTGTGTACACCCAGCAGCATAAGGCTCCTGATTTCTCTGCTGTACTGCTATACCTGTCTGCCAGCCCCCTTTACATTTTCATTTTGCCCTTTGTTGTAAATCTAAAGCATATTTTAAATTCAGTAGAGAACTTTTTCTTCATAATATGTATAATTTCTGGTAGGTTTTTTGGGGCACATATTTACATCTCTCTAACTAGTAGTCTTTTAACACTCACAGGTTAAAATATTGAAATATTATATTATTATTATACAGGTTAAAATATTAAAATATTCCAGAAGTCGGGTGTGAAATGCTATCTTTATTGTTTGGATCAATTAATTTTAAATACACTGCGGTATAACATAGACGTAACTGAGCCAGGTTAAAAACTAGCAGAGAGAGTTGAAGTACAGCAGCATTAGGCTTGAGGTAGGTGCTACATTACAGCCTAAAGCTTCAAAGGGTCCTTCTGAATTCAGCAGAACTGTTTTTCTCATGAAAGTAGCTTAGCACACTGTGACTGTTCTGACTAAAACATCCAAGTGTTGCGGTTGCTTACAGGAAGTCCAAGGGTCCAAGCACGATATACTTGTAGGCAAATACTAATGGCAAGAGGGAAGAGGTAATTTCTTGTTCTGGCCCAGACACTGAGGAGAGCAGCCCCAGCTTCAGACACTCACGACGTGGCAGAATCAAGTGTCCTGTGATCATACCCTTCTGCATGGGGGAGGGACAAAGGATAAATGATTAAGGGCCTGGAACATCTCCCGTATGAGGAAAGGCTGAGTGAGCTGGGGCTGTTCAGCCTGGAGAAAAGAAGACTGAGGGGGGACCTAATTAATGTTTATAAATATCTTCAGTATGGGATGCAGGGGGAATTGGCCAGCCCCTTTTCAGTGGTGTGTGGGGACAGGACAAGGGGCAACAGCTGCAAATTGGAGCACAGGAAGTTCCACACCAACATGGGGAAGAACTTTTCCCCAGTGAGGGTGACAGAGCCCTGGGACAGGCTGCCCAGGGAGGTGGTGGAGTCTCCTTCTCTGGAGATATTCAAGACTCGTCTGGATGCCTATCTGTGCAATATGAGCTGGGGAGCCTGCTTTGGCAGGGGGGTTGGACCCGATGATCTCTCGAGGTCCCTTCCAACCCCTACGATTCTGTGATTCTAAATGAGCTTCATTTGCTTCTGATGGCCTTTTGTCAGTCGAGCTTCCCTCTTCCTGGAGAACTGTCAGCACCCAAGTCTAGGAGTCTGTAGGTTTTGTTGCTTTGCATTGCTGATCCTCCTGGTAGTATCTTCACAGTGTGAATTATTTCATTTTCTGCATTAACTCAGTCTCCAATTTAAAAATGTTTAGAGCTGGTCTCAGTGCCGTTCCTGTGCTGAGAGTGCTTGTCTGAAATGTTAAAGCCTGGCCAGGACTGTTTTTTCAGAGACAATCACCATTTCTTTTGCTAGTTGGAAATTCCTTACCTCTTAAACCATTTATGTGAACCTAAACTGATAGAAGTAGACTAATTTAAAGGTGGTCACAAAGATACCACGCCTTTTATATCAAAAGTTGCAAAAGCAAACTGTGATTACAGCGCTCTGTAGCTGCCTGGTTATATTTAATGTTAACATATTGAGTTTATCGGCTCTTGTTTGACTTGTGACAACATCTAGATTAATTAGTGTACTGGGGCAGTACTGAAGGAGATGTGAATGGGTTGTGGAAAGTAAGTGCTATTTGTATGAGTATTGGGATTAGATGACTGTACGTGAATGACTAAAAGGAAACTAGGCTGTGAGATTTTGGGTGATATCCCTTTGACAAATGTAGCTGTTTACTCCCTTTTGGTATCCGTGCAAACAGTTATCCCATTGCTTACTGCAAGAAGAGTTACACATCTCATACAGCCTTGGTGTTCCTACAGATCTCACGAAATATTTTGGAGAAGTACCTTGTGAAGATGCAATGCTCCAAGTGTAAATGGGAGCTCCAAAACAACTAAAAATGACTGGAGACATGCCTCAGGCCTTGTTTTTAAATGAAAAAATATTGAGTGAGACTCCCAGATACCCTTTTCTTTCATGTTCCATGCTTACGGCCATAGCAACAAAAAAGCCTTGCTGCACTGAGACTTGAGATAAGCTGTGGGAATATTAAATAAGCCAGTATGCAGAGATCGCTGGGAGTAGGTAGGAGTTTGAAAGCTCCAGTTTATAAAAGTAACGAGGAAATTGTGCTGGTAGCTAAAAGATCAAACATTCAACTTATCAAAGGTTACGTTTGAAGTTTTGGGAAACAAAATAAAGAAATTCCATGTTCTATTTTGATGACTTCTGTGGCATGTTTTCTTTGGCCATTGCACTTTCCTTAATAACAGTTGATTTTTTGTATGGGTAATTATAGCAGTGCTGAATCATACAAGATGAATCCACAGCAAATTCTCTGTAAGAACTGTGTTAAATTGATTTCTTGTCCCTACTCAAAGCTGAATAAATGTAAATTTCAGGTTCTTGATCTAGTAGTTGTTGGCTTTGTGTCCTGGCTCACGTTAGTGTGTTTCTTCTAAACCACACTTTAGCTAAAAGCTCAAGTCTTTTAGTCCCCTCTATTTGTGCTGAGACAAGTATTTTTCTTGCTGAAGCAAGGCAGCAACTTTTACTGTATCATGGGGGTTTTTATTTGGTACATGACACCTGACAAGTCTGTGCCTCAAACCAGCTTTAAACACTGTGCTGCTCATCTAGAATACAGGCTTCAAATGAGTTTATAGGCAAGAGTTGTAGCAGGATTAATGAAAATGCATGACATCTTCCTCATCTTGGCAAGTGTGAGTGAATAGCTTTTTCCCATTTTGGGGGAGCATTAAAGCATAAGATTCGAGAGAATGAGACCTTTATTTGGTTTCTTGTAAAAATCACGTTCATTTGAGAAAAGAATAGAAAAATCTCTTTGAAGTAGAACCAAAACCCAGTGAAAAACAGGACTATTTCTACTCAGCAAAATGCCAAGCATTTCTGTGTTTATTTATAGGTCAAGTCTGAAGGAGAAGTGGAAGCCAGGGAACTTTCCTCTGGCTAAATCCCTAATTTGTCCAGCACTTAAGCTCTGCTTGCCTGTCTGCACTGTGAATAGTCTGATTTCAGTGGGATTACTTACAGTACATAAAGTTAAATCATAAGCAAGCTTTTCAGGATTGGGACCTTCAGCGACAACTGCCAGATTTATAATGCATTATTCCAGCATGCACCAAAAGGCTCTCCGTGTTATGCTCAGCGTGCTTTATTACACCAAACTAATCTCCTAGTTACAACTAATCTTTTAGAGCTTGATTCTGTTCATCCTCATTTCAGTAAGTGCAAAGCTATTGCCTGAATCAAGTTAGCATGTTTGGCTTTTTTATTCCTTCATCCTTAATTATTGCAAGACCTTTAATGCAGGGTTTTCAGAATAGAGAGGTAGGTCCAGCATATAAATTGGATTACTCCTCCTGAAACCTGTAGAGTTAAATGTTTACAGTGACTAAGAATCTGGCCCATAAACTACACTGAAAGGCTTTCTGTAATCTGGCACTATAATTAGTCTGAATGAGTTATTTTCAAGGGTTGTTACTACCTGAAAATGAATATTCACCAGGGTATCGTTAGCATAATAGCCAAGTCATTTCTCAAGGATGCAGAAAATCCAAACTCTGTGCTATTTGCGTTGCTCAATAGGACAGTTAATATATTGTTTGTCTCCTGTGTGACTTCTCTAGGAAAACTGGCCTATTAACTATAACAACATTTATGAATTTCCTAATCAAAAAATGAAACTGGTGTCTCTGGCAATAGAGAGCTATATACTTATCAAGACAAATACTCATGCCTTTTGATAGAGAGCAGCTTTTCAGTCTGCAGCGAGGACTTCACAAAAATGTATAAATAGCAAAACAATTTGTAGTAGATTAAAAGAAACATCACTTATACTGAACAAGGTAGAGAAAGTTGACTGTATATCTTTTAATAGAGTTCATCAGCAGTTTATTTAGGAGCAGACACAAGGCCTTTGGAAATGGAAAGAGGCTGCCTGCCTTCAGCAGGGCCTTGATTGGTCCTGTTGTCCTTAAGGTGTACAGGCTCTCGAGGGGGGAAAGGAACCACCACACATAATATTCAGGCATCCACAAAATCACAGCTGCATTGTCCCTGTAAGGCAGTCCTACTCATATGATCAAATGAATGCAAACATAGAATCAGCCTTCAGATAACTGTTCACATCCTGGCAACAGCTGTGAGATTGTTTGTGATATATAGAAAAAAGTGATGGCAAAGATGAGGCACAGACACATCAAAAAGTGTCCTTAGAGGCACCGTGGCTTAGATGGGGGAAATACCTTCTGCAGGCATGCAGTGTGCTTTCTTAAACCTTGTGTGATGGCAGTAAGGAGACCAAGAAGAGTGTCCCATATTTGTGGAGGTTGTAAGGAACCTTGTTGTCTACCTTGTCAGGCACAATCACAGTGTGCCAGGCACTGGTGGTGGGTGCTGCTTGCCCTGCTCCACAGCAGTCGGCATGGTGGGCAGCGCAGCCATCTCCTCCTGTCTCTGTCCTGTTCCACTTTGCTGCCAAGGCAAGGGTGAGGGTAGTGCCTGACCTTTAAGTCTCCCTGGGCCTTCTACATGCCTTCCACTCCTGTGTAGCTGTGGTTATCAGAACTTTGCAGAGAGCTGGGGGGCTGTTGCATCTCAGTGGGACAGACGAGCCCTGCATGCTCTCCTCCCATCCTTTCCTCTACCTGGGTACTGTGTGTGTGTGTCCCCACCCCAGCACAGTGGTTTTCTCTGCAGGGTATAGAAACATCCCAGCAGCAGCTTGGAGGAATTTTACAGCAGCAAGGTCTGTGGCTTTCTCTGCAGATATGACTGTTGGTGCAGCACATCTCATTTTACATGCACAAAATGTTTTGTGTCTGTACTTAAAATAGTAGCTCAAGTATTAAGACATCTGTTTTACATCTGTTGTGCATAGGAATGCAAATACTGGTCTTTAAAATTAATTTTTACTAATATACTCACCATTTCAGAATTCCCTGTCTTGCTGTATCATCAGGGTGATACATCCAATGCTATCAGCACACCATGTTTCAAAGCAAATTATAATACGTTGCTAGTGTGAAGCTTAAGACATGATTTGTTAAAAGCCAGCTTTTATCTGAGAGAAAGGTTTTTCTCTCTAACATCAGAGACTATTTACATTGAATAACAATGGCTAAATGAATACTGTCAGTTCCTAGGAAGCTGTATCAGGAAACTGGGTTATTCCCTATTTCTTCATGCTAATCTTTAATACCATTTTGTCCCACTTTATGTATTTCTGGTTTTGCAATGTTTATAACTCGACCACTGAGGGCTAATCTGGTACATAATATAGACAGTGAAAATATTTTCATGTTATCTATTTTTATCCTCATTTGAATTCTAAAATAGCTGTCAAGTGGTTAAATGATTGCTCATTAGTATTTCTGTATTTGCTAACTACAAGTTGGAACTTTCTATTTAAAAGCTATCTTACTGTCCTAATGTACCTATTTGTAATATTTTTAATCAGAGTAATTCTTCCAAGAGCCACAAAGCAGCAAAAACCTAAGACTTGTATGCTCTCTTTAGGTACAGAAAAGTAATGGTACTGAGATGAATGATAGAAACAGAATTATTTTACGCAACAAAATGATGATAGAGAAGCTTCTAGTAAAGTATCAGTTGATAGAAATTTTTGCTGAGCTGAAAAAGAATCTGCACTTTTGTGTCTACTCAAAAGCCTGCAGAGAACAGCTTCTAAATGTGAAATAATCTAGCACTGCCAACCTTGAAAGATAAAACTGGAAAGAGGGAAAAAAAGAGATTATATCAGGATGTCAGATGTCAGAGTGATGAGAAGATTAAATGTTTTCTTCATTGTTGGATTAGAAAAGTGAAACTCGATAGTCATTTGACTGACTGGATCATGAGATCTTATCATTAGATATAATGATTGCGCAAAATCCTACTAACCACTTCCAAGTCTTTCTCATGGGAAGTGTATAAATGCTCAAAACTTTGTAAAAATAATGCTAAAAATGTTTCAGGAAAATTCCCCAGTTTGCTCACATCCAGCGGATCCATAAATGGTTACTAATACAAAGGAGATGTGAAATCATGATTTTCTCTGCTTGGAAATCTTGAGGAACCTTATGCCACAATTTTTTTTAGGGGAATTGGAACACTTTCAAAGGCAGAGACCTCTGACATTATTAATACTACTAATTAAATCTTCCTGTCAGGAAGGTTCTCAAAACTAATTTAGAAGGACCTCCAGGATTTGCTAGCACTGTGGCTGCTGTGTAGCTGTGCCAGGATGGGTTCTCATTAGTGGCAGTGTTATCCTCTACTCATTTAGCAGGGGCTGCAGGATCCAACAGCAATCTGAGGCTTTGTTTTCCCTCTATCTGCCTAGCCTGACCTGTGCAAATTGAGAACAGATATTTTGGTATCAAAACTTTAAAACGTGTAACTCTCTGACTTTCTGATATGTTCTGTCCATATCGCTGCACGACGGTGCTCTCTGCTGCCTTCCCTTGTCTTCTGCTGTTAGGACACTTCCAGGTAATTGGCTGTGTGTGAGGGGCCTCCTGTGTAATCTCAGTAGCTGCTCCAGCACCTCTTTTTTTCTGCGGCACAGTGATCCTTGCCAGAGGCGCCCACAGCCTGATACTCGTTTTCAAAGTCACAAGGATCTGATAGGCTGAAAGTGCCTGGTTTGCAGTTTCCTGTTTTGGAACAGTCTCCTGACTACTTTTTCTGGTTTTAACTATACCATAGGGAAAAGCTTGCAGCTTGATGTGACCATCATACTATAACAATATATTCAATTACTTCATTAACGTAACTACCATTTTACTTAGTTTTTAAAGAGTCAGAACAAAAGTAAATGCTTTTTTATTTCAAGGGGAAAAAAGTCCAGTTGTATGATGAGAAGAGGAATTTTGGGCTTGTGCAAGATTCAACAAGAATACTTAAGTACTCTTGACCCTCTAGTGAGGAACAGCAGAAAATAAAAGTCAAGATTTTCTGTGCAGTGGGTGTTTATGTGCTTAACAATATTCAGCTTCATAAGCTGTAACAGAAACTTCTTTTGGTAGGTCTTTCATCTCTATAAACAGCTTACTGCAGCCATCACAGTTAATTTGATTAGTGGCACTCAGACGTAAACCCGGGGAAACAGCAGCTTAAGAGCACTTTTGCAAACAGCAACTATATTGGGAATTCTAATCTTTGTCAGAGCTGCACAAGAGGACAGCTACTTCTCTCACATTTCTGAATGTTTTTTGAACTATTATTTTGAACACTTATGTGCTTCAGGGAATGACATATAAAGGGTGAGAAAGATTATCACCTGACAAAGCTTTCTTGAATTAGGGCACTGGAGGCTGCTTCATTTAACAGTTGTTCCTTTTCCTATGTGCTAAAAATCAAGCTTTCCTTCTCTTCTTTGGCATAAAATAGTCCGGTGTTTCTTGATGTGTGAACACAGAGAGGATGCGTGATCGTGGTGTCAGAGGAGGAGGGTAATACCTTTCTCAAATGCCCTCAGAAGGAAGGACAGGTTCCCTATTTCGTATAACAATTGGATTCCCTGCACCCCAGGACTGTGCCGTGCTGCTCTCATATATTGTCTTCCCAACACTGTTGATGCCCATTACAGTTAACGTGGCTTTGTTTCCTGGTCCTCAGGTTGGATGTATAGTACATTTACTTGCAGGATGTTGAGATGCCCAGATTTTTTGTGTCCTGCAGATTTTTAAATGGAAAATGTGAAATGGCAGGAAAAAAATGCCAAAAAATATGTTGTGGCAGAAGAGGAAGGGAAAGAAGCTGCAGGCTTTGACAGCTCATTAGGGGAGGCTTTCAGTCAGAAGATTGTAGCAATCAGTTTCCCTGTTTGACGTGGAGGTGGCAAAGGCAAATCTGTACCTGGGAGAGGATGCGCTTGGGGAGGTACAGATACTATGTTCATTTCAAGAGCTGTATATCAAGATCATATCTTGATACAGTAAAACTGAGTGGAATTAGCTCTTCTCTTAATACCTCTACTTATATAAAATACTAGTGTAAGGGTTTGATAATCACAGGTTTAGTGTGGCTGCCAAAATAATCAATAGTATAACAGTTGAAGTGAAGGTATTTAAGCACTGCCACTTGGTTTTAGTGTTAACACCTACGGAGATAAATTCAAGCTGCTAGTATTAGTGGCTTTCAAAATGGGGGTGGGGGGGTGGGGTTAACTTCTGTAAGCCATTGGCTTGGCAAACTTTAGGAAAGCATCGATTTATGTGACCAGATAACCATGCCTTCCTTATGAGGTTTAGGTTACAGAAGCTGGAGAGGGTTTTGGCCCACACAGGTTTGATAGGCACCAAGATATCTTCCAGGATCCATGGGTATCTGAGAATGAATCTGAAATCAACAAGTTTTCTGTTGTTATTTTTACTTTCACTAGTGCTGTAGAGTAAGCTGTGGCTGCCAGCAAAAGGAAGAATGTAGTACTTGCAGCTGGTTTTTTCCCTACCAAAAATCGTTTGGATCAAGGTATTTTATCTAAATATATTCAGATGAAATATGTTTTGATTAGGTTTGCCTATTTATTTTAGCTAAATAGGAGCTTTGAATGTTCTGGCAGCTTCCCATGCAATGTACCAGCAGCTGTCAGGTGACAGAATGGCACTGCAAAATCAAATAGAGTTTCTTTAAAAAACTATTCAAACTGTGAGATCAGCTACACCTTATCATTCGCCTAGCAACCCATCAACTGTCCCACCTATCCCTTGGAAAACAGGAGTTCCTGGAGGGATGATATACTGAGATCTGATAAACAGAGGTGGGACAGGGCATTCGGAACCAGCCATACCTTTTGAGGGATGCCCTGTTCTGTTGAAACATATGTGGATTTACACTGGTTTATTATATTGTAGTGAAACAAATCATTCAGTCCTGGAATCCATTTGCCGTTAAACTAAGACAGATTATTGTATTATATTGGCCAATAATGGCTACTGTATATATTTGGATTCTGCTATTCAGCTCTGTTTCAGGGGCCTGAACAAATGACAGGGAAGTAATGTAAAACTGCATGGCTTGGAGGACTGTTTAATGGGATACAGAGCCTCTTATCTCTAAGTAGTCTGTGTGGGCTTAATAGGGCCCAAATGTTGTGACAAATACTTATGCAGACACCAGAGCACAGTGTCCTGATTTTTTTTTAAAAAAGGGCTACACACTCCAGTCCTACTGACGTCAATGGAACTGTGAATGTCTCAGCTTCTTATAAATGACTTAGTGTGTACTGAAAAAAACCCTAATTTAGATCACCCAGTTATTAACTCTCTGCCTTACAGAGCTCTCACGTAAGACAACAATATGTATATATTAGTCAGCTCTAAAATTCACAACAATCCACTTGGTACCAAAAGGATTCTTGCTTGTTTGAGCAATTACCTCTTTCCAAACTGCTTCACATTGTTGGCACAAGTAGTTTATTCTGCTACTTGGGAGGAGAAACTGGCTACTTTTATGTGCTTCTTGTGTCTATTAGCAGTACCACTAGATAGAAAAATATCAAAGTCCCAAAAAGGAAGTGTCAAAAACTCCCAAGAGATTTGGAGTTGCATTGAAGCTCTTGGATGTGTCTCTGTAGAGTGTTTAGATACTTACAGAAATCCTAGAGCTGTTTTTTCTTGGTGCCCATCATCTGCTGGGTACAGTAAGGAAGGGACAGACCAGAAAGGACAGACTGTGAAGTTCTTACATTTGCAGTCATTGACTGCCTCAAAGGAAAGGTTAAACTGTAGAGGTGTATAAGATCTGGCTTGCTTTTCTGCTCATACCAGGGATCCTTAGGGTTAAGGTACAAAATACAGCTTGGCCAGTGTCTGCACCTTGCTTACTGGAAGGAGAGGAGTCATCTTTCCAAGACTCAGTCTGGGTCATTTCATGGCTACTGGCTAACCACAAAAAAAAAAAAAAAAGATAAAAAGGAAATAAAATGTTTATTGTAACAGTGTTAACAAGCTCAACACTGCTGCTATAGAGGAGAGATCCCATCACACACCAGTTTTTCATGACATCAAAGGATCTTTCATTAGAATATTGAAAAATGGCTGTATTGAAATACATCTGGCTCTACAAACTCTATCCACCTATCATAATTACATATTAAATTCAGGTTCAGCAGATTCAGCTTGCTACAAGTAGATTCCTGCTTGCAAGTAAACTGTGCTTGTTTAAAAAGTTAGAAGTAGAGAGAAAGAACATATTGAAAAGAAAAATATCTGTTAGAATTTTCCTGGGATAGTTTGAAGGATTTTGTGGTTATTCTCTAAGTGTTGCAGAGGATTCCCTTTGTTAAGTTGCCTACAAAGTACATTTTTTCAGGAAAAAATTCATACTTTAAAATGAAGTTGAGATGCACAAGCCAGTGAATCCAGGCAGCACATCTAAGAAAGCATTTTTTTTCTCATCACAGAAAATCCAATGAGTATAAAAAGGCACTTCTTCCTTCACATTTATATAACGTAGAAAAATACTATACCAAGCAGACAAAAAACCTGACACCAACCTCTTGATCTCTGTCTTACAAACCAACAATGGTGTCCATTTATTGCTTCACCCAATATCCTTTCTACCCTATTGAATGGGAACTATTCTCTGGTTGCAGTGTACTTCAATGAAAACTTTTTAAAAAGCACCTGCTTCAACACTTTGCTATTTTATAATGAAGCAGAAAGCTCTTCTAAGTTATATACGTATGTATTTATAGATAAGTACTGTCCATACACATATATACAATATACACACGCATATAATATGTCCCCTGCACTGCACTCACTGTCTGTTGTCTTACTTCCCATTTATGGATGATGAGAATTCCAAATATCGTAGGGGTAAGAATGCAGCATCTTCTTTCCCCCTGCAAAGCTGCTTCCATAAAAGGTACAGTCTCTCAGACTTGAGGCAGAGTTTAGAAATTGCTGGAAGTTTGATCACATACTGTCCTTTTTCAGTGACAAAGGAATGAATTTGGTTTTGAGTCTCAGAACTGCAGACCACATTGAAGACAATCATACAGCAGTCAGCTACTCTACCTTTCCTCCTGCAGCAGCATGTTAATGTGTGACAGCACAGTTATCAAAGAGCTACAGAAGTGGTGGGAACTGGCTTTGTCTTCTGCAACCTCAACACAGGAGAAAATATAGTAAGTTGTTTGCAGAACCTGACATACACTTTGAAGCATGTAGCATCCACTAGCTCTAATGACAATCTGAAGAGTAACCTGATTAATTAATGTACCTGTTCAGTAACAATAGTTAAAGAAGGTGAACCTAAAATGCAGTGCTGTGTTGCTTTTAGTGAAAACTGGAATGATATCTACCTGTTCCAGAGCATACCTGAGCATTTTGAGTTTTTATTTCTGCTCTATTTAAGGAGCTAATACCACGATTGAGGGATGTATCAATACTGGAATTTGGTTAGTGACAGGTTAGTTCTTGGTCATAGCAGATATTCTCTTTTATATCAAGGAGATTTGGGAGGGGAAGTTGCAGTTAATAGAGCACTATCTTGTTGTGATTGTTCTGTTCTTCTTTTTCCTTCCTTTCTTCCAACTGTGCTAGTCATTCTGTGTTACAGTCATGCAGGAGTACAACATGACTAATGCTTTTGAGAGACTCTTCATTTCAGTAAGTTGAGAACAGAAAAGTAGGTGGCATTTTAGTAAGGGCCCATCCCTCAGCTCCGAATGAAAGGTCTGTCTTTGCCAGAGACCACTAACACCACGCTGAACTGTGAAGTGGCCTGTGGGATGGCGCATTGCACAAAACTCTGAGCTCTGTGCCTTCTTGTTTCCTCTTTTTGTTCCACTAAAACCAAACCCAAATATAGTTTCAATTTTATAGAGCTGTAACTAATCTCATGATCTCTAGAAATGGGTAAGAATAAGAGCATTTGAAGGCATGTTCTACGTACAGGCTGGATTTCCCATCAAAGTCAGGGCGTAACTTCCCTCAGATGCAGCTGGCCAGAAGAGCTACTGCCACCAGCTCGTTTCCTCTGTAATGGCCTCTCTCTGAAGTTGTGCTTGTTTCTGTACCCAGATTCTGCAGTAATTTTTATTGTTAATTTTGTGTAGCAGTGAGCAGGGAAGTTTTGGTTTACACAGCATAAGACTCAGTAGCCATTGTGGTGTTTATCATCCAGGACACTCATTTCACATCTCATCTGTTCTATGAATGAAATGTGAAAATAATCATGTTTTTCTAGCATATCAGGGATAAAATGGCTTATGAAAAACAGGAGTGGCTGGAGTTGCTTTCAGTCGTCTTCATTAGTGTGATTTACCAGTCAAAGACTGGAAACACTTTAGTCTTCTCACACATTTACAGGAGCAGTAAGCGCCCAAGCTACAGCTCACAAACCTGTTGCTTAGTCTTAAGATACTAGGCTCAATGTCAGGGGTGGGTTTTTTGTATTTATTTTAACATAGCACCCTCTGGAAGACTCAGAATTTTTTGACTGCTGGCCTTGAGAATAATCACAACTGGCCACGTTCTGTTACGCTGAGTAAAATTCTGGTCAATCTAAAAGACATCACTGCTTGATGTACTTTCTGTTCATCCTGAACAGCCCTATGGGGATCGATACCTGGTTTCTAGTGAGTAAAACTTTGGAACAAATTAAGTTTCTTTTATTTTGTAACAGAGAAGGCAAATATTTGGAAGGAAGGGAAAAGACAAGGCTGTGCTGTCCCCTATAGAGTATAGCATGAAATTGCACTCAACAGGCTGTTTAAAGATTCAGAGGAGAAATTAATTCATTGTACAAAAAGTCATGAGAGTTACTGTCCTGTCAGAGCAGAGAATAAAATAAAAATGGTGAAGTTAGCGAGCAAGAAATTGCTAAAGAATTGTTCATGAGTTGTGCTGTGAAATGACACAAAGACCTAGGGTTTTGGCTGGGTTGGTTTTTTGGGTTTTCTTTCTTTTTTGCAGGGGAGGATGGCTTGGGTTTTTTTATGACACGTTGAGAGCAGAATGGGTTTTAATTGTGACATAATTTCCATTGTGAACATAGCTATTATAACTTGATATATCATTCTGAAAATGATCACTTAGGGCAATGCTTTGATGAAGTTTGGAATGTAGTTTGAAAAGTCTGTAAGAGAATTTTATGTTTTACTTTATAGGCTTCAGATTACATATCTGACGCAAGTGTCATAAGGAATATTAGGAGAACCAATTTGATTGCATACCTAAATATGGTGAAACCAGAGTCTCAATCTTGCCTTTATGACTTTATATATCTATTATACATCAAGGGAACATGACAGTTGTGCTATGAACCAAGAAAATTCACAATTCCAGGAAAAAAAACCAAAACCACAAACATACTCAGCAAAACCAGAGTGCAACTCGTTAGAAATTAATCAAGCAACTCACTGTTAAATCCTTACACAGATAAAACTCCCACTGGTCCAAATTCACTGCTAGCCTGGAAGAGTCTGTCTTCATGAAAGTTGAATTTGTCTCAAGATTTAAATGTTGGGAAACAGTTGGAATTTCAACATGAGTAAGGATTACAGAATAACACTCGGGGCTTGAGCAGAACAAAATTCTTCTCTCATTTTGGGAAGCAGACCCCAGTGGTTTTACCTTTCGAAACTGAAGAAGAGATAAACACAGACACTTTAAACATGGTAAAGTAGGACGCAAAAGTCATTATGCTATAATGACGTGGATTTGGTTTAGCATAGGACAGGAATGGTTGGACTTGATGATCTTAAAGGTCTTTTCCAACCTTGTGATTCTGTGATTAATTTGGATCTCTGTCCATTATTTAGAGACAATTTAGGTCATTGCCCTAAATTAATTAAAAATGGAGAGGTACCTCTTTTCAGACTTAAGTGACCTATCCCTATCCAATGAATTTTGAGGAACACCAGTCAATTCATCAAGGTCAAAATTCTGTCCATCTGCGTAATTATGTGAACAATGGTCAAATTGTACTGATAAAGACACATTGACTCTTAGCTATATTATTTGTTTCTTTCTAAAATATGCATATTAATATGTGACTGTATCTATCATTATCTGCATACAATTCATCTAAGATTGACAAATTTTGTTTTTGTGGTTGAGGATGACTTATTAAATAAGAAACTAGCCTGAAGCACATACTAGAGAAAAAAAGGGAAAGACAGTGAAGGAGTTTTATGGAACATGTGTGACATTCACAAATTGTTTCAGACATTCAAACTTGTAACAGAGCAGCTAATTGAACTTATTTGACACTTAGTTTCTCTGACTGTCTTTGGAAGTAGTTGCAAATTATATTTTTTAAATAGAATTATCATTGTTAAAGGAAACAGTGATTGAGCAGTACAGTTAAGTATGATGACAGAAGCATCACTTGGAATCTTTCTGCTTCACTTGGATTTGAAAACTTGTATCCCAGATGTACACAGACATTAACTTCTACCTGATACATTCATCGTAAGTACAAAAGAAACACTTTATTACAAATCTTTTTCCTACCTGTCCCTGAAGATTGGGAGGGATGCTGTGGAAGCTGCTCCAACAAAGAAATCCTAGTAGTCTTGACTTACTGATAAAACCAGTATGTTCCATGCAACATGTTTGTTTAGGATTTACTGGCATCTGACAATCTGATAGAAGCTGTAAGTCTACTAGACAAATGGTCTTAGATATTTGCAGGCACCATACCTGACTTTTATCTCCATACTGAGCAATTAAGTGCTCCTTAGATTCAGACCTGATGCATTGGCCTTGGACCACCTGGGTTGCATATCACATGTGACCAGGTGAGAGATGGATGCATGAAGTCACATGATGTGGCTGTGTAGATCCCATTCTTCCATTTGCTAAGAGTCTGAGCAAATAATTAATTTTTTCATGTTACCTACAGTTCTCTATGGTCAGGGCAGAAAGCCTTTATAAGAGACTGTTAGTTCATTAGTTGCAAGATAGTTGAATTTTTATGCCATTGCTGGAGAGAGAAAAATTTGTGTGTGATCCACATTTCTTATAGCTGCCTTAGACAGAGATACAAACAAATTAACATCTTAATCATTTTATTTGGCTGCTATCCAGAGAGCTAGGAGTGAGAATAATGACAAAGGCTAGGTTATGTAGCTAGGTACCACAATGGATAAATTTTATTTCCAGTTATGTCATTGAAAATCCTTTAGTGATCAATGAAATTAAAGATGAGTTGCATGGGTGTGACTGATGACAGGATATGGCCTATTAACTTTGCACTGAAAAGGGAATAATCTGAATGCCTCTAATTAGTGTGGCAGTTGAAAGCAGGGATGGACTTTAGCTGCTGCTGTGGGATATAAAAAACTATTTATCATTTTAAATCCACAAATCAACAGCAAAAATAAAGGAAGAAATCCAGTTTTCTCCCTGAAAGGAATAAAGCAGCATCTATTTTGATAAAACTTTAGTTCCCATTTGCAGAGAAACTGATGTTTCAGGCTGAAGCAAATAAATAAATACGTTTACTTAGCAATATTGCCAAGGCCTTAACCCTAAAAATATGGGCCTGTCAGGAAACAACTAGCCTTCTCTAAAGCTATAATAATACTTTTTTTCTTTTTCTTTTCACTATTCCAGGCCTTGGAGGTACTATAGATTCCAATGCAAAGCATCAAGAGAAACTATAAATAGAAAATAAACTGTACTACAGCTGAAGTGAAGGGACTGCTTTTTGTGTTTTAATGTATGCTAAGGTTTGAGAGCTGTCTTATTCTTTTCAAATAAGCCTTACAGGATTATGATCCTGCAGAAGCATTGAGGAAAACAACTTTGCAATCCACATGGTCTCTTCTAGGTGCTTTCTCTGAATATCAATAAGATATTTCTATTTCAAGGAATTAATTTATCTTCTAGATTAGGAATAGAAGTACCTGTGAACTGTGATATAAATGGATCTTGGAGTTTTGTAATTCAGTGTTTTGACAGGACCACATACAATAATTCAGTGAAACACTGGGAAGAGGGCAGCTCCAGCATCCTCTAAGATGAGTCACGTCTTGGATTTCCAACTTGCTAAGAAGTGTGCTTTCTTAAAGGTAGCTATAAAAATAGGTCACAACATAAATTCATCCCTTGTATGTGAAAGTATTATTAAAAATGCTTCACAGCTATTCGTATAATTTTATCTGATTTATTTCTTAAATCAAGCTGCCAAAGTTCTTTGTAAGAATGAATTAAAAATGCTAAGCAGATCTCCCTGAATCATGAGGGTAATTCAATGTATCTTTTAATCAGTAGCTTTCAGACTGGCTGGTATTTGAACAGCAAAACATCCACCAGCATTCAGTTTTAAGGAATTCTATAATTATTTATGGTTTATGTGCAGAATTAGCTATTATGAGCAGTTGTCTTTGCAAGGCCGTGCATGCCATAAGCAAAATACAGTTTAAGCTTGGTTTGACCTATCCAGGCAGTTGCAGGTTTCTGTTGTGAGAATTTCTCTCTAATTGCATCTGGCTGCTGCAGAGTTCAGAGGTATGTCAGAAATACGGAGTTCAAATTTTGCAGTAGCATTTCCATTTGGAGCAGGTTGTTATTGCTGCCATAATCATCTCTGGTCCTTGGTTTTAGAGTAGGCAGGATCATGGGGGAAAAAGCAGTGAGACAAAACTGTAGTACAGTCCTCTGTGGTACCTGCCCCATCCCCAGCCCCCAGATTACTTCCCCAAATTGAATACCCGGGGAAAATAAGGCAATTTACACCGGAGATGAATAAAATCCATATATCTGAGGGAAGACCTGTTGCAGTTCCTACTAGAGCATGGTTTACATTATGAAAATGCTGGAGAGTCTCTGTTTCTCTGGTAAAATGGGCAGGATTCAGTCTCTGCATTGTGGACTATTTTATCACAGCTGATTCTCAAAGTGTTCCTTATGGATTTAAATATTTATCCAACACTGCCTGGCTGCACTGTGCTGTTTCTCTAGATTTGAGGTTTTTCATGGTCTCTGTTTTGTATAAGCTTGGTCAGATGCACATGTTTTCTTTCACTTTCTTGTTACTGGGCATATCTGAATCCTCTTGAGTCTTTCTTTATGTGGCTTATTTCATACTGCTTTTTTTTCTTTTTTCCTCACGTGTCTGACTAGCATTTGGCATTTAGGGGCTTTACTGTTGACAGTAACTCAAGATACTGCAAATTACTAATGTGAGGGTAAAAATAGGGGCTAAAGTGTACAACTAGGAAAATGCTATTGTTAGCTCACATTTCAATGACAAGAAGAAAAACCATGGTTACCTATTGCCTCTGAAAATCACCCTGCTCGGACAAGCACCGTATGTGGCAGAAATGCGTGTGTATGGTAACAGTGATGCTAAAAATGATGTTATTAAGCAGGCAGCATATAGCTTATAGGTTCTAATGCCACCTAATACATTTGGATAAGTAACGTGAGGGTTACAGAATTCTGTGTCTTTTTTTCAGACTCTTAAATAGTAACCTCAGGCTTTGGTACAGTGGGAGATAGGAACCCCGAGCTCATACAAAAGCAGGTAGAAAAGTAGGAGGAAGTTTCACCAGAACAGGAAATTCTGGATTTAACATCTCTATTGCAAAGGGAATGAAGAGAAAAATCTATGTTGATCTTATTATGACTTGACAAGACTTTGCATCATTGAAATAGAAGAAGGACTAATTGCATTAAAGCAATTACATTTCATTTTTTTCAGTTTGCTATAAAACAGCTTTTAATAATGTATTTTGTGACAAAGCCAATATATTTTATATTCTATTTATTACAGAGTGGATTACATCTTGTGCTATAGTTTTAGATTCTTAATCTCAGTCTTCATTTAGACTCTAGGAAAGAAATTAAGTTTTTAAAAATATATCTTTATATATAAATCACACAGGCTACATTAATTAAAGTGTTTCATCAGATCCATAGACTATTCACAAAGAAAACCCCATCAAAGAAGTGTTGTATATGAAATACTTTTATTAATGTAGCCTAGGTGATAATAAAGAAGATTTTTCTCAATAGTGGGCTCAGTTTACTGTGACATCACTAGATATCTGCCTGTGACATGCCCCAAACTGAAAGCCAGAGCACTTTTCCTACCATTCTGTGGAGCCTTATCCCTAATTATTGTAGTTTAACCCCACCCAGTAATTGAGCATCATGCAGTCACTCAATCACTGCGCCCTCCTCAAGAGGATGGGGAGGAGAACAAAAAAAAAAGCTTGAGTTGAAATAAAGACACTTTAATTGGATAAAAAAAGGAAAATAATAATAATAATAGTAATAATATATGTAAATGAGTGATGCACAAATGCAATTGCTTGTCACATGCAGAAATAAACACCCCATGCCCAGTCTGTTTCTGATCAGCGATCCCACCTCCCAGCTAGCTTCCCCAGTTCCATACAGAGTGTGATGTTATATGGCAGGGAATATCCCTCTGGCCAGTCAGGACCAGCTCTCCTGGCTGTGTGTTCCCAGCTTCTGGTGCACCCGGGGAGGTGTTGGAAGCTGAAGAGTCCTTGACTTAGTGCAGACACTACAACTACCCAGCAACAACTGAAGCCATCAGTGCGTTCCCAACAGTGTTCTTCTACTAAATCCACAACACAGCACTATACTGGCTTCTAGAAAGGAAATTAACTCTAGCTTACCCAAAACCAGGCCACTAATTTTGTTTATTCCTATTAAGTTTTCAAATGTTAATCTATATTTAAGAAAATCACTGATTCTCAGCATAAGCTAAGGTCTAAAAGATTCTTAAAAACAGTATCAGTGACAAACCAGTCTTCTACTGGCCAAACCACAGAGGTAGAAGAGAGCTAAAAAATATCACCAATTTCAGCTTCAACTTCTTAGGCTGAGACTTAAAGCAATATTGATTTAATTAAAAGCAGTGAAATTTGAGTAATGGGAGTTGTGTACATAAAATCCTTCCCTAACCTTTGTAGACTAATCAGAGCATTTATTGGGGGGAAAAAAAGAAAATAAAAAAAAGAAATGTACATATGTATGTGATTTGCTTTTTTTCATCTCAGACCAAGGTAAATGAAAGCGTTGGAATATCCAGGCAGAGACTTTACGGGCATCTGGTATTTAGAATACATTAAGCAGAAACTCCTTGAGAATCTGTGTCTGTTAGTTGTTGGTGTGGACTTTTTTTTTTTTTTATAAGGACTTTAAATTAGGTTTCCCATGTCATTTGAATATTTGCAAGAATTGTGCTTGCTCCTCTGCAAATGTGTCTTTGCATCCTGGAGGACATGCATAGCAGATTGTTTGGGTCAGAATGTTGTTTGTTGACATGCTATTGCCAACCCTGATGGTAACTTCCCTTGGCAAGCAATCTCACTAATTTTTGTGAAGAAAGATGTTAGTCCACGTGAACCCCGTTGTCTGAATTTAGAGACAAAGTCCTGCAAGAATGAGATGTTTTGTTCAAGCATCTTATTTTGGTTGATAATTCTTGAAGTCTGTCAGTGTCTTCAAAACAGTGTACAGATGTCTCTTGCTTCAGATCAGTTGCATTTGCCAAAGTTGAGTTATATCAACAGGATGTCTTTATAGTGTTATAGATCTAAGTAGTAGTACATGCATCACTGACACTTCATTATATATCACCCCAAAGGAGAATATCCCCAAGGTTATTTTATCTGTGGAAAATGGAAGGAGGACAACTGTGTGCAGAGATGGTTAACTGGGGAGCCATGGTCTGCAAGACTGTCTTCATCACCTTCAGTAGGTTCCAAATGCAGGGAGCATAATCCAAGCTTCTCCTTTAAATGCCCAACAGAGGAATTGTCCTTCCAGCCATGCAGGCACGGCACCTGCTGATTTTGCTGGTTTGAACTTTCTTCTGAAGCGCCTGTGAGTGGCACAAGTGCTTTAACAACACAGTTTAACAAGCTTTAGTGATGTGCTGACAAATTCCTTCAGGCCTGGAGGACATGTCATGCTCACACAGTTGGGGTCAAACTGATAACCAGGCTCAGGGCTCAAGTATTTGCCTCGACGGCTTCTGATCTTTGATCCTTTCACTACTGTAGTTTGTCTAGAAACAATCTGTGCACAAATCATAGAATGTATTGGGTTGGAAGGGACCTTTTTAAAGGTCATCAAGTCCAACCCCCCTGCAGTAAGCAGGGACATCTTTACTACATCAGGTTGCTCAGATCCTCATCAAGCCTGACCTTGAATATCTCCAGGGATGGGGCCTCCACTGCCTCTCTGGGCAACCTGTTCCAGCGGCCCACCACTCTCACATTGAAGAACTTTTTCCTAATATCCAACCTAAATCTCCCCCTTTCGAGTTTAAATCCATTACCCCTCATCCTGTTGCTACATGACTTCGTGAACAGTTCTTCTCAAATAGAGAAAAATCACTCAATGCATAGAGAAATCTAAAGGTGAAACCTTCAGGAAAGTAAGATACAGATAAGTGATCTTATGGTGCCCTCTGACCTGGAGATCTGTGAAAACTTTTACATGGAGATGTGAAGTAGAAGAGACTGTGTATAAAGCTCATGATATGCAATTAGCTTGTCTGAGGCTGAGCAAGTGGAGCAGGAGGAGGAGAGGCTGATTGTATGTATGTATGACCGCCAACCAGTGAAGTCCTGTTAGATGTGTGCGTGTTGTGTGCAAGAACAGTGGGGTGAGAACTGCAGAATGAGAGATCAGTGAAGCCTGCTGCAGAAATAAGGGGAGGACTGGCAAGAGTTAAAGACGGTTGGTGCTGAGGCTGTCAGATGAGAGGTGTGCAGGAAAATGGATTGTCAGGAAAAGTAACATAGAACAGCCTAAAGTGAGGAGAGTGAAACTAAAAATTAGTCCTGAAGGAACAAGTATGACTGAGAAACAAAAGGTCAGCTGTTAAAGCTGTAGTTGATGTATGATATGACAAAGAAAAGACACCTAACAGATCAGATCATTAATAGAAACTCTTGGAGCAGGTAACTCAGTAGTGTAGGTGGTAAATTGAGGCCAAGGCTGAGGAGCTCATTGACAACAGAGCTGTGTGTAATTGGATTGGTGGAGCAGGCTCGTCAGGCAGGGGGTTGTCTGGGTTTGTTTTTCTCCCTGAAACTTGGTTTGTATAATCCCCTTCTTTTCAACTAAAATGGGAAAATGATACAGTATAACAAATTCTTCATTTCTTAAACTCACCAGTGGTATGTTACCCAGACTTTTGCTTGCAAGCAGTTTAACAACAATTGTGCCACTCAGCCCTTACTACTGAGTAGCTGTAGGTTTTTGCTTTGAAATATTTGCTTCATGTTTCTCTTTCCTGGTGAGGCATGATCATGAGGTTTCTACACAAACTGGAGATGGGCTTTATTGTTTTTAATGGTCTGGTTTCTGGTAGCTGTCAGTAGAAGCAAACCAGTAACCTTATTCAGTTCCAGAACCTGCCCGGGCTGTTGGCTACTCCCAGAGAGACATAACAGTTACTGAAATCAGCTACTCGGCTTTCAACAAACCTTCTTAGATTTAGCAAGGTTTCAAACTTAATTCCACCCAGAAAAATAAAAAGGGCATTTGGGCATAAGGTAGGCATGTGCACTTAACTACCTGCAGCATCAAGGTTGGGTTCCTGCAATTCGGTTTAAACTGGAGGAGTTTTGTGCTCATTGTAAAGCTGGATTTGAACTATTGGCAAGTGAAGAGCAGTCACAGCTCAGCCTTTGGGTAATTTGCAAGTGCCAGGTTAGCACAGCAGGAATAACTGCAGTGGGCTATGGGCGAGAAAGACTCCTGTTCAGACATTGCTGGCAAAGAATCAATCATCCCCAGATCAGTCAGAGCTAATCAACACTTTTCAAGTTATGAATACTGAACACTTGTCACAATCTGCAGCTGAAAAGGTATTCACTGAAATTACACAGTGAATTAATTGAAGTAGTACCTTTGAGAAAATTGCAAGTGTTTTGCAGGCATTTTGTGAACAGGTAAACGTAAAATTAATTGAATGAATGATTTGTTATGAACTATTCTCCCAGCAATAATTTAGAAGTAGGAAGGTGCTATTTTACCTTTCTCTGATTTCACTAAAGAAAGTTTGAAAATGTTCTCCCATATATCCTGCCAGGAAACACAATCCCAGACCTGGTCATTCTTTTCCTCTTTAGCACATTGCCATGCTGTGAGGACCACTGACATCTTTAGGTTTATTTATGAAGCGACCTGTAGCTGCAATGCATTCGGAGTTTCTTTAATGATTCATGCGTATGTAGAAATAGAAACTTTCTACTTCATTATTTTTACTCAGTTTCCCAGCTGTACCACACTTACATTTGTCTACCATGTAATGTTGGGAGGTAGAATTTTGTCTATAAGCAACACCTTGAAGCAGTAGTCTAATGCCTGATATCTGAAGTATCTTTACCTCTGAAAGATCATTAACAGCTGACTAACAGTTTTAGAAAAGAGAAGTGAAACAGTCTTTGTCTTTTTCACTGTCTTTAGTGCTTAGAATGAATTTTCTATTTCTGCAATGTAATGTGATGTAAGTTTGCCTCATAAAGCCATTGTTCAGTCTTTATTGATGAACACTTGTATTCAGACTATATAACTTTGTCAAAACTGCAATGCATTCTGACTTGACTAGACGGAAAGTGAATGCTGTGTACCCCGCAGACACACTATGTTCTGAATATGACGGAACTTCCATTGTAAGATCTTGGGTTTTTGCATGTGAAATATGTCTGAAAGCTTTTCCCTTTGCCTGCTAGTTCTTGCTCCTGTGCAGTGGATAGTGCTGGGAGGCTCAAGAAGTTGCCTGCCTGAGGAGATTTTGCTATATTTAACACATTCCTCCATCCCTGATGTGTTTGTACACTATATACGTGTCTATCGGAAGCATTTTCAGAAGTAGTCGTTGGCCTCTTCTCCCTAAAATTACTCTGAATTTTTACTATCTCCTCTAAGTTAGGCTAAAGTGAATTCTTTGGAAAATTCCTTTCTACTTGTCTGTACAAGAAAAAAGATTGTGGCCTACAAAGATAAAAGCTTTCTCAGAGAAACATTGGCTTCTTGATATCACACTTGCGGAATTCTTATTAGCACTTTATTATATGGCTTTGGAGAGCAAAACTAGGTTGCTTTGCTGTCTCTGCCAAACTATCTGAGGAATCCTTCAGCAGCAGAGAATAAATATCCTTGGGGTCTTTGAAAGGATCAGAGGTACAGTGACTGAGATTTGAGACTGCGGTTTCCTTGAACCTGATCCTTGAAGCTCAAATTGTTATTATTTAAAGTAAAAGCTTCATCCTGTGAGAACAGTTTTGATTTGTTACAATAATGCTATGGAACAGTTTATTGAGGAACAATTAATATCATCCTCTTCCCCTGCTCCCTCCTCCCAGGATCACAGAATTACGGTTGTCCGAACTCATTGCAGCAGGCTTGGGCATATAGTTCCAACACAATCTAAGGTGAGGAAAACCATTCTAACTAGATTTCCAACCAAACAGTTCAAGTTCCCTTCCTCAGAGTCTAAAATACTTGTCTTTGTTTCACATTGCTTATATCAATAAAGTGAAATAGTAGCATTTATTAGCTCTCCATTTATTTCAGCTGCAGTTTCTGACTGAATTGACATTATTCATTACAGCTATCACTTCCCTTCGAGACAGCAATGGAGGCTTAGACCAGGGCCCATGCTGTGATCTGTATACCTTTTTGTGGATGAATTTATTCTGTGATCATGAGGTAAGAAGAGTCAGGCAATGCTGGACTAGAAGTAAAATCGGGTTCTTTTCTTCCTTCCCCTTGGATTTAATTTGGATTTAATTTGGTATACTGCAGTGTTGTTGTTCTCATCCAGTTGTAGAGAAAGAAGCGTGTTGGAATGGCCTGTGAAGGTAAGGCAGCTGACATGTAGTCTAGGGTGGCTGAAACAGTCCAATATCTGCTTTTCCATGAGTAGCTGCTGAGATGACGTGCCTGTTGGCTGATTGTTCTCTGGGGAGGAAAGATATCATGCTGGTCTGTGTGAGCCTGGCCGCTGCCTCATCATTTCACCTTAGTGTTCCCAGGCCCTGAAATTGAAGATTTGTTTCAGCTCTCCTCAGCTCTGGGATTTCTGCACATATGAAAATTTTGAAATTATTTCTTTTTATTCCACTTTGGATTGCTTTGACAGTGCCAAATTACTCTGTCCCTGGTGATGGGGCAGCTGTGGCTCCTGGCCCAGGGACACTGCTGAGGCAGGCAGGAGCTCACTTCGGCAATACTGCCCGAAGAATTTTGTTTCCCTGCCTGCAGGGCACCCAGCCTCAGGGATTTGCCCTGAAGCCATGGATGTCTGGTTGTGAGGCATTGCTTTGTAAAACCATGTGGTTCCCTGTGAGGAACTAGGGAGTTACCAAAAGTTCATCACTAAGATTTTTTCAGTTTAACTTGAACACACTTTATTAGTGTTTTCTGCACAGCTTTCCTACGGAAAATTTTTGGTAGTTATAATTCCAGTATCATTACCTGCTTTGACAGTGCTGCAATAGAGAAGACCAATTTCCTCACTGTGTTTTTGAAGGAAATTTTGTCTTTGCTAAATGTAAACAAGTCAGTGCATTTGATTTTGTCTTTAGAATTTAAATCAAGTCAGCTCTAATTGTCTTGAGCTTCATTTCATACCAATGACATTGGTAGAGTATTTGTGGACTACATGATACACGAGAGACCAATTTTAAATTAGTGAACATCTTTTTTTCTGAGAAAAGGGGATTTTAGACACCCAGAGAAATGCTGGAACTAGATAGATGTTTGTGTTTTCCAGAGTTCAAAACCATTTTGCTGTTTCTGATGTGCACATCATTCCAAGCCCATCTTTTTCCCTTGAGTCTCTAGACAACGTTGCCATGATAAGGAGAATGGATCACCAGACAGTGTGTGAATGCAGTGGGGGTTCACACTCATAAAACTATGGGTGTATCACTAAGAGGCTGATAAATAACTTGAAAACGATTCCACCAGCTGTAACCTTGGAACACACTGAATTGTTAATTGCCAAGACTTACTTAAAGCTTCCAAATTTTTAGATTAAAAGCAAAATATACAGTAATTTCAAGTCCAAATCTGCTCTGGGATGTGATTTAAGAATATTGTGCATGCATAAACCGTTTCTGCAGTGTTTTCCACTGACTGAGGTAGAACAAAAGAGCAAAGGCTGGATTTGCCATTATGCCTTAGCTTCCAGCTTTGTTAAATACAGGACTCTATGTCCAAGATGGGCCAACATCTTGTTATTCCAGGCCAAGCTAATGCTAGCAGACCCATCAAATTCCATCTTTTACTCTTAGTGAGAATAAAAATAGAAGCTAAGCTTCAGCTCTGCAGTAAGATGAAGTGTATTTTCCTGTTTATGTACACAATAACAACATTTATTTGCGATCATTAAAGAATCTCATCCTCTTGGTCTGTCTATTCCCATTAAGTGGCAAGACTTCAGCATGGGTACTATGTGCTTTTAGTGTGCAGCAGACAGTGTACAAAGAGATAGATGTGCATTGTGCTTTTCCTGTTGGTGGTATATGAACAGCACTAGAGTCTCTCTAGACACAGCAAGTCACCGAACACTTAAACTTTTCATATCAATGCTTTGCCATGGTCTTAATTCTTCATCTTCAGAACTAAATAAAGACTTAGTGATTATGTTTTCTTGTGTGTGAAAAGCTTTGGGGTGGAAATATTATTAAGTCTCTTTCATAGGTGCAATTAAACGACATTGAGAATAGCTGATCACCAGATCTCAAACATAATTTTTAAAAATGTATGCCAAGATTTTCCAAGAGTACTCACTTCATTTTCTTGTGAAGAAACAAAGCAGCCTTTGTAAAAAAGACTGTCTCCTGATTGACTTGTACTGTATTTTGCCACCTGGTTGCCATCACAATCAAATGCAGAAATGACAGGGTAATGCAGTAATGATTAGCTGGAATACAGCTGTGAAAATGTACAGATTAATTTTACCATATGCAATGCACGGCAAGGAAACAGTCAATAAACCTTTAAACGTATTTGGAAGTGAAAAGTGGGTAAGTTAATTACTAAGGACAAATTTAAAACTTGGTCATTTACACTGAATTACAGGAGGGTGTAGGATGGTGTGTGATAATGCTTGTCCCTGAATGCTGAGAGGAGTCGCATTGTTCCCCAGGAAACAATGATAGCCAGAAGCATTCAGATGCATCAAGTCATCACCAGATTGTATTAAAGGTCATTGCTTCATACAGAGGCTGTCTCTCAAGGTAAAGACGTGAGAATGGGACACGTGATTTAGCAGTTCCTAAATAAGTGTTCGTAAACCTTATTTCTCAAGGACTTTTGGAACCAGCATCAGATACAAGCCAATTAAATGCGAGCAAATATTTGAGTTTCTTCTTGCAGTCTGTCTCAGGCTTTCATATCAGGCCACCCAAGTAGATGCCTTGTATGGAGGCAGTTTTCCTGACCCAGGTGTTCAGAGGCTGAACTCAGACTGCTCCCAGTACTGTACTTGGCAAATGCCAAGACAGTGCGATAATGGTGTTAAAAATTATGTCTTATTTCTCAGTGAAGTTCTTTGCACACACCTTAAAGAAGTTGTTATCTGTTGAAATAAGCTGTCTGGATAAAATTCATTATGTGTCTTAAACATTATATATTGGAATGTCATGTAAAATTTACTAGCCAGATGGACTGGCTTTCATGAGAGGTTTGCTTTGATTGCTATATTTTTCAATATTTTTAATTTTAATATTGCCTTCCACTCAAATAACATATTGCCACAGAGTATCTGGGGTGTTCAGGGCACTGAAGATCAAAGCCCTGCAAATTACAAGGCGATTAATTTTTAAATTATTTAGTAACTTAATTAGAGTGACTAAATGATGTACATAATTGCTTCATTATATGCAAATATGTATTTGCAGTGTATTACATGTGCCAGGTAAATAGTGAAGGGAGGAAGAATCTGCACACACAAAGTTTACTGAAGACATGAAGTAACCTCTCAGATAGAGGGAGCCTTTGAATTGCTTTCCATTGCATTTGAAGGTTAGAATTTAAGTTGATATTGTGAATTTTCCTTTTTCCAGAATTAGTCAACAAGATAGCTAGAGAGAGATCACCGAGACACTCTGTTTTTCTGCTGCTTTGCTTTCCAAAAGAATTCTTCTCATCTCTCCCCCCTCCAAAGAGTTCTGTAATTACCTGGATATGGTTAATGAGAAACTTGAGTTTTGGCACAGTGTTTGAAGAACAGGAGCTTTAACAATTAGTAGCAACAATTTAAAGTTTACCGCCCTCATTCTGAGCTGTCTCAGCATTAAGGAAATGTTTGGGTTTTTTTTGCAATTGTCTATTCTCATGACAGACTTTGTCATAAGAGCCAAGGACATGATGAAAGCCAGGTATTTGCTAGGAAGTGTTCCTGTGTTTCCTCTACCTGGAGTTTCAATTGTAGGAAAATTATGTAATAATCTGGTATGCTGTGATGAAGTGATCATATTAAAGAGGGAATGGTTGAAGGTTGTGTTAGAAGGGTTAACAATGTTAGTTACCCAGATGATAATGAAACAAATATAAATCATGGTGGAACCTGTGAGCAGCTCCATGTAATTCTACCCAAACACAGAGCACCTTCCTGGGAATTTTAAAGGTTGTATTAATGAATGCCACTTCACTGTCATTCCCAGTATGGGAATACTGTGTCCAAGGTATAGAGAGGGAGGGAAGACTGTGTGTGTGAGAATGTGAGAACATGCTCTGCTTCTGTTCTCATCTCCCTTTAGGGCCAGTGATGGGCTCTCACAAATTTTAGAGCATCATATCTTGCAGAAATATGGTGACAGTTAAGAAAGCTACTGTACAAATAGTCAGTGGTAGGCTGGAGCATTGAACAGCCCCTTTTGCCCAGGAGCCTGTTGATAGATTGTGTTCCAGATTGCATTAAATATTGCTCCCCAAAAACTTTCTGGGAGGAATCTCGAGAGGCAAGATTTACGTAATCCTCTCAGACTGTGCTGCTTCAGGCAATGCCTCTCAGAGGTGTTTTTATTCCAACCTATTAATTGTGTTGTAACCTACAAGCATGTATTAAAAGAACACCTTGTTTCTGCCAAGGATTCAAGGCAGCTGAGCATGTCGACCTGCTGTTCCACGGGAGGATTAAACGGTCAAAGATTGCAGAAATACTGGGCAGCTTTTAATGGAGAGGCTCTAAAAGTCTTTTGTGACTGTCCTAATACAGAAAGACATTATAATCAGAACACTTTTCAGAATTGGCATTGAATTTCCTACTTGGAAAAGCACTTATCTAGCAAAAGCAAATGATTTTGCTACTTCAAACTGTAGACCCTTTTGAAATGTGAATTAGGAAAATGGAGGTCCCAGGGCTGGATGGTTCATTTGTTATGATGTACCTCCCCATTCTGCTGGGCCTAAAGCTGTACAGTGGGGCTGCCTTGCATAGTGTAGCTGCATCAATCAGGAAGGTACCATGTTGAAATCTTAGGCTACAGACAGGGATGTTTGCTGTTGCAGTTTATGGAAATGCCACCTCTAACAGCCACAAAAATTAGTTGTTTCTCTTGTCTCTGCTTTTAAGTTGCCAATTAATGAGCATGCCAACGAACTCAACTGTTACAGCAAAAGAACTGAAAGAAGTCTACTTTTTGATGAATGTAAATGCAGAAGCAAGTGTAGAGGGAAACTTCCCAGTGCTCTATCATAGATGAGAGAAGGGAGATAAAACGCATGGTCATGTTGTATGACTGCAGATCACCATTATTAGCTAGCTGGTGATACACTTCTAAGAACATAAGTTCTTTGTTTTTAAATGGTTAGAAAGTCGTGATAATAATTGTTTTCCTAGGAATGCGGTGGTCCCTTTAGCTTCACTTTCATAGGTGCAATTAAACTAACAATTTTATGAAGCAAAATAATGCTTTTTGTGACAGTCATTTGGTTTAGTACAGAGGGACTAAAGAAAGTCTCCATACTTAACTGGAAAATGACACTGGTGAGTGAATTGTCAATCTGGGAAGGTTGTCCTGAGGCTTGCAAATAGCAGCAGACTCTGTTCTACAGAGATAGGTATTTAAATACATCTCTCTATTTTTGAACAGTACTATTGCAACACAGAGCAGTGTTCAGGCAGGATAAACCCTCAGTCCATCAGGCGCCTCGCTGTGGATTGTACTGCAGAAGTTCTCCCTGCTGCTTTGGGAAAGTTTGTGCTAATTTGTGGAAATCTGACTAATCTTGGATGACACAGCTCTGTGATACTAGAGTAAGGCAAAATGCTGACTTCAAACACTTTGCCTCAGGAGGAGGTGGAGATTTCATTGCTAACAGGGGGTGGAAGAGGGACTTTTGGTTATGTCTCTACTTGTGCTTAGTTACACTTAGGCTTTGGTAAATTTTTTAGTATATAATAGATTAATAACAGCACTCATTATTTTCTCAAGGTGTTTTTCTGTCACTCCTCAAACCAGTGCTATTCTAGCTTGGTCAGTGCATTAAATAACCTTGCAGAATGGACCATGAAAGTTGTTGGATGGAGCAGGTGTGGAATGTTTCACACAAATTTTCCTATTCCTACCTGCGTTGCTGGTATCTCATAGATGATAATGCTAAAAACAACCCCTATATTGAGGACTGCCAAAACTGCTGTTTCACTTTTGCCTTCTTTGTGGCCATCCATACTATTAGGCTTTTTTTTAAATTTGGGAATGGCCAAACCTTGATGCAGACACAATATGTTGACAAAGTGATTATGAAGGTGTTCTTGTGCATGTGTTTGAGAAGGCCGAATCTTTCTCTTCGTGGAAGGGAGGATATTTAAATGTTTTTGGTGAGGATCTTGAGCACTTCTAGCAGTTACATAGAAAAACAAGGTGTGTGGGAAATGATCCTGAGCTGACAAAATATCCTCATCTGGTAAGAACAGGACATTACATCAAGTGAATGAGCCAATTAGAGTGATGGGGTGAAGGGGGCCTGAACAGATAATTTCTTTAATTTGAGATAGCATGGCAGTGGCTATTGTACTTCTGTCTCTAAAAAATAGAAGGTTATGAAATAAAGCAAGTTTGGAGGTGAACTTTGCAGGCATAAACAGCAGGCTTGGTGCTTGACTGCAATACAGGTGTCAGTGCTGTGGTGGTAAACGCTTGTTCTTCCTTCGAGCACTTTGCTATAACAACCATTTCTCAGTCTCCTCCCTCCCTGGTGCAAACTGATCCAAGGCTACCAATCTCACATGGGCTAGTTCTAAAAGTAAAATACAAGCTTAAAAACTAATATTTTAATTTTAATGCTGTCATATATTTTATACACATATATATGCCATATATGCACTGAAGTCCCTCCTCATTCATGAAAACATTTAAGGCCATTCACAGAGACAGCAGGAATCATGTGTAAGCTTAATGCTAATCATTAACTTGGGTTGTTTCCTTAGACTGGTCTGTTTTCTGGAATGTCAATCTAGAAAACAGTTTCTTTGCCTTTTCTTGAATAAATGAATTTACCTTATTTTTACCCAATTCTCCCTCACTGTCAGATGCACCCCAGGTTTTCACTTCTGTGGGTCCTGAGAATTTGGACAATTGTAAATTCTCATTTATTGGCACGTTTTTGATAAAGGCAGAATTATCAGAGAGGCAATGATGGTCAGGAAGAGTATGTATGACTGACATTTCTTACGATGGAATGATCCCCTGGTTGTTTCAACACAGGTTGTTTGCCATGTGACGCAAAGTCTGAAGAACTTTGAGCTGGATTTGGGTGGCTGCAGTTTCTTTTTTGAAGATGATTTGTTAAAGATGCATGAGCACAGAGGAAAAATGAGGTTTATTTTCCTTTCTAGTCCTCAAGACTTGATGATGCATTAGATTATGGTAGTGCAGATGCTTTTAGTTTGGAGTGTGATATCACTAAGTGCAGGACAGAGGTAGACTAATGGCTTTGAAATATCTATCACCTGTTCATTACACCCAGTAAAATGATTTTTGGAGGATTTGCCATAAATCCCTTAAATTTCAAGATGACAAAGGCCCTGAAGCAATGCTAAGTTCACTAAAACCTTTTCAAATTCAGTGGGTCCTGGATAATACTAAGTGGCTTACTACCTCTGACTATCCATCGAAGCTCTCTGCTTTTGCTGAGAGGTAGAGAGTTCTGCTAGTTGTGTTGCTATATTTTTACAAAATATATTCTTTTAAAAATATCCAGGTTAGTTGTTCCATTTGTGTCACGTTCATTGGTTCCTAGTTTTGGTTCATTGATGTTTTTCTATCTAGATACAGCTGAAGCGTTAATCATAAGCACTGTAAGCCACCGAGGGGCACACCACTTCCATCTGCAGCAGAAGAATATTTCCACTATTCCCCTACATAAAAAATAAGGGGGCGACCTTTCTGTTCTTGCACAGAGGAAATTGCTTTAGAGGCTTGCTCATGAGCTGACATGCCTAAGACAGTGCTACTCCTGACCAGAATCTGCCCTGTCAATTAACACTCAGCATGGCAGATAGTGCCAGGGACAAAGCTAATGCACTGTGTCATGATTATTGTACTCCTCCGAGCATAAATTGAATGGGGAATGGTTAGTAATTAGCTCAAGCTAAATAGACTCTACACTTGTCTTCTTTTGTCATTAAAGTCCAGGCTGATAACAAAAGAAGCTCTGGTAATTAGCACAAATCCATGCAAGAGGCCTGACTGTGCTTCAAGAACGCTTTCACACGTGCAGTTTTGTTCTAATGAAAATTTGACTCGAGAAAACAATGGGAAATGATAAGATAATTGTACATTAATAAGCAATAATTATTTTAGGAAGAAATTCAATTTAAGGATCTTTTAATGGCAAGGAATAATGAATAGAACAGTTATATACAGGTTTATGGATATAGATACACAATCAAATACATGTATACATGCAGCCTTCCCCCTAAACTCTCATGGGGAGAGTTAAACAGAAAGCTGGTTTTTAGGCTTGATGATATTCCAGTCTCCCAGCAATCAGATTTTCAGAACCTGCATTTTGTGCAGTGTTTAGAGGAAAGGCTACCTCTTGAATTTGTTCTCTTAATTTTTATTTAAAGGGTGTAGAAAACACCTAAGGAGTTTGGTAAAAGTGAACATTTGAAATTTTTAATACATTTTACACAAATATATGTATATATTTACGTTCTGCTGCCTGAAAAGTTAGGTAATAATGCTGGTGTTCATTGACTCATAGTTTCAGGACCTACACAATAAACGTTCAAAACCCTGAAAAATGCATAGTGTAGCTTTTTTTCATGCATAACAATATCATAATGATTAGATCTAATGTTTCATCAACATTTCAAGGGTGTAGGTGGCTTTCTGCAGTACAGATTCCTGAGGAGTACACCTCATACTTGCTGCTGGTGCTGGGCAGAGTACATTCTGCTCTTCAGTTTAGCCTGGGGTACTTTTGGTGTGTGTGCAGTGTAGAATACTAATTCAAATCAAGCGTTTAAAAAGGTAATGATGTGTGACAGCTAAGGGTTTCAGGACACCAGCATTCTCCAGAAGATCTGGAAGCTCAGTCATGAGTTGAATCATCTTTGTTGCTCCTTTATGCTAAGGAGTAACAAAAAGGTGTATGGCAGAAGTTTCAGCTACGTTTTGCTTCTGTCTCTCTTCACTAGCAGTGAAGACTTGGGGTGTAGAGCACGTCCGCTCAGGGACCTGTAAACATGAAGCCTGTGTTCACACCTTCACTAATGGTGAATGAAACCCTCATAATCCAAAGGCAGTGTTGGTATCCTAGAATGTAGCACAGCTAGCTCCACAAGTCCTGGAAGGGGCAAAGGCTGTTGACAGTACCTTTCTCAGTAGTTGCTTGGTTGTTTGGTCATTGTTGGTTTTTAAATCACGATAGCTAAATTTTAGAAAAGTGAGATGCCCTTAATCTATGGTGCATGAAAAATATGGGTATCACTGATGTTTTGCACACTAACAAAGAATTAGTTTAGTTTACAACCACCTTTACAAAACACCTCTCATGTTCTTCAGTGGATCTCCATACCTGATCCATAGATACAGATTCTGCCTTCTCGAGCGTATCTCAGTGTCCAGAGGCATGAAGTGTGTTCTTGAGGCTTTCTCTTGAATTGGTCAGGATTTGTACTTAGTCTTGTTTGAATAACTCTGCCTTGCACTGAGAGTGCATGCCTCTCAGTACCATGGTGGGTGCTGCATGATTTTATCACGGACTTTCTGCTTTCTGGGTCTTGATATTTATTGGACGGCGTTTTGGTGTGGGGTTTTTTGGTTTTCTTGTGTTTGTGGGTTTTTTGGGGGTTTTTTTGGGGGTGTTTCTTTGTGGGGGGGCTCAATAAAATATAAAGATTCCTGCTTGTCTAGCTTCTCTCTTGGTTCTGTGTAGAGCGACACTCAAAGAGTGAAGCTTCTCTTTTATGTGTGGGGCTTTTTTCTGTCAAAAGGTGGGCAAGTGAAGCTGAACTGTAGTTCCAGAGGACAAGAATTTTGATGTTATTGCTAGAAGTTAAATAGATAAGTGCTTAGCTGATTTCTGTGTGATTCTGAATTAAGGAGTCATGGCTGGGGTTTGCTTTTACCCGGGCATCTCTATGTGCTAGTGTAGGGTTTTTTTAATTAGGTTTAAAAACCCTAAATTTCAGCTCATGTTTCCTACCTATTTATTCAGTACCCGGTAGATTTTTGGGTTTTGCTACAAATTATACTGGGAGGGGGGAAAAAATATCTAGACAGAGAAACACAGAATATTTATAAGCAAGACTTGTAGAAAAAGAGACACTGAAATTCATGAGACTTCTAAATTCCTGTTTGCTCCAACACTGAAAGGCTTCTGGTTTTCAACTGTAAAAGCTTTTAATGGTTTATAGCTTAACTCCTATAAGAAAAATCTAGTAAGATTCTTTTTAAGATAATCTCTCCATGCTTCCCAGGACTGCAATAGAATTAAACGGTCCCGATGCAAATTTTAGGAGAAGTACTTTTTCTTTCTGTTCCTCAAAGCCATTCCTGACTGCTTCTTCACTCTGATAACAGTGTTTACACTTCAGATAGAAACAACCAATGCTAAAACACACCAAGTGTGCATGTGCAGGGAATGCAATGCAGCAGTTTATCTATTTTGGCAGCTCTGCTATTTTTCTCTTCCCCAGCGCCCCCCCCCCCCCTTTTTTTTTTCCCTGACAGTGCTATCTAAGCACATTTTCTCAGAGAGATCAATAGTTACTTCATGTGTGTAAACTGATGTGGATGGCATATGAGAAATATATGATAAAGGAAGACTCTAGAATTGCTGATATAGACAAATTCATTAAGATAACAGTCGGTTTATCTAGTGTTATTGATGTGTTGTAGTTATAAATCACCCATTATTATAGCAATTAATTTCTGTTTCTATTCAGGGGATTTTTATCATTAGTTTTGTCCCTACACAGATGGCTCTAAATCTCTTCCCTCAAGATTTAGAGATAATTTAGATTTAAGAGACAAAATACTTCTGTCAGTTATAATGATAAAGATAAAAACACATAGCCATTGTCCATTGCCCAATAGTGTGAGGTCTTCAAGCAAAGCACTGAAAGAAATCAGTATGATGAAAAAGCCCTTGGGTGATCCTGTTGAATACTAAGTTGTGGACTTGGCAGCTTCAGAGATGACTGTTGGTATAATGGAGCTGCATCCTCTAGCCTCTTAACTGGCATTCTCTCCAACCCAGCAAAAATGGCAAATTACAGGGATGAAGGGGCCCTCTTGGGGCTCCTGTGAGATGTGCATGGGATGGCAATCCCCTTTGTGAAGATTGAACAGTCTCTAAGGCTACTGCTTTAACTGCTTGCCTTGACTAAAGACCTCCCTAGACTGGGATGCTACATCCATCATGGTGTCATGGTGGAGAGGCTTGTGATTACTTCATGGGGTGGCCCAGTGGCACTCATGGCTCTCATAATGCCAACCTATCTTGTGAATTACATATATAAACTTCTCATCATGCTAGAATCAAATTACTTTTATTCAGAAGTTCTTGATGAATCCAAAAGTACAAATATTAATAATCTCACAAATCACCCAGGGAAAAAAGCAGATAAATTTTATCTCCCCCATTTTGCACAAAGTGAAGCAAGAAGGAGTGATTTCCCTGTAGAAAGTTGCCTTGCCTATCCCTAAGTACCCTTGTTGAAAGCTGCCACTTATGATGAGTTTGTGAATAAAACCTCATGAGGAGTACTGAAATGGGGGATCTATGTGTGTGATGCTATTCATTGTATTTAATGCTGTCCTTGACATCATGTTCTCTTTAGCCCTAAATTGTATTCTAAAATTTTATTCATTGATGCATTTGGAAAGGAAAATTTATAGTGTTTATATCATGTGAAGCCTTGTGTGCATTTTTTAATCCTGGCTTGAAAAGATTACATGTCTGCTCCCCTATGGATGCCACGGGAAGGAGTGAAATGCTTAATACCAGAGGCGGAGGAGACAGCTGTTTGGGCGAACGCTGGGCGCTGGGCCCCCTGCTTGTCCCTGCTCCAGTCCTGGGAAATGCCTGCTCTGCTGAAGGTGTAATTGCCTCAGTGTGAGAAGATGCACCATGGCTATGAACCTTCTGGCACAGCTTTTAGGCTGTGCTTAGAACTACCTTGCACGGTTGTGCCATTTGCACTCCTAGATGTACTGCCTCTTTTTACTGCTTACGAAGCTATGAAAAAGTAAAGGTCTTAGATTACATCTTGAGTTTAATATTGTGTTTATACAGTAAGTGCAAACAACAGCAGCAAATTATGATGCAGGTTTCCAGTGCTTTTATTGTGCAGTTAAAACCTACATTAAAAAAAAAATCTGTTTCTAGTACATTCCAGTGAGGAGCTCTTCAGCATAAATGCTTTATAGTTATCAAGTAATTTTCTAAAATTCTATATGGGTAAATAGCTGGCAGTATCAAGAATCCTTCACTCTAGGTAGGAAAACATCACTGACTGTATTAATACAAGTAAGTTGTCCAGGCAGCCTGGATTATATTTTCACTGCTTAGATGATACATATTTGTGTTTAGACATGTACCAATGTTCAGGCATTTTGAATGGAAGCAAATGAGTGCAGATGGAATTTCAGAGTATGGGAGAAAATATTTCTTTGGTTTGCCCTTTTGCAGTTGGGTTACCTACAAGCATGGGATATTTTTTTTTTAATAGCTTATCCATTGTTGGTTTTGATCAAAGTCACTGGAAGCATGGAAGCAGTAGTTCAGTGCTGTTATTTTAGATGTTAGTTGTTTGCTTTTCTACAAGGTTTTGATTGTAATCGTTCATGAAATTACTTGAGCATCAGGCGTTTGGATACAAGGATAAGAGTTGATATTCCAGATGGCATCCCCTCAGAACTGTGTCTGCTTTACTGGTTTATTTGGTGATTTAGCCTTGCTCCAGTCTTTTTTTTTTTTTTTTTTTTTTAATGGGAAAACTTTATGGGTTTTATTTTGAACAAGACACTAAAGATGTGAGAACACTGTGTTGTTAATGAAAGCCAAAATAGTATCCAAGGTGAGGTAAGCAAGAGTTCTTATTTTTAGTGGTGCATTCAAAAAAAAGTCAGCTGGTTGTGATAAACATGTAGGCAGTGGAACTGATCATTTTTCAAAGAGGGCTTTTTGCTGCCTTCCAGGGTAGGTTAGGAAGGGTAGCTCGAATCTGTGTGAAACAGCCAGAATAGCTGATACCCTCAGCAGTTTGCTGCGGAGCGAGTGTTTGGGCTTTTTGCTGCATTGCAAACAGGAGTGATGAAAGCATTCACATGGTGCTATGCTGCTGTAATGAACTCCCTTTTCAGAGACTTCTAAGTCAGTCCTAAACAGAGCTCTACTCTTGGATTTGTCAGTAGCATTAATCTTGAAGCAATGTGGGCTTTTTTTCCTAATAAGGTGGGAATAAAAACAATAACAAATGAATAGTTTTAAACTTTTGTTTATTTGTCCTACTTGCAACTGGCAGCCCTGGATTGCCCTGGTGTGTCAGCCCACGTGGCCTTGCAGGCTTCCAAAGCATTGTGCCAGGTGACAACGGAGTCTGGTAAATAAAAAATAGGAGAGCTCACTGCAACTTCTCAGGGCAAGTCATGGAAACGTAAAGGGATGCCCTTGGATAGGGCCTTGTTCCCTTGAGAGCAACACTGGAGCTTGGTCAAAGCCCCTGCTTCTCTGTCTTTGGGAGAAGACCTCTGCATGACAGGACTGCTTCCCTTAGCAAAATACACTCAGCTCAGTCACTTTGATGCCATAGGTATTTTTGTTCTATTGATTTTTTCAAGAAATGAGAGAAACTTGCAATTTACTGTGAACTGATATGACAGCCAATGTGTTCTCCTTTATCACCCTCTCATGACTGCTTTCCAAAGAGTGTAATTTAGACATGCAGCAATGGGGGGTGTGATGGTGGAGCCTGTGGCTGGCAGAGAATATATACACCTAACATAGGATATGTTGTGGTGTCTCGCATAAATGCTCTGGGGAATGACTTGAAGCTTAAATTTTAATTTGACAGCATTGTATTTAAACAAGGAAATGGTGACAAAAACTTTTGCATTCCCACACTGATTCATGATTCGAAACAGAGCCAGTATATATCTCAAAGGATCTTACACTAACACTATCAGAGAAGACAGGGTATCAAAACTGTTGGCTCCAGAGCAGCAGGAAACTGATTGATTTCCTCTCATCCCTTTACAAACCTGGATTAGAGTAGCTCTACAATAGGCCAATCAACAAGACATAATGGCACTTCTGACAGCATTGCAACCTTTTATTATCTCCACCTGCACCACTTGACATTCACAACCCCTTCTAGAAAACAGGAGATAAGTTTTCAAAGTACAGGAGTCTGCAGCAGGGTCTGGTATGCCATGCAATTATGGAAGTACTTCCCAAAGCAATTATTTAATCTTACGGAGTTTTTCACCTGGAGATGGGAAAGTTAGAGCTAAGATTTGGATGAAGTTGAGCTGCCTGATGCCGTAAGGATTGACTTTGGGTCTTCAAAACCAGCTGTATGAACATGTGGATGCACTTGAATGACAGTATGCTGGTGGTGTTTTCTATGCCTGGGCTAGGTCAAGCTGTGTCCCAGGTGTTTCATCATGTGAACTAGCAAACTAGCTGAGATTTCTCTCCAGCAAACTGTGAGCAGCGTGGGACTGGACATGTCTTGACTCATTCATCTCATTCATATATCTTACAATTTTTAGAGTGGGAGCAGAGTGTGACCCTTGCGTTACCCTGTCCTTAGCATCTCGTTGCTGGATGCTCAATTTGTGTTAATGATTCCATCTCCTTTGAGTTCAACAAAACAGTGTTTACTTGCAGCTGATGAGCACATTACTTCTTGTCTTCGACAACACAAAGGGAAAATCTGAATGCTATTATATTAATAAATAGATTTATACAATCTTCTGTCATATTTGCTTCAGAAGATATGCAATGCGGTGTGCAATGAGGAAAAACTGGATCCAAGTTCTTCTGCCATTTATAGCAACACAGATTCAGATTCATTACTTTTATTGGAGCATCTGTGTCAGTACTCTGGAGAGCAAAATATCTCTCTTGATATGTTGGATTGGAATGCTAAAAGAAAGCCTCACAATTAAGCTAGAGATGATGTGGGTATGGAAGGAAAAGCAGAGGGGAGTCATGCACATTTTTTTTCTTATGATGTTATAAAGTGCTACAGCCATTGCAATTTGTACTGAGCCAAAAATAACTCACTATAAGGGTCTCAAACTCTTCCCAGTTTTTATCACTATCACAATAAGAAATAAAAATAATGGTAAGTTTAATGTATAAATGGAAGTAATGTTGAAATTGCTATTTTAAAATGCTTTTTCCTTCCTATTACCCAGGCCTCTTTGTTTTACCTGTCTTTCTGGTTACAGCAGGCAGTTTACATCTCCTCAGGCTTATTTTAAATATATCCATTGCCTTATTTAAAGCCAAGTCCGTGTGTGTAGAGGCTTTCATCTGCATCAGGCCAGATTTTGCTCTCATTTTATTTACAGCACAGTCTGAGCAACTCAGATGAGCTCACTGAAATGTTCCAAATGTCCAACAGTCTGAAACAACTTCATCTTCTGTCTCCTGCTGAAACTTCTATCCGTACTGCTTGTGTGCAGACTGAAGAACTATGGCTAGTGAAAACAGCATTTTTATTAGGGGAACAACACTAAAAAACTGGTGAGACTTGTTTGTTACAAGCTTGAATCTTCATTTTGTTTGGCTAAACACTTAGGAGGGAATTGGAGACAGAAAACAGGTGAAGAAATTCTCCACTTAGTCCTTTGCCATGGTGTCCGAGTAGCCCCTTTGGGGTGACGAGGACCTTCTCAGCAGCTTACCTACTGAACTGCAAGCTCTAGGCATAAAGGTGACATTTTCTTGAGGCTTTGGGCATGATTACCAGCTACTGTGACACTGAACCAAGTTCAAGTCTTGAGCAGACCCTCCTATTCCCAGAACTCTGGGATGAAAATGGACATCAGCTTAGTGTACTGACTTGTAGGGCAGGAAAATTGTCTCTCCGTCAGTTCTTTAATCTGTAGCTGCTTTATGTAGGTACATTCCACTGATTGTGAGAAACAGAAGAACAGGTAACCGACAGCTTTTCCTATTCCTTGCAGAAATGGAAAAATCCAAGGGGGATCAGCATTAAGAACCATTAAAATAACTGTAAATGTCATTTTGGTATAACTACGCTGGGGGTCTCCATTGAATCAGTACTGATGTATAACAGTGGTACCAAAATGAATGTCAGGCCCTAGAACTGCTTGTATTCCATAAACAGAAAGCACACAAAGATTTATGGGGGGCTAATTTGAGAATTCATATCTAACATGGAATGCTTTGTCTAAGAACTATTTCTGCTCAACTTCTTGTGTGAAGAGCTGGAATTCCTTCCACTCACAGAACACTAAACCAGAATGGAAGGAAGCCAGTTGAGCATAGTGGTGGGAACATCTCCCTTTTGGCAGGTTGGGGCCTTCTATACTGCTGCAGGTCTTCCATACCCTTTCAATAAAGCCACTGCTACTTGGGAGGCAAATTTTGGGCTAAGATATGTCCCTAAATAAACATACCACTCCACAGAGTTCACTGAGAGTAAGTAAAAGTAGGATTGGTCTGATTTGATGCAGGTTATGAATATAGTAGGAGCAAAAATGTCAAGATTGATACTTAAAAGAACTGTATTGAAATTCCATGCCAAATTTTATTTTCACTTCTGCAATGCAATCTCAGGTGACACTGAGTTGATGCTAATAGACAAAGAAATTGACTCCTTTTGATTGATACAGGATTACATTTGGAAGAAAGTAAAACCCTAAGATTATATTGGGGCAACAGATTCAAACCTAAATAACTGAAAGCTTTCCTTAAGATAGAATAAAAATTAATGACATTCATACCCACTAATCACAGGCTTTTGTTCCTAAACTGATAAAATAATTGAAAACAGCAGTAATAAAACCCCCCAAATTGGAATAATATGAAGAATTAATAGGAAGAGCAATCCATTCCGTCACAATGGGAATTTACTGAAGAGTTATCTGAGCTCCAGAGGCTCTCCTTTGTGTAACTTCAAGTGTCTGAATGACAGGCATTGTGAAGAAATCAAAATGAAAACTAAGCAGAAGTCTGTTCGGTTTAACAGATGGAGGATTTGGAGGATTCTGGGACTTTGGGAAGTGTGTGGGCCTTGGGAGATTTGTTCTTCAGCATGGTTTTGCTATGGACCCAAAAATCCAATTTAAATAACTATATGCATCATTTTAATTTATAAACTCCTCTCTATTTCTTTAAAGAATACCTCTGAGTTTGCCATGACACTCTTTCATACTGAAAGAGAATTGTTAATCTGGACAAATAAGTTTCTGACCTTTAGATGGGAAACTTCAAGAACAATAATTTGATTGAAACATTCGTGGTTCTGTTTATGAATCTTGGAATATGTATCTACTAAATTGTGCCTGTGCTTTTAATATAAATGAAAACAATAGGAATCTACATAGACAGAAGAAGCAGAATATCCATGTGTGTCACAAAACAAAAAAAAAAGGGACACAGAGTAAGAGAAGGAATGTATAACCATCCTCCTATTCTGCTTTTCCATTATCTTATGCAACAATCTTATTGCTGGAGGATCTGGAATGGTACACAGGGGCACATACACTCAATTTCTAAGGACTACTACACTTTCTGGTTTTAAATTACTTAACTCTTTATAATCAGTGTGTTGAATGAAGGCCAGTGAAATCTGCTTAGAAGTGTCATCAATGTTTTGCTTAACTTTTTGACAAGCATTACCTAAGTGGTAATTTCAGTAGGATTTTTTTGTTCTAAATGCTGTACAAAATTAAGAATGACTTTAAAAAAAAATCTATCTTGTTCAGGCCTGCTATCAGCTGTGATTTGGTGAATTGTTGATGTTAGACTTTTATATCTTTTTTAAAATTTTTATTTACTTAGTGAGAAGCCAGAACAGTATTACTAGGAAATGATCCCAGCTTCTATTACCAGGATCAACAAATTGGTTCGAGCTAATGCAGTTGCAGCACTGTACCTAATAGAAGAAATATCAGCTCAGTTGCTTTTTTTGATTGCTGGCAGTACATGTGAAATGGACTATCCACTTAATGCTGGCAAATTAAGTACAGACCAGTGCCAATATAATACAACTAAACTGATTATATCACCCAGACATTCTTTTTTTCCTGAAGTTTGGAAATCAATCCTTGTTTTTTAAAGCCACTATGTTAAAATGCTGCTCTAGATCCTTCCCTTACAGCTGCACGTTGCTGGACCATTCTTTCTGTTAAAATGGTCAGCTTGCTCTAACAAATGTCAGTGTGATTTTGCTTTTGGGGAGTGTTGAACCCAATAGATCTATTTCACCATCTACACCTGACTGACTAAATTTTAAATGTGTACTGGCAGTAGGTAGTGGCACAGCATGGGACACAAACTACATACAGACTTCTTTCCCTTCCCCTATATCCTGACTGGGGGGCAGGTTGCTCTCTAGAGCCATCATTTCAGTCTCTCTACCCAGTCTCTGGTTAAAAGGTTTGCTATCACTTTCCTGTGCTTCCACCACATTCAAATAGCTTACCCAGCTAATAATGATTTATTCAACTAAATTAATTAGAATTTATAGTTGAATCTATGTTGGCACCTGTGAGCAAACATGGCTCCACTTCCAAGTATGCAGACTGCCAGAAATGGCATTTTGCAGGTTCATGGAGTGTGGGAAATTGGCAATAGGAAATGCATTGTTGTAGCACTTTTGCTGTCAACGTGTGAGTCAAACATTTCTCACAGATTTCAGAGCGTGCTTCAAGTAATGCATGAAAAAACTGCTCATGTAAAACTTGTCTTTCACTGACTCCCTGGAAAAACTTTCAGGTCTTGTGTTAGAATAAGGGGAGTTGTCACTGAGGCGTTTAGTCCAGGTTTTATCTCAGATGTATACCAAGGAGTAAAGAGGTGTCTGATGCATGATACGTGCTGCTGTTGAGTTCTGTGGGGAGGGAACTTAAAGAAGTAATTCTGGTTTTCATTCATAAGAATCAGAGCAGGTGATCTGTGGACTCTGAGCCGCACCACTGCTTTGACGACAGGATGTTAGACCCAGTGACCAAGTTTGATTTTGCAACGTGAAGTAGTATCTTCTTATTATCTATGCAGGAAACTGTACATCTCTCACAAAGCCTTCCTTGTGGTGTAGCTGCGTTACAATGTGTAAGTGGGTTCCACCTTAAAGCTCATGGTTCAAAGTTAATTGCTCTATTCCAGGGAATTATTGCTTCCCTTTTCCACTTCCTCCTTCGGTCAAGGGAACACAAAGGTTCAAAGGGGAACAGCAATGCTGTGAAGGGGGTGAGAGAGGATGAGAGGAGCTCTACTATTTAATATCAGTCTTAGGGCAAGACTTCTTTTTTTTCCCCTACCTAAATCCCCCGACAGAACTCATCCATCTGGAGTTTGGTCATATAAGAAGATTGGGCTGTATATCTTCTGTGATAGTTGTAATCATCTTATCTGTTGTTGTTTGCCTTCCTAATTTAGGATTTGGCTTGTTTTTTGTTTTCTTTCTTGTGCTATTAAAAAAAAAAAAAAAAGAGAGAATTGCTCTTTTACCGTTAATTCTCTGGATTAATAATGCAGAAAAAGCAGAACATAATGTCTGGGGCATTAGGTTTTCCTCCTAGAGGCACAGAGCGGTGTCACAAGCACAGGGCTGTTATGCCTGGAGAGCGAGTACCTAGAGAAAGGGAAGCCAGTGAGCTGGGAATTTTTACTTAAAAACAAATTGAATGAGTGAATAAAGAAAATCATTAAGGCTTCATCTATAAATACTCTCTAATTTAAATTCACATCGTCATGAAATTTTAAAGATTTATTTCCATAATTTGAAGTAAAAGGTATTTGTTTTAGTGGTGATTAATTCACACGCTGCCTTATGGGTAAGGGAAAACTGCAGGATCAGGGTAGTATAAATTAACAGTTGGAGTATGTGTACTAAAAGGGTGAGGAAAGATTTTAGTCAAGCTTTTTTCTGGTTCCTTCTTCCTCTTAGCACAGTCATTGTAGAATTTCCTGATTCATCAGTGTTCAACAGCTCTAGTTTTATCACCAGAGTAAATCCAATTATCATCACAGTGATTAAACAAAATTACCCACCCCAGAAAAGAAAATGGGCAAGAAGAAAGAAACAGAAAGAATTTATTATCTCTTATAGGTGGGAAGCAGTTAGAACAACTGCATTGTCCAACTGTTTTTAATTTGTAAGTGAAAATATACCTTGTTTAAGGAAAAATACAAGTTCTTTAAGAAAACAAAACATTTTAGGGTGTGATCATGGTGAAACTTAGTAAGTAGTATGAGTAACAGCTAGAGCTTATGCACCAGAGTCCTTTACCCAGACATCTTCCTGTAAATCCTTCAGAGCAGCTCCACTGCTCTTGCTGACCAGAAAGCAGAGCTGTTTGTGTGAGTTATTAGGGAGACAGCTGTTAATGGCAGATGCCTGTGCAGGGCCAGTGCTGTGCAAGCTGATGGTCTGTTTATGAGACAAGGGCTTGTGAGCATTTGGGTGTGTGTGGGGTGACTCCTCTTCTGCAGATTTTCTTTTTAACATTCTGGCTTGTGCCTTATTCTCCAAAAACTTTTAGAAGGGTTAGTGTTCTTAATAATTACTTCAATAAATTAATTTTAAGGGTTTCTTTTAACGTTTTCTTTTTTTTCTGTTCTTAGCAAATTGCCTGATTTCCCTGGAAGGCTGTTTAGTCACTGGAATTGAAAGCACAATAGTATTTTAATTTTTTTTTTCTTTTAAAAAACTATTTATTGGTATTTATGAAGATCATGATATTTCAGATTCTAAAGACAAAGTCAGTACCTGGAATATCTGCTGTCCTTTGTCACTCCCTGGATCCAACCCAGGCTCAAGGCCTTGTTTCCATGGAGGCAATGCTTGTTATTAAAGACATTTCTTCTACAAACAGACTTGTCAATTCTCATGCCTTTGGTTCAAGCTTTATAGTTTTAAGCCTTATCTGTAGCTTTTATGTTCCATCTTCTTTGATCCTCTGCCAGAAGGCTTTGCATTGCAGACTAAGGTTATGATGTTTGCATGTTTTACTTCAGTTGATCTCTGGACAGCAAACAACATATGAAGAACTTGCACCACAGTTCCTTCCTTCACACAGCAGCATTACAAGTCCTTGAACATGTTTTTACTTCATTACTCTTATTATTTGCATGTTTTTCAGTGCATTAGTATCTCTTGGCAAATAACCTTACGTTACAGTTAAGCTCCTCCTTTGCCCTCCCTCAAGATGAACCAGAGTTGTGGGACACTTGAACTGGCAATATGTTTCTCTGTGAACAGTTTTCCCCGTGAATCCTGTTAATTCATTAATTTTTTTTAATTTTTTTTTTTCCGTAAAGGTTTCACATTTCTGTGTTTTGGGAAGAGTGCTACAGCATGATTTTTTTAGACCAGAAGACCCTATCTGACTATCAAGTCACTTGGTGGCATGTTATTTCACCCATTTTATCTCTCTGTTGCCAGAATTGTACACATCAGTTTTGTTTCCAGAATCATAGAACACCAACAGGTTTTAGGTTTTGACAGATGGAAATCTGCCATTGACAGTGAGATACTCTTACAGTTGATAATTATCTCCCTGCTTATTTTAGCTTTCCTTCGTTCACCACTCTCTCTTCTTCTGCATTATAGAGGCCTTACTTACATTGTGGGTATTCTTCCTGCAACTGTGCTTATATATCCTCTTCTGAGCACCATTCAGGCTTTACTGATAAACTAAACAGGTTTAAACCTCTTACTGTAAAGTTTTTTAATGCCCTAGAATCATTACTGTTTTTCTTTGCATATTCTTTTTGGTTATTGTACCAATCACAATCAAGTGAATGATGCAGCAAAGGTTTTCAGAGAAGCACTCTTGTCCTTCTCAGAATTTTCCAAACTTTTCTTTTTGAAGCCTTGATGAATCTCTGATGATAACTTGAAAAAATTAATAAAGATTTTTCTTGCTGGGGCACAACTTGATGGCATTTAACTACAAGGAGGACTATGAATTTTCTTAGTTGAAAAAAGAAAAATCTATCTCTAAAATTAATAGCCTTTTTGAAATTGAAATGTAAAACTAATAGACACTTTGAAAATGAAGTTCAGAATTTGAAGAATTATCAGAAACAACTTACAACAAAATAGGTGTTAACTGTAAGGAACTGTTCTCTTTGTTTGCTGTACCACAGTGTATAGAGACCTTGGATTGCAATAAGGATAAGTCAGGACACATTGGGAAAACTTTCTTATAATAAATACATGTAACAACCAGAATGAATTTCCAACAGAGACTGTGGAATTTCCATTGTTGGAGGATTTACATACAGATTTACTAGAAATTATTAAATATAGTTGATTGTGGCTTGGTTTTGGGGGGATGAGGGAGCAGGTGATGTTGAAGATATTTTTAGCGTTTCTTTCAAATTTTTTAACAATAGATATTTCTGAGATTTTAAAATTTGATTCTGAGTAGTTTCATTAAAAATGGCCATCCATATGAAGGTCTCAAAGAATAACCCTCAGTAAGGAATGCTACGGATTAGCAAAGCTCTGGAATGTGGTTTTGCATTTTTGCAGATTCTACTCTTAAGTGTTATTAGGTATTTCCCTTGCCACCCTATAACTCTATCTCCTCTTACACCCAGCTCAGAATAAGTCTTTTCTACCTCTTAAGAACAGCAATTAGAGATCCTTTGCAATCAGATGAGCTCATTCAGGCTCTCAGTTAGCAGGAAGACAGTTATTCGAATAAAAAGAAGCATCTCAGAGCCACCCAGCATCATTAAGGTGGCCAAGAGAAGAAAGATTAAGTTTTTTGGTGAAGTAAGCAAGGAAAGTTTACTGTCAATGAAGCAAGCTCCTGATGTGAGCTTGATTCATTGATAGATATAGCAGAAAAGTTCTTTTGGATCAAGTGTCTCAGAGTGGTGCAGGTCCTTTGAATGATGAGAAATTGTACTGGCCTTTCTTATGTTTTTTTTCTGTTAAATAGTCGTCACAACGGACTGACTTCTGAACTGTTTGGGGTTTTATTTTCAGAGTGAGCTTTATGGGTTAAACCAGGGATTTCTTATGTAACTGTGAAAGCTTTTCTGTGCTTGTTTCATTTCTAAATTATGTTATTTGCCTGCCTCAATGTATCTATGTTGCAACAAAAATCCTTTTAATAAAGCTATCCTAATCTATGATGTATCTGACTAGCATAATGGCAAAGGTGTGAAACTGTGCCTACAGAGGGTTTGGGGGCTGACTTTCTAAAATTGTTACAGTGACACATACAAGAAGCATCATGTTTTTACTTTGCAAATACAGCCTCAAGGTGATAGAAGGATTAAAACAAAAGTGTGTAAAGTTCTTAGGATTCTTACTGATTTGGCTTTGATACTAGGAAGAGATACTAATTTTTTTCAGGATAACTAGTAACAAATAGATAACTAGTTCTGTTCTTTGAGGAGGAAGAACTTATCAAGGTAAGTTCATGTGAGGATACTTGGCTTCAGACATCATTTTATAATCTGATTTTGGAATGTGTTTGTACACTTAAGAAGATAGAGAAGCCCATAGCCTCCAGGCATATTCCCTGAATGATTTTAGACTCAACCCTAACCTTAGGAAAGGGGGACATGCAGGTCAGTTGTGGCTTCAGAAAAAGTTACTGTCTGCTAGCTTGACCATGATAGTTGTCATTGTAAGTGATATTTTACTTTTTTTGAGCTAAAATATCTCATATTCATCCTCAATTTAAGAGCCTTAAAAATATTTTGTTTAACATCTAGGTGGGTTAGAAGCTTACACATAGAAAGTTTAATGACTCTGCTGCTAAATGCTATCTTGATTACATTCAGTTGTGCATCTTTGGAAAATAACGATGCCATTACATGCCATTTGTACTGATTACATATCCCGAGAAAATGGTTTCCAAATATCCTCTGATAACATTTATTCAAATATATTGTGAATGACAGAATTCCTTTCCCTAGTTGTTATTATTCCATGTCATTTGAAGGAAGATGCAGCTATTTGCCAAGTGATGAAGTAAATTCACAGGTTTATTCCTGTGCTAGAAAGGGGATTTTGTGATCTAGTGGGAACAATCTTGACCCATAAATTAAGGAAAATATCTTTTAAAAAATTAAAATGATAGACCCATTCCCCACTGAAGTTCTGTTACCTCTGAAAATTCCAGTCTGAATATGTATTATGTAAAGGGTATGAGTCTGATTTGTGGCTGAGGAGGGCCTCTCATCGAGCCACAAGGTTCAGAAAGGATGCCCTTGCTTTCTAGACTCCTCAGGAAGGAGCCCAGGTGCAGCTTGGTCTGGTCTTTGTCCCAGATTTGGTCAACAGTTTATGTCTAAGGGATTATATATAAAGTCACATATCAGAATCAATGTTTGTCTGTCAGAGCCCCTGAAGGACTTTCACTGAAACAGTTTTGCAAAGTTGAAACTAATAGAAAGTTTATTAAAGTGACAGATACAAAAGTTCATGATTGCTGTTGATAAATCCACCTACTGCAATAGGGCTAATATATAACTATGATTATAATTAAAATGCTAGGAAAATACTGTCCCAGACATTCTCGCCAAAAAGGTAAAATCATAATTGCTTACCAAGAAGGTGTCCCTGTCTGGGTTGGGGAGAAGGAGCACAGCCTGTCGAATGCATCTTGGGATCTCCAATTTCTTCTCTCCTCAATACCCTTTATACCCTAATCTTAGCTGTTCCTTCTCAGGGGTGCTGTTTAACATGATTTGGGTGGAGAGCTGAGTACAATAGTCATCCATATTTACCATGTACCGATTTTTGCTCATTAGCATATTTAAAGATGTCAACTTTATATTAATTTTGCATTTAATGAAGTAAAGGGTCTCACTCTGGGCACCATGGTGTTCGAATGCTTTTGTGTAGAAACCTTCTATCTGTTTATTCCGCAGTCACTAGCCAAGAAGGGGCTGTCCTGCTCCTGTAAGACTCCCTCCTTTGGCTGCTTCTCACACCAACATTGCAGATCTCCATCCACAATATGAGATAAACACATGTATTTTCAACCTCTTAGGTGCAATTCCTACAATATGTTATCTATAATTTTATGTGTTGATCCAAAATGCTGAGTTCTTGTGGATTAGACAATTTTTCAAGGCTGGAATCAGTTTGGTGCTGTCTTTTTTTGTTCTGTTTTTAAAATGTCATTCTGTTTGTTTCAAGAAATCTGTTTCTCTGACGTAAACAAAATTTCTGTCCTTCCTCATTTGCAGGATCTGAATTAGATTCTCTGCTTTGTCTTTTCTTCTTTAATAAACATTGCTGACTAGACGCTGAAGTTGAAGATTCAGTGATCAGATCTAAACTTTTGAAAAATTATTTGGAAAAAAAGGACATCTCCCTCATTTTTCCTTTTCTGATGTTGCTTGCCTGTGGGATACTGCCTAGGCTGCTATTCCTATTGATCTTGATGGACAGATTGGCTACCCTTGTGAAGATTAAGGATTTGGGCCTGTGAAGAAATTGTGAATCATTTGAAGGTTAGCCTCTTCCCAACCCCAATTAAACTATTCAGTATTTAAAGAAATTCTATAGCATCGATTATCCTTTCAAACGACAAAACACTCTATCCAGTGATTAGGAGTCACATTTTTAGCCAGTTTACCTGTTGCAAAGGGCCACATAATTCAAAGATACCTTTTTGCTTGTATTTCTCTGCTTGCAAAAAATAATTGCTTTCATTTTGTTTTACCTTTAGTTTTTGACAGGTCAACTGCAAATTGTTTTACATTGTTCAGAGAAGAAAATGTGCTAACTGGTACTGAGAGGCTGCACCTGTGAGAACCTAACACACTGCACTGTAAAGATAAAGAGAACAGAGTAAATAAATCTCGTATAAAAATAGTTTCTAAGTATAAAGATGTAAAATTTCTAAGTATTTGCCACTGTAGAATAATCCAGACTGTCTGCACATACTAAAAGATAGATAATATGTTAGAGATGTAGAAACAGGGATATAGGATCAAATTTACGCAAATTTTCTTGTTGAGAAAAAAATAATTTAACATCTTCCTAAGAGCTGAACAGGGATTTAATTACCCATTTTGGAGTGTAATTCCACAGGCTGGGAAGCAATAGTATACGACCCGGGTTTTCTATCTTCAAAATTTACAATATAATAAACAGAGACAAAAGAGAAATGCGACTGAATTTGCAGATACTTTCTGTGAGATTTTTTTTGTTTAAAAGTCTATAACATTAGTCTCACAAAACCAGATTGAAACAGGCAAAACAGAGAATGAAAAGCTTGAGGAACTCCTTCCACTGACACTAGTAATTCAATACCCAAACTTAATTATAAACTCTCCTTTGATACTTGACAGTGGTCTATAACTGCGTCCTGATTGCTCTTAGCTGTCATCATTTCATGGATATTTACACATTTACGATATTGCTGGCCTCATGTGGATCTCAAATGATTTCAATAAGTGGCATTTATGCACAAAAATGTATATATAATTAAAAAAAAAAGTCCTTGAACATGTTTACTATAATATTAGTAGAGGTAACATTTATCTGTGTTTTCAGTCTGATGGACAATAAAATTTTGCTAGGTTTTATAAGGTGATTCCGAAATTACTATGTCAGTTGAGTTGACAACAGTCTTTTGAATATCTCTAGTAACACTGAAAACCTTGTATCTCTGGATTGTTATGAAAAAGTATTCATTCAAATATTGTGTAGACTCAGCAAGCATCACATTTTCATACCAGACTCTAGGTAAAAAAACCCAACTGAAAACCCAAAACCCCAGAAAATAAGGTAGGCTCAGATTCAGCAGGCAGTCTGTTTTCTAAACAAGAACTAGTACTTGTTGGGCAATAGGAGAAAGAATTTCTGTAATGTAGAAAGAAGCAAACAAAATATTATCAAAAGTAACACTTGTGTGACTTAGGAATTGCTACTTGGTTCTAGATGTCCTCCTACAGAATAATTCAACAGAAAAGAAATATGGGGATGGTGACTGTTAGGGCTTAAAGATTTTCATGAGAGGAAGGTACTGAAAGGAATTAGGTTGTTAAATTTGGACAAAACTGTAATAGCTCTACAAAATAAATTCTTCATTGCTAACTAACTAGCCTCACTGGTTTCTCAAAATGAAAAAGCTAGTTGGGCTTTTAGAAGACCTAAAGAATATTGGTGAATTTGAATGGTAATACTTTGAAAAGCTTTAACAACATTTTTAACATTTAATTTTGGGCAGACAGAATAATTGTTGATGTCAGAAAGATCATTAACGCTTTCTGGTATGACTTCTACTGACATACAGACTTAAGTTTCAGTAAATGGTGCTCATAACCCAGTAACATCTCATTCAATTTCTGAATTTCTGCTCATTCTGAAAAATCTAATCTGGATGTAAAGAGCTGAACTGATGATGAATCTATACTGCCTTAAGTGATCTAAATACTGTCGTTTCTCGGTTTACTTAAATATGTTCTGAACTAGAATTTGTTTTGTTCTTTCTCAAAGTATAGCCTGTTTTACAATGTAATTATCCTCACAATTTTGCTGAGGTCTGTGAAATTCAGTATCGTTTTAGAAACATGAACACTAAAGCTGAAGGCCGCTGTCCACCAAAAGCCTCATTAGCAGCCTGGTAAATATAACACACTTGTGACCTCCCATCCATATTTCTGTATTTAATTTTTGAGCTCCATGTTAACTCACAGCGTCGTGGAATTTTGTCTTTGCTGTGGTCCTGATATCCTTTTAAATTCCATGGATTTCTATGAGAAGGCATTTCTTTTTAAGCATCACCTCTGCTCTTTGTTTCTCTCTGTACAGTTCTATATAACCACTAACACAACACCAATTAGAATAAATACCTTCTTGCTAAAGTATTCTATGGAGACCAGGGCTTAAAAGTGATAAAATAAAGCTTACACATTTTTTAGACATACACCGTTAACTGAACAAGGATTAAAAAATTATAAACCTCAAGAATTCCTGTGATAATGGACAAAGATTGGGAAGAAATGAATGCTGTGGGAATCAGGATAAGGGTAAATATATTTTGAAGTGGTATCTGAAATCTTCAATTTAGTGTAGCCTCAAAATGTGTTGTACTCGTTACAGTAAAATGTATTGAGTCAGAACCCATTTGTAGGGCTTGTTTGTTGGATTTAAAAAAAAAATAAATTAATACCTTGTTTTGCTTTGTTTCCCCTTACCAAGTTTTGGTTCCTGCCATTAGTTATTATGAAAATGTCAGAAGAGAGGGTTAAATTGTATATAACGTTTTCTAACCTCAGGGACCACCTGGAGAGTATCTAGGTTCTGTGCTATATAGTACACAGAAAAGGCACCCCATGGGGTAAAAAACCAATTACAAAACACCAATTATATGACTAAAACACAACATGGGAAGTTTTTATATTTAAAAATGCAAATTATATATAGTTTTAATAATCTGCAAGTATCCTGTAAAGTTCTGTTGAGCACATGAACATGAGGGGGAGGGAAAATCTAAGAAGCAGAAGATACAAAAGACAGACTGGATTATCTATCTGATGTCTTGCAAGTGCAAGATATGTTCTTGTTGCCAATTTTTGACAAATTGCAGGCATGGGATATCAGCTAAGTGGTTCTGGTTCCTTCAAAGAGGGGCTGTTTCCTCAGAGTTGTGTAATTCTTACTTCCAATACGACAAGAAGCTCACCTTTTGATGGGTGTCATGGGAAATGTCTAGTTTCTAAGGATTATGTTCACTGCTATGATCTAGCCTCTTTTTTCCAGAGTGGGAACATACTGTATTTACTTGCTGTTAAGAAAGGTGTGCAGATAGCTCTGCAGCTTTCAATTACAGACCACATCGTTGGAAGGATAAAAATTTCTGCCATGGAATAAAACTAGTTTAGGATTGTAGGAAGTGCCATTTCATCACTAAGGACTTGCATTAATTGAACAAACACTAAAAATCTTTCTCTCCCACCTCGCTTTGGTGCTGTAAAGATGTTTCTATGCTGCTTCTGCTTTTTGTGAGATGAAAAAACATATCACAATATATATTCTATTGAAAAATTATCCCATGTACCTTTTAATTTTTTATGTGAAAAGAAGTGATTTTATATCACAAAGTAAATATGAACACAAAATTTATCTTTTCCCCTAAAGGAACGTATTTGACAAAGCTTAGAAATTGTTCTGCTTTCAACAAAAATATGCATATTATGTGTGTTTAACCCTTTCTAAAATAGAAATTCTGTTCCCATTGAGTCAACTTAAGATTCTGTAAAAAGTTTAAATTTCCTTAGGAAACAACAACAGAATTTGAAGATGCTCAGCTGGAAGAGAGAAACTGCTCTGTAAGGCAGCTCACATGTCTGAATTACTTTTTGCAATTTCACTAGATCAGATGCAGTTCTTGCCATCCTATGGAAGTGGAATCCTCAGAAGCCTACTTCAACGTCACCATTTCCTTCAAAAACACCACTCATGCTCACATACCTGCTCTGACACTGGTTCTCTAGAGCCTCTAATTTATAGCATAAGATATCATTATTTTTAACAGAGCAGAAAGATTTCTTACATTAGTCCTTAGATTATTTTTTTTAATATCATATTCAGCATTTATAGCTGAATGTGTACCTTCAAGCATTTCTATTTTATCCCCTAATTTTTCCCATTCGTAGAGCATAAGTGTCCAATTTAACATCAAATTTCTCTTCCATGTGTTTAATAGCACTTAGTTTGGTACTTATGGAAATTTCATAGGTAGAACCAATCTCTGTCAGCTTCCCCAGGGTGGAAATTACAGGGCGTGGGAGAGAATATGGAGCTACTGAGGGAGAACTCCCTGGAGCGTTCTCCCCATCTTCCTCTCCAAATCATATTAACAATAATTTCTGAAGTGCCACAGCTATGTTTGGAGGGTTTTTTTCTGAAAAATACAAGAAAAGAAGATAAAATCTTTTACAAAATCTCCTCCAAAATCTTAGTGTTGCGTGTGTCAGCTGTGCATGCAATTATGAACAACTCCAGTGAAGTTAATAGGATGCCACTATGTCCACTAGTGTTCACAGCAGTGGAGTTCAAATTACAAAATTAGACTACTGAAGAACAGTCCTTTTCCACAGCTGTGAAATTATTAATTCTCAGAAAGTGGCAGGCTTTTTTTTTTTTATTTCCCAGCTTTTAAATTAATACCATCACTGTTGATTAAACTCAAGTCACACGAATTCTACAGAAAATGGTCTCAGATTTGTGCTGGTTGCTGGTTTCTGTGGCAACATAATTCATATAAAAAATTAATTTTATTGTGTAAGTTAGGGATGCTTTCAGCACCATAACCCTTGGCAGTTTGTTTTGAAATTGCCTTTTATCCTTTTTCTACAGTAAAGTATGGGGCAGGATTTTTTCTTTAACAAAACATAATGCTTCAGAGAAGTTACTAATAAAATGCTTGGGTTGATGGATTTTCACCACCAGTAAAACATCAGATGTATGTTAATCAGCTGTCAGTGCCTGCAACCTTGATCATGTAGGGGGGGTAGTGTTCACTGTTAGAGCTTTAGTTCTTTTGAAATGAGCTAGACGTTGTTCACAAGTACAAAACCTAAAACAAACAACGCCCGCCCCCAGCTATCATACATATAGATAGATAGATAGAGATGTATATCCTTTGAGTACTAGGTGATATTTATATTTGGTTTATTTTGAAACTAGAAGGGTGATGCCTTAACTAACAGTAACTGCCAAAAGGGAATGGTTACTCCTCATACAGGTTGTTTTTAATGTCATGGGGCAGCTGCATGTAACAAGAAATGAACTCTGAGGAAAGTGAAGGTTTCTGGTCACCATACAGGGGGCAAGTTCTTCCCCTGCAGTTTTTAATGGATTTTTCTAAACATATTACTTGCTGGTAGTAGCTGAAAGAAAGTAGGCTCCTACATATGAATTTTCCTGAAGATAATGGTAAAATTCTGTAGAAGTTGTTATTTGTTCTCTACTTCTAAGCAAAGTTTGTGTTATACTAAATTTATGATTATTTTATACAACTGATCAGGATAGTGTCTGCCCCTGCTTCTCCACTGTAAAGTTTTTGGGCAGTTGCTACTTTTAATGTAGCACTTGTATGTTTTTAATATCTTTGAAGTCCTCTCCCACCTACCTGAACTACATCTAGTTTACTTCTGAGCTTCCAGTCTTGCGGAGCCGTTCTGTTCTCCTAACACTGTGTTGAGAAGGGCTATGCAGGAAAACGGTAAATAACTTCTGTTTGGTTTTTTGCGTTTTTTTCTTGTATTCATATATTAATGTGTAATGGGAAAGTGTAACCCGTGTTCCCAAGGGAGTGACACTGTCATTAAAACACAAAGTAAAGGGTTTATATTGTACCCTATCAGACAAGTACTGTGCAGGTTTCGTCTGAGTTGTCCCTTTGAAGGGTGTGGCTAAGACTCTTCTAATCTGAAGAGAGCAAGATCAGTCTGAGCTCCTCTCAGGTAAGACCCATACTGCAGATCATCATCTCAATCAATCAGAACAGAAATGTTCCTGAGGACATTTGATGCAAACTATATAATCACCCTTATCCATAGTGCAATTGGAAGCCTCAACTAGTTGTCTGATTTTTCTGTCTAGAGATCAAGTATGAGGAAGCAGCTGTCAGAAATTGCTAGTGAGATGCACTGGTAGAGCTGTGTGAATTCTTCCACTCACCTTATATCTATGCAAAGCCCGATGGAAGCTGAGTTATCATTATGCTAAATTATAGAAAATATTTTAGATAGTTGTATGTCCAGGCTTGTCAAATATAATTTAAACAGTATGAGAAAGGCCCATAAATATTTGCTGCTTCCTACTACTCCACAGTTGTGGCCATTCTGTGAAAATATGACTTCTTGTCACAAGCTCCATTATGAAGTTTCATTATTCAAAGGCTCACAAAAGTGTGTTTTCCCCAGTTGCAACCTGATGCTGAAGGTACTACGTGAAGCAGATGAGGTCAATGACTTCTGACTCAAATTTGCCATTGCTTTGGTCTGGTTCACTAGATTGGTGATGAGAAAAGGGTCTGTTTTCTAAAATAGATTTAACTTTAAATTTAATTTAAATCAACGGGATGGTTCATGTGCTCCTTAGGGTCTATGTAAATAGAACTCAATCCAATATCCTTAAAGTCCAAGGTTTCTTATTTTTTCTTTAGTGCCAGAAAGATTCTAATTACTGGTATAATAAGGTTCTGTGAAAAATGTTCTTAAAAACCTTCTGAACAATATTCTACAGAAGATAGCAAGCAAACAAACTAGTATAGCAATATTCTTGTATTCTGGTAAGCTCGTAGTACAGAAGCACAAGCCCTATTGATGTTTGTAGGCAAGTCTTTCTATTTTCACTCTCCATTTCTTCCTTACTCCTGTGAAATATTAACAGTGATCTTCTTTACTGCATCAAAATACAGAAGCAAAGTGTAAATTGTCATGGTTACAATTTTTTTTTTTAACATGGCATTACTGGAGAATCAGATTAGTTTAAGGAATGCATAATTCGTTGTCTGGATAATAGTCACATTGCTGGATACTGAAACAATTCTCTTCATCCTTTTTTCTAGTTAATTGGGGTTTCTATGCCCTTTTCATGCAAGAATATCCTATTCATAAATCTAGCACATCCGGGACTTACGTTGCGTTGTTTTTATGACTCTTGTATCACTGTTTCAGTAGTTCAGTTTTAGAATTGCAGAAATAACTGTCAAGGAGATTTACAATTGACTTTGATCCCAGCATTTTATAGCTTAGGCTGCGTTACAGTTCCTTTAAAGACTTAACACGTATCCTGTGACTTCAGTTTAAAAATACAATTTGCATCTCTCTGTCGATAAGAGCTGTTGGTAGCATGAGCTCCGCGAATGATCTGTCGCCCACAATAACTTTTTACTTACTTTGGATAGAATTCTGAGTTTCCAACGTTAATGATTTACTGCTAAACTAGAAGTTCGTTATCAAAATGCACTTTTCCCCTCCATTCATATCTTTCCTATCACCATCTGCAATATTTTACCAATATATTGCACTTCCCTGAGTATCTTACTTGTCCAACTATTTTTACTTTCTTTAGAAATAGCCAAATCCACCCACAGCCTTTTTTCATGTCATTGTTACTAATCTGAAAAATCTGATGTTTGCCTCCTACCTGTCTATCCCTTCTCAAAAAGGAAATATCCATGTGGCTTATCCTTTGTACCTTGAAAATATTTACTGCTGAATGTTCTGTATTTCACCTGCCGTTTTTCCTGATGCAATCTTTCTTTGATAAGTCTCTCACTGAATAGGTTACCAGTTCAACATCTCATTAGTGAATACATGTGGGTGTGTGTGTGTGGTCAAGCTCTGTGAAGATCAAGGAAGGAAAAAAGAGAGGTAAAATATGCACCTCTTTGTTTCTGTAAACTACTATTTTTACTATTCATTTGTTGGTATGGTAAACGTATACATTTGTATAAAATAACTCAAAATTACAATGATAGAGCAAAAGTAGTTGTTAGGAAAGAGAACATAATTTCGTTATCAACTGTGGAATTAATGAGGCCTGGCTTCCTATGGATTTGTGCCCTTTGTCTCCTAAATCCTCTCCTCTGGCAGCATTACTCCCTGTTTCTTCCCAAGTCTCCTGTGATGAGCTCACTGCCAAGAAATAGCACTTTCTGCAGTTAACATGCAGCTGCCAAAGAGAAGTATATAATGGCTGAATCCTGTCTGTCTTTCCCTGTTAGATCGCTAGTTTGTTTCTTTTTCTGTACAGCTGCTGATTTCCAGAATGTGTGCAGGAGCTTCAGGCTTTTATCTGTCTTTCAAATTTGTCCTCAGCTGGCCAGAATTTGCTCAGGAAAGGAAAGTTAACAGACATGTAACATTATTAAAGATATCTTGCTCCTTAAGTACCAAATAAAAAATAAGATCAAATTAAAATATACAGTTTGGAATAAAGTAATTTTGGAGCATCAGTTATTAGTTCAAAAGTCTTGTACTTTTGTTATTATTGCTGACTCTATTGAATAAATCAGGTGCTAGTAAAAGGATGTACGACTCTAAGCACTTGAACCCACGTATTTTATGAACACATCTGCATCAAATACAAAACAACCATCTCACCAACTGTACTCCACAATGGAACTATTGGAATTCACAGATGCTGAAGATACATTTTAGGAAGGACAATGTTTTTCCTGATCAATACTATGCCAGTAAAAGCAAACAACTGGTGAGCATGGGAATGAAAAGACAGAAATATATTGCCAAAAGATGACCCCAGAACTGAACTCCAACCAGATGATAAAAATCTTGGACTCAATAGAGATACTGCTTTTTATGGCACATCAAGAATTTCCACATTTCCCATCCTACTTAACTTTTCTGCATTCTAGAGATGGTCATTTTCTTTCTCCATCTGAAGAACTAAGGACTTAATTTCTCCCCCTACTCCTTTTTCCTGGTGTTCAACGTTCCTTCTCTTCCCACCAACCCTACTGTATGTACACAGGGCGATTGTCTTCTCTTCTACCAGGCCAAACAGAGTTTTTCCATTATTAAGGTAGTCCTTCTCTGCACTTACATCAAACTAATATTTTCTTTATTTATATTTGAAGAATTACAGCCTACTATTGTTAAAGACTCAGCCTTTAAATAGAATAGAAAGAGAAACAAGAATTGCATAACAATTACTCCAAAAATAAGACATCAAGTAGAGACAGGTACCCAGCACCTCAAAGGTTACAGAACATCATCTCTTCAGTTGAATCAATAAAGGTGATGGTTTGTGTGTGCCAAGTAACTGGAGGACAGAATATAAATATTGTGTAACAAAATATTGCTCTCTATAGAACCCAGGCACACATAGTATAAAAATGGAACTCTTAAGGAAGCATGAAAGTTCACTTGCTGAGTATTTGCCTCTATTAGCTACTCCAAATAAATAACATTAAAGTATAAACCCTGAATCTGCACAGAAATAGCCTTGAAGTGGTAAAAGGAGTTTGCAGTATTAATGGATTAGAAATAATTCATCATTTTAGCATATTTTGGAGTGCCTGTTTCAGTGCCTAAGTTTCTCTGAATCATTGTAACTATTGTAACTTATTTTGATGATAGCTTTGATTAAGGTTGGCTGAAGGCAGGGTATTTCAAGGTGTTTACTAGATTATTCGTAATTAAACATAGCTATAAATAGAAAAAAATGAAACTATGTAAGGGATAGAAATAGGATAAAATTCTCTGGAGAGATTAGTAGAAGCATGGAGCCAAGTACATTTGAAGGCCTAGCCCCTTGTGGTATTGAAGCCACAAAATTCCTTATGAAGGAAACAATCAGAAAGTTAATTTTAAACATAATTCACTAAGTTGAAAAAACCTTGCTTGCATTCTTCTGAAAATGCTGTTATAAACCTAAATCTAAATTCTGCTCAACAAAGCAGGTGAGAGCACAAACCTCAAGGAAAAGGAAGGAAAAGTCAGCATGAGTCAGAAGGAAAGAATAAAATTATCTGCAGTTTTATCTGTTTGGGGTTTTTTCTCTTTAAATTATCTTTCTAGTATAAATTACCCTTTTTATTGAATTAATTGAAAAAAAAATACCAGTGTGGCATACGGATTTTGCTGGAATAAGCCATAGCGTGGGTGCAAGTTGTAGCTTTTTAACCAATTTCAACAACAGAAGCGCAATACACTTGTAAATACTTGAGCTAAAACACATTATTAGGAATGTATTTCCTTTGAAAAAAATCCCAAGACAGGAGCAGTTTCAAGAAAGTCCATGAATATTTACTAAATATTTAAACTCAGGGACAAGTAAGGATGCTGAGACATTGTGGGTAGCTTATTGTATCGTATACTGTATTTAGATGCTGATTAATGAGATTCTAGTTGAGGATGGTATCTGATGTTTACTGTGGTTTATAGGAAACCTGCAGCGAAGGAATTTGTGAGAGCGAAAGATGCGTATGACTTTCAAGCAGTTCATGTAAACATGATGTTTGGCTCATCCTGCTGGTGTCAAAATTATATGGCTTAGAAGATATGTGCTGTAGAAAACCGTAAACTGGGTTGTAACTGGATGGAAACTAGAAGTACTTTCCCCAGGGGACTCCAGAGATTTGGAGCAGTTTTGTTTCACAGGCATCGCTTCTAGCCTTTGAAAGAGGCCTTCCAAAATATAGTTTCTCACCCTGGTGTTTCTACCTGTGTTGGCCTACCATTTTTCAACTCTGGAATTTCAGCCTTTAGGAATTTCAGCCTTTTCCAAAGCCATGGATTCAGGTTTGTATTGTGAGCAGGAGACTGCAGCCAGATTCTGCTGATCATTAATTGTTGCCAGAGGCAGGCTTCTCTCCTCAGCATCCTGCTGGATGAACAGTCTGGCAGAGACCATCTGTCCCACTAGTTATGTGTCTTTCAGGCATTGCTGGACAGTTGGCAAAACCTCCTGACATGTCACATTGCTCTTATTGTTGCAGAAGTTAATGATCTTGTCCATGGATATCTTGAAGGAGAGGGGAACTTTCAAGATAACCTCTCCTCTGCATCAGGTGGTAAAAACAAAGGAAATTTAATAGGAATTAAAAAAATCCCAATAGTTGTACCTTGATCTATAGTGTCTGACCATAAAACATCATTTGCTGTAATAACTCGGGCAACTTCCTGATCTCTCTGTCCACTCCTGGTAGGCCACGTAGACTCTGTCACTATTCCCAGGCAGATTGCAAACAAGTTCCACCATGGTCAAGTTTATGTGATCATATGGCACATTCTGCCTTGCAGTTTTTATAGGATTTAGGATTATTATGATGTCCCAACATCTGATAGTTCTGCCTTCCACTTCCACACCTCTATAATTAGAGTGATAACATGTTCTCAGTTCCTTACCAAGTCTGCAATATGAAAATTATTTCTTTAGGTATCAAATATCCCTTTTCCCAACATTCTCTTCAAACTCTTCTGAGTCTCCTTTTATTTTTTTGGTTTGGTATCTTAGCCAGTCTTCTGTACAAACCAAATCTCCGTGACCCCAATTACATCATATTTCTTTTTAGCTGCCTTGTGTTGTATCTAAAAAAACCTGCTAATTTGTTCCTTCTGCTGCTTCTATTTCTGTTGAAAGAATTGACTTGCATAGTAGGACTCCTGTGCTTTATCCCTTCTTTGCCATTTCTCCAACTCACTTTCTCCCTGCTGCTGGGAGAGAGGTTCTGCCTGTTAGTAACTGTTTCGGTTTTATCCTGGATTGCTGTTGCCCAAGACAGTCTTCCATAAGAAAAATTATATTCCCTATGGGTTTTTGTTTCTTTAAAAGAAAAAAAAAAAAAGAAAAAATAATCACTTTCTGAAATCTTTGACTACTGATTCCAGTTTTAAAAAAATATATCTTAGCCAAGCTCCTGTGCTTATTTTTCTCCCATAATCTCTTTTAATCTCCCCTGTGTGATAATTAGCCATTTATTCACATGATTTGAAATAGATGCTGGTAACATTTACTTGACATGTATTGTGCTCTAAAATTCTCTAAACACTGTCACCAGGAGGTTCAAAACCACCTAAGTGACTTTGAAAATTAAGAGCCATTTACACACCCCAGCAAGATGTGAGCTGTTCCCAAATGGAAGCTGATAGTGTCTTCTGCCAAAGCAGCACTGTGCAAGGATACCAGTGTAGGTGTCACAAGAGTCATATAGCTGCATAGTTCTGGTTTTCATCTCCTAAATCATGTAAGTGGTTCTGAACATTGTTTCTTATCTGATTACAATGCAGGATGTGAAATGCATTTAGCTTTTACAGCAGAAATCCTCCTTCAGAACCAGTCTCAGGAACACATAAGAGGCCACATATATGAAAGTGTCTGTGGCTACTCAGCATTTACTGGCTTCTCAGCAGTATCATTGAACTGGATTCTTTCTGGGGCATACTATAATTCAAATGTGTGCAGTACCCCAACACCACCTTCTCTATTCACAGCTGAGGAGAAAATGCAGCAAGGGGCCTGGATTCTGAAATCTGGGGGTTGTATGATTGATTTGCAGTCATGCAGAGAGGTTCCCAAAGCTGCCAGGGCCTCTTGTTACTGTCTGTTCATTGCAGAGATGAGCAGTGAGTGATCATTATAAAAATCCAATTTGAAAAAGAAGGAAAGACTGGAGAGGAAGTATCTCACATCCAAGGGAGATACAGGAAAAACAACTGATAAAGCCTTGATGTCCTTACTTGCAGCATGAAGTTTTATATGCTGCTTCTTTCCCTTCTTCCTCATTTCGTGATGTTCATCTAATGAAGCCACCCACCAAATGTCATAGGGAAGAGCTGGATCCCCAGCAGCTTCAAAACCTGTAGCTGCTGGTGCTCCATGCTTATCTCAGGCTTATGCAACATCACTTTCAAGGAAGGGAACCCAGGACCGTGTTCCCAAAGGCAGAGAATGCCAAGGCTGGCTTTATGTTTCAAAGGTGGATGACTGCAAAGAACTCCTTGTCAATGCATTAGTAATTGCTTTTCAGACAAACAGAAGCACTCTGCCCAAACTGGGTATTTGAGGTCATTTCAAAGAGTTGGTTATGGGGTGAAATGTTTTGAAGAGAGTAGACCAAAACCATACAAACCTAGAAGAGATTTCTAGGTCTTGTCACATGGCAGAGAGATTACAGGAAGTGTACTGAGTTGAATTATTGATCCCTCTCATATGGTAAGTGTCTTCTGTAACTCTGAGTCCCATTAAGTGTCCGAACCCTTGTAGTAAAGGTCATTTTTGCAGATGTTGCTCATTATTAATAAAACCTGATTTCTGCTTAACTGTATCCATTCTTTTGACCTGTTCTTTGCTCTGGAGTTCCCACCTATGAGTTAAACCTCCCCTGCATCTGATGTGGAGGTTGGTGGACATGACTTAGCACTCTGTTTACACCTTGGGTATTGCTGTCCAGGCCTGAGCTGGTGGGGAAGGAGCTCTGAAGAATCTGAGAGCTGCATAGACACCTGCTTTTCAGCACTAAATGTGTGCAGTTGGACCCTGCCTTGCTTGTCCACTCATGCACTCCTGAACCTCCTGGGTAAACAGGCTTGTGAGACCAAGAGACAGGAAACAGGATCTGTGCAGGAAGGAGCATTAGAGATTAGAGCGGTGTCAGCATCTCACAGATGGTGGTATAGGGGATATCTAAACTTTATCTCATGGCACTTAGAATACAATGCAAAACCTGCCTTAACCCTGTTCTGTTTGAGGGGATTAGTGTGGCAGAGAGGGAGGGAGAACTGTGACAATAGTGATGGGTTTCTTTTTTTTCCCCCTGTAACCTACCACTTCTAGGTCAGCGGTCTGTACTTAACAGTTTTGCTTACATTTAAATTGGCTCTGGGAATCTTCTGGACATGGAAAAAGTATATTCAAAGAAACCAAAGAAAATACAGAAAATGTATAAAATCTGTAAGAAAGGTAAAAAATGAGTTAAAGTAGAGAAGATGAGAAACCCCAGGTGGTTCCCAGTGGCCACTACTGTTATGTACTAAATGACATTCTTCAAGCTTTTCAGGCTTCCTTTCTGGGTCCTGTAGCATTTTTTGAATGGCTGCCATGGTAACAAGCATGGCTCCAGAGGGCTGTAGAGTGGACAAGATGTTGAGCATACCAAAGTGTGAGCACCTGGAAATTCCTTAGCAGAAACATGTATCTGTTACGGTGTCATTTGTGATAATTTTTTCTGGCAGAGGCATGGATTCTGTGGGATGTGATGCATTGATATGTGGAATATCTTGCTGCTATGGTTTGGCAAAGAAGCTGAGAAAATGGCTTTTTTTTTTTTCTGAAAATATTCCTTTTCAGTGTGGAAACTGCACTATGGTGGCTATTATCTGTCCTCCCACTGGCAGAGTTTTTCCACTCTAGCAGACAGTAAATGTCCCCTAAGCTTATTCTATGTACCTGTCTGTGTCCCCTTCCCCTCTACACTGCACATAGTCAATGATCACAGGAGGTAGGGCTGTTTCAGAGGTGTGTTCTTTTTCCACTGGAAACATCTACAGAATGGTGAGAGAGGTGTGTGAAAGGAGGTCTTCAGCTGTCTTGGGGCAGATAGGCTGGCTGGAGAACTAGAACAGTGGTGCAGAACGGGCACTGAAATGAAATTTTACCTGCATCTTCCTCCTTTCTCTAGGTCTTTCCTGTAGCATCCTTTACAGCAGCTGTAGTGTTAAACAGTCTGCTCAAATTTGTGTCAGAACTCCTAACTCTTATATGGTAATTTCTAATTGTGTAAGAAACCCTCATGGTATTAGAAACGAAATAGTTGCAGACAGGGGAAAAAAAAGTAGAAGGCTTTGAAACAATTAACAGAAGCAAAGATGTTACAAAAAAAGAAGTGGGATTTTAAATTTTATTGCAATCCCAGGTGGAACAGATTATTTATAAAGATTCAAATAAGAAATAGGCTTAACTGAAAATAGCGATGAACTTAAGGTATTGTTTAAAAATATTTAATTGAATAACACCTTACATTTATTTTACAGGTTACATTAAGTGAGCAAAACAAATCCAATAGCTATGAAGATGATTAAGGGCCTGGAGCATCTCCCCTATGAGGAAAGGCTGAGTGAGCTGGGGCTGTTCAGCCTGGAGAAAAGAAGACTGAGGGGGGACCTAATTAATGTTTATAAATATCTTAAGTATGGGATGCAGGGGGAATTGGCCAGCCCCTTTTCAGTGGTCTGTGCAGACAGGACAAGGGGCAATGGCTGTAAACTGGAGCACAGGAAGTTCCGCACCAACATGTGGAGGAACTTTTACCCGGTGAGGGTGACAGAGCCCTGGGACAGGCTGCCCAGGGAGGTGGTGGAGTCTCCTTCTCTGGAGATATTCAAGACTCGTCTGGACGCCTATCTGTGCAATATGAGCTGGGGAGCTGCTTTGGCAGGGGGGTTGGACCCGATGATCTCTCGAGGTCCCTTCCAACCCCTACAATTCTGTGATTCTGTGATTAGAGACTTAAAAAGTACTTAATTCTCTGAATAATAACAAAAGCAGTTTCATAGGAGAAATCAAAATGAGGGACAGAAGCTTGAGTCAGGTCTTTTGCACTCATGGAATTTCAAGTTTGAGGACAGATTGTGTCAGAGATCAGAACACCAAACATCTAAAATAACTGCAAGACTGCTGCAAAGCCTGGTTTAGAAGAAATGGGATTGCTTAAAGTAGGAGAGCATAAGAGTTTTGGCAGGAAGTTGATATAATGATTCAGTGGACTTAGTTTTCAAAACAAAGAACCAGAATTACTTGCTGTGCTGGAAATAAGGACTGAAAAATACAGGGAGTGTGATTGTGAATAAAATAAAAAACACAAATAGAGCAGAATGTTCAGGATTCAGCAGTGTTGTGCCATTACACAAAGGTGCAAAGCTTCCATTAGGCAAAACCATTTTCTGAAAGTCTGTAGACAATGGCAAATAAGTACACTTACACATGTACTCATGCATATTCTTTACAGTACAGATTGATGCAGAAGGTGACGGCAGAGAAAGGAGAATCAAAGGATAAAAGGATTTCTTTGCACAATTTCTGGAGGAAACAGCTGCACCTTTTGTTTGGAATGTTTCCTTGAACATAATTAGTTTTTCCTTGCTTTGTGTGTAAGATGTTCTCCACACACCGAGACCAAACATTTAGGTCTCACTCTTTCCACTTCAAACTCCTTTTTTTCCGAGAGCTCAATAGTGCTCAGACATAGTCTGCTGACTAATATTGAGTACATAAGACCAGTAGGAAATCTGTAGTACTGTTGTGTAAGTGATGATCTGCACAAGTTTAGTTCATTTTGGGTCCTCCAAGATGAAGGAAGATAAATTAAAACGAACATTTGGGCTAAAAGTCTGAGAAGTGAATGGAAAAAGCACTGTGAGACCAGTACAGGTTTGTTTAGTTTAGCACAATAAAAAAGGAGAGAGGAGTGGAGATATATTTGCTCCTTTTAAGGCAGTTTAATTTAGTCACCTTTATTTAAAATTAATCAAAGGTAATATGAGGGGATAAGAGAAAGAGTGAACAGGAGAAACACCAAGGAGGAGAAAGTACTGTTTAAGTGAAGATCCCACCTGACACAGGCAAAACTGAAGAATAAATATACCACTCATACAGGAAATTATCAGAATTAATCAGTTGTAGACCAGTTCAGTGATAGTAACAGTGTGTTACTATTGTTAAGTTTGATCTCAAGACTACATAAACTGTGATTGTTCTAAATTAGGACCTGAGGACTTTGCTGCCCTCAGTACTAGGAAGGATTGGAATTGCAGTTATATAAATATTCTGCATTCCTGTGACTCCACATTTGCTGATTAATTTGAAATAGGAAGTCTGGATAGGTCAGCCTCCAATGCAGGGGGTTTGTGTTGGCCCTGCCCCAAAAAAGTACCTTCACTTCATTTACTGTTCTACTCTTTCATGAGTAACTGTTTTATAGACCTTTCAGTGAGTTACTGTGCTATTGTGGCCATTGTTTTCTTCAACGGTTTTCAAGCTGCAAGTTTTCTTTTCTTGTTGTTTAAGAAGAGTTGGGAAAATACTTGCATTCTGGGTAGTTGCCTTGTTCAGGGCTGTGGTTCGTCTGCAGTATCAGTCTCATGGCTACAAAGCTGGTGTGAAGAGTCAAGAGCACAAGTCTTAGGAGGGGTGGCTGAGGGAACTGAAGTTTAGTCTGGAGAAAAGGCAGCTGAGGGGAGACCTTATTGCTCTCTACAACTACCTGAAAGGAGGTTGTAGTGAGCAGAGGTTTAGATTGCATACGAGGAAAAATTCTTCACCAACAGGGTTTTCAATCATTGGAAGAGCCTGCCCAGCGGCTTCGTGCCCATCCATGGAGGCATTTAAAACATGTGTAGATGGGGTGCTTAGGGACATGCTTTAGTGGTGGAATTGGCAGCATGACGTTAATGGTTGGAGTCTGAGCTTCAAGACCTTTTCCAACCTAAATGATTCTATAATCCTATGCTGCAGGGATACAGTCTGCTTCAATGTCTTTCTGCCTATTCAAAATGAGAGTCAGACATCCCAGAAAATACTGTCCTGTGCATGCAATTTCATGTGATTCATGAAAGTACCACTGAGGATTAATTTTGTATTATTTTGAAGATATTTTTCATTGCTGGCAAAGAGGTGAACATTTCTTTGTATGTAAAATAGAAACCCAATATGGCTTTTGAAATCTAATAATGAAAAATGTCAGAAGAAATTTTTAAAACCACAGTTTATTTTTGCAATCAGGTAAAATAGCATGCATTTGGATCTGGATATTATTCTCTGGGGAAGATAGAAACAATAATTTGTTTCTTTCTAGATCTGCATTTTCATTATGTGACCGTATGCTCTGTAATATGAAGACAGGAATAGGTAATTCCTCATTGTCTGATAATAGAATTAATATAAATCAAATGATTAAATAATGTATGAAAACTCAGCAATAACAAAAATATTTTGAATAATCTTTCTTTAAAGAGAAAGATTTCAACTTTCTTCATGAATCTGGTCACGTGCTATTGATTTATAACTCCTGCAGGAGAAACAATCAGCTCAACCAATATTGCACCACTGGCAAGCTGTTTAATGGAACTTTCTTCCCAGCCCACATTATGACAGGCCTTGTACTCCTAGGCAGAACCCTGTTATTGTCAATTCATTATTAGTTTTCATTGAAGGCTTGGGTCAGGTCACAAGGCTTTTTTCAAAGACCTAGTGACTATTGCTTTCTCTTCCAGAGATAAATAAGGAAATGATGGATGGAACATACTTACCACAGTTAAATTATCAGTAGAAAATTCATCAGCTAGTCCAGCAGGGTAAAGAAATTTCATAAATTCAATAAACCACCAGCAGTATAATGTGTATATATACATGTGAGATGCAATAAAAACAGAGATCAACCAAGCTGATTAGAAAGACAAAACCACATTAAAATGTATGGCTGGTGATCTCTCAAGGAGGCTGTTTGATGTGGATAAGCTTTAGACTGTGCATCTATGCTGGTAGCAACTATAGCTGGAAATTTTGCAAGGACAACCTTGAACCCTGGTATGGAAGTCAGAAGAGGGAAGCCAAATACTTCTCAGGTTATTTTTCCCAGGCCTTAGTGGCTTTCTTCTCTGCTAGTAATAATGGACAAGGAATTTTCCATACCACATCGAAGACTTTGTGAAGGAAATACCTTTGTTTAACACGAAATGTTTCTCAGCCATTTTTGGATGTTTCTGAATATGATATGCAGGTAGTTCCTTACTTGTCCTCCAGTTCCATTGATTTTATTTTGAGTGTTTGCAGATGCTTAGTACAACAAATATTTATGACTATATTTAAAGTTAAACAGCTGCTGAATGCTTTGCTGGATCTAGTCCAGAATGAGGTATCGGTCTGTTTAATGACAGACTCTGACTCTCAGTGCCACTTTACTATGTTAGCAACAACTTTAGCCTGTGGCAAGAAAAAGAAATCTTATTTGTTATGCCAAGTGCAAAAGTCGAGAAAGATTTCCTCTTTCCTAGAACTAGTAACTTAGGAAGTACTGAAGTCATACTCTGTCTGATTTGTTGCTAAATGTTGGCCTGAAAATTTCCTTTACAATGCAAGAATAGCTTGCAACCATTTTTGTATGTACTAAATGCTTGTTGTATAATGCACAGCTTTCCCTCCCTCTCCTCACAGGCAACTAATGTGTTTCTCCCTTCTGTCTCAACTCACTATTTTAGGAAGGCTGAAGGAGGGAAGAAGCCAATGACAGAAACAAAGAACACTTTAGAAAGAGAGGAAAGGTGAGGGTTTTATTTGTGAGATGTCTGTCTCAAATATTTGTCACGTTTCATCTGTCTGCTGCACTGACATTTGGTATTCTGTTTCTGTTCTGCAATGAAGCTGAATCAGTACTGCTTGTACATGCCTTTTTAGTGCTTCTTTGTTTTAATGCAATAATGTTACTCCTAAAAGTTGTTTTCACTGATGTTACCAAAGCAATGCATCTAGATCCCACCACAAACTGAGAGCCTATTCTGCAAATGCTTTCTGTATTTGTTCAAACACACAGTGCCGAGACGTACTGCAAGGCCTGTCTGTAAAGCATTGCTTTACACTTCTCCAACTCTTCTCTTGTTCATCCTTGTACAGGGAATGACACCTTTCAGAAGATTGTATCTGTTTGTATAACCTATGATGTAGCTGCAAATTAATCCTGTAGCAAATATGTGCCAAAATAATTAAATAAGCAAATTCGAGGGTTTTTTCCCTCATTTGCTATGAATTTATATGCAGTTTTCCATTTTATTGAGTTCATTTTATCATGTGCCATCATGAGCTGAAGGTGTGTAATGTATTAAAGAAGAACAAACATGGTTGTTTTTCAAAGTCTTGGTTAGGACCAAACCTTTGACATGCTAAATCTGGGCCTGGCAGTGGTGGAAAGGACCCAACAGCTCTGGCATGGGAGAGACCAAAGCCAGCTCCCAGCCCATAGAGCTGACAGACAGCAAGTTTACAGGAACTTGCCTTCCCTGCTGTACTCTGTTTTCTATAGGGAGAACAAATTAGATGCTGAATGACATAATCTAATAGCATGTATGTAACATGACTGTAAGGGCATGCATGTATCTACTGAGGTTCAAGAACTAGTTAACATTAAATGGAGTGGTTTGGCTAATGCCAAGGGAGACCAAGTTTTGCCTTGGAGCAACACTGAACTGTCTGTGGGAAGCCACATTCCCTTAGTCCAAAAGTATTCATTAAAAATTAATCTGAAGATTCCTTCTCTTCCTTAGTTCAGCTTGTACAGTAGTATATTTTATGATTAAAATAATTTCTTTTAAAAATAACTAATTAGAAATTATAGTATAAAATAGCTTAAACCATTGAGCTAGATAAAAAACCTGAGGAAATATGTGTGTGCAAACTAAACAAGAAGTCTTACTGCAGGACAATTGCTTGCAATTCTGTTTTACCACCTGTGGAGGTTTGGAAGAGAGCCCAGCATTTGAACAGTGCAATTCATCTGGTATTCGAAGCACAAAATACTGTTTGTTTTGTTGCTTTCTGGACACGTGATTTTGGCTTGAATCCAAAGGTGCATCTTGGGGTTTGTGTCTGATGATCAATGATCAGTAGATAAGGTGTTGTTTGTTGGCAGTATCATTTTCTGTGCTTTAAAACAACATTTCTCAAGAGTAATGCAACAGATATTTGTATTTGTTTTTATCTTTCTTTTTCCCCAAAAACATAGATACATATTTTTATCTTGGAAATTTAGATTTGTATTATGTACAGATGTATTCTTTAACATAAAATCCCAAGGTAAAACCATTGAAAATTATTATCAAAACCACTCATTGATGAGATACTTCCAACAACTATTTTCATTCACAAAATCAAAATTGCATTTTAATAAGTATAAAAGAACCTTTAAAATTCTTTATAAAAGAATTTTTAAAGGAAATAAATAGAAAGGGTGGAAGAGGATTGGAAGGTTAGGAAAAACAGCACCAAGCTCATCTTTGTTCCAGGGCTTGCTAGCAAGCTACCTTTTCAGCACTCTGTATGGAGTATTTTAATACTATTTTACTATCAAAATTTTGCATGAAAGACTAGAGGACAATGAATTCCTACACAGTGCTCAACAGCAAAGAATATGACATAGCTCTTTTGTGGACTTCAAACAACTGATGCTGTTGTAGCACAGAGTTCAGAGAGCTCTTCTCCTGCTTGATTGACGCAAGCTCTTTCAGTCTGTACAAATATGGGAAGAATTTTCGTGTGTACAGGGTTTCAGTCATGAAAGCTGCTGATGAAATGTTAGCAATCACTCAGAGGCCTCTTTGAAAATGTGATCCTGAGGAATTTTACACAGGGAAAAATACAGAGAGTCCACTTATCCTAGCAATCAAAATGTGAGAAAGCAGGAAGAGATGTGACAGGGCGAGGTGAGTGTAGTGCAGAGACCCTGTCACTAGGAATTACATACTGGGGCTGTGGGCAGCCTGGCTGAGGGCAGACCAGCTGGATGTCAACATCGATGAGTACCCCAGTATCTTCCTGGCCTTGGAGTTTAGAGGATCATAAAGTCCTTATGTAGTATCATGCCTGTTCCTCTCAGATGCACATCTAAGTGAATGTTTAAAAGAAAGGCACTTTGTTTCCTTTTCTTTTCCTGATTGGCACTTGTGATGTCTTCTCTCTCTCTCTTTTTTTAATTTTTTAATTTGTTTAACTAAAAACAGTGTGAATGAATTATTGTAGATTAGAACATGAGAATTCTAATCCTCTACAATTAGTACAAGAGACAGCAGGCTAGTAACAATACCTACAGTCTTGGTGGTTTATTTTCTTGTTAGTGATAATGATCCAGGAGAGATGCCATGAGAAACTGTGCTACTCCTGTCATTCTCAAACACCTCAGAAAATACACATTTATTGCTCTTTGCGTGAAATGCCTTTCACATGAAAGTCAACAGTTAAACTCTCATTTATTTGAAGAGACTAAGATTTTATTTCCTGAGTCATTTTTGCATGTTAGCAATGACAGTATTTATAAATTCTCCAATTTTACTAGTTTGGTTTAATTATTGTTACTGCAGCAGGATTGGTTCTATTTATAATTTTTAAAAAAATTAATTGTCAGTGACATGCAGCATTTAATGTCTGTTACATTGCTTGTTCTGTCCTGTAACCTCTGCTGCCACAGAAACAGAATGACTATGAGTAAATTGCATAACAAAGTTTAGCTGACCTGGAAGAAGGCTAACACCAAAAAGGGTGAAATGCTGACTTTTCAGTAAAGCTGCAATGTCTCAAAATGAGGAGGGAAGGTGACAATTGCAATGTAAGTTTGCCTAAGAGTTCCAACTTAATATCTGCTTTTATGCTGCTTTTAAGTTTTTTGAGTTGTAGAATTTCAGACAGAAATGGTTTGAGTTTGTTCCTGTCGACAGAATTGTTTGAGTGGGTTAAAGTAGTGTTAGGTTTCCTCAAATTATTCCCCTTTTTTAACCTGTTAAGGGAGAAAATGGCTGTTTCACAGTTGGCACAGTTTGATTTTTTTTTCAGGAATGTCATTTACTGTCAGGAGTTTGTGGCAGAAATTAGAGATTTGACAGAAGAAATAATACTGTGTACCAAACCCAACATTTTTATCTTTTCATGAAAATCCTTCAGGCCTGCTATTATCAATATGAACAACTTTCCATTAAGACCACAGAGTGTGATCTTTCCTGACAAGGGGATGTGAAGGGGCAGGTGTCAATCTCCTCTCTTTGGTGGCCAGTGATAGAACCTGAGAGAACCGTATGAAGCTGTGACAGGGGAGGTTTAGGTTGGATATCGGGAAGAGGTTCTGTACTGAGAAGGTGGTTGGGTACTGGAACAGACTCCCTGGGGAAGTGGTCAGAGCACTGAGCTTGACTGAGTTCAAGAAGTGTCTGGACGATGCTCTCAGTCCCATGCGCTGACTTGGCTGGTCCTATGTGGAGCCAGGAGTTGGACTCAATGATCCTTATTGGGTCCCTTCCAGCTCAGGAGATTCTGAGATCTTGATGGCAGAATCAGTCAGTGGTGGTTTGGGGTTTTTTTCCTGTAGCCATGTCTCATATTGTAGTTTTGCATTTTTAGTCACTTTGGCCTCTCTGCTTTTTGTAATTAGAAACACTCCCCTTTTATTAGAGGAAGTTCATGGAGATCTCTTTTGCCACAGAGTTTAGGTACAAAGACTGGGAATGGAAAGAAAACTTTTTGTTCTGTTACGTTGAAATTTGGAAAATGTATTAGTTTCCTCCTCAAAATATAATATGGGTTTACTGATGGCAGGCCAGTTTGTTCATCCCCAGTTTTGCAAAATGACAGGGTTCTGTTTCAGCTGCATGTTTGCAGTCCTTGCTTTGAAGTATCAGCTATTGAGGATTTTGCATTTGAAAAGTAGTCACTGGTATGAATATGCCTGAGTTAATCTTATTAGTGTTTTCACTGTGTCATAGGTAAGTTGAACTGTTTTCATGAAATCCCTCTCCTCGGAGATATCATTTCAGTGGGAGCACCTCTTAGTGTCACTTCCACTGAGATCAAAATTACTTAGAGGGGAAAAAATAGCTGTGCCATTAGAGTCACATAGTATCTGCAGGGCTTCAGGGAGGGGGAACACAATATCACTGCAAAGCATCACAGATATTTATTCTTTCTTTAAAATTGTAAATACCAAGGACTTTGCTTTTGAAAAGAAACTGCTTCTATGAATACATTTTAGTTAGTGTTAATAGTGTTTTCATTGTGTCAGAGGTGTATTGAATTTGTTCCATTAAAGCGCTGTCTCCTGAGACAGTTTCAGTGGGAGCATCTCTTATTGTCTCTTCCATTGAGATCATGATTGCTTGGAAGGCAAAAAATAGTAACTGTGTCATTAAAGGCATACCATATCTGTAGGAATTAGGAAGAATACAATGTCAATGGAAAATATCACATACCCTTTTACTTTCTTTAACTTGTAGGGTTTTAAATGAAAGGGGGGAAAAAGTATATAAAGGGTGAACTTAATATTTTGCTTCCATTTTAGTCCCTTTAGTTCTACTCTCATGACCAGTGTCTAAACCAATAGGAACTGTTGAACAGCTTTTGTACAGTGAGACCTATGTACACATTTGAAAGCAAACATGCAAATTAAAAAGAACAAAGTCTGTTGGTGTTTTCTTTCAGTCACTGACAAAGATGAGTGTTGTACAAGTGATCAGATGCAATTGTGAATATTGAAAGTCAAGCCTTGAAATGGTTGAGCCCAAGAGAGTTGGTAAATGTTTCTCTGACTTCACTGAATTTTGTACAGGGCTCAGGACTGGAATTCAGAAGCTGTAGCACAGGCATGGTACCTGTGGCATGTAGGTCTCTACCAGTGATGCATGCCTCTGTCAGTGGTGATTAACTGTTTCTGCCAATGTCCAGAAGATGAAAAAAGGGTGTATAAGCCTCTAAAACCTATCTGAAGAAAGAAAAAAGTCTTGTTACCCAACCACTTGGCTAATGGCATCAAAATGTGTGTCTCTCTTTGTGTTGAACTAATGACTGCTTAGCCAAGGTCCCAGTTCTATAAATTAATTGAGAAGTCATTATAGTACTGAGATACAAATATGCTTTTTGCTTTAATGTCTAATTTCTGTTCTTGAAGGTATTACTTAGTCAATGCAAATCTCTTGCTCTTCTTTATATGTAGTTTTGGACTTTAAAGTGAACGTTAAATTTATTAAGTGGGCTGAGAAGAACTGGAAGTATAATTCTTAACTTATATGTATCTACTTGTTATTTTATCCTCAAGAACAGGTGAAATATCACTACCAGCAGAGAATCTGATGATAACTTCAGCTGTATGCCCCTTCTCCCTTCTGCTCGCATCTCATTACTGATATTGTTCTAATAGAATAAAAATATTTAACTTGAACATCTTCACAGATGAGCCAAACAGCCCCGAGTGAATTTACACTTTCACACCTTCTGTGATTTAAATTAGGAGCACGGTGATCTCTGGCCAAGAAAATCTGAGATCTAGACAAGTAAAATAAGTGGTTGGAATTAGCAAGTCCCACATACTGTTGTCTTTTTTAATTTTCCACCTCATTAACATCTGCAAATGAGTATGTAAGGCTGAGCCTAAAGACGTCTTATTCTTTTGTCATTAAACGTTTGCTGCTAGCAATAACTGGCTCTCCTAATGCTGTTTTGCAAATATATGTGTATTTACCCCCAAAATACAACAATGTTGATAACTTGCAGAGTTGTGTAGTGAATACACGTGTCCTGAATTTGTGGGACTGTTGCAGCTAGCCTTTCCAACTTGGTGTCATCTGTCTTAACAGCTCCAAGTTTTAAGCAGTTTCTAATGAGTAAAATTTAATTTAAAAAATCAGTCAACCACTGAAAGACAGAATTTTCTTACCCCAAACTAATAATGACCAAACCTCAAGAGGATTGTTTTTGGTCTAAGCACTTCTGTTAAGCTTTATATCAGATGTCACACAAGTAGACAATTTTTCAACAATGTTCTCCCAAATGATCTAGATGGACAGGAAATGTAAAACAGTTTCCTTTGCAGTTCCTGCCTGCAAAGGGCTGAGTGAGTTTTGTTCATACAGAAATAAAAGCAGGGCATGATCCTTTAATAAATTAAACATAGTTCCAACTTTATATATTCTATATATAATACTATCCCACCGTGTATGGACTATAACCCTGTTATAATAATTGGATGGATCACACACGATCATTATCATGGGACAGAAATGTAAACCTTGGATTCCAAACTGCTGTTAGCTATCATTTGAGCTAACGCAGAGTCGTGTTCCTCTGGGAGTGGAAAAGGGCCATCTCTCTAAGCAGGGCAAATTTGTAGACACTGTTTAAATTGAAGCCAGCCATTTTGTTAATGTGCCTTACTGGTCCCTATTGCCATACTCATCCTTCCTAACTGATAATAACATATGATGACAAATTTAGTATTATATAAAACAGGTTTTAAAACATGAATTTCTTTGTTGTCCTAAAATCAATTCATTTTGCTTTCTTCAAAAGGTTTTCAATGTCATAGCTGGTTTTCAGTTCTCTTAAAACTGCTATCATCCACATCTCTCCCAAAATCCAAGTCCATTGGAAGAAGATTAAACAGCTTGACAAAACAGAAGGAACAACATAACCTTTATGGTTTTGACTGTTCTTTCTTAATGTCATCACGAAACAAAAATAAACAGTGTCTGATGATGCTCACATATCAGGAAAAACTGGAAAATGGCATTTCTCAGACTTGACATTTTGAGTGGCAGATGGGATAACAAATAATTTTTCCCCATCTTTTCTTGTCAATATTTAATTTAAAGCACTGAAGCTGATAAATGTAGTGCATTTTAGTTCCACAAAATATGAATATCAATATGCTTCTCTGGCCTAATTGCTAATATGTTGACAAGGACTGAATCATAATTTGACATGAAAACAGACTTTTTTCTTTTTTTGATACAGTGAGTATAGCATATCACAGTGCTGATAAAACTCACTATCTTGTTGTCAAATATTCTCTGTGATCTTATAAAAACATCCACCTTTCAGTATTTTGAAGTATCTCTCACTGAAGAGTTGAGCACCCTGAAAAACAGCGGCACCAAGTATTTCATGTCTCTAAGTTAATTGCTCTGACTTATGAACCCCAAATGTTTTAAATTTTAATTAAAACATTAATGAAGTCAACACTAAGTCTGTACAGTATCTATATGACCTATGTAAATATAAAACAGTTAACTCTGCATATATTGTTCTAATTCTAGTTGCCACATAGACCTATGTCATCACTTCTTCATGCTAATTAGACTTGCTCGTTCGATCAGTCTCACCTATTCCTGCTAATTAGGCTTGCTCTTTGTATCACTCTGTGGGTTTTCTACAGACCCTATAAGCATACAAGTAAATTCTTCCCCTTTCATCTCCCAGGTGTGTTCCAGGAGGTTTTGGAAATGTTTTACCCTATGTTCTGGATGTAAACCCTTACTGAATAGTTAGGCAATCCCCTCTGCCAAACTCTGAAGGGCTAAATCCAAAAACTAGAAAAAGTATATGGATTTGGATTGAACTGAAGATCAGCTGGAGCTGGGGCCATATGCAATTCTTAAAAGCATTTAAGCACCTAAAAAATGAAAGGAGACATTTAGTAGATTTTCTAAAACTTCTACTATGAGTATTTAAGCACAGCTAAAAATCCCACTACTTCTCCATCCTTTTACCTGGTAGCACGTGGAAAATTGCAGCAAAGAGAGGGTTTTATTTAGATATGTGAACATCTTGTATCAATAATAGCTACAATAATAGAATTGTAATTGATGTATAATTGATCTAAAGCTTGCTTTCAGTCATGGTTTGCTAGGAACTTTTTACTTCAGTCCTTCTTTTCTGCCAGTAATTTCACGGAGTATAAATATATGAAATAACATGCATATATGCACCATTAGAGTGTTAAGTTTAACACAACTATAATTGAAACTGCATGGAAGCCTTCAGGGAAACTGAATTAAATCTTTACAATATTTCCATATTCTTTTTTTTTTCCCCTCTTATCACTACAGATACAGACCAATTCAGGTTAAAGGGATTATAGTTGTTATAACAAGTTACTTAGGAAAAAATACTAGTGAAATAAATTTGCTATTCATGTTTCTGATAGACTGTAAAAAATGTTATTTGTTAGTTATCAAGACATTTCTTCTAAGTTATATTAAATTTGTTTCCTAGTTTGTATTTGTGTCATGTAAAATCATAAATATGTGACTCAGGATAACTATCACATGCTATGATATTTTTTTTACTCTATAAAGTGTGGCTTCTGCAACACGTTTCCTTTGTTAAAACAATTAAAGCTATTTGTTACTTTGAAAAATAATTTTTAAAAGCATATTTATTTTACAGTCCATTTTTCAGTGGGTATATGTCCGGTCTTTTCTATCCTAATAGATGAACAAAACACTTTTAGGAATTTTTCATGACATATTCTTAAAAGTTAGAAATTTTAGAAGTTAAAATCATGTGTGTATCACCTAGATTCTAAATTACAGCATCGAATACAATGTTGGGTAGTCCTTTTCTTCACAAACGTTGCCACTGACTGATTTTTCTCAGTGAGAACCTTATGCTGACTGTCATTTTTATTAGTCAGCTCTAAAAAACAGAGGTAAAGGAGTGACCCAGCACCTGTGTTTTGTGGGGCATGTAACAGAGAGCTTTGCAAAGAGGTAAAATGCCAATGGATTGTTTCCCACAGACAATTTTTCTATTGGATTTCCCTCTGGAAGTATAACCTTACATTTGTAAGGACTGACGGGTCACCATTGTTCCAAAGCTTCCCGAAGAATTTTTAGATTCAGTAGAACCAGGGCAATGATAATGGCAATTGAAAATTGATAAAGTTACATGTTACTATTAAACTAGTTTCTACTTGCTGCTCTTTTATGCGTATTTTCTCAAAACTCTCAAATTCAAAGTTTTCTTTTTTCCTCCATGTAACACTGCAGTTACAGGGTAAAGAGAATAATTTCTGGTAGGAGTGTTACAGCAGGAAAAAATTTCCAAGGGCAAATAAAATTTTTGTAACTGAAAAGGAATTCAGTTCCTTTTGCAAGAGAAATTGGGATGCCTGTATTTTCTTCTTACGTGGGCCTTTCCCTCCTTGTCTCTGAAAGCTCATAAGTTTGTGTTCGTGCCTGCATGAATATGATTGCAAGATACATCATACAACACAAACTTTGTATCTTCTCATAGGCTAACAGCAGTTACCATCCCAACACTAACATCTTCTGTCTCCACAGGAACTTGCTGAGGAGACTTCCTGATTATTTTTTTAATGCAAAATTAGTCTGTAAAATTTCTGCTGAAGATGATTCTTCTGGTGTGAAATTGTACTCTGAGTGCACCTCCCTTCACTGTCTCCGCCAGTCTTGGGCTGGAGGAGAGGTAGTGCTCTCTGTGAGCATTTTAGCTGGGGAGAAAAGCAAAAAGCTAACAATTTCTGCTGAGCATGAGCAAAACAAAATCTGGAGTGGTTTATGCTCAGGCCAGGAGTCCTAGCAACTCTTTAGGATGTCATTGGACATCACAGCTTGAGCAAAGTTGCAAAGGTTTGAGTTACTTTTCCTTGTGTGGGTACGAGATAGCTAAAGCTGAACTTTCTGGACTTGAGAATCTACTAAGTAGGCAAAACAGTGATGTCCTCCTTGTTTTAGTTTTGGGGAATGGGTTTACAGAAGGTGTGAAGGGTGTTAAATGAACTTGTAAGCTGAAGGAATACACACAGTCTCCCAAGTAAACTGCCAAGAAAGACTTGTATGTCTTTGAAAAATGTATACAGACATCTTAAAATATATACCAGTATCTTCAAAATATATAGATAATATTACCTCAAACACTCATATAGTGAAATGCATTTTCCTCACTTGAAGGGAACATTGAAATAAGAGCTTCTTTGCTTTCTAAGCTAGACACACTGTCTATACCTGGAGCAGGTTTTCTCCTCTGTATGCTCTCAGTGTACAAACATATTAAAATCGTAAATGTCAAACTTGATGTGAGGTTTGGGTGGGGAAATGCCTGAAAATTCCATTTTCAGTTTGCCAGCAAGCACTTTACCCTGCTCAGTAGCTCGCACCTTTTCAAGAAGCAGAATAACTTAAGGCACTTCTCATAGAGTCATTAATTGGTTGTTTCTAGTGGGATCTCTTCACTGAGTACATGTTAATGTTCGTGATGTGGGTCACAAGTCTGCATTGCTATTTTCTCTAATTACCATCCTTCAGTGTTTTTTCCCTCAGCTGGAACATTGTGTTCTCCCAGGCACAGTGTATGCAGAAGTGGAGATACAACAAAATGAGAGGAAAAAATAACCTAATTATCTTCATGGTCCAGGAAGGTCCAATTAGCAATTAGAGAAATGTGTTGAAATAAAAATTGTACATTGCTTCTTTTGACTCTGTTTCTAAACTATTAAGTTCACTGCTCAGATTTATCATGGGATTAACTAGCTGCTGATAAGAACTCTTTTAACACCAGAGCTTTAGCATTTCTGAACACAGTTGGTTTGAGGTGTTTGAAACGGCACGAATTACTGAACTATGGTATCATTGCTAGGTTGTTAATTGTTCACTGAGCCTTGACTGGAAATATACTGTTACACAAGCTGCACCATCACTGGGTGTGCAATCATCAGAAATGAACGCACACCGTGTTCATCATGCATTGATTGACCTGCGAAAGTGCAGGCTCTGCTCATTCCTGCTCCCTGCCTGTGTGCCCAAAACTGGCCCATGTTGCAGAACCTACAGAAAGAATAAGATAATTACATTGCTTTATTCTGAGGTTTCATATTTATACTGAAGAGGGATGCTTTATTACAGGATGGCTGAATGCAATGATGACATAATTTCCCTGTGAACCTGCTTCCCCTTTCCTTCAGCATGAACTACACCTGAATTACAAGGTACTACTGCCTGCAAAAATTATTGCAAACTAGGATTGCATTTGAGAAGAAAGTGAAAAAAGGTGATGCTGTATCTGATCCATACTCAAGTCCACAATTTGTATTCCAAGGGTTGATGTGGTTATAGAATAGTCTTCATTTATCATTTATACTATTATGTATCTACTTTGGAAGGTGTCTACATCAATCTTAGCAATCTCTTTCTAGGAAATCCCAAGGGTACACGTAGATTCCTACTAGCATGCAGCCTGGGCTTGGAAGTCTACTTGGTGAAATACTATTTATTATAACCTCTGAAGGGAAACAAAGAGATCAATGTAAGCACACAAATAACAGTGAATTTTAACCCTTCTTTCTCTGCAGGATCACATTTATTTTTTTCTTTTTGTCCAGATGGATTCACATTTCTGCAATTGGAAACTTTGTAGTTGTAGCTGAAAGGAATATAGGCATGTCTTTTTCAGAAAAGCAGTACACCATGTTCAGTGCTAGTGGGGTAGGCCACACTGAAATAGCATAAAAAACCTCATTGGCTGTGTGATATGAAAAGCACAGAGAGTTATACCTGCACTTCCCACTTGTCCTGGGCTGAAGAAAATCGTGAAAATCATGCTCTGCTCACTATCATATATTGTTACCTTATATATCTTGTCATTCAGTTGATCTAGGCATTTCTTTTTCATTCTGGCTGCCTTGCAGCATGAACTATGTACAACCTATCTTTTTTTCTTCTTAGATTAGAAGATGCTTTTTAGGTATCATTATCAAGGTATTTATTCTCTAATTTCTCACACTGAAGCCAAACCAATTCTTGAGCATGCCTTGTTGCTGAGGTGCCCCATACAATCAGGCTGCAAGAATAATGACAGGCAAAGGTACTCACTGTGTGAGGCCTGAAGGCTTAGAATCCAAGGTTGCTGTTTATAAGCATTTAAATGCAAGAGGGATTGCTTGGGCATATGAAAAGTGATGTTATGCCTCATTGTTACTTCGATTTATTTCAGAAAATTATTGTTAGCAGGTTGTACCAAAACACTAAAAAATTGTACTCATCTTGAGTCCCACAGTCTTTTTGGGCTCCATTCCCCTGTGAGTAGGATAATTTGCAACAGGCTTCTATTAGAAGTATGTCAAGGTAGACCAGGCCATATTTCTTCAGGGTGCAGAGCTAATTCACAAATTCTGGGCTGGGAAATTGTTTCTGTTTTTCCATTCAGTGCATATCAAGCAGCATTTGGGACTGTGAGGAGAAGTTTAGATGTAAAGTAGAGAGAAAGACCGGGGAGGTATGAGAATGTGAGGTTATTTATTCTAGAAAGAGATGGCCACTTCTCCTTTGTCCATGGAAAGGAAAGGAAGGCCACTCTAGATAGGAATGGAATAACCTGAATAACGCAACAGGTAAGACAAAAGTACAGTGGCAAAGAAAATTTCAGTAAGGATAAGAAAATAACAGTGAAACATAGCACAGGTTGAATGTGGAAAGATGACATTTCTGCCGTTGGTATTTTTAAAGAAATAAAGTGAAATAAGCATCTGTCAGCAATACCTAGAGGCAGCTAATCCTGCCTTAGGGCCGGAGAATGCTTTTGGTCATGCCTTAAAACCCCCTTCAGTACTAATTTTTCATTGATAGTATTAAGATTTTACAGGGAGATGTTGAGCCCAAAGGGTATGTACTAGGAAGTCCTGTCTTGTTTTGTCTGATAATTTTTTAGATGGTTTTTCTCCAGGAGTGAATGGAAAATGTCACATGGGGAATGTTTGGTCAAATAAATGAATGTCGAGAACTGCAGGGTTTTACAGATGTGCAGTGAGCAAGTCTGTAAAGCAGATTCCTGTGGTTGCTACAATCACTGTCAAAAATCCTATTGACTTAAGTGGTTAGGGATGCAAACCTTAAGCTACTTGGAAGATATCAGTTAATCTATTTGAATAAAATTCTTCAGCTGTGTGTATTGAACTAAGCAATAGTTTTCTGTTCTCTTGAGAGGTTACGATCTATCCTGCCAATCCACCTACCTCCACCATTCTTGGCCATTCATTTTAATTAATATTAATTAAATTTGCCTTGAGTGAGATTTTGCTGTCCATACTTTTTGAAAGATTTTCCATTCTTGCTGTATGCCTGCCTTATTGCCTTGGTACATCCATTTACAGAAGACATAGGTGAAATATTAGTCATTCATCAATTTTTTGAGGTTAAAACAGTCTTTACCCACCCCTCTCCCCCTTCCCTTTCAGTCCTTTGTACCCTTCACCACCACCAGTGTGGCTGCTTGAGGGTGGCTCAGGGTGAGCTGCCCCCCTTCCAGGCAGCTGGCAGAGGGCAACCCTGGGTGCCTCAGGCACCCACCCAGAGGTCCCTGGGGCTGGTGAAGCTGGGCAGGGAGACATCCCAGGGGATTGCCCCGGGGTCCACTGCTGCTAAGTGACAGGAATCAGGTGTGGAAGTAGGGGCCTGCCTGCCAAGGTGCAGGGAGCAGCTGAATTTGGTTATGCACCTGCTTCTCTGGTTTAGCTCGGCACAACCCCTTAGGTTTGGATGCTTCCTGGCTTTTTCTGTGGAACTTCCCACAAGGTTGTAATGAGACAATGGGCTGCAAGGTGAAGCACAGCTGTCGTTGGGTGGGATAATAGCTTTCAGGTGGTGGGAGGCTGCCTTCCCTGCATAGGGGAGTGGGAGGGACCTAATTGGTTCTGATGTGTCCCAGCTGCCTGCTGGGACGTGGGAGCTCTCATGTGTAGGTGGTGCAAAGCTTTCTGTAGAGAGGGTAGAGTGTTGTGGGGCAATTGTTGTGAGATTAGACTGCCTGCCTGCCTGCCTGCCAGCCAGCCTGTGTGAGGGCACAGAGTGGCATGGTTTCTACCCTGGCAGGTGATGGCACGGGAGCCTCTTAGGTGCTGCAAGGTAGGTGTGGAGCTGCCCTGAGTGCTGCCTGCATGGCCTTGCTAGAGGGGTATGGAGGTAGTCTCAGCCCTCCCTAGGTGTGGGTAGCCTGTGTGAGGGGAGCCAGGCCTGGTGGCTGCCTTGGTGTACTGTGCTGGTTAGGTCAAATAAATATCCATTTGTTTACTAGGCTTTTAAGGGGTGGGAAACCTGAGCGTTCATAATGTGAAATGCTGTTCTGTTGGCCTCAGTAAAACCCAAGCATGTAGTACAGGTTCCTAGATGGGTCTTCATGACTGTAGTGGGAGATCCCATGTTATGTGATGGGGAAATACTTAATATGAGGGAAAGGTTAATGGGTGGAGGGTGATGGTGGTAATTCTCCTCCCTGTTTTTTAGGGTTAATCTCTATTTGATCCTAGATTGGTGTAAACTAGAGCAAAATAACAGTAACTGAAGTGTCCAATCTTCTGAACCTTTATGAAAAGGCAGCCATAATCCTAAAAATTTTTCCCCTTTTTTTCCTAATTTTTGAAAAATGATAGGGTGCATATTGTTATGTTTGGGTTATATCTCAAACTGTGGTATTCTCCTGACTGCTTTATCCTCTTATTTTTGTATACCAAAGAGTGGAATAATGTATCTTACAGCACTATAGAAAATTTATGTAACTCTGTTCCCCAAACTCAATTTCCTGGAAAACATAGTATATAATAAATCACTTCCATTTTTCTCTTGTCTTCTCCTGATTTAAAACTAACACATACTAGGATCTAGCATCAAAACTGGATTAACAGTTGCTTGTGCTATTAATCTGTAGTTTAAGGAGAGTATCTGTTATATTATTGATCATTTAGTGTGTTGTTCTAGACTCCTAAATGTGTACATCTGCAATTTAAGCCTCCCCCCACCCCATTGGGTGCCCAATTGAACATTGCTCTGTTAAATTGGACATACTCATCTGTAGCAAAATCACTGTAATTATGAAAATGTTCTTACTTTCATTGTACTATGGCATATATCGCTGCAGAGGTACATGCCATAATAAAATCTAAATTAAAGCAATTTTGTTAGTGCTTACAAAGCTAAGAAAGACTTACACTTTTTCATTTCTATGAATTAGGGATAATTTTAGCCTTTTAAAACTCTAGGGAAAATACAGTGTTTCAACAAACTACTTAACTGACATTTTAAAATGCAATATACTCTTTAATATGGAAGAATTACGCTTTTGAGGAAGCCTAAAGCTAATATTTTGGTGGTCAGCTTAATCTTTAATATAGCAAAAAAAAAGACAACTATAAAAGTGACATCAATTACTGGTTGTACAACAAGTAGTTCTTCCAAGAGTGGGATTGTGTTGCTTTAAACTGACCTGTTCTTTATCAAAACATGTTTTTGGTGAGTAAAAATGTTCTTAAAATTAGTACTTTGAGCATCTGTCTTGCAAATCCCTGGATAAATCTAGCTGCTTTGCAGATGGTGAGAGTGGGATTGATTTGGGGGCAGGCTGGCTTTCTTCTGACCCCTTCTCTCTCACAGGAAGGGATCTTCCCGGTCCTGAAGTACAATCACATGTTATCATGAGCAGCTGTGATATCTGGCACTACTCAAAAGTTCACGATGCTTTCTCACATCCATGTCTTCCCATGGCTTTGCTGTTCTGATGGTTGAAATCCTCCTCTGCTCTTTTATATACCTTTATTCACTTCCAGATTAAACCTGACAATTTTGAATCTATTTTTGGCTCTTCTCTGTTGTTGATTGTCACATTTCCATAGAATTTTATGGCCTATAGTCATCCTCTCGCTTCTGTTTTACTTCTTGAAACCATTCAGGAATAGGCAGAGAGGTGGGAACTGGATGATCTTCGAGGTCCCTTCCAACCCAAACCTGTCTACTCTATGGATGCTGACTAGTAGTCACATCTGATCAGCTGCTGCAAACTCCCTTTCCTGTGCAGCGGGACTGACCAGTGATTTGTCTGGTAAGGAATTGAGAGTGCATTGGGAGGGAACACTGCTGACTATTATCCTGGGCTAAGACTGCTTTCTTTATCTGTATTTTTCTGTAGTTTTCCAGTCTCCCTCCCCTGCCAGGTAATGCCTCTGTATTTCTCTTTGTTCTCTATCTTCCTGGTGGCCTGCTGATAGTCCCAATAATGACTGTGATCCCAGTGCCTCAGTTTCCCTCTTGGCCTGCTGTCCCGCTTGGCTGTGGATGGTTCCTAATGGAGCGTCCCAGACAGCTGCCTAGCGGGCAGAGAGGAAGGAGCAGGTGACTTTATATCTGCTTTTCTTGTGGTTTATAACTGAGGGAATAATCAGCGAAACACTTTATCCAGAGAACACAGCAGGCCAGTGAAGTGGCTTAGTGCACACATCCAGCTGAAGAGCCGTATGTTGTGCAAACATGGTACAACTCAGGGACCTTGTGTGAATTCCTCTCTGCTGAGATCTGCCTAAGGAATGCCAGCCAGGAGCCCAATGTGCACTGCTGGGGCTGGAAGCCTGAGCACAGCTATTTCAAAGCCTCATTCTTGTGCTCTTCTAGTTGGAAACCATTTTGGTCAGTATATCTGTTATCTCTTCGGCTGTCCACATAAACTTTAAGTGAGCGGTCTGAACAGGGGTAATGTTTTTAAGTACTGTTATCTGTCAGGTATGCCAGCTCCCCTTGTTTTGTGTGACTATGGGTACGCATCTCCTAGTTTCTCATCATAGAAAGATTTCATTGTATTTTAAGTCTTACTGATAGCTGTTTGTCACGTGCTTTCTTAGTCTAGATAACACGCACCAAGACTGGGAGTATCAGCAAGCAATTGGTTGCATTGCAGCATGAGACATTACCCTCTGAAACCCTTTTGTTGTTGCAACTTTTAAAACCCGTTGCCCGTAGTTTTGGAAAACGGGGCTACACTTGATAGATTAGAAGTGGGATACAGCTGAAAGGTCAATGTTTTCTTGCTGCTCCTTGGTAATATCCTAAACTTGTGTGCCTCAGATTACTTGTGTTTAGCTAGTCTCCTCAGCAATGTTTGGCTTTTAGAAATTGTGTTTACTTATTAGATTGCTGTTTTGTATGTGGCAATTTTAAAGTGGGGCTTTCTTTGTGTGTGCAATGTTACTCCTTTTGGAGATTATTGATCACATTTGATGATTTAAGAGGCAGTCTTAAATTTTAGCTAATAATGCTCATCTTGCTCTGTGGGAGCGGGTACCCCAGCAAGGTGTTTGCAAAGGTGTACTTATATCAGTTGGACCATTACATGAATATCAAGTGAATAGGTAAAAGCAGCTCAATGCAAACCTGAAGGAATCTGCTGTGTATTTCCTGTATATGTGTATATAAATTAATATTTTGCTCCTTCATTCCAATGACTGCAACAGAAGCTAAACAATAACTCTCGGGGTTATTGCCAGATACATCGGGAGTGGGGAAAACAGTTTGAGGATAGCTGGAGGCCCTTTACTGGGAACAGTGGGAGAGTTGGCAACCTCAGAAATCTGCAGTGGAACTTGAAATGAAGACGCATTTTGGATCTCTGAGGGATTCCTAGCTGTTACAACGTAACTGTTATTACTAAACGTTTGTGTTTATTGCCTCGGAAACTTTGAAGGCAATTCTTCTGTATCGTTACAACTGGAATAAAAAAATACAAACACTTACAGGTCTTGGACTTGATTAATTTTTTAGTAGGTCTCCTTAAGATTTGAGGTATATGTTTTGTTATCAAGCAACACAGTGGTGTATAGCCAGTTTAAAACAGGTATGTCTGGGCATGCAGGAGAGCTCAGATGCCATATTTGGCTCTGTGAAGGACATCCTTCTGGAAGCAATACCCTCCCTCCAGTGCACCTCCTGGTGACACCATGGCTGTGCCATGCTCTGCCTTTCCTCATGCTCCATGTTCCTCTCTTTGCTGGGCTTGCTCAAATGTGTTTCACTCTGAGTTTATTGCTAACTTCAGGGCTGGCTGTACCCTGTTCCTTTTTCAAAGACCTCAGGTTTGTTAGTCTTATTAGTCTGTTACCATGGCATTTCCTTCATTTATATTCCTTTGTGAAAGATGTCCTAGTTCATATTGAAGCTTACAAACTATTTTCAGTTAAATAGTGTTCTGCAGGACTTGCCCATATATTTTTTGCTAACCTAATTTTTTGGGGTTCATTGATCTCTTTAATGAAAGTCTAAGCATTTTTATGAGCCAAAACTTCATTACGCTGTTCAGAGGCTGTACTTTAAACCTTTCTGTTCTGTTACTGTACATTTTAGTAAAACTTTATTAGATTTGTCTTCTGATGAAAGACAGAAGGAAATGTTTCCTTCATTAAAAAAAACTGGAGGTGCTGGGAAACTTCATGTTACATTCTTGTATTCAGATTAATTGTGGGTTTTGTTATACTTCATTAATGGATCTTCCATGAAAGGAATTAAATTTAAATTTAGAAGATAACTGCATTCACATCAAGATTATCTTTACACATCTGATCATGCGGCTTCTTTTCAATTAATATTTTTTTCAGTCTTGGATTTATTAATTTTATCCTGTTGTAAATGGCTATGAAACACATTTTATAACAAGATATTTTATCTAAATTCCACTTCTGGCAGTGACACTTTGCTCCAACAGCAGATGCAAATCTACTGCAAATGTAAAACTACTAAAATGTATTTTCTTCCTTTTTTTTGTTTTTCAGTGAAGAAGACTTCATTTTTTTAAAGTGGTTCCCTTGCAACACGGGTACAGTAATCTGTACAGCTATTAGTTGTCTGAATAGGATGAAATGAAATTCCTATTTCATAGGAATTAAAGCATTTTTATGTAACTTAATTTTGTAAATCCTGCATAGCATCTGGAGGAAAGAGAACAATGGGGAATTAAAACTGGGGAGATTTGCTCAAGATGTTGAATTTACTCCAGTATCTTATTTTTCCTTCTGTGACCACTGCGCATATGTTTGGGCTGCTGCTGTGAGCAGGACAACATGCTTAACTGAAAGCTACAAGAAGGTTTTCTTTGTTGGGTTGTTTGGTGGGGTGTAAATATATGTCACTTTCTTAATACAGCTGCATCTTATTAGTGTCCTGGCTTAAGTAAGAGAGGTTAAAAATTGCTTGTGTTTTCTTTCCCTGCTGCCACTGCTCTGGAAGGCTGTAATCAAGAAAGATTTTTACATCCTGTTTTAGCCCTGGCTGAACTGTTCTTATGTTCTCAACTGTTTCAAAATCACAGAATTGTAGGGGTTGGAAGGGACCTCGAGAGATCATTGGGTCCAACCCCCCTGCCAAAGCAGGCTCCCTAGCACATATTGCACAGATAGGCGTCCAGATGAGTCTTGAATATCTCCAGAGAAGGAGACTCCACCACCTCCCTGGGCAGCCTGTCCCAGGGCTCTGTCACCCTCACTGGGGAAAAGTTCTTCTGCATGTTGGTGAGGAACTTCCTATGCTCCAGTTTACAGCCATTGCCCCTTGTCCTGTCTCCACAGACACTGAAAAGGGGCTGGCCAATTCCCCCTGCATCCCATACTTAAGATATTTATAAACATTAATTAGGTCCCCCCTCAGTCTTCTTTTCCCCAGGCTGAACAGTCCCAGCTCACTCAGCCTTTCCTCATAGGGGAGCTGTTCCAGGCCCTTAATCATCTTTGTAGCCCTTCTCTGGACTCTCTCCAGGAGATCCCTGTCTTTTTTATACCAAGGAGCCCAGAACTGGACACAATACTCCAGGTGGGGCATCACCAGGGCAGAGTAGAGGGGCAGGATCACCTCCTTCGACCTGCTGGCCACACTCTTCCTGATGCATCCCAGGATCCCATTGGCCCTCTTAGCCACCAGGGCACACTGCTGGCTCATAGCCAACCTGTCATCAACCAGGACCCCCAGGTCCTTCTCCACAGAGCTCTTCTCCAGCAGGTCATCCCCCAGCCTGTATTGATACAGATGGTTATTCCTCCCCAGGTGCAAGACTTTACACTTGCTTTTATTAAACCTCATCTGGTTTCTCCCTGCCCAGCTCTCCAGCCTGTCCAGGTCTCTCTGGATGGCAGCGCAGTGTCCTGCGTGTCAGACACCCCTCCCAGCTTTGTATCATCGGCACTTGCTGAGGGTGGATGCTATTCCCTCATCGAGGTCGTCGATGAAGATATTAAACAGGACTGGACCCAACAGTGAGCCCTGGGGAACACCGCTAGTCACAGGCCTCCATTCAGATTCTGTTCCACTGATCACGACCCTCTGAGCCCGGTCCGACAGCCAGTTCTCAACCCACCTCACTGTCCACTCATCTATCTCATGATCTCTCAGCTTTTCTATCAGTATGTCATGGGAGACAGTATCGAAAGCCTTGCTGAAGTCAAGGTAGATGACATCCACTGCTCTCCCTCCATCCACCCAGCCGGTGATGAGATCATAGAAGGCTATGAGATTGGTCCAGCACGATCTCCCCTTGGTGAATCCATGCTGACTACTCCTCATGACCTGCTTCTCTTCCAGTTGCTTGGTAATGGCATCCAGAACAAGCTGTTCCATCATCTTTCCAGGGACACAAGTGAGGCTGACTGGCCTATAATTGTTAGGGTCCTCCTTCTTGCCCTTTTTGAAGACTGGAGTGATATTGGATATCCTCCAATCCTCAGGTACTTCTCCTGTTCTCCAAGAGCTGTTGAAGATGATAGCAAGCGGCTCCGCAATCACTTCCTCCAGCTCCCTCAGCACATGTGGATGTATCCCATCCGGGCCCATGGATTTGTGTGCATTAATCCCTTTGAGCTGCTCCTGGACCACCCCTACCTCAACTAGAGGGAAGCTCTTCATTCCCCAAACACTCCTACTTTCATCCAGGATCTGCGGGTCCCAAGGGGCCTTTGGAGTGAAGACCGAGGCAAAGAAGGCATTCAGTATTTCCACCTTCTCATCATCACCCGATACCAGGACACCCGCCTCATTCATCAAGGGACCTACATTATCCCTGGTCATCCTCTTACTATTCACGTATCTGAAAAAACTCTTTTTATTATCCTTTATGTCCATTGCTAGCTTCATTTCCAAGCAGGCTTTAGCCTTCCTAGTCGCGTCCCTACAGGCCCTGACAACATCCCTATAATCCTCCCAGGTGCACAGACCCAGTTTCCATAGTTCATAAACCCTCTGCTTCCCTTTGAGTTTACACATTAGCTCCCTGGTCATCCACTTAAGTCTTCTGCCTCTCTTTCCCGATTTCTTACTCAAAGGGATGCACCTATCCTGTGCTTGGAAGAAGTGCTGTTTAAATGCTAGCCAGCTCTCACAGGCCCCCTTGCCTTCTAACAGTGTAGCCCACGGGATAGCTCCTAAAATGTTGTGGAAGAGATCAAAGTTAGCTCTTCCAAAATTCAGGGCAGCTATCCTGCTTTTTGGCTTGCTTCTTCCACTCAGGATCTTGAACTGGATCATTTCGTGGTGGCTTTGTCCTAAGCTGCCCCCGACCTTCACCTCCCTGATGAGCCCATCCTTGTTAGTAAGAACAAGGTCCAGCACCCGCCCTCCCCTTGTAGGTTCCTGCACCATCTGTAGCAGGAAATTGTCTTCAACACACTGCAGAAATTGTCTGGACTGGGGACGACTGGCCGTATTGCTTGCCCAGCAAATATCTGGGTAGTTGAAGTCCCCCATAAGGACCAGGGCCTGGGATCTCGAGGCTACTCCTAGCTGCTCATAGAAAGCACTATCAACCCGCTCCTCTTGATCAGGGGGCCTATAGCACACACCCACAACAGTGTCACTCATACTAGCGTGACCCTTGATTCTTACCCACAAGCACTTGACTGATGGGTCATCTTTCCCCAGGTGGAGCTCAAGACATTCAAGCTGCTCTCTAACATAAAGAGCAACTCCTCCACCTCACCTCCCTAGCCTGTCCTTCCTGAAAAGCACATAGCCATGCATGACAGTGTGCCAGTCATCCAGGCTGTCCCACCACGTCTCTGTGATCGCAGTGAGATTGTGGCCCTGCGACTGCACAAAGATCTCTAATTCTTCCTGCTTGTTTCCCATGCTGCATGCATTTGTATAAAGGCATTTTAGTGGGGCAGCAGGTGCAGTTATCCTCAGCAGATCACAGCAAGATTTCTGACAGGGGATGGGCAATAGTGGCTCCACTGAGGAGTCCTCAGGGCAATCCCCAGAATTTTCCCCACTATCACATGGAACAACATCCCCTAGTCCGTCACTGTGCTGCTGGCATTTACCTTCTTCCCCCGCCAACTCATGTTGTGTCTCCCAAAGCCCATGCCTAACCCCAAGAGCCATCATAATATCCCCTCCCCCCTTCCTAACTAGTTTAAAGCACTCTCAATGAGCCCTGCCATCTCCTGGGCAAGGATTCACTTACCCCTATGGGACAGGTGAGCCCCATCAGCAGTCATCATCCCAGGAGCAGAGTACACCTTCCCTTGGTCAAAAAACCTCAAGTTCCTATGCCGGCACCAGCCTTTCAGCCACTCATTCAATAGGTGGGTTCTCCTGACCTGCCCCAAACCTCTCCTCCCACTAGTAGGAATAGATGAGAATATTATTTGAGCTCCGCCCCCCTCAACAAATCGCCCTAGATCACGAAACTCCCTCTTGATGGCACGCAGGCTACACTTCATGATCGCATCCCTGCCTGCTGGAACAATCAGTAGAGGATAATAGTCAGAGGGTCTTACCAGCCCTGGGAGCCTTCTGGTAATATCACGGACCCTGGCTCCAGGGAGGCAGCACACCTCCCTTCGTGTAGGGTCTGGTCTACAAATGGGGCCCTCCTTCCCTCTGAGAAGGGAATCCCCGACCACAACTACCCTTCTCTCTTGCCTAACAGAGGCAGTCTCAAGGCATGCAGACTTCTGCCTCACTCTAGGCTTTTGCTTCCTCTGAGGCAGAGGGGCTCCACTCATCCCTTCACATAACTCCTCCTCAACTTCCAGGGCCCCAAACCTGTTGCTTAGGGAAACCTGGGGGAACGGGGTATGTAGGCAGGGGGAGTGCCTACGACAGCAAGACCGGACTGTCTTCCAGCCCTCCTCAGGGTTCGGGTCACTCCCATTTACCTCATTAGGTGGCTGGGAGGACAGAACCTGGCTCATCAGATCTGTCTCCGCCTCAGCCTTCCTGGTGCTCATGAGCCTGTCTAGTTTACCCTTGAGCACATCTACCTCTTCTTGCAGGTATGCTGCACGGCTGAGGAGATCCCTTATGATCTCACACAGTACACAGCCATGTTCAGAGCTGTCTGCTGCCGCAAGCATGTTGTGACAGTCCCTGCACCCCAAGACCTGCACCGCAGCATGCTTCTGCGGTTGGTTAACCTGAGTGGCTACCTCCACAGTGGAAGGTGTTGGGGTTATGGCCCTGCGTCGGGTAGACACCATTGTGCAGTACCTACCCAAGTGTTAGTGACCCTCTCCTGTCCGTAGGCTGGGCTCCTCTATTTCCTCTGCCCGGCGAGCGGGACAGTTGGCTGCCTCCTCTGAGCTCTACTGCTTGCCCGCCTGCCTTGTGTGGGTGGGCAGCCACTAGTCGCTGCCCTCCTTAGGCCCTTTTAAGGTTAGAGGGTGGGGTCACGTGACCTTGTGGGGGGGGTGAGCTTAGCCGGGCAAAGGGGTACTCGCTGCGGACCAATGGAGCTGGTGCCCAGATGCAGGGAACCTCGGTAGACCACCACTAACACACTCCCTCTCCCCCTTTCAACCCAAATGGTTAGTCAACATGAAACACCTTGCATATCATTCCCCTTTAAAAGGCAATCTGGTGATAAGGGTGCCTTTCACCTCCACAGCTTTGTTTGTTTGAAAGCAGTTTGCACAAAGCCATAGCATGAGCAAGGTCCCAATGTAGAACTTTGAGTTGGTACTCCTAATTGTATCTCTTAACAATTATTGTTCCCTGACATTGTGACATGAAGGAACATGGGCCTTATCTTAACATATTGTGAAATAAGGAACAAACAGCACTGTATAACAACTTGCTTTTCAGCTGGGGCCTTGATCTACAAATACGTGGAAGTAGTGAACTGGTTCAAACTCTAGGATAACTACTTCCCATCCTTCCCAGGAAGCTATTTACTTTATGACCTCCCAAAAACATTTCAGGGTTTGGCTCCTGACAGGCATTTTGTCATAGGTAAGGAGGAGTCCTTCATGTAAATATCCTCAGTATTGTACTAAGTGATAAACCAGTAATAATTTGTTGTACAATGAGCGTAATGGCTGGCTATTCCCTTCTGAAGGACCACTATAGGTGCTACTCAGTGAGTCAGCCCAAGTGTGTTGGCCTCGGAGGCTTTCATCTCTGGAAAAATGTGTTACAAATACACTGTCTTATTAAGCAGAGAGGATGACATAAGTACAGCCAGTGCCATGTAAATGACATGAATTAAATAGGGAAAATTGACTGCTCCCTCTTATTTGTTATAAAATAGTAGTACACAAAGGAGAGCAATATGAGTGTTGTCAGTGCTTAGTGGTCAATGATTCAGCATCGTTATCTTCTTAAGGTGTCTGGAATAGCTGATTATATCAAATGTGTTTACATTATTACTTTGTTTTTTAATGATCAAACTTTATGGTTTTTTTGCTGCTGGTTTCCTAGAGCTTTCTTGGTAGAAAACAGGACACAAGGGCTCTTGGCTGCAGGTCATCAGGCAGATGATTTTCAGCATAGGCCCTCGAAGCAGGGTGCTCAAAAGAAACGTGGTAGCATGAGGCATCTCCAATTCATCCTAACTCCCTATGACTCTTCTAGCTGCAAACAGGTTGTTTTCTGGACTGAGAAAGGCTCCAAGGTTGTTCCTAGTCTACCTTGAAGGTTCTGTGAGAGCTCTCAAATGTCATTAGTGGACTGAATTGATCTGGATCTTCAACTTAGGTTTTTGTAGCCAATGTCTAGACATATGTTTTTACCCACCTGAGTTGTTTTAACCTAGAAAGCATGTTTATACTTCAGCATGTTGGTCTAGACTGAGATTTATTTTTTTGTTGTGGTCTCAGACATGCAATGGTATGCTTCTGCTGTTGTAATCAAACATCACAACTCAGGCAGGCAATTTTTGTCTTGGTGTTTTCTCATTCAGTGAAAAAGCTCATGCAACAGCCCCCCCGCTCAAACCTGAGCAATTCTATTAATGAGGTGGAAAACTTTAAGTACTACTGTGAGCGCTGTATTGCGCCTCTGATGTTTGGATGAGTTCTGATCCAAATGATGTGATGTGGTATCTAGACCTGGAGCTGCTGTGTTTGCACCCTGTATCAGCTGGAATCTTGTTGAAACATGCATTTGTTGGTGTTTTTTTCTGGTGGAAAGTTGATGGGAGTTGGGTCCAGAAAAAGCTGCCTCTTTCACAGGCTCCTGCTGACTCTTGGCTCAGTAGGTTTTTTATTATTGCAGTAGCAAAGCTTTTTCTCCTTGGGTGTCAAGATTTGTGTGACCTCTTGGTTCAGCTTTGATTCACAATAGGGAAAACGCTGGGCACAGGCTTGATAGTCTTGCTCCCATACTGAGACAGAAAGCGGTGTGGTTCTTTTTCCAGCTGTTGTATTTAGGAAATAATTTTTACTCTTTATTTTTACTGCCACTTGACTCGGTTACATTTCCAAACACAGCAAATGCTGACAATTAGTGTCTAATTAACAAAATCTAAGTAGTTCTGCAGTCTTGGAGTTCTAGATTTGTTCTGCTGCCCTGTCCTAAAGCTTATTGAAATGCTTGTGGTGAGAATATATTGCAATGAGCGTCAGAGGCATAATCCTTGACCTTGTTTTCACTCTCCAACAGCTCTTAATACTGTTCAATATTCTGTATGAATGAGAATAAGCTTGTGAAGTCTTGCAGGGTAGATGGGTTAATGGATCAATATTGACCTTTGCCATTACAACTGCAATTAAAGCTGCGTATGAACTGACATGAGGGTAGCAGTTTCAGCACAAATGGAGAGGGTGGGGGTGTTGCAGGAAGGTGTTTACATTTGGCAGTATTTCATGCCATCTTAGATGTCTCTGAAAACATCACAGAATTGGAAATAAAGATGTATGGAATATGCCATAAGGATGTGGATGACTTTAAACCAAGACTGTGTTGTATGGTCATTGGTTTTTCGGCTGGTTTTTTGTATTTTTTTTACCTTACAGTACAAAACCGTTTAGCAGTGAGTTTAAACTATCTTCATTAGAAACCAGCTATGGTTTTTGCTTTTACTTGATTCCTCTTATTGCATTTGCAATGTGGTTTGGAAGAAGAAATGATACTTGATTCAAGGAGATCTTGCAGACAGTGGGCAGACTGGGGTAGCGGCAAAGTGCTGTTTGTGGGCCATGGCAGTGTGAAGTCAGAATGTCCTTGTTTCCTGCCAGCATGTGTCTTTCAGAAGCAGGCTTCTGCTGCTTGCGTGATAGCTCTGGCCACCCTTTGGCTATGCTTTGGTATCTTGTGTGACCACCTGTGTTGAATGATGAAAGTGGCCTGGGCACTTCTGAGTCACGATGAGGGAATCTGTCTTCAGCAGGTAGGAGTCATGCTTGTTAAAATATGACCTCTTGGGCAGCTGGAAAATGGACATTCCCAGCATCATCAGAGGCTTCTGATTTTTTTTTATCATGGTTAATATTCAGATTTAAGCTTATGTTTGTTATCTATTGGTTTGGTGCTTTGGGGTGGGGGTGGTTTGCAGTATGGGGACTGTGTGGGTAGGGGGAAAAAATTCATTTCAAGCCCTTTCTATTAATACATCATGAAAATAAGAAACAAAAACAAGAAAGAGGGGGTGTGTGTAAGGGCTTAAGGACAGTCAATCCACTTCAGAATACTGTTTAAAAAAACCCCAAACTGTTTTCCCACTCTGTACAAAACTCCCAACTCTGCATTTAAATGGGAATGTGTGCTTGCAGGTGGCTTTAACCCTAGTTCTCTTTACCTGCTAGTCTCACAGCTATGTTTTATTATGAAATAAAGAACTATGAGAGGTTCTAATTTAAGAAGCAAGAGGAGACACCAAATACCTGAAGTCTCCTATAATTTTGGCCAGCTTTGGTAATAAACACAAGAAGGCGGTGTTTGCAACTCAGGGGAAAGGGAAATGATTGTTAATTCCCACATCCTGTCCTGACAAAGTATTAGTGAGATGGGAAAATGAGAATGAAAAGCCTAAAGGACATTAAAAGTAGTCAGGAAACATTAAGTGAATGACTTGAGCAGGATAAATTTGTCACTGAATGGTACCGGATTTTGCTACTCTTACTAAAGTAGTATTATAACATTGCAAAGAGTTAGAAGCCCACTCAAAGTTCTGCCCTACTCCTGATGGGAGAACTGCTGCCAGCCCTGAAGAAAGTTTTTAATTTGTCCACGGATATTTGTATATGTGGAAATAAACAAAATGGGCTTTCCAGGTTGGACTACATAGTATTCCTTTCTCCAGAAGAAAAAAAATTCCTTTTTGATCAGAACAGGAAATGAATGAGATCCAACAGATACCTGTCTTGTCTCTGGTATTCCTGCCAGCTGGATGGTCAGCCCTTGCTGTGAAATGCTGAGAAGAAAGCCAAAAGGGCCAAGGGGGATTGATCTTCTTGGATGGGTTCAAGTGCAGGATGCTCCCCAACGTATCTGGGAGAAACAAGTAGTATTGATCTGTTCTGTGGGAATGCTAAATTTGCACTGAACAGAAAAATCTCATTAAAGCTTCCCAAGATGCCCTTTGCTGCTATTGTTGGCTTTTGAAAACATTTTCTGTACAACAGTTTTCTTTAGATTAAATGGCCTCAAGTGTAGCAGGATCAATGTAGCTATCTGGAGACTATTGGTAAATAAAAATAATTGTAATACAGCAAATAAAACCTATTTGCCATGTTATCTAGTGATGTGCAGGGCAGATTCTTTAATTTGTTTTAAAGGGTTGAAAATATATAATGGTAGCTCTTTGGGTGATTCTTGTCCCCCTCCTGTGAGCATGTTCTCAATGTGGGGAAAAAAACCTTGCCAATCAAAGAGGCTTTACTTTTTTTAAGAAGCTAAGCCATATGTTTGGAAGTAACTCCAGGTGCAGTGGCTCCTTAACCATTATTAGACGACCTCTATTTAAACTAATCTGGATCAGACTCTCCCTTTTTTTCCCCCTTGAGTTATTATAGAGGTTATTGTATAAATCATGTATACTTTATGGTGCCTTTAGACTGCTGCAAGTAGCATTAATACAATAGTTATCATCTCCTTTCTGTTTTAGATTCCATATAGAAATGTTTCTTTGTCTCAGTAGATATCTAAGTGTGATTTAGTCCTGGATGTTAGTTAATGGTTTGGTCCTAAATTGTTGCTGAAAATGAAAGTTCAGGTTCAGTTTAATAATATATCACACAAGTAACTTCTGATTTCACTCCTTTTTATCTGAAGAGCTCAAAATACTTTGGAAATGTGTAATTTATTACGTACTTGTAGTATCATCAGGAGCTCTATGGAACTTGTGGCCTGTAAAACCGCATATGCAGGCAAGTTCTGTGTGCAGAAGACTAGAGGGTCTCTTGGCTGAATACACTCCTGTACTTGAGTTGAGGGTGAAGCTCCCTCTGGTCAGGAGTTGTCTGACAAAACTGTCTTTGGACCAAGTTATCCACACCAAGTTATAGGCAGTGCCAAACAGCTTGCATCACTTCAATTTACCTTTTGTCCTCTGTTTGTGTGGTATACAAACATACCAGTACAAACACAGTCTGTCAAATTTTGCCTCTCCTTTTGAGTTACAGAAAGCATCCCTAATGATAGTGATTCAGCATCCGGAAAAAGGGTAGTTTGATTGCAGAGCTAGTACAACACAGGACCTGGTCTCTTGTGAAGCCTCACATCTGAAAAAAGAGAGTAAGGAAAGGTTAAAGCACTCTCATTTGATCTTGTTTCATTTTTCTGTGAATATGGAAAGCTTCTAGTTGTATAATCTGTTAGACCATCATTTTTACTTGACAGCAGCTAATTGCTCAGATTTTTGTCAACTTTTTGACCTTTAAATAGTGCCACTTTTGACAGCACTTGAAATGGTGACTGCTTTTAGAGGAAGGAAGAAGAAACAAGGCATGCATTTCCACTTTAATTAGGATTTGTAGTCTGTTAATGACAATCATGTTGTCAGAAAACTTTGCACACTTGCAAGGCTGTCACAATGGGCAGTTGTTATTCCTTGTCATCTTTCTTTCTTTTTCCTATCCATAAAAGTGAAGAGTGTCCCCAGGGGTAATGTGAAATGTGACTTGGTGCATGGTGCAGAGATGTGTTTCCAATAGAACAGTGGTAACGACATGAAGGGAAAATTACTGTATAATGCACTGCCAGACTGCATGTAGAGAAACCAACGGGAGGGAAGGTTATGTGCAATCCCCACATCGTGATACTTCAGTAAATTGCACAGAGTATCTGAGCATCTTCTGTGCATGGGAAATGCCTGAGCAACTTCTGAAGGCAGGAGAGTGCAATGTGTTTTGGGTTTCTGTTACAGATTCTGTCTGAAGGAACTGAGTGCACTCAGTAAGGCTGATTATAGGTCAGGCCTTACCACTGAGTGACAGCTCATGGAGCTGATATGGGTGGTCTTGCATCCTGCCCCATCACAAATAAGGAAGCAGGTTAGAGCTGGTGATTGCCGACAGACCTGTTTGCTACTGCTGTTTCAGAGACTTCCTCAAATGTTGGGCCTCTATTCCAGTTATGTTATTCACTACATGGGTACTTGTCTCGGGGGAGAGGGGGGGAAGTTTGCAGGGGAAAATGGTGGTGAAGGTGTAGCTGCTACCAAAATTCACTGAGCTTGCAGTTAGCTCTTTGGTTTTGTCACTGGCAAGAAAGTGTCTCTGGGAATAGGCTGTGAAGCTTGTTAATTGCTCAGTTTCCCCTTACATAGTGTAATGCTTGTCTATAATTTTAGAATTTTACATATAGCTTTCACGTCTGTTTCTCCGATTCATGGATTGAAGCCGTAGCACCTAGTAAATTACTCTTACAAGGTTGTCGCTAGTATACTTGTACAAAGGACTGTACAAGTCTTCTGAGACCAGTTGTCATTTCTTTGAAAGAAGTTTTATTTAAGGCTGAGATCACTGAGGAAAAATGAAATACACAGTAAGCACATATTTCAAGATATCATAAGCTTGACTTTTTGCTAAGATTCTTACTAGCAGGTTATTAAAGATAGAATACAAAGTATAAATGTTTTCTGTGGTTTTGGTTAGGATTTATTTTTTTCAAATGTTCTTTTCTGACCCACTTTGGAAGCAGTTTGTCCTGTGTCTGTGTTACAGTCTCTTGTAATAATTAGTTGTGGTCATCTTATGTGAAGCAGACAGTTCTTGGGAAAACTATTTACTGTCCTTATCCTATACAGACATTTGTTTCAAAAGTTATTAGCTGAACTCTTTACCGTCAAAGTAGGTGAATCAAGTTAGTGAGCCCTAGTATTATTTTAGTAAAACCTTTGTACTAGATGGATAACATTGAATCAGTGAGTGTGTGACCTGAACTCCCAAAAAAAGGTTTACTTTCTTAGTTTCATTTATTCTCTGTTTTCCCTGACTTAAGCATATAAACACTAATATTTGTAGACCTTTGAATGGTCACGATATAGTGATAGACTTAACAGTACAGAGGAGCAGTAGAGTAACATACCTAATGACACAAACATTCAACCTTTGTCATATCAAAACCCAGACCTCTCTAGGAGAGGGAGGTTGGACACTGCTCTGTCAGGCATGGTTCTGGTATGAGTAATGTGGATTCTTCCCCTCCCTGGCAGTGTTCAGGGCCAGGTTGGATAGGGCTTTGGGCAACCTGGGCTAGTGGAAGGGGGCCCCTACCCTTGGTGGAGGGGGGGGGGGGGGGTGGAACTAGATGGTCTTTAAGTTCCCTTCCCACCCCAACCAGTTTGTGATTCTATGTTCTGAGTTTTTCTTGTCTGACTGCTTTTTGTAGAAAGCAAAGGTCTGACTCTTCAGTTAGGGAATAATGTGCCTCTCTTACTCTTCAGAGACACAGAAGAATGACATGTGCCATATTTGATCTTGGTTTTTGCTGGGCGCTTTTAAAAAATTTTTAAGTGGCTGAAGTCAGAATCTCACTGGCTTGTTATAAATCCTGAAAATAAGTTCTTCCGTTACAAGCTATGAATATTTTGAGAATAGTGCATGTATTTATAATATGTCTCATAGTAAAATAATTACTATAATTGGAGCACGAAATTTTAAGAAACCTTCTTTTTCACTCTATTCTGCACCTTCTGATGATAATTCTCTGGGAAACATCTTGTAGCTGGATGGCTTATTCTGTAGTCTTATTGATGAAGATCTCTCAAAAGCACAATCTCCTAACTCCTGGCTGTGTACGTTAGAATTTAGACCTGAAAGAGGGACACACAGAACTTAATGTTGAAATTTCATTTGTTATAGCACTCTAATAAGCCAATCTAAGTACTTGGACAGCCTGAATAGGAGAAGATGGTTGTTTTACTTTGAACATTATGGAAAAATGCATTGCACCTCCCCTGCCTGCAGCTCTATAATAGTTGACTGCTTGTTTTCTTTTGCTAGCTATGCAGATGGCCTTTAATTTGAATGAAAACAATAAGAACACATTGCAAAAAATAGCCTAATAAGTTTATATATAAATTTAAAAAATGCTAAAAGCCCCTCTTATTAAAAAAGTGCTGAGAGATACAAGCAAGTAGCAATTCTTATTTCTCACACAGAATCCTGTATAAGGCTGTTAACATCACATTTTTGTAGATAGACGCTTTTTCCTGTTTTTCATGGGAGACAAAAGAAGTTTTGAAAATGCTGAGCTGTACATAATGTATTTTTCAGGAAAATGTGCTGGCCTGCTTGCATTGCCACGGTCTGCTCTGGCCAAAGTGTGACCTTGTTTTGGAGCTGCAAGCTATTTGTGCCCTTTGAGTGTGGGCAGCAGTTCTTTCTCCTAAAAGCAGCATGCCCAGCTTGAATGATAGAGAAAACCCTTTGTTTTAAAAATGATAATGCCTAGAAATATTCCTGAAGACTCTAGAACAGGAAAACATTTAGTTGCCTCTTGCAGTGTAGTTTATTGAGGCTTAGATGCTTATTTAAATACTGCTGAATCAGGGTCTCAATTCTTTTTTGGTAGGTTTCAGAAACATATCCTCAGTTGAAAGTGACAGGAATGGGACACTCCATGAAAAACCAAACTTCAGCTCTGTTTTTGAGTGTCTTTTGCCAGTTCCAGTCTCTGTCTGCATGGGGCTGGAATCCTGCAGTGCAGATGTTTGCCCAATCTGGTGCTTGTGTCTTTTTTTTAGATGCTGCTTTCCAGGCTACAGTCCCCTACTCTGAATTCCTTTACCAAATATATGACCTTGCCTTTGTGCATAGCTTTGACTTGCCAGCTAAGCTGGTTTGCTTTTATAGTTATCCTACCCCTCTCATATTCCTTACTCCAGCTGCTCAGTCATCTATACATTTTATCAGCACTGTCTTTTCTCTTTATTTACAGCTCATTGGTTTTAGTTGCCTTTTTGTGGTGGTGTTTTTTTAACTTTACCCAAAAAATTGATCTAGAAAGAGAATTTCTTATAAAATTTGCAGATTGTGTATCTTGAAGACATCATCATAAACATTGAAGGTGGAGCACCTATGCAGACTAATCTATCTGGGTTTTAATAAAGGTAAAAGCTTACCTTGTGGCTGTAGTAATTTCTCTGAACTCTGCTCTCCCTCAGTGGTGATAGGAAGGGATGAAATCCCCCTATTTATGTGCAAAAGAAATTGTTTAATTTATCCCTGAGCACACAATTCCTTGTAGTCTCCTGCTGTAGTCCAGCAAAATCACAGCATATTAGTCAAAGGACACTCACTGAATATTTACCAAAGGTTATCTGCATCTGGGAGATATCAGATGTGTACTTTCTTATCTTAGAGAGTCATGGACTTGATAGTTGCTTGTTCTGGGGTTTGCAATGCAAGGGGAATGAGTTCCTGTAAATAATGACTGGACTGAGAAGTTCTTAAAACCTTAACTGCTTCACTGCCTTAAGGATGTAAAGAATGTGCCCAATAAAAGCTACCTCACTGTGACCCCTTAGTTTCACTGGATTTTCTTGCTCCCTTCTGGAATGTTTCTTGCCTAATAAAATCTCTCTGCTCACAAGAGATTACTCTGTAAAGGTGTATGCTACAGGCACTCAAATACAGAATAATGGCTTTCCTTGTGGAAAGGAATGAAAAACAAAAGGGGAAAAACATGGTACTTTTTCAAAAGTGATTCTTTGTGACCCAGTGAATCATCCTTTGTGGTTTTTATCCCTCCTTCCTTTCTTTATTCTAGGAAAAATTCCCATAATTGCAAGCTCCTTGGTGGTTGTAACCAATATATCATCTTCACTTCAGTAGGCAGTACTCAGAGTCATTAGGAATTCTGGACCATAATTAAAGTCAGTGGAGAGCTCTAATAGGTGTGACATCCATTGTCTGTCTTGTCTCAGTATGGTATGTTTCAGAAACTGAATTGTGAGCAATTCTTGGGAAGGCTGAGCCTCCAGGCAGGGGCATATGACTGCAAGCAATGATTTACAGACCTACAAAATATTTGTGCACAGCCAAGTGCAATTATCAAGATGGTTCATGTTACTCTTAAATCTGTTAGTATTTTGGCATGTTTCTACAGAAATTTTGTATGAGGAGTAGATTAACATAGCAAGCCTTTTATTTCATTACACTTTGAAGCTTGTCTATCTCCATTCACTTAAAAGATTGCCTTTTTTCTGCATTTTATGTCTGTATTTGTACTTGCAAATTTTAATTAACATTCTAGTTGTGGATTTCAGAAACTTGTCTTTAAATCTGTAATTTTTTTTTTCCCCATATGTCAAAAGTCCTTTTACCTTTACATCTTATATAGTTATGAAACTAGAATAAGACCTTCTATATGGTCTGTGTTTTCTCTTCCTCTGATTGCTAGAGCAGTATCTGTTTAGGGGGATGCAATAGAAAAAATTCTTAGTGAGGTGGCTTAGTGGGCAGGTGGTGGGTCAGTAGGTCAAGGTGACAATATAAAAACATACCGTTCAAAAACTGCATGCAAACTAAAAATGACTTTGTGTTCTGAGATTACAACTGCATGATGTCCCTGTGTGGATTTTTTATCCTAAAATATTGGAGAATTCTTTACATTATAGTGTGCACGCAGAGATAAGCAGAGTTACCTTTCAAAAGGCCAACAGTTAGCCCACTGTGACTAGAGGTAATGGATTTATTTCCAGTTCTGAATTTGGAAAGATAACTGATATCTAATAACCATCTCTTAACAATAGTTACTCTGTGGTTGTAAGAAACTTGGCAGACAATTAATGATGAATTAATTCCACTGCTTTCATCTCTCTCTTTGATAAATATCTATGGGCAGATAATGATTTCCTCAAATGGATTTGCTGTTCATTTTCTCTTAAAGCCTTTTCTTCACTGTGTGCATATTAAGCTTTGCCTCTGCTCCCAATCTAAAGCTCTAGTAGAGAAGACTATTGTATTTGCAAGAACAATTGCTACTTAGCCCAATAACTTCAGTTCACCGACTTTGTAGACTGATACGTGTTATGGTGACAAAAGCGTTCCCATGTCACTGTAGGCTATGTGTGGAGGCTTACAGCTGTACCAGAAAATTGTGCCTTAGCAGCATACCCTATCACTCCCCTCTTGTCTAGAGACTCAGGTGATCACTCCCTTCCTGTCCAGGATCTACCACCCATTTCCCCTTTTCTCTCATGGCAAGGTTTCCCCGTCTTCTATATGTCAATAAATAGAGTTTAGGTTTCTTTCTGCCCCACAGTGCTATGTTTTGCATGCAGACTAGGCTAGCTGAAAGGATTGCAACTGTTTCTTACCCTGGTGGTATATTCTTCCTGTTTGGCTGCATCTGAACTTGCATTATAATAGTTACAAAACTCAAATAATTTATGTTTTATATCTGCTAGCCTAAACACACATGAAGAATCTTACAAACCACTAACTTCAGGAGAATTTTAGGTATTTTTTCAACAACTGGGAATAGCCATGATGGATCAGAGCCTTCTTGCTCTACTACTATGCTGGTGCAAAGCAGGAGTAAAAATGTGTAAAAGAGGATCTCTTTGGAGGAAGCTCCTCTGAAAAATGCATGTAGTAGATAACTAGAGCCTAAAAGCAGATCACTACTGTGGTCTTAACAGTAACTACAGGGGTGTAGTTCTCTTTTCATTCTTTCAGAATAGTCACTGAAATCCTGTTTTTTGAACCTGATAGAGGGACACTAGCTTTGCTATTTGTTGTCATGAGCTGATAGAGTGGAGCAGTAATCCCCCAAAGTGTCCCTCTTCAAGCTCACCGAAATTCTGTGGTAATGAACATGTGGCAGTGCCCGGAGAAGGCCATGGATTTTCAACTGGGTGATAGGAAGTAATGACGTAGAGGGATAATATGTGTCTGCTGGTGTCTTGACACGGAGTAAATTGGAGTGCAGATGGTGAAATTAGGTGGTTATTCTGTGATACACATCTTCTGTCAATGCTGTATGTCTGTAGTGTAGGTTTCTATGCTGTCCTTATCTGTAAATGCAGAACTGTAAAAAAATAACCTTTTCCTCTGTGGTAGAGGGTCCAGCCTGTTTTCATAACAGGATCTGCAATTACTTTTAGCTGTGTTAGGAAATTGAATCTCAGATAGTGGAAAGGTTTTTGTTTGTCTTCGAAGACAAATGTACTGATAATGGCATAGCGGCTTCATCTGAGCATTGTGTTCATAAGATTAATAACAAACCCAAACTAGTGTCATGTTAATTGATCTCCAATTCAGAGGAGAACAGTTGTGTGAATGCAAAGTGTAGGGCATCGTTAAGCAGTTGTGTTGGCTGAAATAGTGCTTTATTTAGTACCTTGGAAATGTTAAGAAGCCTTGGACTTTCACACTGTGAAGGCCTACAGAAATTGCCCTGACAGTGACAGCAAGTGTTGCTGATGGTGTCCTTTGTTAATAAGAAAATATGATCTAGAGTTGGTTGGATTTTTTTAAAAGTTAATGGTCTAGAAAGGGCTAGACAATAATTTCTGTGCTATTAGCGAAGTTAATGGCAGAGAATACAGAATATATGCAGAGGTGACTCAAAGTAAGCTTAGATTTCCAGGTATTGCTAGCAGTGAGAACATACAGTATAGTAGAAAAGTCAGAAAAGGAAGGTTGGACAAAGTCTGCGGATGAGTGAATAGGGCAGAATAAAAGTTTGGGGTTTTTTGTGGTTTTTTTTTTTTAGGAAGAATGTGAGCTTTGGGAAGCTTTATTAGACCATCACATTTTTCTTGTTCCTCCTGACTGTTCCTGCTGTCGGCTTACCTTTACAAAGTTGTTATATTTTGTTCCATATTACAAATTCAAGCTGAGCTTTAACAGGTGTACCCAAAATATCTTGGTGCACAACTATACCAACTGAAGCATATTATGTGACTATTGGTCTCAAGTTCTGTGATCAAATATAGATATAAATTCTTCATTTTTTTTTACCAGTTGATGCTAATAGTATAACTTTTTTTATTTACTGCTGTTCTTACCTAATTATTTTCTGGACCATGAAGGAAAATGGAGAATGTAAAGAAATTCTGACTTTTTTAATGAGCTTCATATAACTGCATTCAGTTCTGGAAACTTAAAAGATTATCTCTAATTTTCTGCATATTTCCCAATGGAAGGGAGTTGTAGCAACACTGTACAAATTGCGTGTTTAAACAGCGGTGCGGAAGGACCTTTTTACAGAAGAAAGCCAATTAGTCGTTTTCCTTAACAGTGAATGTTGAGAAACAAACCAGGGTGACAAATGAGCAAGCAAACTTCAGAAGGGTAATGACACTTGCAGTTTCAGCCTGATGCAATAGGAAGCGTCAGCCTGCAGGCAAGTATCTCTAGGTAGGCCCACCACCAATCACCTGGGCTAAGCAGGCTGCCAATTTCCACTCGGCACAAATATGTTTTTCAGGCAAAGGATCTATTGCTTTTTTCCTTATTCATGTAGCTCCCATTAATGTCAGAGGGAACTATGTGTTTGTGAAAAGAAAATGGGTCCCCTGAGGGTGTCAAGTATTGTAGGGTAATGTTCTGCTGTTATGTTTTATGCACTGCTTATTTTTATGAGTTGTTGTAATTGTTTAGTGTGTATGATTGCTTTAGGGCCTGCTGTCAGGTGTGGAATCACTGCATAGAAGGGGCTTGTGAATGAAATATTGAGATTACAGAAAAGCAACCTCAGCCTTTTAATGTCAGCAAAGCAAATAGATAATATTCAGATTAGGAATTTACATAAGGAGCAGTGCAATCTAAGAGCTGCTTGAGAACTGTGAAAATGCAGTCCTAACTGACCAATTAATGCCTACAGTTAGTGACATTTCAGTAGCTCATTAAGGTCTGTATCAGTTCTGAAACAACTGGTCTGCTGGGAGGAAAGCTTATAAAAGCAGCATTGATTTAATACACTGAACCTGAGAGACCAGATTAGTGGTCATATTTCTAATTTGTAAATCAAATACGTTTACAATGTAAACAACTCCTTTATTCTTGTTTTTGAGGAAACCTTTTGACATGAACTTGGAAGTGCTGTTACCTGAGCAAACAGAAGTGTTCAAAAGTAATTCTGAACCTTTTGCCTTGGTTTGTACCATCAGTCAGTGAAAACCAGATATTCCTTGGCAATGATAAAATGATTTTTTTTTTTTTGAGCTATAATAATCAGACCTTTCCTGATACAAGAAATCTGTATTGCTACTGCGATTTGAAAACTGATGGATGGATTTCTTTGATGCTGTTGGCTGAGTAAAGTCAGTGTAAACAGTGGAAAGACAGCTTGAGTAGGAGTTTCCCTGAATGTGCATTAAGGATGGATAAAGATGACAACTCTTTAACTTCTGTACAGGAAGCTTTCTGTAAACACAGAAAAAAAATATTTTGGTGCTATGCGAACCTCTTAATTCAGAGAATTTTTACATGGGTGAAGGGTATTTTAAGCTACACATGGTGGGGGTGACCTGCTTCCTAGAACTGTGGTGCCTTTCTACATTTCTCTTCACCATCAAGGACTTAAACCTTCTTCTTATGTTACATTCCACAGAACTATAACAATGGCTGTAGTTCTCAACAGAAGGGTGTTTTGTTGTTGTTGTTGAGGGGAAAAACGTTTGCCTTGTTGCCTGTGCTTTGTTTGATAGCAGTTATCTCTGGTGCAAATCTGCTCATTTGGAATTAAGTCCACTCAAGTGAGGAGCTCTACTGAGTAAATAATGTATTATCGGAAAAGCTGTAAATAAAGTAACTTTTTTATTAACATATAATTTTCTACCCAATCCTGATCTGTGGGACTTAACTTGGCACTAGCATGTTTTATTTGGGCTCAAGTGAGCAATGATGGATTGAATCTGTAGAAAAGTTCAGCCTGTGGATCAGGTTTGTGGTTCATGATTGATGTAGATTATCACCAGAATATGGGGACGACCTGTTACATGCTGACTTGCATACCCAATTGTTGAGACTCTCTCTGATCTGTAACCTGTGTTATATAGCTCCAAATAAAATTCAACCTTCTGATGTGTTCCTGAAGCAGCTTTTTTGGAACTTTTTCTGCATTAGGAAAGCATAAACCATACTGTGACTATTTTTATCTGATACGTTCTTGACAAAAGCCAGTGCTTTTGTTACTTCAATGCTGCTGCTTTTAATAACAAAATAAGTTCTTTTTCCCCAGAAAATTCAGTATTTCCCTTTGTTTTTCAAGTGGATCTCTGATACCGTAACTAGGTTACCAAATTGGCACAACAGGCAAGACAGCTGGCTGGCCAAGCCTGCGTGTCTGGCAAGACAGTACTGCAGGTGCAGGAATAAAATACTTGTTTTCAAGAACAGTTTTCTGTGTCTGACTTCACGTCCTTGAGGTTCTTACAAATGGCAGATATTTTTATTCTCACTTCACAGCTGAAGACTAGAATTGCATTAATCTACTTATCCCTAACTTCCTACCATAGAAATTGATTCTATCAGAAGCCATTTTTCTTACGTTCCCTTTCATACCAAACTGCTTTCCTATTTCTCCCAGTAGCACAGGAAATGCTTGGATTGCAGGTGATCTTGTGAATTAATTTCAAATCAGTTTAGTACTTCAGTGACCGCTTGGGCTCTCCTCGATGGTACTTTTCAATATTTAATTCAAAATAGAATTCTATAAAAATCAAATGATGTTCAAGCCTAGCTTTGGGGAAGAGGAAATTAAAAAGGTGAGAGTAATTTTTTCAGTCAAATATTTAAACAATTTTCCAATGGGAGAGAAATGTATTTTAAATACATTGGCTTGTTTTTTGGTGTTTCATATTCAGGTGTTCTAATTTCTTGCATTGCCGTTGAGTTGGCCTTAGTGTGTGAGAGCTAATCTTTTTAATTAAGACTAAGTGCTGAATTAAGGAAAACACTTTAGGCTTAGATTTACTTGTACAGCGGTTGTGTGATGTATAGAGCTGTGGAAGGAGGCTCACTGTACTGTGAGGTTGTTCTGGCAGTCTTGGGACAGCATGTGGCCCTGGAGCTTCAAGAAAAGCAGGGTCCCCTTGAATAATGGGCTGTGGCTGTCCCAGGAAAGGCTGGAATGATACCGATCATGATACCAAAGGACACTGTCTATGTTCAGCCTTCCTTTGCGAAGTTTTCCAAGACTGATGACTGGGCACATATGGAAATGCAGCAGTAAGTGGGTTAAGGTGGAAAACCAATAAACTGTTTACCAAATGGTATTTCAGTGTGTCAGTCTGCCTTTAGGTATGTACTTTGATTTATCATTTTTTAAGTCCAAGACTGGAAATTTTTCACCTATCTCTTCCCCCTGGTTGCAGGAATTTTTTTCCACTACATTTTAAGAGGATTTCAGTTAGCTTGGTCCAAGGCAGTTCTGAAATGTTTACTCAGTGGTACTTCTCAAGAACAAGATTTCTGTAATTTTGGATTATAATTTAACTTTTTTTTGACGTTTGTAGAATGCCATTAATTAATCTTGTTAGTGTGCAAGGACACCTTTAATTTGTAAGTTGTTTGCAAAAAGAATCAACCTATTCAAGCAGTTGGGTTGGAACCATACTTTTGCCTTGAAATACAGAAGGGTGGTTTTTTGGGTTTTTTTTTTTTTTTAATTCTTGAGCATGGTGTGCACTTACAGTGCATAATATCTAAAAACAGAGGGTGAAAATGGTTACAAGATCCAGGTTTCTCTTCTGGGCTGGCAAACTAAGATTTTTTTCCAGTTACTTTTCAGCTTTGACCCTCAGTTAATCCAAGAAAGAAATATCTTAGTAGTGCCTTTGAGCTGTATGGGTTTGTATTAAAGTGTGTATTAAAGAAAGGGGCTGGGAATAATTTTAAGTAAAATGATACATAGCCAAGAAAGTGTGTATATATACCCTGACTCTGACTGATGAGATTTAGAAGCAGTGATCAGTCTGTAGCAGCCGGTCCCTAGGATTCAGGTAATCCCTGGATCTTAAAGAAGCTGAATCTTCTAGCTCTGATGTAGATCTCTCTGTATGTACTCTGTTCTCTCTCCACCACCTCATTGCCCTGGTGTCCACTAAATAAATTGCGTCTCCCACTTTCTATCTCTCCTTGCTTTTATTAAGTGTGCCCCAGAGTGAGGCGTGTGGTGGTGGGTTTGTTTTGGGGTTTTTGTGTCGTTTGGATGGATGTTTGTTGGTTTTATCATAGTCATATCATGGAAGGGTTTGGGTTGGAAGGGACCTTAAAGATATAGTCCCAACCCCCTGACATCAGCAGGGTTGACCTCCACTAGCCCAGGTTGCCCAAAGCCCCATCCAACCTGGCCTTGGACATTGCCAGGGACGGGGCAGCCGCAGCTTCTCTGGGCAACCTGTGGCAAGGCCTCAACACCCTCGCAGGGAATAATTTCTTCCTTAGATCTAATCTAAATCTGCCTTTCTTCTGCTCAATGCCATCACCCCTTGTCCTATCACTCCATGCACTTGTAACCAGACCCTCTCCAGCGTTCCTGTAGCCCCTGTAGTACTGGTATATTATTTTGGGGGTTTTTTACTATGAGGAGGGAGGAAAGAGGACTGATGAAATATATGCTTCTCAAGCATTCTTAAAACATGAACTGATATCTTAAGGTCTGGTAAGTTTGCCAGTGACAGGGTTTTACAATTATGTAATTCTACTAAATTCAAAGGGAACAGAATGCAAGTCAGCAGGGTTATAATGCTGTAAAACTACTGTTGAGGGAAGATAATGAAAATCTAATGTCTGTCTGGGTGGGTTTATTTCTCCTTTCTGTGTTGTCGAGCAAGGGGAGGATGTAAATGACATGAATCAGTGTCTTTACAGCCTTAAACTGGAAAGAAGAGAGGAAAGGCAATCTATTCCTAGTTTCCAGTACTTACAAACCCTTTTTCTTGTTTGTGAACTTGCTGTACAACAGCTTGAAACCTTAAGGACCTACATTTGTTCTCCAAGACAATTGTGGGTAATGATATCTGGAGGTCATTAGTATTTTAAGGCAGACCAAGTCCTTGTAAAATCAAAACCTCTAAGTTATATCACACATACTGTTCTTGTATGCAAGCCCTTCACCAATCTCATCAAAAAACTTTTCAAGTCAGCAGTAATATTAAGGTTCCTCCATCAACAGTGTGTAGTAATTTAAATACTAAGCTTGGCATAATATTTTCTTTGTTTTGATCTTGAAAGACTGAGTAGACTAAATCCTAAGGGTGTAGTTTTCTCCTGCCTGCCCAGACCTGATTAAAATGACTCCACTGACAGAAAACTTTCCACTGAAAGAAAATTGCTGTTTAAAGAATTAAATTGTCTTGGCAAAAGGATTGACTCCAATGTGAGTACAATGTGGTTGCGAGGAAGGAAGAGCATCAGTGAATTCTATTAGATTGCCTCAACTATTAGTAAGTAATATAGGTGGTAAGGGAACGTTAGACTTAGATGATCTTGGAGGTCTTTTCTGACCTTAATATTTTAAGATTCTATAAACTGTCTTGTACAACATGTCTTCCCAAAGAACAGCTACAGCTGCGACTCAAAAGTCCCCTTGAAGCCTCACTGCCCAAGTGAGGCTACTGCTATAGATTTGCTCACTTCAAGCCTGAGTCTTTTTCAGCAACTTGGTGATGACTTTTACAGCTTTTCAGCAGATAATTTAAACTTGAGCTGCTTTGGGGCAAGGGGAATGGAGTCTTAAATCTTTCAGGTTCACCCCAGTAGTGTTTTATCTAGTACTGTGTAAACAAAATGTAGTGGCCTTAAATGTTTGCCAGTGGGAATTTAATAAAGACTCTTACAGAGTAGAGATTACTGTAATAATGATACTAGAACTTGATTACCCTTTAAAAAAAAATGTAGTGCAGAACATTTCTGATCATGATATGGAATATAGTAAAACCTATACCTGTCAAATGAGCACAGGACATATTGCAGCACATACTACGATTTCTCTACTTGCATTTTCTCACTTTCTACCACATTTTGAATTTCTCTGTGGGTCTAACAAACATTAGCGCTAATTAAAACCTTGTAATGGTGTTTTTATGTAAATGAGATTGTCATATCATGTAGTGAATTTGACTTGCAACATATGTCATTCTCTGTTTGCCCGTTCCCTTTGAAGGAGGGAATATAAAATGGGTGACACCTCCTGTTTCAAGGCTCATGGCCTTTAAGACCCTTTGGATGTACTGTTTCTCTTTTCTTACACTGAACATCATTCACAGAATCCCGTAGAAGCCTGCACAGCACTGTCTTTACCTAGAGACAGGTTATTAAAATTCTAGTCTGAACAGCATTTTCATATGAACTGTTGATTTCAAAGTGAGGTTAAATCTTAGGGGTTTTTTCCTTCAGTGTTTGTGTATTGATCCCATAGCTATCTAAATGCCATTTCAATATTGCACAACTGTTTGGAACTTGCTCTTGCAACTTTTTTGTAGAAAATAGTATTTCTCTTGACATTTCTGTATCACCAGAGATGTTGGCTGCTGTTAGTGTGGCTGTAAGTGGATTTCTCTCTGTTGTAGGTATCTTTGTATAGGAGGAAAACGCCATTGTTTTCAGACTGTGTTTAAAATGCACTTCATGTGCATTTCTTTACTCTTATGTAAAGAAATGGGAGGGAAGAACCCCTCAAGGGTAACTCTTAATCTGTTGTGATGACTTACAAAAATCCCTTCCTTCCTGTTTAAAAGCTACAGTGTACTTACAGTCACACAAGCAAGTGGCCCCTTCACACAGGCACACTAAATTCCATGCTTTAAACTGAACTCTAATCGTGATAGATCAACCTTACTGGGTTTAGGAAGTCTATAAGCTCCAGACTTATAGACTGGAATGTGAGACAGATGTGAGGTGGACAAACCTGACAAGGTGATACTCTCTCATTAAGAATCTGGATCTTAATATATTTATTGCAATTTATGCAGAACTTTTACATTTCAAACAGGCAAGAAGATTGAGATGTCAGAAAACGTACTTTAAAGACCTGCAATTGTATATTGTGCTAAAATGTGGTATACGTGCATGAGTAAATAGTTTGGATTGTGTTATGCAAGTCTAATTTAGGTCTACCATTCTGATGACATCTCTTTGATAACTTGGACTTTATCCTTCTGTAAGATATATGAGAATATTAACTGTGTGGAAACTGTAGCTGACTTTTTTCCTCTAGCATCTGAAAGGAGCCAGAGTTTGTAAGAATATCTTACTCTGCCTTTGCCAGCTGCTGTCACTGATTTCAGTAACCTGAGAAAAAGAAAAGTGAAACAAACATTCAGGCATGGTTGCCATTATGAATGGAAGATGAAGCTAGAGTTATTTCTTTTAGGCCTCTTTCTACACCTAGGCACTACACTATTTTTGAGAGCTGGCACCACTGAACATGCTAGTTGAGCATGATGGTTGTGTTCTCTCATCACATTGCGACATTCATGTCTATGGGGATTTAATCTGATCCTGAATATATGTGTGTATGTACATGTATAAAATCCAACTGCTCCTGCATTCAGGATTTTAGAAACACATACTTAAAAGCAGACTTTGATTTCTTGCTAGACTGATTATTTGAGGACACTCTGTGGATTTCTACCTCCCCAGAATTTTATGAAAAGCTATTTTTTTGGTAAGCTGTTTCATAAATTGTGCCTTTTTTTTTTTGGAGTCTTATTCATTTTGTAGCATAATGATAACATAATTTCTCACTGTTTCTCTATTAGGTCCTAAGATAGCAAACAGCTGGTGCATTTATTATTAAGATATCTCTGCATGTGTGTTATTTAGCAAGCACTTATGAATTATAAGGATGTCAGATATTCCAGTGCAATCTGTTACTAAGCCTTGTGTGTTTGTTCCTCAGCTGAAGGGGAGGGGAGGCGTAGGGGGGGAGTAGGAAGTCACAACATTTAAGCAGCAATTACAGGGTTGGTGCTTTGAACACCTGTAATGCTTTCCTGAGTAGTAGATGTTCTTAGCTTTCTGTAATTACTAATTGAATTAGGTAACCAAATGCAATGCTTTTTTTGTCTGCTCTACTGTTGGTCATGTCCAAGGATGGATTGTACTTGAAGAATGTATACTTAAGGATTTATCTTTGCCAGTAAAAATTGCGTTCTCCCATTTGATTGTTGAATACCCAAGACTGGAGTCTTGTTGATCTCCAGCAAATACTTCTTTCCACAGTGTGTGTATATGTATTTAGGCTGGGCAAAGCATGCTCTGAGACTCTTTATGAGGCTAAAATCTTACATCTTTGTACAAATATTACTTAATCAACATGAGCTTCTAGCTAAAACATCTTGGTGTCTCTGGTTTGTTAAAGAAATAACTGGTGGAAATGTTCTTTATTACAAAGAGAAAGTCCGAACAGAGAATGACTTGGGGGTGTTGGCAAAGATCTTATTTCAGCCTTTAAGTACCTAAAGGGTCCTACAAGAAAGCTGGAGAGGGATTGTTTGAGGGGGTGAGGAATGATAGGACAAGGGGTGATGGCCTTAAGCAGAAGAAAGGCAGATTTAGATTAGATCTAAGGAAGAAATTCTTCCTTGTGAGGGTGCTGAGGCCCTGGCACAGGGTGCCCAGAGAAGGTGTGTCTGTCCCCTCCCTGGCAATGTCCAAGGCCAGGTTGGATGGGGCTTTGGGCAACCTGGGTTAGTGGAGGTCAACCCTGCTGATGGCAGGGAGCTGGGACTAGATCTTTAAGGTCCCTTCCAATCCAAACCATTCTATACATAGGAGCTTCAGCAAAACTGTTTAAAACCGAACTTTCCTTCTCTTGCCATCAGTGAAGAAGAGGTAAGGTTTTGTAAGTGTGTGTACCTGTGTTTGTGTCTAGCAGTATCTGCTGGGTATGTAGTGCTTGCTGCCATCCAGAATCTGTGTATAGTGAGGTCCCCTCCTGCTTTCTCCTCCTTCCCAGGGCCTAACCTGTCTTTTCTTTCACTTAGCAGTGCTCCCCCCAGCTGAGGTGCAGTGAGAGGGTGCACCAGGAAGGTGTGCAAGTGACTCACGCTAAGCAGTCAGTGCTGCAGATGAAGCAATAGCTCAGGAATACTCTATTCATTAGCATTTTTTTTTAAGGCCCCAGTGAAAGATGTTATAATAATGTGTTCTCACAGTGTGTTTTTTAATGTCCTTAAGGGTACTCCATTTATGCAAATACATTAGCTTGTCATGTTTCATCAGTTGCCTGCAATCATCTGATCAATATTATTAGAGGGTTTTGTCCTATTCTTGTTAATGATAAAGCTAACAATTAGGACTTCCTGGAAAAAAATAGCAACTCGTTCTCTTGGCATTATAGTGTGATATTCAGGAATTCTAGTGGAAAATTTTGTGATGCTATAAAAGATAGTCGATAAGAAAGCTGTATTTATGCAGAGACAGCAAATTCCCTCATATTTTTTTAATGTCTCTGAAGTAACTATGCTCTAAATGCCGCTGTTAGAATATGAATCTACCCACTTAATATAGCTACATTAGAGTACAGACCGTTTTCTTCAGTTATTAAATTATAAATGAAATTAACTTGTCATGTTTCCAACTTGCATGAAGACCAAGATTCTTCTCTAAAGTCTATGCTTTACAATAAATTACAAGGAATCTGTTTTAAACTTATTCTTTTGAGTGCTTTGGCTAGATTGTTTCTTTCATAGTTTTTGAGAGACTAAATCATAGTTGTCCTGATCCTTTACAGTTTGTGAAATTAGCTCAGCTCTGCTGAAGAGACAGCTGCAAACCTCTGGTGGCAGCTCCCTGTTGGGATGGGAGGGTTCCATCAGCCACGCATGGCCGCTGATGGGTCCAGCCTGCCTTGACAGTTTATGCTCCACCCCAATCCGAGCTCTGTTGCTCTGTATCGGGCTTTGCAGACTACACTATGAATCTGAAAACGTGTCAAATCCAATCCAATATGTTCAGTTATTAAATGCCTCCTTGGCTATTCTTCCTTAAACTGACACAGAGGCGATGAAGCAGCTGGTGGGCTGTTGGCATGGAGCCCGTGCTTTGGAAGCAAGCTTAATGTCTTGGTGTCTCAGAAACCAAGTTGCAGAGATGCTTCACCAGGCTGTTGGGAGGTAACTAGTAGTTAAGGGGAAAAGGGTCAGGCCTTACTTTTGTTGGTCCCAGCTTAAGTCCATTTTGTGTGTGTTGTCCCTAGAAAGACCAGTGATCTTTCCATGTCAGTACTGGGGGCTGGAGGCTGGTCCTGGGCCCATGGGACTAGAATGATCTTCCTCATCCTCGTTTTCCCAGAACTATAAATTGAATCAAAGATTTGATGTTTAACTGAATGAAGGTTATATAAAACAGGAAAAAATGTAAAGAATAATAATTGTTTAACTTTTTAGCCAGCCTGCTGCTTCTGTAGCTATTACCATGCAGTTTTTTAGGGCATTTGGGACAGCTTCCCTCTGGCTCATTATTAAGGCTGTGGTAATGCTTATTCATTGTTTCTCATTAGAAGTTATGCATTGCTGCATGTTTATGGAGGAGCTGGTGAGGAGACTTCCATTGTATACTATTTCATCCCAGGGAAGGCTGCTTCATCCATGTCCTATCCTCCCTTTGTGCAAGTCAATGTATAGGGCTCCGTACAGAGATGTATGCAAGAGAAATTAATTGCTTCTGATATAAAGAAGAGATTTTGTTTCATTGAAGTGTTCTAACAGTGCCTTTAACTGTAGATTGTGTGAATATATGAGCCCTCATGACAAAATGAAGATGGATACAGAGGGTAATAGCTCTCAGCTGCTCTGTTTTATTATAGTTGCAGCTGTAATATCAACAAGCAAATATCTGCAAATGAAAAATGAAAAATTATTTTATGCTAACCAAAGTCTGAACAACACTATTGCACCTGTGACTTATCTTCTAGCAGACTAAATCAGTTTTTGGCTCTCTTCAGTGCCCTTCTTGCAATCATATTTGTGACAGTCTAATAACTTAGTCTTTATATAATCGCAGGTGAGTCCACTTACTGTGTTCTTCCTGGTCTTCTGCATCCAGCTTTCTCTCAGCAGAGAATAAGAATGAAATGTTCTCATAGCTTCTCTTTATATAATTTTCTTATAATAGACTAGTGCTTCTATCATTTTAAGCCTTTTAAATATACATGTACATTCATGTAATTAATAGACTGTTATGACAAAAAAACGTGGCAGAAAACATTGAAATTGGAGCTATTTTTAAAAACAACTATATAACAATGTTCAGTAGAAAAAACAAGAGTAATTCTTCAAACATGGGATGACTTTTCTGTTCAAAACAACATATTTTTTTCTTAAATACCACCTATACTATTTAAAGTCTAATTATACTCAGGTCCATTAAAAAAACCCCTAGCCATTCTGTATATCCTTCTACAGTATTTATTCATAGTTTTGTAAAATAAAATGAAAGCTTGGCAGAAAAAACATGTTTTCCAAGAGTCTGGCAGCTAATATTTGGCTACATCATTGACTACTGTATGAAATATTAATTACAATTACAGTTTACTCTGTGATTACTAATACAAGTTTAACTGTTGAAGAGAAAAGCTTCTATGTGTATCCAATGTTAATAATTTTATTAAACTGTATTTCTTTTTCCAAATCTGATTTTTTTTAATTCTGTTTTTAAAACTGGTCATGTCAGAATCCTCTGTGCTCTTTTCTCATCATTAAAACTACACAAGGGTTTTATAGAGAATCTCTTCATTAGCCTTGAGATGGCAAGAAACAGTTTCAACATATTTAATAATTTAGTTGGTGCATTTTTTTTCCTCACAGCATTCAAAAGCCCCTCCAAATCGACTGACACTTTAAAAAACAGTAATTCAGTGTGCCAGGGGAAGGAAGCTTGACTCTTGCCGCAGAGTGAAATGTTCTCCTCCCTGAAGTCAGATTAGAAATAAGCAAAGACAAATGCAAATTTCTGCATCTTTTCTGAATCTGGGCAGGGATGGTGGGTAGAGGGGATAGCTCTGGTCTCAATCAGCAGTGAAACTTAGAAAGCTGAGTTGTAGTTCTCATGTGGTATAGACCCATCTTTGAGAACAAGGTGGCAGTTGCCAGCTTTTTTTATTTGGCTATTCTTGTGATCCTGCTTTTTATCTCCCTAAGTCACTGGGTTGCTCTCAGGGCAGGAATTGCTGTACTCAGCAGGAGTGCAAGATGGCTTTTTTTTTTTTTTTTTTTGGTGCTTGTCCCTCTGTGTCCTGCTTTCCTCCTGTCCTGTGTATATCCTTATCCTGTGAGCATGCTGACTTCCTGAGCTGGTAGTCCTGAAGAAAATGCTTAGCTATGGAAAACCTCATCTGTATGTGTCAGTGGGCCACAGCTGGGTGGGGACAGAACTGCTTGGAGGTTTCAAGATTGGTCACAGTAAAGGGCAGAACTGAGATGGTGACTGACCTTAGAAATCCAGGAGCCTCTGGCTGAGCAAGGTACTGAGGCAGTTTTGGAAGTTTTGGAGATGAGGTATTTACATCAGTAGTAGGGCTAAAGATGAGTAGTAGTATGGTTTATGTGTTGCCCTTGTTGGCTGACTTTTAGTGAGCTAGATCCCTCTCTTCTGAGCAACTAGAAAGCAGCTTTTAAAAATCCAGTGGTGGAACCACTTGTATTCCTGGTAAAATGTTTCTAATCTTAGAATGGTCTGGGTTGTAAGGGACCCCAATATCATAGAGTTCCAAACCCCTTGCCACGAACCTCCAGGCTTGGATCTACACAAGGTTGCCCAGGGCCCCATCCAACCTGGTGTAATGCTGCCTAATGCACAGATACCCATCATACTTTTTTTAAACTCTTAGGAGTTGGCTTTTACTGGCTATGTTGTATTCGTTAATTGTAAGTAAGCTGGTTGAAATGCCATGCTCTTTAACTTGAATTTTCACTTGCACTAGTCTTCTAAAATGACTTATTATTGGTTTTTAAATGGCTGTGATCTGGGTTCATTAAACAGATTATAATTTCTGTGTCTAAAAAAACCTTATTTTGGGCATTTAATTTTTGTAAAAACTTTCCTCTGCCACTGAGTTTCATATCATAATCTTACAGATACATAGTCAATAAAAGAGAATTTCTAAGCCCTATTCCAAACTTCCCTCCAAGTTTTTACAGCATTATTTATTCAGTCATTAGCCATGCCCATGCACTTACTGACCTTCAGTCTACTGCTAACTTTTTTTGGTGTAATTTTTTTGCAGTGTAAGCCAGCTACACAGATGGTTTTGGTAGTTCTAAATAGGCAATTCTTTTATCCTCTTTATAAGAATGAGGGAACAGGGTAAGCTTCCACTAAACACAAGCTTTCCACTTTTTATGGCACTGGTATTTCATCACGGTCAGTAAAGCTTATCCTGATTTTCTGCCTGGTTATTGCATTGCTTTACTACCAGTGAGGCACAGTCTTGGACACCTGACTTGGTGCTGCTCAGAAGAGGAGATATATTTCTTGCATTCCTATTTCCTCTACTTCTTTATGCTTTATGATGTCTGCTGGAGAGCTAGGAGGGAGAAGCATTTTTATGGCCTGAAAAAGATGGGTCAGCTAGAAAGTGTCTTAAACTCCGAAGAGGAGAAACTACATGATGTCTCTTTTAAGTTGAGAGCTAGATACATTGGGCACGTCCGTGTGTTGAGAAATGTGTTATTCTCAGCACTGGGCACTGCCTTGTGCTCCTGCAGTAATGTGTTAAGGCAGGATGACTGCTAACAGGTTCTAGTAGGAGCATAGAGAGAGGTACTTTGCTGACAGGACACTTTGTTTCCTTAAAAAATACTTCATGATTTCAAAACATATTTAGAGTAGGTTGCTGATGACCCTCAGAATGTCTAGTTTCTAATAAAAGCAGGACCCTTTATGTTATTCCTCTGCTTTTTATGTGCCATAGGTTTCTGTGGGTTGCTAGAAATTCCAGTGCTACTCCAAGCAATGCAGTAAGGCTGCAGGTAATGCGGTCGTTTCAGCAACTGAAAGTGTGGCATTGTTTAGGAGATTACACAGAAGCTCGTTGTCCCTAGGCACGTGCATGAGGAAAGCAGTGACCTCCTTTGGCTTTGTCTTGCTCTCGGATGGGATGACTTTGCCTAACCCACTCAGGGCAGCAATACAGAATCACAGAATCACAAGGTTGGAAAAGACCCTTGAAGATCATCAAGTCCAACCATTCACATACTAAACTAAACCATATCCCTAAGTACCTCATCTACCCTTTTTTTGAACACATCCAGGGAAGGTGACTCAAACCCCTCCCTGGGCAGCCTGTTCCAGGCCCTGACAACTCTTTCAGGAAAAAAATTTTTCCTAACATCCAATCTAAACCTGCCCTGGCCCAGCTTCATGCCATTCCCCCTTGTCCTATCACCTGTCACCTGGCTGAAGAGACCATCACCTACCTCTCTATAACCTCCCTTCAGGTAGTTGTAGGTGGTGATAAGGTCTCCCCTCAGCCTCCTCTTCTCTAGGCTAAACAGCCCCAGCTCCCTCAGCTGCTCCTCATAGGATTTGCCCTCCAGCCCCTTCAGCAGCCTGGTTGCCCTTCTCTGGACTCGCTCCAGGACCTCCATGTCCTCCTTGTGGTGAGGAGCCCAGAACTGGACACAGTACTCGAGGTGTGGCCTCACCAGTGCCCAGTACAGGGGCACAATCACCTCCCTGGCCACACTGTTTTTGATACAAGCCAAGATGCCATTGGCCTTCTTGGCTGCCTGGGCACACTGCTGACTCATATTCAGTCTGCAGTCACCCAACACCCCCAGGTCCTTCTCTGCCTGACAGCTCTCCAGCCAGTCTCCCCCAAGCCTGTAGCGCTGCATGGGGTTGTTATGTCCCATGTGCAACACTCTACACTTGGCCTTGTTAAACTTCATCCCATTGGTCTCAGCCCATGGGTCCAGCCTGTTCAGATCCCTCTGAAGAGCCTCCCTACCCTCAGGCAGATCAACACTTCCTCCTAGTTTAGTGTCATCTGCAAACTGACTGAGGGAGCATTCAATCCCTTCGTCGAGATCATTGATAAAGATGTTGAACAAGACTGGACCCAGGACTGAGCCCTGGGGGACGTCACTCGTGACCGGCCTCCAGCTGGATTTTGTTCCATTCACCACCACCCTTTGGGCTCGGCCATCCAGCCAGTTTTTAACCCAGCTGAGGGTCCCCCTGTCCAGGCCAGTGGCAGCCAGTTTCTCAGTCAGAATGCTGTGAGAAACGGTGTCAAAGGCTTTACCAAAGTCCAGGTAGACCACATCCACAGCCTTCCCCATACAGCACAGGGCAGCTTTGGTCTGTGCTTCTGGTGGAGATTGGACCTGACTGACCCTCTACTCTTGCTCCAACCAGTTCTCTTGGCTCATGCTGTTGCTACAGACTAGCACAGTAAAGGAGCATCCTATAGGCGGGGGGGCTGATTGTGTTTAGGCAAAGGTAGGTCTCTGAAATCAACCCCTGTTCTCACTATACCTCACAATAACAGTATTCAGTGGAAGTATTTTAATCCAGACAAAAGTTTCTGCTGGTCTGGTGACATTTTTTCATTTTGAAGTAGCTTAGTGTGTCTTGGACTGGGATCATTTTCCTGCTGAATGTCTCTAGATACCAGAGCATTGGTGGCCCTTCTCAGCAGTGGGTGCTATGGGTATCAGTGTGAAAAGGCATGAAAGAAAGGATGGTTGCTCACTCAGCTGGAGTATTTGGTATGTGCTTGCATGGTAGGTTTTCCAGCTACTGTTGGGGTTTGTGAGGAGCTGACTATTTTTGTAAGGTTGATGATAGGAGCTTGTTTATGCCTTATGATCCTCTTATACATGTGCAGTAAGCTTTCTTATGATTTTGTTTTAGGTGGCTTTGGTTTTTTTAGACTAAGTTTTTGAAGCTTTCACATTAAACCAAGAGGTTTTGGGCATCTTCATGTACATCTTAATGTAAGGGCTACTTGCACTGACAGGGATGAATAGATAATCCTACCTGCAGTGAGGTACTGTAGTACACTTTATGAGAGCGCCAATGTTGGACCCCAAGTCGAAATGAGGTGGGGTTCTCTGTGGTTGTGTTTACAGCATGGCTTTTGTGTGCTCATAAATAACAGCTGTTTCTGTCCTGGATGTGAATCGCCTTGGAAATGGCTGAGGGTGGTAATTTTGAATGCTTTGAAAAATCTAAGAAAATACTATTTCATTCCTCAGTGTTGCAAAATTGGAACTTTGACTTTAGCAGTTTTTCATAGTAAAAATGTTTTTGCAAATTACAGGAATATAAATAAGGACAAAATGATGCAAATAAGGATGCTCTAGATACATTGATGGAGAGAGGATGAGAGCAATATGTGAATAGAAAGAAATTGTAAAATTCTGTAACAGTTAACTCCTATACTCATCACAGGAGAGATATTTGAGAAAACTCATCTTTCTCATACCAAGCTGATTATGAAGAGAACTGTTAGCTCTCCTTGCAGCATTTCTGTTATTCCTCTGTCTCCTGGAAACATCACACCTAGTGCCCTTTCTAGGTGCCTGTCTCCCTGTCCTACTTGCTTTGAGGCTGGGCAGGTTGCTAGGGAACTCATTAAAGCTGTGATAGAAAAAGAGAAGGTGGAGAGCTAATAGAACTGTTTTGTTTTGGAATGTCTTTATAGCTTCAGATTTATACAAAATTATGTGCAGTGTGACGTGGTTGGATGGAGCATATGCTGAGCAATAGGTCCCTTTCAGCCCAACAGGCTGTGCCTATAAATCAGGAGATACAGTGCAGTGTTCAGCCTGCCTGAATTGGCATCCGCTGGTCTTTGTTCCGCAACTGAGTCATAAAGTGCCATGTCAGGCATGGGCAGGACAGACTGAGCACAGTGTAACTCCTGAGGGGTGGGGGCAGGAGAGTTATTTTATTCTTTGAGGCTAATCACCTGAAAACAGAAGTTGTCAAATTGCAGCATTTTTATTCTTAAATGCTGACATGAAATAAAACCTATAAAATGTGGCTTTGTGTAATAGCTGTGTTCTGTCCTCAACCTGCTGGGAGAAGGAGGGGTAGGTTTAATTATTTCAGAGTGCAATTTCCTTTCTGAGTGCATCCAAATCTGTTTCCTGCTTGGAAGGCAGATCATGGCAGAGGATTTTCTGATGCCAGTCCTGGATGTCTTCCATTTTCACAGATTTAACGGAATTTTACATATGACAATGCAGATACAGAGCCTTTGGAGTGACTGGATTCTGAGCCCAGAATGATTAATCTAATACAAACTGTCTTGTGGCCAAAGATCCTTCACAGATCTGTGACTGTGTGTTGGGAAAAAAAGTTTCTTTGGGTGTCTGCTTTTTATTTCTCTAAAACAAAATGGTTTGCAAACTGGTAAACTTGTGAGTTGTGTTCAGAAAATGACAAGAATTGGTTTTACTCTCTGATACTGTCATTACTAGAAGCTGAACTTCCATTTAATATCTGTCCTTACACATTGTATATGATGACTGTGGCAAATGTATTTCAGGAGAATTTGTTTCAAGAGAGAGCTGTTTGTGGTCAAGATTTGCTGTCAAGAGAGTGCAATTTGAAGAAAATTGTATTGCAAATCCACCAAAGAGCTTAACAGAGCTGTCATTCTTTTAGCCCAGGGCCGGTAATGATTTAGTTATGTCAGTAACCACCAAAATTTTGGCATCTAATTTGGTCACCTAAATTAGGAGCACTTGCTAAATTGGTAGAGAATGGTAGGTGCTTTCAGAGGCTATTGGGATGGTCTGGTAACTGAAGCCCATTCTGGTGGTGCTGGTCTGCCTCCACTGATTATCAGGAGAATGAGGATGTTTGTCCCTAGGTGAGTGTAGTATGCTCCAATTCTTCCCTGTTCTTCCCCACTGTTAGCTATACTAGGAGCGTGGTGTGTGTAATGGATTTCACTGCATTTGGAAACTACAGGAAGAAGACCCAGGTGAACTTTAAACTATAACTGAAAATTTCAGTATGTCAGTTTGAAAACATCTTTATTTCCAAAATCTTAGTTTTCTTTGCATTTACTTTGTAAGTAAATGAATAGAATAAGGCTGCTTTAAAACCCAACCAACCAACCAAACCAGCATGCATTTTAACATTTTTTAGACTTCTTGGAGTCTCATCAATACTTTTAAAACCTCAGAGCTTAGTAGCCATAGTCCGTGTGGATCGTGTCAAGCCAGCAATGGTACTCAGTTTTTCTGGTTCTCCATGTCATATTGATAATTTCTGGTTCATCACTCACGTCTACCTAGCACACACCTGATTTTTTTAACTTTACTGTAGATGGGCATCTCACTGTTCATATAAATCTGTTCACTTTCTCATTCCTCTATCAATTTTCCATAACAAGTAAATAAGCATGATTGTACTGTGAAGAATGTAGGATGAACACAGTTAAACTGTAAAGTGTAGATTCTAAGTATATTTGAAACAAATCCTAATTACTGTTTTGCTGTCAAACATGGTAAAACTGTTGATAGTAGTATAGGAGACAACTTACAGAATACAAGCAGTTCTGATCTGTTGTGGGGGAAACATATGATACAGAATTATGTATCCTTAGTATATGGCATTAAAGAAGTTCATTCAAGTCAGGTGAATTGTTGATTTGTGATACTGAATTGTAGCTTCTAATGTTAAATTATTTCCATATTAGCAGATGTAGATAACAGAGTTCTGGAAGAAGACTGATATTACCTTAGTTTTTTGCAAGGATAAATAAGATGATCGGCCAGTATGGCTGTGGAAATCATGAGCTATCTAGGTCTTTGAACACAGTTAAAAGTGATATAGACAATTAGTATGACTTTTTGATGGACAGTAGTCTCAAATTTAACTTAATGGGATATTCTCATTCAATTTATTTGGTTAATTGATTGAAAAATAGTATTAGAATAAGATAAAGCATATGCATAAGGGATTTTTTGCACTCATTGTAACACAATTTAAATAAACAGAAGAATAAATAATGCCAAATTAACTGGGCTAGCATTATGTCAATAAGTAGCTCATGCTAATCTCAAAATGTAATTTTAAATAGGCAAGTACAATCATTACTGCCTATGTCTACATTTCATAAAATGTTGGTCTCTCTGGTTTGGAACAATAGTAAAATTGATATTTAGTAGTTATTTACATTTAAAGATGATGTCTGGAAAAATTAGAGAATACCAAATAACCAACAGAAGTCCTAGGCATTGTACACCGTTTGGGCAGCTGAATACAGCCAACCACGTACACTCTTTGCAGGCTTTTAATTTGGTCATGCTCCAGTAGAAGTTAAACATTTGAGGAAGGGAATGCAGTTCTGGGAAATGAAGTTATGAAAAAAGCAAGAGGATGATGAAGATTGCTAATTAAAAGTTTATGATCTCTCAGGGTGAAATTGCCCTCAAAACCCCTGTTCCAGTTTTAGATTTATAAAAAGCAAACTGTTTAGCAGCAACAGCAATTCCTGTATTTGACATTGGTATGAGAGCTATTGGGAACAATCTTAGTCAGAGACCTGAATGTGAGCAGGAAGCTGAGAATGTATTCAAAATTAATAAAAAATGGTTAAACAATCAAACACGTATTTGGAGACAATGAACCCTGCCTATTCATTTTAAAGAAGCTGCTTTAGATTTACTTTTGTGGGACAAGTATTTTGCTTGGGTTTGGAATAAGGTTGCCACTTTTTATCTTTTTTGAAAATTATGTAAACTTCAACTTGACACTGCTATTTGGTAAAAAATACTTTAAAGAAGAAAGCAACAAGGAAAAATCATACCTTTATTTCAAGTAACAAGTGTGCTTTTCTTCAGGAAAACGGACATAGGAACACTGGAAGAAATGGCAGTAATAGATAAATCATATCCCTGTAATTCAGTGGAGCCAGTAACTATGTGTTATCACAAATCTGGTTTTCAGCTGTGTCATTCAGTACCTATGGTGTTAATTTTATTTATTGCTTCATTAATGAAAAATGAGAAGAGCCAACTTGTAAAAAATTAAAAAAAAACCCCTAAAATTAAGCAATCAATCCAGACAAATGACTAAATGATTCTTGTTATGAAACTTTACTAATTAAAATAAAAGCTTCATAACTCTGTTTTGCTGAATGTGACCAATCAGTGGCAGTGTTCCCAGCTCGGATGTGAATGCAGCCTACGGAAACTAATTGACTAAGTTGCTTTGGCTTTGCCAGAGCCTAAATGCTGTCATGTTTGTCTAGTAGAAGAGAAAAAGCTCTTCTGTTTTGCACAAACTGTGGCACATCATATACCATAAACAAGATGGTAAGGTTTTCAGCTCTTCACAGTGGTGAAGAACATTGCCACTTCAATGAACATCAAGCTAGCTTCATTTTAGTTTCAAATAATCTGTGATGGTCGAATTTTCTTACTGTTTAAAATTTCCAGTTGCTCTTTGTTTAACTTGATTAAATGAATAATGGCAAAATATGTTTCAGTTGAAAAAAAAATCCTGTTTATCTTAGTGGCAGAATGCATAATCCCTGTGATGTATTTTCTACTCTTAAACATTTTTGTGATATACCATTCAGTTTATTTGTATTTACAGTAGGGAAAATATTTCCTTAAATTAATCTGCAAACAAAATCCAGTCCCAAATATACTCACACATGGACTGAAAATAATGTTTATGCAAAGAAAAGGCAAAAAGACATTGGCTTCTTGTCTAAGCTTTATACGTCCTGAGGGCCAAGAGCCATGAACTGGCCCTTTGAATGGAAGCATAATTTAATTTATTCTCAAGAAGACTAAATTCCATTACCAATTATAGCAATAAACATAATGCTGGTGGTGAGCCATCACCAAAATCATGTATTGAAAAATCCGCATCATGGAACCCAGTAGTTGTAGCACCCTTCTTTCTCATGGGGAAGAGGAGGATCTTATGGCCCATGAAAGGCCGGGGTAAATGTTTTCTGTGTAACTTGTAAGTCATTGAATTTCCTTATGAAAATCTAGACATCATTTAAAATCTAAGTTCATTGACAAAAGAGACTGCAAAATGAGCATAAGAAAAACTAGAACTAAGCAGTTAACTTGCAGCAGGTTGTTAAAAAGCTTTCTGCTCCAAAAATTCTTTTTTTGGATTTTTTTGGGTGAGGGGGACTAGGAACGTGGCCATTTAGATCAGCACGAAGGCATGGCACAGAGATTCTGAAGTGATGTTCTAAATGAGCTCCAGCTTGTTACCTGATATGAAATTTGAAAATTTAATCTCTATCGTTTTCAAGATGATCAGTGTGAATGTGGCAATCAGTGTCTTGCCTTTGTATTCCAAAGTCATTCCTGATGTTTTCATTAAACAAAAAAACCCAAAAAATCAAACCAAAACAGAACTGCCTGAAGATAAAAGCTAAAGCACCTTTATCAAACATCTTATACATCACTGCACTAGACATTTTGTTAAGGAATTAAATCTGTTTCTGCTGAATGATTCAATCAACGAAGTGGATATTTGGTATTACCGTGAAAATGAAATCGTAAAGTGCAATTGTCAGGTTTAAAAAGTCTAATGCCACTGTATGGTAGTTTTTTCTTTTTCCATTCACTTTCTCATTTCTTACTAATTAATTTCCTGATTAAAATTGAAGTGATACTCTTGATTTGTATTCAAGGTAGGGAGCTGACATAAAGAGCGGAGTCATAGAGGTGATATAGATCATTGTTTGAAGTTGCGCAAAGTTGGTTGATTTTTATTTTATTATTCTGAGGAAATCTGGATCATTTATTTTACTTTGTGGTGTCTCAAAGAGAGAACACTTTTTTTCTAGGCTGCAAATATTGCATAATAAGAGCAGAAACACTCACTAACTGCTTTCAGGTCTGTAGCTACTGATAATAGAAAAAGAAAGCATTAAGATCTGCATATTAAATCATCCTCTCTATGCATGGGATCTGAGCTTGCTTTATTTTTTGGCTTAGTGACTGATATTTTAAAATATAACTCCTTGCCTTTAGGAAAGAAACATGTGCTTGGTGCTTTTCTAGACCAGGGCATTTATTTGTTAGCTCCAGGTTTTGCTGTTGGTAGTGATTATCTGCATTTAGATCTGCCTGTAAAATGAGGCAATTCCTGTTTTCATTCCATATCCACTACTTTATATAAAAAGTAGTTGCTGTAGCTTTACTATGGTCTCTTGTATCTGACATGGCATTTATATAGCTCTTTATTTAGTTATTGCAGCTTCCAACTAAGATTCAGTTAAATTTTATAATTGGGGCTGGATTCTCTGTTGTTTTTTTTTTCTTCCCCTCTCAAGACATGGTTTAAAATTCCTTACTCCTCTCATTTTATAACAACAAAAATAATCATAACTACAGGGCTAGGGGAAACAAACATATTAAGTCAGTTTTGCATGAAGCTGAGTACAGATTTGACTGATTCTCTTCAAACATCTTTTTACCCTTCTTGAACTTGTATTCTTGCCATTTGGAGCTGGCAAAGGGAAGGCTCCTAAGAATGCTGCTGCTCTGGATCTCAGAGCAGAAAGGAGGGAGGTAGTCTTCCTGCCATCACCAGCAGATTACCTTGCTCCTCAACAAAGACCATCTGTATTCAGTGATGGTCTCTCTAGCTTTAAAGCTCTCACAAATTAAACTATATAATATATGGTGTTTAAAAAAAAAAAAGGGGGATGTGAATCACACATACATATTGTTTGCCAGGCCTATAAAAAAAGAGAAAGACCTTCTCTCTGAAGTTGTCTCACTAAAAAAAGCATGAAATAAAACTATCTTGGCTTGAGGAAGGGGATAGCAATCCCAGCTCTCCCAAGAAGCTATTCAGGGCTTTACGTGGTAATATTCTGCCCACACCAGAACAAAGGAAATGACAAGATAGATGTGCTTTTATACTTTGCAATTACAATTCTCTCAAACATCAGAAAAAATATTTTCAGGCTATGGGGAATTAAATTAATTTTTCAGCTGTATAACAGAATTTTTCTTCATGTAGAATTGAACTATACCCCACAGTCACGCAATTTACTTGTCATAGGCCTGTACTACTTTCATTCCTTAAGTTTATATTTCCTGGAATTGCTTTTGCAATGTGTGTTTTACTGGAACTGTGTCATTCACGGAGTCCTTACTTTTCAACAGAGCACCTAAAAAACCAACCAAACAAAAATACCCACAAGAAAACAACCCACAACTATACCACACTCCCCCAAAGAAAAAATACCTCCACCCCAAAAAAACCCCAAACCAGCCAACAACAAAAAAATATCCTCAAACCAACACAAATAAAGGGAAGAAGAGAAATCAAGTCAATGCTGAGAAGTAGGGATACCACATCAGTCACCTCTTATGTAACAGTCAGGTTCTCTTGTTCTTTAGGGTGGTTTGGGTTTCAGTTATTTGTTTTGGGGAGGTTTCGTTTGGGTTTGTTTTTTGGGGTTTTTTATGGTGTGGTTTTTTTACTTTTATTAAGTGGGGAGGGAAATGAAATACTTTTCACTGTGTTCACAATGGAACTGAGATCTCTTATGCCAGTTGCATCTGAACTTCGTAGCTTTTGCTGTTTACCTAACACAGTCCTGTGTTCACACTGGTTTATAGCACTTCTGAAACCTTTGTTGATCTTCAGTCAGTTCTTGCTGCTGTCTGTGGTGGGCTGGGGAAGTGAGGAGTAAATCTAGAGTCTACTTGTTGGCTAAATAACAGCCCAGAAGCTGAGAGTGCTTTCAGGTTCTTACCACAAATCAGTGTGATCAGCATTGTGTGTGCAATTGCAAATCTCTGTTTAGCAGGCTGCTTTGTGAAAAGCTTAATGCAATGCTCAGTAATATAATTGACATGAGTTTCCTTTGGTTTCAGGCAAGCATTTGTTTGGGTAAGAATGATATTAAAAAGAAGGGGTGACTTTTCACAGCCATCTGGGGTGAATTGTAAATACCAGCAATACCTCAGCCTCCCCCTCTTTGCTGACCGTGAGGTCTGTGGAAAGGTTCTGAATTAACTTTATTCAAGTCTTGGGTCTGAATTGCCTTTAAGTTAGTTACATTGCCTTCCCCTTCCTCTGGTGCTGTGTTTGAAATATAGGGGTCAGGGTGCCAAGATCACTGGTGTACCGCATTGAAAAGACCTCTGTTATGAGAAAAGGTAACTAGAGGATTTAATAGCATTATTATGCAGTTTCATAAGTCTAAATGAGGATTGGCATTTTTTTAAACAGACTGGTCGATTCCGAAAGCATTGGGTAAATGTGCACTTATGTGACTTTTATTTAAACCCTTCTAAAGATAGCCTTCCTTAACCATGTGCTCTGTTACAAGAAGACTGATAGTGTGGCCTTTGCATGACCTTATAGTTTAATAAGCTGTACATCATAACACTGCTACTTAATTAGTTAATGATACCTTGATCAAGTTAGATAAATGGATGGGAACAATGGTATATCCAATTAATTTTCATTTCCACCAAATTAGTATTGCTACTAATGCCTATAATTCAAGATGTGGTTTTGTGTTGTGGTATCTTACTCAATTCTATTTAAAACAGGAAAACTAGATCTTTTCAGACTCAAATGCATTTATTAGATGGAGTGTAATTACATTTAAACCTGTTAATTGATGACACTGGATATATACTTTTGACATGCAATGCTTGTGTACTCTGCACCCTGCCAGTACTTGCAGGCAAGATTTCTGTCAGCCTTGTGAGTCTGACAGTGCAGGTGTCCTGCATCCACTTGTCCGTGAGATCGAGACAGCTAACAGGGAATGGGCTCGAGGGCATGTGGGAAAGGAACTTGTTTGGTTGGGTGGTTGTTGCTCTGTCTAGCTTTTGGCTACTTGCTAGACCATGAGATATCCAGGAAAGTTTAATTCCTTTTTGTCATATCGCTGTGCCTAGTATTAATCACATTGTGAGCCCCAATAAGTTCCTGATAGAATCCAGTTCAGAATCCTGATTCTGTGTTCCTACTTCCATAAAGATAGAAGAAGTTGTGTGCTGTTATGTTAGAGATGGGTGGATAAATCTAATTCCACTTCATAGAGAATTTCAGTGTGTCAAAGTCTGTTTTCGTTCTGGTGTGGCATGTGAATCGAGCACTTTGAAATGTTTTTGGCTTGGGATGGTGTGTCTGACAAGCAGTAGGACAGGAAATGATGGGACTCAGGCATCAGTGTCTTCAAGGCTGGCGCAAAGTTGAAGCCAGAAAGTCTTTGGTCTGCAGCAGAGCTCAGGACACAAAGAGTTTGGTGCTGAAAGGTAGTCTAAGCCCTGTGCCTCTCATCACATTGCCAGCAGACTCCTGAAGAGCAGAGAATCTCGGAGTGCAGAAGCTGCTGGAGCAGGCTGCTGGGCAGGCAAGCTGGCAACAAATCCAGTGGGTCTTCAAGCCATCCTTTTAGGCAGTTTTCACTGGAGCTTTGCCCAAGGGCTCTTCAAGATATTACTAAAATTATGAACTTCCTTAGAGAAATGTTTTGTTTTCATTATAGGCATGTTATTCCTTGAGGAAATTTTAAATAACAGTATTTTCAGATGGGAAAAACTGAAAATAACGTCAATGAAACGTTAGCCCAATACTCAGCTTACTGTGAATTAGTTGTTTGCTTGTAAATGCAAAAATGGTGAACTTGAGCTACAAGAAATTTCTTTGATGTTGTGTTTAGTCTGATGGGTGATCTTAGCCTCTCAATAAAGCAACCTTCTTTGCCAATAAAAGCTGTATTTGGATTTTTTCATATGACTGCTACCAGACAATGACAAGACTTGAGTGGGAGGAACTCAAAAGACCAATTTGTACCATCTGTTCCAGAAATGTAAGCTAAGGTGATACTGTAAGGGGGAAAATCAAAGACTTATGTCTGGAAGGGTGATCACTGTCTTTACATTCATGTTAAAATCATTATTCTCTTCATACTAATCCTGGAAGTAACAAATATTTTATATAGCTAAAGAGATGATATGTCGACTAGATTTTTGCATTGCTTAAAGGGCTGATGTGGCAGCTTAGCACTATATGTAGTACAGTCTGGAGAACTATAGTGGGCTATTTCAAATATTTTAATTTATAGTAGTGAAGGATTGCCAATTCCTGGCACTGTAAACTGGTACAGTGCTTGAACAACACTATTTTCAGGCTGATCTGCTGTCATATATCAACATAGGATCTGTGAGTGCCAGAATGCTCCGAAGCATCCAAAAGGTCTATTGACAATCAATGAAGTGGGTTTTTTGTTTGCAAAATGAGGTTACAACTTTTAATCCAGTCAGTTTTTCTGATCTTATGGAGTTTTGTACTTTTTAAGGACTGTCTGGTCCATTATGTAGAGATGATGTGGCTTTTATTAGCTGCTCTTTTCCTGAGTATTTACAGTAGTTTTAGGAAATGCTGTCACAAATCATGCCTGAACTGTGACACAGTTCTCAGTTCCCAAGATACGTGGTCTGTGGTCTTTTCAGAGCACCTGTATTATAGATGTGTAATGAATGTTTGTATCTTCTAAACTCTTCAGAGTGGGAAGATTAGATTGCACGCAAAAGTTCAGTTACCCAAGCCTTAGCATGGAGTTTTCATTATGAAAATGCAGTGGTCTTAGCTGTTTTGACATCGTGCAGAAATATGCAAATACTAGATATATAGGGCTGCATTTCACGTTTAGTGAGTCAGTTTGAACCTCTGGTCCTTATGGGAGGTTGTGTGTAATATGTGGCATTGGACCCATTATTCCACCTCTCCTAATGTGCAGTTTTATTAAAATGGCAGAACTTTTTCTAATCAATAAAAAACTAATTTCTGATTTAAAAAAATAGACTTCTTACATTTATACATGATGAATTAATTTCTACTTGTTGAACAGATGACAATGTTGTGATTATTGAAGCTGGTCTATTAGTTGTTCTTCCTCTCTGCATAGGTTAATACTCAAGTTAATTACAGCTTTCATTCCAGAGGCAACTTTTCATTGTCATGAATCTAGATTTAATTTGTAAATTTAGGAATGGTAAAACATTGCCTGGGCAAGAGACCAGGCAAATATGAATTAAGATGCACTGAATTTTAAATGCCAATTGATCTTTTTTTTTTAACGCACTTCCTCCCTCCCCCTCCCCACCCCACCCCCCCAAAAGCAATTTTCTCTGGCTTTACTCTTGCTGAAGACATAATTTGGCTATATGTTAATGTGCCTGAGTCTCCTTTACATCGCATTGATTTAATGTTAATGGCTCTTGTGAAACATCCCGTGAAGTTGGATGTGCCCCAGTGACTCCAAGGTAGTTTGAACTTTTCTTTGTGGTGTACCTGAACTTGCTCCTTGTAGCGAGCCCTCCCTCTCCCCCTCCCTCCCTGAAACTATTGTAACAGGAATGATGACTGGATGTGAAATTCTGCCATGGCCCCATCATTTGACGAAAGCTGGAGAGTGTTGTGGAAAAAAGTTTCATGTGACTCACATCTGCTTGAGCTCAGTATTTTGGATTAGGACAAAAAGGTTAGGAGCTACAATGTTGTGGCAATGCAGAATGCTGCTCATCAACACCGTGAACAGATGCTACCAAAGGGCTTATTTCTATTCTACATGTGGTTCCACTTAGATAATTTACACCTCTCACTGTAGTTCTTTAGATGTTTGCAAAGAATGTCAGAATTATGACAGGACCTGTCACACAGTTGACAGCATTTTTCTTTAAAAGAAATGTGTGTTTTGGCAAAACCTGAAATAAAAAGTCACCGATGTGAAGTGCTTTTTATTTTAATAATAATGTCTGATACAACAAAACATTTATTTACAGTTCTCCTTAAGAGTTTTGATCTCGTATGCTTTAAGCAATGAGTAGAAACTGTAATGGAGACAATCCTTAACCTTAAAAAACCCAAACCAAACCCCACCAAACCCCAAAGGTCCAAAACCCAGATCTTGGAGACAGCAAGGGGTACTCAGCATGCCTTTATTGGCATATTTTGCAACTCAGTCCTGTATGTGTTTTATATTCACACCGTGGACAGTGTGAATCAACTGGTGACTGCTCTGTGGTCTTGCAGGGTGTTGAATTGGTTGGGAGAGCTTGAAGACATCAGTGTTACCACACCACTGGATATTTGCTTTCTTGCAGCAGCAGTCTGTAAGGTTTTTGTGTGAACTCAGTCCTCAGACACCCACATTTTACTAAGAGATGGTTAGGTAGTGTCTGAAGCTGGAACAGAATAGTGAAAACCTCTGAGCGAGGCCTCGTCCAGGCCTAGTGGAAGCGGTTTATGAGAGCATCTGTAGGCAGCCTCTAGCTGTGAAACAGGGATGGTTTCCACAGTGCATCACCTCAGGGATGACATAGACAAATCTGATTTCTTGCACGTAAATAGGTACAACAGGGCTTATATTGTCACTCTGGCTGGGGCAAGAGCAGTGATAAGTCTGCAACTTTTTTTTTTTTTTTTTCCTTCTCTGTAGCATTTATTCTTATTCTTGCCCTGTGATGTTTAGTTAAATTGTACTAAAGTGCCAGGTAAATATCTAATACTTGTAATATCATTAATTGAAAAGGGCAAAGAGCCTAATAGTACTGATACTGATTTTTTTTTTTAATTATATGTTTTCCCTTACCTAATCGAAGCATTTCAGTGTCTTCATAATAAACAAATGGAATAATTATGGTAGCCCTTGATATCTAGTGTTTGATGTTAAAATGTGTAGGACCTATACGACTTGAATAGTGGAAGTTCTTGAAAGTAAATGAGCCTTCAGACTCATGCTTATCCTTACTTGTATCTATCTTCCCAAATATCACCTTATTTGACCCTTTATGTATGCTCCCTGCATTATAGCACCCAGCCATGCCAATTATAGTCTGTTTTTATTATAATGCATGCTGTGTTACTGTAATTAAAATAAACCTTCACATTTTGAATTTTGAATTGTCATCTTTTTCTTTCCTACTTTGGCAATAAAAATATCCTTGTCAGAAACGCAAGGCATTCTCTTCAGAATCTCATTAAACAAGCAAAGTAGGTCATTCAGCATGTTTGTACCAGGCTAATATAGAAACTACACAGTCAACATATTTTAAAGCTGTGTAGATCAACCCTTGTTCCTACAAGCAATGACCTTAAATCAAACCTGTCACTTCAAGGTTTTGACAACATCTGACATACTGTAGCTGTAACATCTCAGGAAGAAATGGGATGGGCTGAGAAGACATATTGCTTCAAGAAATTGAAATTTGAACTGAAATGAAGATACTCTTGTCAGTCAGGAGTACAGGTTTAAAAAAAACCCCAGCAAAATCTAAACTCCTCCCCCCCACCCAACCTGCAGAGGAAAACATCTTTTGTAGATGCTTTCTTTTCCATGAGCGATACAATTACAGTGCTGATTTTCCTCTTAATCTGAAAGGAAAACCAAAGGGGGAAAACCCATGACTAGTAATGCATTAATTACAAAAACAGTCATAAAAATAATCATTCTGGTTCTCTGGAGGAACATTTGCATCTAGATGAGCCTTCCTGCCACGGACAAAAAAGAATGCTTAACAATTAAGCAAAAGCTAATGTTATAGATGTGTCCAATTCTCTTTTTAATTGCAAGAATTTCACCATAAGAAGCTGCTTTATCTCTGATGTTGGAGATTTCCATTATGATATCAACATCTGAAAGAGATGCTTAGGAAAAAGTACCTAGAACTAAAAATGCTTAGTTAATCATACAGCAAATTCTAATTGCTATGCATAATCTGGAGGGGAGTGGTAGGCTGTAAACAGGATATAGTTTTAAATTTGGTCAAAAGTAAACTGTGGTTGGTTGTGAACTGGATCTATCCTAGTTTGTGAGACAAAAATTAAAAATTTTCTGAATCCAAAGTCTTCTGAATAGAAGTTAGTTCCAGTACCAGCTGATAGTGGCATTGACTGCATTTGTGATTGTTCTGCCTGTGTGCAAGGAAGTATTAATCTGCTTTAAGGGCTTCAGTTTTATGGTTCAGTTCAAAGGTTGGGTTTTTTTTTTGTTCAGAGGTGGTGATAATGTGAGTAAAAAGCAGATGAAAGCATGATGTATCAACAGAGTGCATCAGCTCCCTGTTCAGGTGGCCATTGTGCAGTGCCACTTGTTTAAGTGTAGCAAATATCACTAGAACTTTGGGCACTTCAAGGCAATATATGGTACTATTTGACAGCAGGGTGGGACTGTTGTATATAATATGGCTTCCAGAGATGTACATATTTTTGAGTTCATAAAAATGTTATAGACTTGAGAATTGTTATTACCCCAGCCCTCCCTCTGGGAAGTTAACATCTTAATTCCATAGACAGATGTGGGATCTGATCTGAAGTTTGATGCTATCCTTTGAGTGGATTTTCTTAGACTGGAAGATGACAAATAATGGTCATGCCTAGGGGTCATGCTCCTAGAATTGAATGTGGGTCTTAATCTGTTCTATTTTCCTACCCCTTGGCCCAGGTAATTCTGCTGTGACCCTACCTGAAAAAGGTAATGAAAAAGTATTTACCTGAAAATGGTAAAACTTTTAAACAAGTTGTCTGTGTGCTTCCGTGTCTCACAGGTGTCAGGATTTGCTACTTTCGCTTAAGGCTCGTACTACAGGGTTGTTGATGTAGCAGTGGCACGGTGCTTGGCTTCATGCAGGAATGTCTGTTTTCGAAGAAGTAGTAAAAATAATTGAAACTTCTTTTTTTATATACTGCCTAAAGAAAAAATTTCTTCAGAATGTATGTCTTGAAATTTTGGCATATAGTTACTTCTAATGATCCTGTAGTGAGCTTTGAGAGAGTTGCTCCTTACATGCATTTGATATGAGGGCTTGATTAATTTGACTGTCATCATGGTGCATTCTTCTTCTGATGAGAAGCTATGGGCTTCTGATCATAGACCTTTATTAGCATAGAATTTCTGATCATAGACATTTAGCAATTATTTTGATAATCCTCATGTGACTTGCGTTTTTGTTAAAATTGTCTACAGTTCAGTAAGTGATAACAACTTGATTTTTCACAAAGTTGTGTGGCATTTTCACTATTTCAGCTCAAAACTTCTGTAAAATGGCAAATTAATCATATATACATCTGTAATAATCTTACAGAAGCAGCTTGCAGCATTGCAGTGTGACCTTTTTAGAGCATGATTACTGGTATGTTTTGAGGATTTTTTTTTCTCCCCAGAATTCTGATCTTGTTCTAAGCAGACAGATACAACCTAGATGGGAAATATCAAGCCAACCTGGATAATGTTAGATTATTCATCTGCTTATCCTTGGGTTTTAACTAGAGAAAAGGAGATGGAAAAATGATACTTACATACTTTCAAAAACTTTGTCAGAGAACTATTATACCATAACCAAACATGTCTCCTTACCATTCTCCAGAGAATGGTGAAGATTTGTCAATCTGTTATAGTCAAAGTTAGTGGTATGGATATAATGTAGGTGTCTCTGAATATAATATTTATGGGGAAACCCTGAATATAAATGACTTTGTTTAACCTTGAATATAGTCAGATTTTATTGAATGTCTAAAATAGTGTATGTAGAGAAGATATATTCAATCTACAAAAAAATTTACATCATAAGAACGGCAATGCTCCGTTGTTGATGTGAGGAATAGTTTAAAGCTAGTCAGGGAGGGTATTATCTACAGTCATAAACATGCTTTGTTCCAAGGAGGTGTCTGTATTGCGTCATACAGTAGATAACCTTCAGGAAGGGGACCTAAAATATTTGACTTTACCCGAAGACCATTTCTACGTAAAATAAGAATACTTACTCTAGGTGACTGCTTTGCTTTTCTTCAAAACAAAGCATTGTGCAATCCAGTCGAGTGAGTTTGAATTACTTCCTCCTCCCAACTCCACAGATAACTATATATTGATTTTTCCACCCTCCTATCTCCAAAACAAATTGCTACAGAAGGATACATTTAACCAGCCAGTTATAAGAACAGGTCATGTTTGAGTCCAATTTTCTGAACAGGAGTACTTGAGATGTAGGCTTTATTCATTATTATTTTTACTCTACCAGTGCCACTTTGTGTATCATAATATCTTTCTAGGATTCAAAATGCCAAGGGTTTCAAGTAGCTAGGGCTGAGGTCCAGACAAAGTAATACTACATGCAGTTAACTGAAGTTCTGGTATATAGGACAAAGAATTTCATGGTGTTTAACACTTGTGTATGAGGTAATATATTATGGAATATGAACATTTAAAAGATGATTACATAAGTATTAAGAATTATTTTATAGTTTGGATGACTTAACATTTTTAATGCTTCTATCAAATCACCTACTTGATAATTCGAATGAATTCTGGACAAAATATATTTGAAGGAGGATATGTTGTTTGTTAGAATCAGTCCAAGATCTGAGTATATTCAGAGCACTAAGTCTTGCAGCACGCAACTTTAGAACTATACACAGACCAGATTTATTTGCTTCAAACTGTTATAGCTTTTCTTTTTTTAATAATAGTGTTTGATAGGACCTGATTCCGATCTATCTTACAAAAGTTTAGATAACTTGATTGTAGAGCAGTCACTCTAATGAAAGCCAAAGTAAATGAAGTAAAACTCAGGGCTGCAGACTTGAACTGTATTCAGAAAGTATCAGGTCCTCAGCTATTCACAGTCAGGTTTATGCTGGATAAACTGTCAGGAGGTATGTGAAGTTCCCTGCTCTCCTTATAAGTGGCTGAGGTGAACCCCTTTTATGTGGGAATTAACAGCTTTCACAGCAGGCTTAGTGATCATCTTCTGTACTGTATTGTCACCACTGTTGAAGAATGTGTTTCTCAACTGATTGAGAAATGGAATATTGTTACATGGTCAATGACAGCAGTATAATTAATTTTGGAAACCCTAATCAAAGAGGTTCAGCACCATACCCATGGATATTTGTGTATAGCAACCTCAGTGTACCTATGAGTATAGGTAAGGAGTTTGGCCTTGCATAGGTTCATTCAGTAGATGAAAGAGAAGTTTGAGAGTGTATGCTTTGGCTAGAACGGCAGTTGGATGGTAATAAAACAAGTAGGTTTTCTCTGGATATAGTCTTCAGTCCCATCATGAAAAGAAGAGAAAATTAGATTAGTTATTACAGGGGGAAACATCAAAAAATCTGGTTCATATGCATAGAACATCTGTGTTGCAAATGAGACTTTTGCAAAATTTAAAAATGGATCACAGGTTGCAGTTTCTAAATGGATCATGTAGGGTCCCTTTCCAGAATCCCTGATAATAATTTACCCTGTTTAATAACCCTGAGTCACATGTGTTTCCATCTGAAATCTAATTTAAAGTGTTCAGCCTCTTCCAGTGGTATAGTTGCACTGAGATATCTCTAGAGATCCGTTTCCTGCACGTACCATCTTAGCACTTGAACTGTTTGCCTGGCCAAGATAGTTGTAATCAAATCTGTACATATAAAAGAGCACTTTTCATAGACAAGTCTCCAAGCAGAAACTTTTGTGTTGGACTCATTGCTGTAAAAACTCTGTGGTGTCCTAGGACTACATGGTATTTTCTGGCTTGGTGAAGTGGCCTTCATCTCCTGCTGGTTTTGCTCAGTTTGTGTTACTCATTACTTTACAGATTATAGCACAGAGCTGACTTCCCACTAGGACATGGCTAGACCTGAATCACAATTGTTTGCTCTGGAAATGTTCTGAGTGACTGCAAAGCCAGAGTCATTAGGCACAACAGATATTCCATGAAGTGTGCTGGTCCAGAGCATGCAGCTCAACAACCTGTGCAGCCTTTGATCTGGCCACACTAGAAGGTCAAATCTACCCTAAGCTCTTTTGCTCAACATTTCTGATGGCATATGTTGAGTGCACTTAGTTGCAGTTGTTCTGTTATTTTCTAAACGTGATTTATTACTTGACTTTGTGAGATATTTTGAGTGCTTTATGGTAAGGCAGTATTCTGTATTTATCACTTATCAGGCCTGCATGGGCACATGTTGGATATTAAACATGTGCCTGAGTTTGAATGGCATCCCCTGTGTTAAGATGCAAGAACTATCTTCAGTTTTAGCAAATTGCTTGTCTGCTAACTTAATTCAGATGGCATTCCCATAGTTTATAGTTTTGAGTATCCATTAAAATAGACTATTTGAGATTTTTTTCTGAAATTGTTTTCCATTAAAGAAAAGTAATTTCTGTAGTCTGCTGAATGAGGCAAGGTATTAGTGGCCACCTCTTTTATGTTAAGAAAGCATAAGGGACATTATTTTTCACCATTCTTTTAATTTTGTAGTTTGTTTCTTTTTTTTGGCTGGTTTTTTTCCACTCCTCCCATCCCCCTCCCTCCCTCTCTCTCTCTCAATACTATTCCTCTGGAGCTGGCTAGTGTCTTCTCTGAGTTTTCTTTTTAATTGAGTGCTAAGTTCTTATGACAATAATAATTCAGAGGGCAACCTTTGACTTGATGCTCAGCCTGGTAAATGAATTCCTTTTTTTTTTGCTTTAATCTGAGTGTTTTCAAACTCTTCAGGTTTCAAAGAAGTGTAAGTTCCCTGGATTAGTTTAGATTTCTGATGCAGCTGTAGCAGAGTTAACTTGCCTAGAATCAGGATGCTTTTCCATGGATGTTTCAAGAAAAGGCAGGTGATAACATCACATCAGTGCTGCTGGACTATAAATGATGTAATAGTTGTCTTAAGGTTTACTGGATTACTCTTGTAATATGATGGTGGAAAGAACAACATCGTGATTTTAGAACAGTGGGTACGACCCAATTCTCAGGTGATTGTGCCATCAAGACCAGTGTTTTTAACCAATTTGGGTATGTTGCTAGTGGAAAGAAAAAGCGGCACCTGTAGGAAGGGGGCAGCAGTGATTAAGGGAGAGCAGGACAGCGTTTACCAGATGACCCTCCTGTTCTACCTGTATGCGGGGGGAAGAAGAAAGGAATGACCGTGGCCAAGCCTGAAGTACAGTGAGGCAGCCCAACAGCCCAAATTGCAGACTTGTGCAGCTGAGGGATCTGTTCTGTGCCTTTGCCCCAGTTACGAGGAGAGCTGAGCAATTAATGAAGGTAGCAACTTGCTCAGCTGGTTTCACCGCAGGGATCAGTGCCAGGCTCTGCAACAGCTTAAGTTCAGCTGCTGTCAGCAGTCACTTGTAGACTTGCACCCACCCTGCTTTTGCTAGGCAGTAAAGTCCCAGTGTTGCTATATTGCTTGTCTTCACATGGAGGGGAGGTTATAAGGCCATATTGTAAGGTGAAGTTTATTAGAGAAGGGAAATAACTTCAAAACATCTTAGAAAGCTGGGTTAGGTGCAGAGGGATGCACTAAGGTAAAAATCAAGAGAACAGTGAAGTTCCATACTAATAAATACTGAATTTAGTGTTATCTATACTAGAAAGACTTAGTGCTTTATTTTTTCAAGAGAATTTCAACTAAAAAATAAAAATTACACTAAAGGGGTGAGCTGTCTCTAGTAGAAGAGTTTATTAAAACCAAAAATTTATTCTGAGTTTTTTTTAAAAATTAGGAAAAAATATTCCTTTCTGTTTTTTTCCTTTGGGATCTAGCTATGCGTAATTTGCTTAACAATGAACCTTCACAAATTGCTACATAGCTTCTTTCTTTAGCTATTCTAAGAAAATTAATTTAGCTAAGTAACAGTGATAGGATCTCCAGCTATTATCATCTAATCATTAATTTCTCCTGGAATCTGTTTAATACAATTGCTGCAGACTGCTTAATAAATCATTAAAATATCTTGGATTTAACCAAAAAATAAATTATTTAAAGCCATAACTGCAACCTATTCCCCCACTCCCAACCCCCAAAACCCTCTTCACTGATTAAAGCATAAGTGAATCAAAGCACAATGAAATTATAAATATGGGAATCTACAGCTTTTTTTTAAAAAAAAATGATTAATTGCAGATGGCTGAATTCCTACATCTAGTCTGCTCATGATCCATTTTTGCAGATAGCATGCAGTGGTGCTTCATGAAGTACCTACTACCTCCTGTGTTCGCTCCATGGTTGCCTGGTTTAGAATCAATGTATTTCTGTCCTTGTGTTTGCCATTGGTTTTTTTTTAAAAAACTTAAAGCTTCAGAAAGGCTGTCAGTTTTAATAGTTACTTGGTTGGAGTTTTGCAGCTGTAATTCCAGCTCTGGCCAACAAATTCAGGGCATGAAATGGTTGTCTGACCACATAGGAAGCTCAACGCAGTGGGGCGCAAGCGGTACTTGCAGGATTAGGAGCACTAACCCTCAAGTGCTTTGCCCCTCTGAGTACATATAGTGGGAGCTGCTCCTATATATAAGTAAGATTTCTTTTGTTGGTGGGGTCTCTACTAGATATGTCAGCTGGTTTGCTCTTTGGACATCAAATCCTGGTAGCATAGAAACACTGAAGGAAGAGCAGACAAAACTTTCAGCTGGTTTAGAATGAAATAGCAAACTCTTATCTCCAGCCCCATATTTTGTGTGCCAGATAAATACTGGGTCGGGAATTTTTGTTTATGGGAACTGAATAATTAAATTAAGGCCCAACTGAACAGCCTTGTTATATTAAACAGATTCCTTCTCTAAGGTTAAAGGGGAAGGAAAAAGATAATGAAAATAAATAGTTTGATCTCCTAGTAAAATGTTTAACTTTTTCTGCTTTTCTCAATGTCATTTAAAATAAATAACTCTCTCCAAGTGATAAATTGAAAATCAGATGTTTAGCAATATAGTAACTACCCTTTTTTTATGAATTCATCATCTTTTTTAAAGAAAGTAAATTTAACAGCCAAAAAATCAAAGAAAATATTCTTTTCTTCCTAGATGTGTTTTAAAAATCAATGTAAAGGAACAAATAACTTTCTGAAAACTTTTGTCCTAACAATTACCAAGGAAAAAAAAGTAATATAGCAAATGAATACTTAAAAAAATACCGTTATTTACAGAAAGGGGGACTATCACCCATATACAAGAAGGGTCGGAAGGAGGATCCGGGGAACTACAGGCCTGTCAGTCTGACCTCAGTCCCAGGGAAGGTCATGGAGAGGGTCATCTTGGGAGCTATCATGCAGCATATGCACGATGGCCAGGGGATCAGGCCTAGTCAACATGGGTTTACAAAAGGTCGATCCTGTCAAACTAACCTGATCACCTTCTATGACAAGGTGACCCGCTGAATGGACGAGGGGAAGGCTGTGGATGTGTCTACCTGGACTTTGGTAAAGCCTTTGACACAGTTTCTCACAGCATTCTGACTGAGAAACTGGCTGCCACTGGCCTGGACAGCTGGACCCTCAGCTGGGTTAAAAACTGGCTGGATGGCCGAGCCCAGAGGGTGGTGGTGAATGGAACAAAATCCAGCTGGAGGCCGGTCACGAGCGGCGTCCCCCAGGGCTCAGTCCTGGGTCCAGTCTTGTTCAACATCTTTATCAATGATCTCGACGAAGGGATTGAATGCTCCCTCACTAAGTTGGCAGATGACACTAAACTAGGAGGAAGTGTTGATCTGCCTGAGGGTAGGGAGGCTCTTCTGAGGGATCTGAACAGGCTGGACCCATGGGCTGAGTCCAATGGGATGAAGGTTAACAAGGCCAAGTGCAGAGTGCTGCACATGGGACATAACAACCCCATGCAGCGCTACAGGCTTGGGGGAGACTGGCTGGAGAGCTGTCAGGCAGAGAAGGACCTGGGGGTGTTGGGTGACTGCAGACTGAATATGAGTCAGCAGTGTGCCCAGGCAGCCAAGAAGGCCAATGGCATCTTGGCTTGTATCAAAAAAAGTGTGGCCAGTAGGTCTAGGGAGGTGATTGTGCCCCTGTACTGGGCACTGGTGAGGCCACACCTCAATTACTGTGTCCAGTTCTGGGCTTCTCACCATAAGAAGGACATGGAGGTCCTGGAGCGAGTCCAGAGAAGGGCAACCAGGCTGGGGAAGGGGCTGGAGGGCAAATCCTATGAGGAGCAGCTGAGGGAGCTGGGGCTGTTTAGCCTAGAGAAGAGGAGGCTGAGGGGAGACCTTATCACCGCCTACAACTACCTGAAGGGAGGTTATAGAGAGATAGGTGATGGTCTCTTCAGCCAGGTGACAGGTGACAGGACAAGGGGGAATGGCATGAAGCTGTGCCAGGGCAGGGTTAGATTGGACGTTAGGAAAAAATTTTTCCTGAAAGAGTTGTCAGGGCCTGGAACAGGCTGCCCAGGGAGGGGGTTGTGTCACCTTCCCTGGATGTGTTTAAAAAAAGGGTAGATGAAGTACTTAGGGATATGGTTTAGTTTAGTATGTGAATGGTTGGACTTGATGATCTTCAAGGGTCTTTTCCAACCTTGTGATTCTGTGATTGTATTAGCTCTCTTCAGTGGAATCCTCTGGTCTTGCTGTCTAATAAACAGACAGTGTTGCCTCATGCTGCTGAAATGCAGATGATACTGCAGAAATCTTTGAGAATATGGGGGGGGGGGGGGAAAAATCTGTTGGCATTTGTGTACTTTGTGTAACCAGCTAGTGAATTCCTAATGTTGGGGATCATGAGGGAGAGAACTGTCTGTGCTGTCTTTTTCCTAGGAATTGCAGTTGGACCCATGTATTATAGGAAGTGATTTAGAAAAGTTTCTATTCTCAGGGACTGTCAAAAAAGAAAAGTAAAACTTCTTTGTGCAGAGTTTTAACATGGGCCCACAGATGTTATACATGTAAAACATTTATTCCCTATATTTATTTCCATTTTGGATTCCTATTCCAGACAGAAAATCTTATTAAATGTGTTTCAGTTTCTTTAAGTTATATATACTCACAGGTCGCATCTTCACCAGGGTGACTGGCAATGAGAAGTGTGGGGTGGAAATGGCAGGGACACAGGAGCATTATAGAACAGTTAAGGACCATTTTCGTGTGCCCAGTGCCAGCAGCCTTACTTGGTAGCAACTGCTGCAAAACCCAGCTGTCCTGATCCTCCAGTGTCAGTCTCTTCAGTGGCTATAGGTATTGCCTTTGGTGATGAATAACTATATTTTTATGAGATGAGTCAAAAAATCTGTCTAACCATGGGCAACAATACCAGTGAGCTGCTTTTATCACTTTTTTCCTCCTCCCCTTTTTTTTTCCTTCTTTCTTCCCCTTATGGGAGCTGTGTGGTTATATGCAGTGATTGTGGAAAGCAACTGAAAGAAATTCTACTTAACGAAAGTTATGTTAGTTAGGAATCATGGATGAATATAAAGATACAGAGTCTGAAGGACTTCTGCACCTTTGACTATTCTACTCTTTTTTTGTTTCAAACTTACTGCAAGCTAGCTGTGTTTTAGCAAGTAGCCTGGAAAATGCATTCACTAAAAAATGATGTCAACCCTTTGATACTTTGCTTGAAGGGTTAATTATGGAGGTATGTGACCAGCCTGTATAACTCTAAGCACCTGCCTCTATTTTAGGGTGATTCTGTCACTGTACTGAAGCATTTAGCTTGTGCACCTCAGCAGGTGACACCAGCTTCACATTAAAAATAACTTGAATAACTGCAGAGAAGAGAACATGCTGATGGTGAGGAAAGACACCCGATATAAAATGTTACTGCAGTGAAGGCCATGCTCAAATGCCTATTGCATTCCTTAACAGAGAAATGATCTATTTATTTCTGTAAATACACATAATTCTTCTATTAAAGCAAATTGCACTTGAACTTGGACCTGTATCAAGTAAGGGTCTGTCTAGCAATGCATTAAGGGCTCTGGAGGCATTCAGTGGGAGAGCTGAAAGAGGGTGTAGAAGAAGAAAATGAAGGAGGATCCATCTGTGCAGGAGCAGTATTGAATCTCTGTATGAAATAGCAAATCAAAGCTGAATATTTGCACTTGGCCAGTTCATAACTATGGCTACTGTGAAATGCAGTAAAAGGGTTTGGGAGGGCAATACCTCTGAACTGTGAAAGGCAAAACCAAAATAAAAACCATAGGGAACATCTGACATTGGCCACCAAAAGTTCATTTGGATACAGCTTGATACAGACAAGTGGAAACCCAGGAGTCCTCTTAGCTGAGTGGTGGGGTGCAGGGGTTTGAATCACTGCTGTGTTTCCTGCTGATTTCCCAGTTGCAGCTCTGACTTGAGAGATACTGCAGAGTTAAAAGAACAGAGAGGAAGGGAAAGAGAGTAACTGCCAAGAGCAGACATTTGAACCTCCTTTTGTAATTGTTTTATGATAGAGGAGTGCTACCTGCTACTATGGGCACATAGGTAGAAGGTCTGGCTCCGAAGGGCCCACTGTAGAGTAGATGAGCTGAGGTAGAACTTAATTTGCTTTGGGTTAGGTCTGATAGAAATGCAGGTGGAGACAAAGTACAGGTAATTCTTCTGTTCTACTTTCAAAAAGTCTTGTCCTTTACAACTTTAGTAGTAGGATTATACAAATAGACTTGAAATAATTTGGGAAGAATACCCCTTGTTTCTGCTTCTTTGTGGTCAGAAATGAGAGCAGATATATCTCCTCCATATGAAGTAACAACTGTAGAGATTTGCAGCCTTTTTGCAGCTTCTCCACACTCCCTAATAAATCCTGTATTTATAGTTCAAAAAAACTACTGCAATAGCTCATAGAAGAAAATATTCTTAGGTACTTATAGAAGTGAATGTCCCATACAGGGTTGACTTTGTCTAAAGACCTTGAAGGTTTTGCATATAAAATCTTATAGTAAACCTCTGAGGGAAATAGTAAACTTCCCCTCCACGGTAGTATCTGCAGCCTTCCTGATGAGGAAGAGCAAGCAGAAACCTCTGCATTCTCCCTAATTCTCTCCTGTTTCCTGTCCTGTAGATGAGGGGTTTGCAAATTTAGAATTACAGGGGCTCTTTGGAGGAATTGCTATTTCGCAGGTTTGCCAAATGCACAGTATATGTGGCATGGGGGTGTATTTCCCCAACCAAAGCCACTTATCCCTTGCAGAGTGATATTGTAAAGCTGCTTAAAGGCAAAAATTAGCTGTCCCAGGGTAGCCTAGCACTTTCCTGGGGGGGAAGGAGGAGAACATGTTTCCCGGCTTCTGTCCCTGTGCTTTTTAAGTCTCGAGCACTGGGTAGAAGAGAGGAAAAGATAAACCACAACTGATAATTTTCTGCTTCCTTGCACAGAGGTTAGAAAACAGCATTTGTAGGCTTTTTTCAGCCATTATTAATCTATGCAACTGTAACCTTCGTAATTTTCTCCCTTCAAAGTGTGGAAGACGCCAAAATAACAGCCTAAGGAGGTTTGGAAATTGGGACTTGGCATTTAAAGCCTAGTCAGCTTGCATTGCATTGTGTAGTAATTGCTAGTTAATGTAATAGCAAAACCATTACGGTGACAAAATCTTAGAGTGTATTTGTCTTTTGATGTGTAAATTAAGACTGTCAGAAAGCAGTCCCAATATTAAATAGCCCCCTTCATCCCTTCTAGTTTGAAAACACTTAGCTTAATCACTGGCAGCATATATATAGTCTTTTGCTTGTGTCTGCCATATTCACTAGTATCATCTTTCACGCAGCCCAAAGGAGAAAGGTTTATAGGGGCTGTGAAATGTTTGAGAAGTCTTCTGCCTTGAACAAGTTATCTCTTTGTGACAGCAGCAATGATTTTTAAGTCAAATTCTGCTAATTTTTTTTTAGCAAACTTTGCAAAATTCAAGCTTTTAAAGCCAGAGTACGTGGGTACAGTAATTCCTTTCAAATAACAGTGCAAGATTAAAGTAGTGTAGGAGTGATAATGTGTTCTCAGGGAATAAGGCAGGGTTTTTGAGATAAGCTGGTAGACTGTTTGTAGAAATTACAGAAGCTTCAATAAAACTCAAGCAGCAACCATCTGTTTCTTCTATTCTGTAAATCTTAATTGTTTTTATTATAGTATAGATATCAAAATATAATTCTCTAGCTTATTTTTAGCTACCACATAAAAATGGTGAAACAAACTTTCTAATATTGCTTTCTCCCTTTAGCACAATTCTTTGTAGGTATATTTCTTCTACCAAAGATCTCAAATGATTTTGTGAATTATCAAGAAAAAGTCAATGTGATATTTATTCATGGAAGAGTGAATTATTAATGACTCTGTCAGTGTTTCCCTTCATGTACTTGGCTAAACATCTTTCTGCTCTTACCTTCTCCACTTCTCTTCCTGTCAAACTTTTAAAATAATAATCATGGCTTGGTAGAAGTGAATCTGCTGCATGAGGTTGGAGTGTAAATTGTGTATCTTATCTTTAGTTAGGGTGTAGTGTGGACCTTGGGATGACTGGTGGTACTCTGACATATTTCTGTGTCGCTCAACTATCTTTCTGTCATACTTGGCTTCTTTTCCTCTAGCCAAGCAGAGGTTTTAAACTAAATCTGGGGAGGTTTCCATTGGATTAACATAGTCTCCTAAACTGTTTTTGTGAAATAGTAGGTCAGTGGGATTCACACGTGCTGAAATAATGTGTCGCTTTGAGGGAGGGGAAGGGGGAAAATAACAACAAGCAAACCAACTACTGCATTGCAGTTCATTAACCAAACTTAGCAAGCTTGCAGTACTAACAGCTTAATGCCATGGAGGAAATAAGCCATTATGTAGCTAATATGTGATGTTACATCAGACAAGTGCCTTCACCTGGGATTAACAAAGGAGATAATTTGCTGCCCATCCTTCCCCCACAGCCCATCTCTACTTTGCTGCTCTGCTGAAGGCTGTGTTAGATGAAACCCAAGACCTCTGCATTAACCCAGAGAGCATCTTGTTCATCGTGAGGCACATGTCTTGCCTGGGAGATGGTGGCTAGAAGGCCTCTGTGGTTGTTGTATGACAGCTGTAGAGCTGCTCTCTCTCACTGTTCTCTAGACCCAGTGCACCATGCCAGCTATGCACATAAATTTTCTTCATCTCAGAAGTCCAAGATGCAAAATTCTGTTTCCCCCAGTGGTTCCACTGCAGTGAGGTGATCGGTTGTGCCCTCATCCTGGGTTTAGGGTGAGCAGGTCGCTTGTCATCATTGTGTTGCCTAATATTGAGGAATATTTCCAATGACTCTTTGATGTATGCATGGAAATAGCTATGAGGCAATTTAAAAAAAAAGACACTTTGAAGTTGCTGATAGAGAAAGAAATTCTTCTTCAGAGCCTGTTTTCGTAGTACTTTATTAAGTCCAGTAGAGGAATTTAGCATGCAATTATTATACAAAATAAGGTAATGGTATTTAGAGGACTATTTCTCCTAGTACTTGTAAATAAATGTTATTCATGACATGGTCTGTACTTCTCAGATGCAAGTAAATGGAGAATCAATAAAATCAATTTATTTATCTAATGTTAAAAAAAAGGTAGTCTTGAACTTCCAGTAAACCTGCAGTCTGTGACTTGTAAATTAAACAATTGAAATGTAAATTTAAGCACCTGGCTAATTCCTTGAAAGTTCAAAAGGGAAACTCAGAAATATTCACAAAAACAAAAGGGAAATTGTTTAGCAGTCTTTTTTTTTCACTTTTTTTATTTCCTTACTAGGTTTAAGGGTAGAAAAATATGCCACAGTTTGAAGAACCATAATGAAATGAAATCTAAAAAAGAATTTTGCACTGCAAAAACTTGAGTTTGTTTTTTAAACTGAGTCTGACTAAAAGAACCTAAAGCCTTTCTTATAGAGATCGGAGAAGTTGGGGTTTTTTAATGTCGCTCTTCCGTGCTTTGACATTTGAATAAGAGGTAGGTACCTCCCTGCCTTGGCGAGTGTAGTCTGGAGCAGTGGGTAGGTACTGATAACCTTTTATTCACAAACTCTATTCCTCCCTGAAATAAAGCAGGGATAGAAGGTGGTTGTTTTCATTTTAGAGATTATTTTCTTTTTTATATATAATAGCGATGAAAGCACTCACCAAAGTTATGAGAGACTGTGTTTCAGTGTCTTTTTCTGCTTCTGTTTACTAGGTAAACTGAGTTTCAGTGCTGGAGAACATATTCTGGGGGAAAAAAGTGCCGTGTACTGTTTACAGTGACTGTTGGGTGACTTGGTACTGCTGAATTTAAGGCTTGTTACAAACAATATGGAATAATCTGGTACAAAAAATTTATTCCTTCCAGCCTGATGAGCCAAACAAAGTAAAGAATTTATTCATAATATTGTTTTCCACCTCCCCCGCCCCCCCCAATGCTCAGAACCTTTATTAGCTTACCCAAGAAACCCAGTATAATAGGAGCTGATTGCAAAGAAAAGTCTTGATTCTGCCAGAAGAGTGAATAGGAGCACTTGAAGAGATTGCACTGACTTGCTTTCACCACTTCTGGTACTCTAAGAGGTGAATTGGATGTGTTTTTATTTTCTTTTTGTTAGCAGCTTTGTCAACCAAATGATGCAATCTGATAAAGGATAGAATTAAGGTACAAGTTCATTTCAAACTGAACTCTGTAAAAAGTTCTCCCAGTAAATGGTCAAGGTTTAGAAGGCTTAGGAAATGCCCAGGAGGCAGTGCTACCCTTTGGTGTAGCCTGTGCTAACAGCTCCCCAGGTGTGTGAAGCTGGTCCTTTTCAACACCTTACCCGACTGACCTGTAATCAAGCTGCCCTCACTGAGCATATATATCTCCATTATCCCTGTAGCTGTCTCATCAGTACTTATTTCTCAGCTCTTCATCCTGAGCACAAGGCTTTGTGCTCCCTTTCGGGACCGGAGGCGTACCAGCATTCCTCTGACCACAGGGGTGCTTGACCACAAAACCTGTGCTTGGCTCAGAGCAATTTGCTCTTCTGCTGGCGGTTCTGCGAATAAGAAGGAAGGACTTTTATTTTGTTTTGCGGTGTGTTGTTTTGTTGTTTTCTTCCAAAACAAAACAGAGAAAACCCCCAGGCCCTACCTCTTTAGTAGCCAAGTGTTAGCAGGAAGAGGCAGATGGGAGAGATGAAAGACGTTTGTGTTAAAACACCACTTCAGAGATGGCCCAGCAGTTTCACCCCCTGGTGCTGTTAGGAATAACCTCTGTAGTTCAGATATTGAGAAGCTGTGATGCTATTTTGGTTTCTAGATCCTATTCCATCTTGTCTGTTAGTTGAACCAATCTTGACAGGTGTTCTTGGCCAGACTACCTTGCTAGAATTTAATCTGTTTAGTACCATATTTTCTAGGACAATCTGCTGTGAACTTTTTAACTACTACATCATTGGACAGAGCTGTCACTTTAATGGCATATTACTGTCGCATGTCATGAAGGTGAAATGCAAGGTAAAAAGTGTATTATGCAAACTATGATGCCCTCTATGGAATAAAATTTCTGGAGGGCAGAGGCATGATAATGGATTGGGGAAAAAACCCAAACAGCCCACAAAAAACGCAACAGAAACCCAAAGCAAAACCAGATAACTCCCTAATTATTATGAATTGTTCTTCAGTGCCAGCTAACACGCACAGCACACATATGGAAAGCAGTGTTACTGTATTTGAGTCTTGTATGTAAAGTAAGGTTGTATTATAATAGGGTACTTGTTAAATATAACAGTTGTTTTGGTTTGTTTTTTCTGCTGGATTTTAGCCAGGTTCACTAGAGTAAGCCTGCAGGGTATGGCTGCACGGACAAACAGCTTGATGCAAGGTTCTGCCTACTAGTACGTATGTTATTTTACTGTTGGAGAGACTAATCTGCTTATCAGGTTTCCCTTGCAGCCAATATCTTCCTTATCCAAACCCAGAAGAAACAAAGTGTTCCAGAAGGGTTCCTGTTCCTCTGTGTTTTCTGCCAGAAGGCTCTGTGGTCCCTTTACTTAACTTGTACAGCAGCTTGCCTGGGAGAGATGAGACACACCAGAACTGCCAGCACTGTCTGCCTAGAGCCTTGCAGAGAGGATTGCAGGCGTGGTGAATGAAAATCTCGAAATTAAGTATCACAGGCTTTTAATTTCTCATGAATGGGTCATGCCAATGTCTTGTGCTTCTGTTGCCTGCAGCTGGGAGCAGAAAGCTTTAGTGACAAACACCCTGAAGTAACAAAAGTTTGCTGGCTGCTGCTTGATGGGGAATGTGCAACTGGTGTGAAGGGTTTGTTCTGTTCTGTGCTTTTGCAGGTTTTATTTCATGTCAGCTAAAACCACACAACTGTAAGGTTTGGATTTCTAGAACACTGCTGGGCTTTGTGGTTCAAGTGCTGCTCTGCTCACCCCTGTGACTTTTCTTTGGATGTTTTCTGAAGTGCAGAAAGTGGTAATAGTTGGACAGGCATTGCCTGGTGGTGCTTGGTGATGAGTATTAAATGGGAATGCTGCCCCAGAGATCTCAAAAGTGTCTGTGAAGCTTGGCAGCTCTTTTCCTATAGACTGACATTTTCTATCATCAGTGTTCCTTTCCATGGATGAAACAGACCTGCAGCACGGGCTGGTTTGGAATCCTGGATGGCTTTTGCGCATTCTGACAAATGTTGCATCGGTTTTGTTTCTAGATGGACTCTAGAGAGTCCCATGCCTTGGTGTTGTGCTTGTCCTATCGACACTGTTCTGGTGTTGGATTGCAGAGTATATCGGGCTAATAAAACATTGGGAAAAGGTGAAGTTCGGTTGAAGTTTAAAAAAAAAAAAAAACAGGTAATAATTCAGAATAGACATATTAGTTTGACACTTCCACTGTAGTTAATAGTTGCTGTGATATGTTGTGTCACAATATACCTGGTCACTATCCCCATGAGTGATTTTAAGCATTGTCTTCAGCCATGTTTCTGGCCGCTCTTCTTGCCTTTTTTATCTCATACAGTAAAAGGATGTATAAGCTCACTGCTTGCAAATCAGTGCTTTAACCCAGGCAGTTACATCCTGACGTAATAAACCCTGTAACTGTTGAATAACATAGAGGCCTTTGTCTACTCAGACCTGTGAAAGTGTAGAAGAGCAGTCCCTAACCATAACCTGGCTGTTGGCACAGGGGGTGAAGGTTATTAACGTATCTGTAAGCTAACACCTACATCAATAAATGCATTGGATTGCAAGTATGGGATTTGAAGGAAGTTTGAGGGAAGATGAGCCTATTTTAATAGGATGGCTTAATATTATTTTATTAAAGTAAAACCCAGTAGTATCAAGTAATGAAGCAAATTAAAACATTTAGAAATTTAGAATTGCTACAATTGCTTTTTACTGTGTTATTTGCAACAGCCCTCCTCCCCTCTAGCTTCAGAAAGATGGACTGATAGTTTGTTACAAAGGAAGAAGAAAATAAAAAGGAAGTAAGAATACATAAGTATACTTATTAGAAGAAATAGTCAGAAACTGATTAGTGTGGGAGGAATTAATTATTAAATCTACCCACGCTCTGTTTTTTGATTTTTTGCTATTCAATTATGCATCAGTAAATGTTATCATGCAATCACTGGCAAGGTGCTAATTAGTATTTATGAATTGCTGCTTTTTATGTCTGACCTTTTGATAATTTCCTTTTGTGGAGATGGTTTTAGTATACAGTGATCTTAAAGAAATGTCCTTTATTTTTCGTTTTTCCTCCCCAGATCTGAATATTTGATACACTGTTGTAGTAGCAGTGACTTACATTCCCCTTTTATTTTGGTTAATAAAACCAAAAACTTTCATGTACAGAAAGGTGCACCTGTAAATCACTGAATTAAAACAATTATTAAAGTTAGCTAAAGAAGTATATGTAAATGATTCATCAGTGGAAAGTGCTGTGAAAGGTAGCAAACAGATACCTCTTAAAACGACGTCTTTTATCTAGGTGCCTATAGTGGATTTAGATGCCAGTGTTTCACCAGACACTTAAGAAGATTTTATTTTTTAATTATTTATGATTACTTAAACATAGCAGAGGTCACTGCTGTTATCTTTACTAATTATTTATACCCACCAGCATAACATAATTTGGAAAATACCAGGTTTTACCCCTTCTGGACCAATCTCCCAAACACCAATCTTGTAAACATCCTGATGAGATTAAAGGGGATTGTGGGAGTGAATGGGGTCATAGCTAATCAAGCTGACTGTGAGGGGATTGTGGTCAGTGCTGCTCAGCCAATGGTCCAAAAGAAAGCTTCCACTCTGAAAGAAAAGAGCATTATTCCTTTGATTTCCATCCTGCCCTGCTGGCACGCTTTGTGCCTCTGCGAGAGTGAACATTTCCATGGGTGCAACTGTGCCAGAATCTATTCAAATTTTCTTCACTTAAAAATTAAGTGAGCAGGGAGTCGCTGTTTGGTTTCATCAAGAAGAACTGAAAAAAGAACTCTCATTCATTTATACCTATACAGAATTCTATATTTGAGTGTATCTTAGACTTATGTAAAGTCTTTGGTTTTAGTATTAAAATACCCTTTCTTGATGCTGCACATTAATTGCTAGTTGGAACACTCCTCTGTGCCTCACAGGAGGGATTTCAGGGCACTTGTTCTCTTAAGGGAAGGAGCTTGTCTGGATAAGAATTGCAGAGTCTTAAAGTTGAATTACCACACCTCGTGCCTTTCAGGTTATGAGTTATATTGCTTGCTTATGGGACAGAAGATTACTTTCTAGCAGGCTGATTTAAAGCCTGTTTAGGTGCTAAAACTGCATGGTGTGTGGGGTTTTGGGGTTTGGTTTTGGTTTGTTTTTTTTTGCATCTAAGAACAGTTTTGATAATCAGAAAATTGTATTTGACCAAAATGCGTCTCTCTGGTCTCACATTTGATGTAATGCTCTTTCAGACTGTAGTCACCTTCTGTGCCAGGAGTAGTGTGGCACCTTCATGATGTCATCCATCCTCAATGAGCAGCACATAAGCGGAATAAATAAGCCATGGCTGTTTTTTTTTTTTTTCCTGTTTTGTGTTTTCTGAGGGTTTCTTGGTGAGATTTTACAACTGAACTTAGTTTGATATATAAATATTGTGCCATCCAATGCAAATATGCCCTTGCCTCCCTTTTTTCCACTTGAACAGTATAAATTAACTTTGTGGAATTGACTTGATAAATATTAAATGCTACATTATGTTCTAGATGTAAAATTAAACTTAATGACAATTTTTAATACCGTTTTTATATCTTATGAAAGTGGTTTTGAAATTTATTGAATCATAAAGATGCTCCAGTCCCACAATAACTCTGCTACTGAAAGTGGATATAGACAAGATTGCCTTTTTGGATTCACTATTGCTGTGATGTCTGTTGTTTGGGTTTTTTGTGACATCTTATCCTTTAAAAATACAGAAGTCCGACAGAAACATGTTAATGTTATACTAATGTGATTTAACTATTATACTAATGCGATTTAACTAAGTACAGCAACAGTTCTTTGAACAGCAACATAAATAAGGACACTAATTTTATTTAAATAATAATAATTACCAATGGCAACATGGAAAAAAATTGTTCTAATTTCTGATAAGGAAGTACTGTTTCCATTGCTAGTTATATTGCATGAATGAATAGTTACTGTTCAGCAAAGCAAATACAGAGATTCATTAAGGTCAAAATCTTACAACAGTTGTGTTTTCTTTTAGAAGTCATTCCTTCTGATTAAATTTAAAGTTTATTTTCCATTTTTTGCCACCTTAAAGTCAGTGGTGCTTGTGCCTTTTATATACTGCAAAAATACTTGGTGAAATGACAAAATGTATTTTGGCTTTTGAGAAATGAGATTTTTGTGGCCAGTTCAATTTTGTGATCATAAGCAGTTAAACCCAGTCATGTCGATTTATTTTTTTTAATTTACCTTCAAGTCAGTCAGCTTTTGGTTTGAGTTTCTTCTTCTTTCATAAGAATTTGAATGTAAAACTGCTCTGAGAAAAGTTCCAATAAAAACAAAGCCCAGTGTGCACATAGAAAGCCAAAGGTACCTTTCTGTTTACTGGGTTTTTTTCTGTTTAAGCAGGATATGCCCTTTATATAATTTCAGCGTGTTGGGTCCCTAATATAACTGAGTCAGATTAGCTGGGAGCTGCACTGAGATCCCTAATGAACAGAGCCTTTGGCTGGTGTCAATGCTTCTTACATCTGGAAAAGAACTGAGTTCTTTTCCAGAGTTGTGGGAAAGGATGTTGTGGGAAGAGAGGTAAAGGTGCCCTTTATTAATGATTTATGTGAGTTTGTGCTTTTTCAAATACAACCAAAATGGATTATTGCTAATGATCTGCACTTTGGTTTTCAGAACTTGGCAATAAATGTTATATTTAATAAGTGGAAATCTGTGATATTAAATTAATTAAAAGCAATTTTTGTGTATATTAGAAGAAAAATCTGTTTGAGTAGGAAGCACTGTATCCATTATCATCTTTTGATTTCTGCACTCTCTATTTAAAATCCAATTGAGTACGTATTTCCTGTAGAGCATTTAAGACTTCTGACCAGCCTTTTCTTTACTGGTCTCTTTGAAGCCACCACAGGGTAATCTACAGGAATTCAGTTGAAAAGACAGTAAGAAAAATACTTCTTAGCATTCTGGAAGGCAAGTGCTTTTGCATGAACTGATCCCTGAAGTTCATATTTAGAGGCTGGCAAAACTGCTTCCCTTTGCCTTCAACACCACCGTCTTCCACATAACTTTTAAACTATAATAATAAACTAGTCTCACTAACTAATGTTGATTATGTAATAGTAAGTGGCATCTAGTTGCTAATTTTCCCTGAAATGCTATAAAAAGATATGAGTGATTGATACTGAATAATTTTTTCATTCACATTCCAGATGCTGTGTAATTGTTCTGCTACTCTGTGATACTTCATAAAGCAACAAATCTGATATGTGCCCACGCTGATTCACATGATCTGTAGTCAGGTTCTACCAACAAAGAACTGCTAGTTGCAACTTTATCTGGAGGAAGCCCAGAGCAGCCAAAACAAAATGCTTCTCAGAGGTAAGTGAACTTTACCTTTTTTTTTTTCTTCCCCTCCATTCTCTTGTATAGTGATGAATTTTTCCCAGTTGTATCTGTGCAGTTGGTGTTGTGGACGGAAATTTGTTGTATGTAAGCAACAAAAATAAAAGGAAAAGGGAAGTGACTCTAGCCCTGTGTTTTGTATTTTTTGTCTCAGGTTTATTTTATTTTTGAAGAAGGATTTTGTAATTAGGCTATCTGTTTGCTAGAGAATTTGTATGGATTTTTTTCTTTTAAGCTCAGAAAATGGAAAAGTAGGACCTGAGAGCTGAAAGGCTTCTGTATGTCTTCTGGTCCACTACAGAAGTCCAATTAGCAAATTAAGTTTCTGGGTATTGCCCCTTTCAATGTTATGGAATCTAGCCTCTTCCACCTCCTTGTATGGTAAAGCAGGGAGCTGAGTGGGTGAGAAAGCAGTACAGTACCTCTTGAACACGTGTCTGCTGGGAAGTAGGGACTGGAAGTACCCAAGGAGCCATGTGTGGACACAACCCTGACTTAGAGCTTCCTTGGGGAAATCTGAGAACAGGCTTTGTTGTGGACACTTTGGGGATGGCTCTTACGTGTCTTGCTGTGTGAAGTCTTTGCTACGGACACGTATCGAATTGCACTCTGGAGTGATTAGTCTTCTGTAGATGGACAGGAGGGAGGTCGCTGTTGCATATGTCTGGAGTAAAAGACTGGAAGAAATTCCATGGATTATATTTGACCTCTGCAGCAAATGAGCTGTGGAAATCCTTGAAATTCTCACCCAGAAAAACAGAAAGGATGCATTTTCCTCATCAAATGGCTTTCAATGGTTTAACTTATTTTTGTTTCTATAAAGGTAAAATCCCTTCTATATCCATGCCTCTCAATCTTGCTTTTGAGTATTTCCTAATAGTTTTAGCTGAGACAAGACATACTTGTGTTTGGCTTAATAATTTTCTTCCTGAGTGTGATTATAGTGAAAAACATTAGACAAAGGAGTAGGAGGAGAGGGAAAAGCTTCTGGAATTGGGCATGTGGGCTGTAGCTAGAACCCCACAGGTAAGTTGATGAGTGTGGTGAGAGCCTGCCTGCCCAGCTTATTAATGCTCAGCATTGTGATACTGGTGCTTTGAAAATGTTCTTGGAATGAAGACTCCTCACAGAGGAGGAAGATGATACATCATGTCATTCTCTATATGTTTTGTTGCAGCAGTTCATACTTCTAGGATACGGCTAGCAGTGTTATATGAGTTCATGCTGGTACTGTGATTATATTTTAAATATAATTGTCTCAAAAGCTACAAGCAAAGGCCTGAAAATGTAGGAAGCTGAAGGCAAGAAGGGGTTATATTTTTTCATTCATGATTGAAAGCTTTTCTTAAACCTTTGTTGCAATTCACTCTTTGACTCTTAGAAATCTTGGAGTCAATTTGCAGAAGCTGGAGTCTTTACTGATCAGCTTCTCGTACATTTTGAGACTGATCAGTAACTTATTGTTCCTCTAAAACTTAATGGTACAGTAGGCACAGGGCAAAAGGCTCTGTCTTTCAGTTTCTTCCTCATGCGTCTGTAATGGTTAGAGATGTGTGTTTTGCCTCCTCCTTGTAGGATAGCCTCTCCTGCAATAAAAGCAACAAAAATAGCATGGAATTGACTCAGTAACAGCATATTGGCTTGTACCCCACCAGCTGAATCCACACATGACTGCGATGCTGAAAGCTTTTTCCCTTTCTCGGTAGCAGGATAAAGTGGAGAATAATATGAAATAAGTGCTCAGCTTGCCCACAGATGTCAGAAGCCAAAGACACTGAAACCTGTAATTTAGATGATCTGGCAAAGATTTCAAATTTTGGGAAGGCCTTTTTGGATCTCTTTGTGATCTTGGCTTTTTCCAAAGTCTCTGAGTGTTGAACAGGGACCAGCATAGTTCTCAATTTTGCTTCCTTAATTTCTGTATGAGGATGCTTAACCATTTGCTTTATGTGCTGTGGTTCTTCATTTAACTAGATAAGAATCCAGTATTAGATTCAGTTCAGTCTTGGTCATCTGAATCTCATTTACTTCCTTCTATTAAATTATGACGACAGGTCATAATTATTTATTCATAAACATTTGATAACTTCATCCATAATCTTGTTCTCTCTCTATCCCTTCGTGTATGGATTTGTGGTGTAATGTTGAGCTAATATATGGAGTGTCTATAATACAAATTCAGCAATCAAAATTTTCCAGCTTTGGATAAGTATATTGGAAGAAGCTTACTCATTCATAGCAAATATTGAGAGCTGTGGAAAATGAAAGTAAAAACGTTTTGCCATGGGCAGGGTTATAAATTTTTGTTATGAGAGTAAGATACATGTCATGTTAAAAATAATCAAAAGGGTTGGGGAAGGAATGGTAAAAAGTATAAGAGGAATATTGTGAGTTCAAAGAACTCATGGAAAAGCAAGAAGTTTTACACAGTGATCTTTAATTAGCTTCTGATACAGACTTTAGATATTTGCATATAAACAAAAAGCATTAGCAGCTAATATTCAGGCAGTCAGATACTAAAGTATTTTGTCCCTTTGCAGGAATTTAGAATGCTAATGAACGATTAGGCTTCACTAACAAGCTGCCTAATTTCACTCACAATGACTTAACAAAAGTATTTTCCATCTGGGAAATATTAGAAACAAATAACTCCTAATTTTTTGGCAACAAATTTATTGTTCTTTCTGAGGCTGCGTTATGATGGAGTCCTCTAGAAGAAGTTGTGTTTTTTCCTGTACCCTATCAGAAAAATAGACATAGAAGAAGAAAAACTTATCCAGAAGAAGATGTTAACACATTGTCTACAGGTTTTTCTTCAGAGATTGAGTGTCATAGTCTTCAAAGGAAAGATCTAAAACTAAATACTAACTAAATTGTGATAGGCAATTTTTTTTGTATTGAATATGGACTTTATTTAAAGACAATGTTGTGTGATGCTGGCTGTCATTTTCAGCACGCCCTTAAAAGCTGTATTCCTTCTCCCTCCTTCACTCCTTTTTCTCTCTGATACAAATTAACTGTGTTTCCCACTTAGTTTCCAGTAAAGTTGCAAAATTTCCCTGTTATATTTGCTGTTATGGACATCAGAATAAATAGACACTGGTGTGGGGATTTATTTCTTTTTCTTTAAGGTTTTTTTCCTTGTTGCATTTTATGATCTGGATGTAGCATGGAAATGTACAGCGCAAGCATCCTTAGGTAGTGGAGAACAATACAAATAGCTTTTCTCCCAGGATCTCTAACTGCTCATGGATAAAGGGATGCGTGTTGTGATTGTCATCAAAAAATGGACAGGAAATTTCCTTTTGCACTTGTGATAAGTCCTGTGTGTATTTGTTGGTATAAGAGAGCGCAGTAAGTGAATTTTTGAGTCATAAATTCAAATATCTGTAAGTAATTGATTAGTCTTCAATTTCTATTCCAACTAGCCCATCTATGGCAGTGAGCTCTCCAAAGCCTGTTGAGGTCATATGAGATAGACTGGCAGATTAAACTTTTTCTGTAAGTCTGATTTGGAAGGAAGAAAATAAAGATGCTGGCCTGCCTGTATTTTCTGGAATCTGTGTGGCACAAAGCAACTGCCACCGGTTGCACCAGCATCGTGTTTTGTCTTTTGTTTTTTGGCAAGCTGACAAACCTGCTAATCTGAAGAACTGGTACCAAAACCTACAGTGGTCACTGATAATAACTCTTCCCAAAGTATTAAATTCCTTTCAAATAGTTTTCCCGTCAGGTATTTAAAAACTGCTGCAAATCTCTCAGTACCTTGACACCTGTACCCTCTGTGTTCTTGGTGTGTGTACAGTTTTCAAACCATACTTGTGGCTTGTCACGGAGTAATTTTACTGCATGTCTTAAATTAGGGGAAAGAAATTGTTATTCTTGAACTTTTGTAAAAACATGCTTGTGGGAAATTTGTTTCAAATGAATGTGTTATGGCAACCAAATCAAGGGTTCTGGTATTAAGTTCTAGATTTGAAATAATAAAAGGAAATCTCCTCATTATTTCCATTGCAATAGTTTAGATTATTAAAGCTATGAAGAAATCCTTCAAACCTGCTTTTGCAAGTAAAGGAGTGTCAGTAGAGAAATTTGGTTTATTATAATTACAAAACTAGATACTGTGAGAAGCAGATGCTTTGAGAAAGCTGAAAAATGGAGTTAAGTTTTAATGGGAGCTGTTGTTGTGGTTAAATAATGCATACCTCCAGCTACATAGGCGCTTACATTTAGATATTCTAAAATCTTATGTTCCGGTGTGGGTACAATTAAAATGTCTCTTTATCACCCATTTAAGTAATGCTTGAAAACTAAGAATTTGAAGTGTCTTCCCTGAAGCAAGAAACTATTCAATAACGATAACAATGGCTTATTCCCTATTGTACTGCGTGAGCTGCATTTTGCAGCAATAGCTTTCTGAAAGAGCTAACTTTCAGCAACCTGAATTGCTGAAATCTGGAAATGATGTTCTCTGCAACAGGAAAAATGCAAAGATGTAAGCATTTCATAGAACTGCTATACAGCATATCCCCTTCCAATAGTATTTGGTTTTTTTATTGACATCATTTGTATTTGCACCTCTTCTCCTGATCAAATTTTCCCTTCAGTTTTGGGATCGTTTATAAGATATTTTAGAGTTGAATGTATGGAAGGGTTGGTTTGAGTGACCTAGGCTGGCAGGGAGTGTGGTGCAGTGAGATGTATTTCTGCCTCCTCTTTCAGGCACGGGCACTTCTACCCTATTCTGCTGACATGTGCTAAACGTGTCCTTTTTCATTCTTCAGACCCCAGCCCAGACCACTAGTTCTACCAGGCAAGCCCCAAGCTTCTGAGTTATCCTCTGTTCTCCAAGCCTACTTTTCTGGCAGTTCCTAATGTAAGGGTCTGAAATAGCCAAATGTATATGAAACTATCTGATAAAATTGCAGATGTATTAGGCTGTCTTAATTGTGGGCAAATCTACAAGATGTACTTCAATATACTGAATTTATTCAGATTTATGCAGAATGAGTTGGAAATAATTCCAACATCCTTTTTAGAAATTACTGTTTTAAAGACTTTACTCTTAAAAAAAGGTAAGTTTACTGTAAGCACTATGTAAAGATGGGATGAGTATCTGAAATATGGTACTTGCTTAGCATCCTGTGGGGAGTCGTGAAAGTAGTTATCAGAATAATGTGATATTTTAACCTTCTTTTTGGAATACACAAGACATATCACTGTTGCATTTAATGTACCATCATTTTCTTGGATTGCTCTGCTCTGTCCTTTTCTGTCTTCTATTATCTAGTGCAGAAATCTTGAGTAAAAGAAGACCATAATAAAGACCATATTTTTGTATACAGCTAATCATAAGGAAAAAAGTTCTTGATTGTCTGGTAAAGCCAGCAATTCTTCAGGGACAATGCAGTTTAGTTTCTTTTACTTTGTATTTTGTATGCGTGTTGCTATTAATTATGGAGACTGTAAGCTCAACATTCCTGAAAATGTGGTAGTTAAATGCAACTGACTTACGATATACCTCACATGAAATCTTTGGAGAGCTACATACTTTGCCTTGCGTAACGAATTGTTAGCACTCTTTCTGAATATGCTTTTGAAATAAAACAAAGGCTTAGAGCGTGCAGTCAGACCTTTCTAGGGACTTGAATGAGTTAAGTGCTAATTCTCATTTCTTAGTATAAATTAAGTTATCTTATCTGTTTTGACACATTTTTGGTGACATGATTACTGAGGAAAGATTAATTTTTTCTTGCTGGCTATTGATTTGAGCTTTAGGTAAGTCAAGGTCAGCTTGTGTCTGGTTGGTTGGTTTGATCTAGAACTGAGTGTAAAGCATTTTGCTACCAGATTGACACAGCAGGTAATCAGGGGTTTTGTTTGTTTCTTGGGGGGTAAGGGGGTGGTGGTGCTGTAGGTTTTTTGTGGGTTTTTTTGCTTCTTTTTAAAGCAAACAAAACCACAAACCAAGCAGCGATCATCTGTGTGTCTGTTGACATAAGTTGATTATATAACTCAACATTTTACAGATTTGGAGAATCCTAAAATCAGATTCAGTAATTGAATTAATAGATGTAACAGTTTGTATGTGAATTATTTTTACTCCCTCCTATGCAATTATTTTACAATGTTGTGCTCTGGATTAATTCATCTGTTTAATTGTGCGACTGAAAAGGTCACAGAAATGTGCTGCGAGTCCTGAAGGTCTGAGCTGTATTGCATCTTATAATTTACGAGTACTCATCAGAAAAGAAAGTCAGAATATGTGATAGATGAGATTTTCTAAATGAAAACAAGCAACAAAATGGTTTCTCCAGCACAAGCACTTGTCAGACCTTGACAATGTAATTGCTTTCAGCATGCTAGCATTAGATGTACCTGAGCATTTTGACCAGCATCCAGCTGCTCTTTCTCCATACATAGCAATTCTTGTTCTCAGAATTAGCATTTGTCTCTTATTTTAACCTTAATTAGTTTATTAATAAACTTTATTTAAGCTAGAATGTAAATGCTCATCTAATGACCTACTTCTACATGCCTGCAGAGCTTGAACGGCTGCCTGCTCAAGTCAAATGATTACCTTGCAAAAAAAAAAGTGAGAATGAAAAGTTTTCTCATCAGTTGCAGAAGAGAACAAGATACACTTGTGTAGTCAGAGGAAGATTATTCTTTTATAAAAGAAAATTCATAATAACCGTTCAATCAGTCAGTTTAACTGAGCAATGCTCAGTTGTGCTGTGTTCCAGATGGAGTTAACTTGGTGACTGTGTGACCTGGTTTCAATTTTTTTCACTTTTTAAGGGGCTCTCAGTCAAAAGGTGAACCTATATGGAGACTTTCACTGTGAATTTCCCAAAGAAGGCCAAAGGTAATTAACACTCTAAAAAATCCAGGTGATCAGAAAAGACAGTGATACACAAACTTTCTCTTGAGATTAATTACCAGGAAAAGAAAATGATGACAATCACTCTTATTTTCTGTAACATCCTACTGGTTAAAATACAGATGTAGGACTGGGAGTGCTCAACTTGTGTCTCTTGGGAGCAGATCATGGCTCAAAATACCAACTGATGATTTCTGCCCGCTAGGGTGCAGTGGCTGGACTTTGCTGTGGAAAGGTCACATAAAACTTTAACTAGGACAGGAAGAGAAGGCATGGGAAACACCCTGCAGCCTGGCAGTGCCCCTGCTCTACTTTCCCTTGTGACTCTCCAGAGGAGTGCAGCTTCAGCAGAGTTGCCTTTGTCCCCACAAAACCACCAATAAGTGGGTGGCTGAGGCTCTTGGTGGGACATACCCCTTCGGGATGCCATGCTGGAGGAGGGGTTTGAGCACTCATTGCCATTGTCTTACACAAGCTCTCAGATCATAGGTGTGCTATTTCCCAGCTCAAAAGGTGGGAAATTATTGCTCTTATTTTAGTAAGCAGCACTCAAGTGATGCTTTCTGATTTACTTCGCGAGACTGAGAAAGCAATGAAGCAGTTTGTTTAAAGCAGAGTAGAAAGCTCTGTGCAGATAGGAAAGGCAGCTTTTCACCTGCCTGTCAAAGAAAAGTGCAAAAATGTAATTGTGGTTGTTGTGAAATATACGTGTCTTTGGTATCTAGGCCCTGAATGCTTTTAGGGTTGGGGTTTTTTTTTTAGTTCTTTTCAGCCCCTGCTTGAACACTCATCTTTATAAATCACTACCTGCACTGAAGACTGGGCCTCGGATCTATAACAGGGCTTGTAGTGCCCATGTATCTGCTCTTACCTGAGATACTAAAGGTGATGAAAGGCTTTGAATAGCCAGAACTTTCCCTTAGTTGACTTTTCCTTAGAGACTAGGTTTTTCTAAACCTACTTATCCTAAACTGTTACTTTTAGTTCATTCAGTTTTTGCTCAGAACTTGTCCTTTTTAAAAATAGATCATTTGTGTAACTGTCATGCATGGTTTCACCTGGTGTTTGTGGTTTTTTATGTATGTAAAAAAGGCTTTGGGAAGGAGAAAGATGATACCACTGTTTCTAACTTTTTAACTTTTAAAATTCTTTTAACTATGGCTGCAGTTTCTTTTAGTATTTGAAATGGAATATTTTAACTACTGTACTTTCAGATAAAACAAATAAAAGCTCACTCTATTGCCAACAAGTCCTTAAAAATCAACATAACTTTCAAAAATTTGGATTGTTAACATAATCTTTTCCATTTTAATATTATTTCATGTAATGACATTAAATGTTTATGAGAAACTTAACTGAGATGGACAGTGTCTAGTGGGACTGGGTTTAAAATTTTAAGAGCTGTATTTTAAGATACAGAACTAAATGGATATATTGCCAATGGCAAGCTTCATTGAAAAGGAAAATACTAATTCTGCAATAATAACTTTCACTTTAAATCAAAGATGCCTGGCTGTTTAGACTATTAACACAGGATAACGCTTTTTCTGTTAGTGAATGTTCTGTGACTGTTGTAGAAAAGGAAGCTTGCTTTATTGTATTACCTTAGAAAGATACTTGAGAATAGATGGCTTGAAATAACTTCTAACCTTATGGACCTGAAGAGCACAGCAAGATGATGCTCTTCATTAAAACAAGTGGAGAGGGGAAAAGACTGGAAATCAGTGTGAAAAGCATTAGGTGACTGAAAACGCAGACCTCCCCAGGCTGCAGGAAGGGCCTCTGCTCCCCATCATCTTCCGTGGGCTGCAGGGGGACAACCCGCCCCACCACAGTCTTCTCCACCAGCTGCAGAGGAATCTCTTCTCCAGTGCTTGGCATGCCTGCACCCTCTTCCTTCACTGACCTTGGTGTCTGTAGAGTTTCTTGCATTTTATCACCCCCTTCTCTGGCAGCAAAAAGCTGCTACTAGGGGATAGGGGGTTTTTTGCCTTCTAAATATAGTATCACAGAGGTGCTACCGCTGGTGTTGATTGGCTTGGTCTTGACTAGTGGTGGGGTCTGTATTGGAGCCAGCTGGTGTTGACTCTGTTGGACCTGGGGGAAGTTTCTGGCAGCTTCTCCAGAAGTCATCCCTATAGCTGCCCCCCACTACTAAAGCCTGGCCACACAAACCCAAAACAGTGTAGGCTGAACTCCTGAGGTTCCTGAGGATCCTTTGTGTTCTCAAGTGAAACTTGAAATTGTTTGTTTGTTTGTTTGTTTAAGTTTTTCTTCTAAATGCTATGTAGTTTTGTTTTTTATTGTCCAGAAAAGCAATGCTCTGGTGCTCATCTTCTCTGCTGTAACTGTTTCTTCAGCAGCAGTTACTGGATACAGCTGAGAAGGTTATTTTGTGAAAAGTGATCAGATGATATTGGAATGTGATTTCTATGTTGTAAATGCCTCTCAAAACCCAGGAATTAAGTTCAATGGATTTTAGTGGAACTGAGCATCTAAATTCTATGAATCGAGGCTCCATTTCTGTTTTGATACAGTTATGATAGATAAGGTTCAGAATTACTAGTTCAAATTGTTGAAAAATAAAGGAGCACATTTTTATTTAGTTTAAAAACTCAACTTTTCTTCCCCAAAGAATAATTGATGAAAAGCCTGAAGGGTTCAACATACAGTACAAACCTCAGTGTCGGTTTGCATTTGGATCTGCTACTACAAGTCTGTCTGTTGTTGGCCAAGGTGGTATTACAGAGAATTTTATTTAACTCCTTGGTTTTGTGAGACTGGTGTTTCTGCAGCTGTATTACAGATTGCTTCCTTTATTGCTGAATTTTAGTTTTTTTGATGACAAACATGGATAATGCCAAAGAATACACAGTGCTGTCAAAAAAACCAATTCAGGACCACATAGTATTTTTTTTTAATGTGGAGTGGTTTTGATCTGATCTCTAATAGTTTGGGTGTTTTTGCTTTGAGGGGATCACCAACAACACACATGGGGCCAGCACATACCCCATTATTTTTTATTTACTGCGTCAGTGTGGTATGTATCCTAAATATTGACTGAGTTAGGAAATAGTGAAGAGGCAGTAATGTGGGTTATGTTTTGCTGGGGGAATGCTTATATTTGGCATAAGCTAATTCAGATGTTTGAGTGTGGGTGACAGTCGCCCAGACTATGTGGTGACATACTGATGCTGACAAGTCCTAACCCTGTATGGTCTATGAGATCTGATGACATAACTGCATGAATTAATATGGCTGCAGTACGTAAATGACATAGCATATTAATCAAATTGAAGTTACAGTTCTTGAGTAGTTCACTTAAATTTTAACCATCTTTTCAAAAACAAAAAGTAAATAATACCATGACCAGTCTCTAAGATTTATTTATAACAAATCCAGCAATTTTTAGCTTTATAGGAAGTCACAATTCAACTGTGACATCCTTCATAGCAGAAATGCTATTCCAAACATCATAAATGACATTTCCCTTTGAGCTAGGCTGCAGATGAGGAAGCACCAATACCTGTTCAGAAGCTGATTTAGAGTTAACAAGGGGACAATTTTACTATGCTACAGTACATAAACACTCTGCACTGACAGCGTTTTATAGCTGGTCACAATGCTGATAAATATATTTTATGGAATATCTGCTTGTAATGTGCAGAGAGAGGCAGGAGAATTCTCCATTTTATTTTGGTTTATTTTATTTTGTCATTTTAATATGACTTAGAATAAGCCTGATAGTCTGTTAAGAACTAGCAGATATACTTTGCTCTTAGTTACACTGATGTAAATTACAGTTTGCTGTCTTTGGTAAAGTTATTCCACACTCTTAGAAAAATTTGCAGATTTTAGCCATGCTTTATGGCATCACAGAGATGTAAAATGAGAGCAAATGAAAAAAGCATCCAACGTTTCCTAGAAATTATTATTGTTTGTTGGGTGGGTTTTCCTTTTTGATCCTGCATTTAAAATATTTAAAAACCTCCCAAATCACTACAAAACCAACAAAAACCCCTGCACAAGATCTTTGTAATTGTACTATGCTTTTACATCCTGGAGTAACAACAATCTTTTCTGATGAAAGCTAATTATAATTATTATATAAATATTATAATGTTATATAAATAAACATAAATATTATACATAAATAAAAATTACATAAATATTATAATGTTTACCTGAAGCTGTTTGTGTCTAAAGAGTTTGCTGTTGACACTGAAATAGTGAGGTTGGTGCCTACAGAGGGCTGGCTTCCAAAATTTTAAGTTCCCTTACCAGTCATTCTACTTTAAAATGTCATAAACTTTGTGATCCTCTATTAATTAATTTTTAGTCATCTTTACTGTGCGCATTAGAACAGGGGAATACAGGACTAGGAAGCTCTAATCATGCTTGTACAGTCAATGTGGGAAGTCCCTGGAGCCCTATTTTTAAACTTGTGGTTTGTTTTGTTGTTTTTACCTGAATAGTTGAAGAAGCTGTGAATTAAAATTCCTGGATGTTACTTTGCAATGCTGTTAGGACACCTGAGGGAGCTTCAAATCTGCCTAAATCCTGCAAGACCTTCCTAGCCCCAGAGGCTTTTGCCATTGCGCCTGGGAAGCACTTGGGTAGGCCGGGACTCGCTGTGAAGCTCCTTTTTTCAGCTCTGCCCTCTATGCAGAGGACAAGGAAGGAGACAAGTAGAAAATGAGAGCTGTTCTCTGCGATTTCATACTGTTCTGTTACAGATCCTTCTTACCAGCTGGCTTAATTTGTTTAAGGGTCCTTTAGATGGTGGAAAGGCAAAGCCTGCTGGCAGCAGTGTAGGTGCACGATTTAACCTCTGTGACTCCTGAAGGTGCGGGAACGGATTTGCAGATACCAGACCTGCCTTCCTGCGTAGCTCTGGCTGGGGCTGTGCTGAGGGCAGGTACCTTGTAAATCTTCATTAGTGTCAAGGGGAGGCTATCGACACAGGTCGCAGAGTTACCATAGTACAAAGCATACCATTTCCATCTCTAGGTCGTACACGGAGATTATTGAGATCTGCTGCTTGCTGCCTCTACAGACCAGTGCAATCTGCAGTGGGGGTTTTCACAGTCTCCCAAAATATTTTTCAAGGCATGATGAGCTTGCAAAAGTGTCCCTGGAATCATAGGATGTCGGTATCAGCTGCTGGGTGCCTTTGTTCAGTGTTGATGCTGTGCTCTAACAACCATGTTTTCCTATTGCAAGGGAGCTATCCTGGCTGAGTGATGCTGAGCTGAGTTAGGAGGAAAACATAACGTAATAATGATCATCTCCATTCTTTGCTCACAACGCATTGCAGTGTAGTGAAGCTAGTAGTGGTTATGGCAATACTTGCAATTTCAGTTTTAGCACTGAATTTATAGGATTTCTTTTGCTTGTGTCTGTCTGCATCTCTCTCTGAGTGCACCCCAGGATGATTTGTTTTAGTGGAGAATCTTGCAGTTCTTCCTTCTGCTGCCCCAAACCGGCTATGCTAGAACTATGAACCATCATTTTACCTAGAAACTTGTTAGACACTCAGGTTTCACTTGTCAGACCCTCAGAACCAGTATAATATATTAGTATAGTAGTAGTGATGCATGTGTGGGGATTTTGGAAGCAATAGAGAACAAAGTGCAGATTTCATGTCAGCTAAGCTGCATTTGTGTTACAAGGAAAAAAATGTCTGTTTCTTCCTCTGTAATAAGCCTGATTTGCCTTACTGTTTTCCTCTCTCCTGTATACATCTGCCTAGCCCCACAGTCTGATCTCTTATGTTTAAACAAGACTCAGAACATGCCAACAAGGTTACAGTATATAAATATGAATTTGAACCACACTCTGGATCCCACCCCAGGGTCTTTATCAGCACTCATGTGAACAGGTGCTGGGGTGGATGTGTGTGAATTCAGTCATACACCTCTGAGTGCCGTTGTGCTTTATTATGCTAGCATGATAGACCACATAAGCTAGAAATAAATCTGACTGATTGCAGAGCCCAAAGTAAAGTGACACAGCTGAGACATCTGGCTTTGCCACTGTCCCTTGAGAGCCCTTAAATGTGAGCATTTCGAGTTAGTTTTTTGACTTATGTGGTACCTGGAGCCTCTACCTTGTTACTTCAGCTAACAGTTATGTTTTTGTATCCTCATGAATTTGCCTTTGCTGTGATGATAGTTTTCCAGATCTGAGTGCTAACAGAGTCTCTGTATTGGTAAGCACACTGTGGAGCTGTGCCCTTTTTAACAGTGCTATCATCAGCTTTGCCTTTTGCTGCCTGGCTGGGATTTATGAGAATGCCTTGCATAGGCTTTGTTTTTGTTTTGGTTTTCTTCTGAAAAAAGCCACACAGATTTTCTCACCATAAATTGTGGGAGAAACTGACCATCCTTCTAGCAATGGTGAAAGAATTACAGGTGGACAATGAGGGTCTGCAAGTGTTTTATCTTCTTGCAGACAGAGCTGCCTAGCAGTCCAACTGGGAGGTGTGACCTGAGCCTGGCAGTTTAGTTAAAAGCACCACTGGTTTCATGTCAAATAGTTCTGTGGTTTGGTTGGGAAGAGGTCAAGACCAATGGCTGTGGAAGAGCCCAGGTTAACCATGGTGTGAATACAGGTATTAGTAGTAATGCAAGAGCAGACAGGTGCTTTAAGTGGGTAAGTGCCACTGAGTCCTGCAACTTGACAGAGATCTTTCTATTTTTTTCACTAGCATTGAATTCGTATTGATTTCTATTTCAGAAGTTACATTACATTAATCTTGTATTTATTTGTATTGCAAACCTTAGTAGAATAAAAAACCAAGGTCCTCATTGATGTAAAAATCAGTCTTTGAAGCTGGGTATGCTTCTGCTGATTGGAAAGTAATGCTACTGTGGTTAACCCCACTGAGTTTCAGGGGCTGTAATTACTGCTATTTATTGACATTTTTGTTACTGAGAGTACCCACTCTGGCTCTTCACCTGGCTCTGTTGTGCTTTTCTTAAAGTTCTTTTTCCTTCTTTTCAAAAACTTCTGCAAGTATCTTGAAAGAACAGTCAGTTTGTCTCTGAATAATTAAATCCTTATAATACAACTTCTGTTATGCACCTTGCATCTGATACCAGCTCTGCCAACAGGAAGAAACAAAAGTCATTGGAGAAGAATGAAATAATCTGTGTTGCTTTCTTCACTGATCAGTTATACACAAAGATGTGGGGAAGCAACAAATACTGAGATGTACATTTATAAGCACACTCTTAAAGCCCTGAAGCTTTAAAACCTTTATGGTACATATGAATATAAAGATGTTTTGTGATGTGGTCTGAAGAAACACAGTTATTAACTTAGCAGGCATTGTATTTTGAAAATGTTCCTTTAAACAGAGCTGATAGTTCACTGTAGGTTTTTCTACTAGAAATATTCTTATAGTTGCTGGGTAATGATGCAATAAATTCACCCAGGAGCTTGTTACAGTTAATAACCTGTAAAGGGCAAAGGTATTTGGACAATGCACATTAAATGAGACCTGTAACAATTACTAATAGTGTAAGATTTTTCTTCTTTTGTCCTTCAAAGAAATGTCATTTTGTGGAAAAATATAGAGGTCAAATTATTTTCTACATGTTTAATCTTTACAGCCAGTGACTTCTTTGTGAATAAATGATATGCCTTCTTCAGAAGACAAGCATCAAATCTGAACAATTATCAAAGACATTAGGATACTCTGCTAATTTATTTCATGCTTCAAAAGCTACAGCTGCCAGAAGTTTATAGCAATCAATCAACATTTTTTTTGCTGGTTTTCATATATTAACAACATACTGGGGGTAATATTTATGACCCTAGCCACCCCTGACTCTTTCAAATAAATTTACTGGCTCTATTGATTCACTTAACGTTCCTCTGTGGCTATTTCATAAGCAGGTACCATTTCAGAAGACAAGCAGCCTCTTATTTCCCTTTCTCTGTAAAATGCTGAATACATTATTTTTTTTCAGGCAACACATTTCTTTGTGTTTGACTAAAATTACCTTTTCTACCACTGTAATCTGTAAATTAGGAAGCTGAACAATAGAGCTGCAATAGATAAAGGCTTTGTCTTTCATAGCCTGTCAAGTCATTCTTCAATTCTTTAATAAACTAAGTCTGGTGATTGCAGTGCAAGCCCTAGTGTAAAGTACTCCATAGGAGAGAGCTGTCTCCATTTATTGGAACAAATGTTTGTGTGGTTGAGGTCAGAAAGGTCTTTGGTAAATTCTTGCATATAGAATGAATTATTTCAAAACCTGGAACGCTAAAGATGCAGGGGGTTTCTAGGTCAAGGCTTGTACTGCAGGCAGAAGAGCTCGAATAAAGGAATTTGCATTATGTGCTGCCTCCATTTAGAAGACTTAAGTTTCCAATCCTGTCTCTCTTGCTTGACCTTCACCCAGAATAGACTGTAATAAAAACTATTTTTATAAGGGGGAAAAAGGAAGCACAGACAGTGCAGCTATAACAACGTAAGATCACCTGTGGATTTATGAGTTGTGGATGTTGCTTCTTTGTTTATAGCAATGAATCTCACTTGTGCTAATAAGCAGTATTGTCTCTGCCCTGCCAACGCTAGGCAAAGTCGTTGCGGTGCTCTCAGCCAGCGCTAGCTGTGCACTGTGGCAGTGAGCTCTGTTTTCTGTCTCACACTGGACTAAAAAGGAATCAATCTCAATGAGAAAAAGGAATTGCAAAATTAATTTATTGGAAAAGGAGCCCTCATCTTTCACGGTAAAAGCAACCAAGGCCTTGTGAATCTTCTGCCATTTCTCACTGTTAGTCAGATAGCCAAGGAATAAAAGACTGAATAGACATTCCCCCTGAGGTGAAACTGGGTGCATGCAGCTGCCTTCTCGCATCTCCACTGCTTTTTTGTTAAATTTGGGCTGAGAGATGCCCCGGTGTGTCCTGTTTACAAAAGAAGGATGAGAGGAATGGAAGAGTATTGGGATGAGCCAGCGTGATACCTGTCCTATTAGCTTTATGCTCTGTGAAATGAAGGAATGGTAGATGAGGAAACTGTGCTGCTAAAGTTACGTTCTGAAATGCGATATTATTTATGTGATTATGTGCTATTCAAGGTTTGTGGTTATTGCTGTAGCAATTGCAGGCAAGATATATTTGAATGTACATTTGTAGATTTTTAAAGTGTTTTAACAGTTGACTGCTTTTGCGAGGTCAGTAAAATTTTACTGTAGATTTTGAAAGTTGGCCAATGATAGTGATATGTGACTGAAATCTGGAGAGAGGAAAAATGCTATTTCACAGTGTGTTAGTACTGCAGTAGTAAAAGGAGAGGGATATTTTTATTTTTGTATAAAACCAGAGCATCTCACTTGGAACACTTTAAATAAAGTTTGTAACTTGCAAATTCGTAATTCACTGAAAAATATCAATTTAAGAGATTGGCTTTGCTACTATACAGTTCCTTGTGTTATTAATGTTTATATATGTTTTAATATATGTATTTGTAACTAGTCCTACAAAAAACAGTGTCTGAAGCACCTACTTTCATATTTAGGGTACCTCAGAGCTTCACTTCATGAAGTATGGTTGAATTCTAGGTAGATCAGTTGGGTATGTACACAGAGCTGTGTTCAGCAGGTTTGACTTCATATACCTGGTTCTTTCGGTATTAAGTTAACAGGATTTTCAAGAAAGAAATCTGAGGTTTCTTTTACGCACTGCTTGGTGAATAATTTGTTGCCACATTACTACATCACTGCTGTCTCTGCTGGCTGGTGGGTGAGGCACCGGCTGTGCCCCACACAGGAAATCGGAGATGTCTCCATGTGCTCTGAACAGTGAGGGATGATCTTCATTTGCTTATATGAAAGAACAACTTGGTGTTAACAGGTAATGAAAATAAAACCTCTTAACAGTTGTATTGAGATGGTTAACTATAATTAAAACTAAAAAACAATAACCAAACCCACAACAGTTTAGGTTTAGGATAAAACTAATGAAGATGGAGTTCTTGACTTCCGTTTCCTAAGTGCCTTGAAGTATGTGCTTCCTTGGAGATAAAGTATGTAAACAGTAGTATTCATTACTCTCTATGAAGTGTTAGGGAAAGTGGGATGAAACAAAGTCCTACTTGGTTTTATTGCGCCTCAAAGAAAATAGCACACTTGAATAAATACTTAAGCAGCTGCACTCAGTCCCATTGCCCATAATAATGAAAGAGAGTTTCTTTCTTTCTGCATATAAGATGGTGAAATAGAAGTCACCTGAATCTGTAACATCCTCTTCTCAAGGTAAAGGGTCAACAACAGACAAGATGCAAGGATGACTTCAAAGCATATATTGATCTTTTATTTTTTAAAGATGGGGGTATTTGCAATTTCAGTAAATTCCTAGGGTTCTCCTTGAGATTGCAGTTATGCCTCTGTACAGAACTATTAATGTAAAGCTGAAGCCAAATAATTTTTCCAAGACTTCTCCCCCTTTGAATTTCTGAGTTTCTGGCAGACCTGCTTTCCCTGTGACTAGAGTTGAACAACTGCATTTCAAAATCTACCAACCTCTTTTCATTGCTCAGTTACCTTGTAAGTCTTGGCTCTTTATAAAAGGTGAGAGCTTTAGGCTGTCAGAGGGTTTGGGGGTTAAACAGAGTGCCTAGCAGTTCAGTACACCGGCCTGCCTTAAGCCCGTTTATCTTAATTTGGAGAGTCGAAGCATTTTGTTTATCTGAACATTCATAAGACAGGATGTAGTGGATCGTAAGTTTATTGAAAAGAAAAGCAGTATTTGATCTGGGTCTCTCTTCCCCACATTATTATTCTTTAAAATTTTCATTCACTTATCTCTATAAGGTGTCATGGGACAGTAATATTGGGAAAAGCAATTTTATAATGGTAAATTGTGGATGCATGCTTGTCATGTAAGGTCAACCGTATGCTCTTGGACATGTGTTATGAGTAGGACTGATAGCTGTGATGTGAGCAAAGGTAATTCTATTGCCTGTGTGTACGTAGGGCTTTGAGCTGCAGTACTACTCATTCTGGCACTGCACTTCAAGAAAGACATGGACCAAAGACAACAGGAGTGATGCAGGAATGATCTCAGGTTTGAAAAACTGATTTAAAAAAATTAAAGAAGAATACTTAATCTAACAAAGAAAGTTAAGGGAGAGGCATGACAAATCTCTGGCATTTTATAAAGAAAAGAAAACAAAAAACATCCTCCCTCTCCCCTCCTATAATCCATAAATCCACACACCTCAAACTCTGGTAGAAGCTACTCCCCAAACCCCTTTAATGGGTAGACTGGGACAGTAGTCCATGAGGTCTGCTTACAGCAGCAAGCCTGGACAAGGATCCGTGTACATGCACAGACTGCAGCAGGTAGTGCAATCACTGTGAGGCCTTTGGCCTCAGGGCTGGGCTGTGTTGGACTTGGAAGCTTATTGTTTTGGTATCTGATGTATTTTGAGATGGGGGATGGACCAGATGATCTCTTAAGATGCTGTGTAGCTTTCCTAAGGTTTATAAATAATAGATATTTTCAGAGTTCTTTAAGCCTAAGGTTGGTCATACCACTGTTGTGATCTTTGTATGGCTAACTTGCAGTTTATTTAACAGGCTTGTAGATTTCTTCTTGTGCGGTTCAGAATTTCTGCCTGAAAACAATCTTAATGAGAAGCTTAATGACTGCCAGTGGGGCAGGTTAAAAGATGGTGGAGTGAGCTTACAGTGGGGAGAGATATTAAAAAACCCAAAGACGACAGTATTTGGAGTAGCACTTACAGCTTTTTATAGCTTATTTTAATATTGCAGTGTGATTATGTCAAAACTTCTGGTTTTTATTTTTATTGAAACTACTTTATCTCTTTGCAAAAGTGGTAGCAACATTTTTGCTCGTTCTTCTTTGTACTTGCCTCTTACCTTTGGCGCATTGTTTTTTCCAAAAGCTGGAAGAAATAGAATAAAGTGAAAGGATAACCAAAGAGGAGGGGAAGAAGGCAAGATAAAAGTAATAGAGGCAGTGCAGTTGTGAATTTTAAAAAAAAAGTACTTGCACATCTAGTAGAAATAAAGGCACTCAGAAGGAATGTGGCAGAGGGCAGAGAACAAAGGCAGACATATAATCAAATACAGAAGATGCAGTCTGTAATTTTTTTGTCTGATTCCACACCCTCCCATTCCTTTCATATGGTGACAGTGAGGCAATGGAGATTTCTAAATAAAAAGCACACCTCTTGTACAGTCTTGGAGTTCTGGGTAGTTAATCACAGAATCACAGAATAATAAGTTTGGAAAAGACCTTTAAGATCATCAAGTCCAACCATTCACATCCTAAACTAAACCATATCCCTAAGTACTTCATCTACCCTTTTTTTGAACACATCCAGGGAAGGTGACTCGACCACCTCCCTGGGCAGCCTGTTCCAGGCCCTGACAACTCTTTCAGGAAAAAATTTTTCCTAACATCCAATCTAAACCTGCCCTGGCCCAGCTTCATGCCATTCCCCCTTGTCTTATCACCTGTCACCTGACTGAAGAGACCATCACCTACCTCTCTATAACCTCCCTTCAGGTAGTTGTAGGCGGTGATAAGGTCTCCCCTCAGCCTCCTCTTCTCTAGGCTAAACAGCCCCAGCTCCCTCAGCTGCTCCTCATAGGATTTGCCCTCCAGCCCCTTCCCCAGCCTGGTTGCCCTTCTCTGGACTCGCTCGAGGACCTCCATGTCCTTCTTGTGGTGAGGAGCCCAGAACTGGACACAGTACTTGAGGTGTGGCCTCACCAATGCCGAGTACAGGGGCACAATCACCTCCCTAGATCTACTGGCCACACTGTTTTTGATACAAGCCAAGATGCCATTGGCCTTCTTGGCCGTCTGAACACACTGCTGACTCATATTCAGTCTGCAGTCACCCAACACCCCCAGGTCCTTCTCTGCCTGACAGCTCTCCAGCCAGTCTCCCCCAAGCCTGTAGCGCTGCATGGGGTTGTTATGTCCCATGTGCAGCACTCTACACTTGGCCTTATTAAACTTCATCCCATTGGACTCAGCCCATCGGTCCAGCCTGTTCAGATCCCTCAGAAGAGCCTCCCTACCCTCAGGCAGATCAACACTTCCTCCTAGTTTAGTGTCATCTGCCAACTTAGTGAGGGAGCATTCAATCCCTTCGTCGAGATCATTGATAAAGATGTTGAACAAGACTGGACCCAGCACTGAGCCCTGGGGGACGCCACTCGTGACCGGCCTCCAGCTGGATTTTGTTCCATTCACCACCACCCTCTGGGCTCGGCCATCCAGCCAGTTTTTAACCCAGCTGAGGGTCCAGCTGTCCAGGCCAGTGGCAGCCAGTTTCTCAGTCAGAATGCTGTGAGAAACGGTGTCAAAGGCTTTAGCAAAGTCCAGGTAGACACATCCACAGCCTTCCCCTCGTCCATTCAGCGGGTCACCTTGTCATAGAAGGTGATCAGGTTAGTTTGACAGGATCGACCTTTTGTAAACCCATGTTGACTAGGCCTGATCCCCTGGCCATCGTGCATGTGCTGCATGATAGCTCCCAAGATGACCCTCTCCATGACCTTCCCTGGGACTGAGGTCAGACTGACAGGCCTGTAGTTCCCCGGATCCTCCTTCCGACCCTTCTTGTATATGGGTGTAACATCTGCCAGGCTCCAGTCGACTGGAACTTCCCCAGTCTGCCAGGATTGCTTTTATCTAAAAGGACACTTTTATCTAAAAAGGACAACAGACTGTACTGAAGTCTGCCAGTCCATCTGAGAAGGTACATAGCTGCTTTACTTTCAGAGTACAGCTGGGGTTGGACAAGCCCATTGTTCCATGGAGAACAGTGCTCACTGGCCGCGTGCTCTGCGTGGGCCTAGCCGGACTGGCTGTGGTGGTGCTGAGGGGCATGCTGAGGACTTCCCCCTGATGATTTTTCTTGAGTCATATCTTCCCATCCTTGCGGAGATGTCATCAGCACTAGCTAGATGCCACCCACATGGTCAGAAGATGACAAATGTTCCCCTGTGGCTGGCTGTGTGCTATTCCCATGGACCCAGCTCTGCTTTTTTCCATTGCCTGATAGCCAGTCTGCCTAGGGATAACATATCCAGACATCAGGGTTGGTGTGCTGGTGTTTCTGCTCCATGCTTTAAAGGGCATAAAGAAGTTAATTACTTTTCTGATGGAGTCCCCCTCCTGTCTGCCCATGACAGGCTAGGTGGGGTTTATTTCTTGGTTTTCTTCAGGGGCATAAGGGTGGGTAGGGTCGGTGGATTTGGCATGTTACTTTTCTCCTATCATTTTATGTGTGGTTTTCAATAAAACAAGCCCCAAAGTTGGCAAAGAGCAGTTTACAATGTTGTTCTGAAATAATTTCTAAAAATTATCATTTTAGAAAGTTCAGTAGCTGCTCTTTTACTGTTGCTTAAGCTAAACCTCCTCACAGCACAATAATTTAGAAGGGGATGAAACAGGATTCTTTGCAAGCCCTTTTTAAAAAAAATCAACACCTCCCCCACCCCATCCCAGATCCCATCCCCACTATCAGAGTCCTTACAGTGAAGAAGCAACCCTTTATTCCTCCACTATGATGCTATTTTAATTTTCAAGCATGCCTTTCAATATGCTTGGGTAGTACTGATGCAATTAGAAGTGTAAACAAGACATAAAAGGAATGTAGCAGCTGCCGCCTTACTTAGATGGTGGCTCCTACAGCACTTGAGTATGCTGGTGACACCCTGCCAGAACTAATATCTGCCCGACAGGACAATACAGCTCTTGAGGTGGTCTTTCAGAAAATGTGATTCTTGGAAGCAAAATGCAAACTACAGAGACTTTATTTTTTTCCAAAACTGTAGTTATATTGGTCAAACCCCAGTGCCTTTATTCTTTCAGTATTACTATTATTATATGTAATTATTATGCAATTTAATAATGCGGTACAAGTTGTACAGGATTACACATATTATATTATACAGTATTGTTGCTATTATCTCAGTAGCTTTCTTCTGGTTTTACTTCAGAATCTTTATCTTGTTCATTTCTTCTTTCTTTTCCACACTTTTCCTAACAACTGGATAAACTGAAATGAAGTAAATAGTACTCCCACAACTGTTTTCCCTTAGGTCACATGTAATAGCAGGCTCTCGGGTAGGAATTATTTCAGTAAGTTCTGTGCAACACTTTTCTGTTTTTTTAAGTTACCAAATTTTGATTTAGGATTCATTGTGTCATAATTTTATAAAAATGAAAGCAAACAAGTCTCCCATAATCCCAAAGCATACTATGCCTCCCCCTTCCACCTCCTCCCCCCCAAACAAAAAGCCCTCCACAAAAAGCAGCAGCCCCACCCCCAAAATGTCAAAATAAAAGAGACCCCAAACTCCACCCCAGAATTTACAGAAACAGACTAAGGCACTACTGGGCATGCATGTGTGATTATAATAGTGTGGTTTCTGCTTCAATTTTTAAAGCCAACAGAAATGTTTAGGAATTGCAATTTTTTAAAAAATAAATTAATGATTCTCAATTTTCTCCATGGATTGTTGAGATTAGTAAAATCTGAATAGAAATATAATAATCTCTGTAACTTGTCTTCAGTTAAGATGCATCCTAGGATTTATTATTTACAGTAACATATTCAACATAAAAGAAACAGGCTTCCATACTAACATATAAGCCTTTGGATTCTAAACTTTCCAAGTTTGAGTAGTGAAAAGCACTGGGGTTTTTTACTGGACTAGGATTTCCATCTCAAGGTGGTAAAAAGGGTATCTTAATTATGGGCGTTCATAAAGCTAAGGGTCATAGTATGGGTTTGGTTGGAAGGAACCTTACAGATCATCTAGTCCCACTGCCATGCCATGGGCAGGGACACCCTCCATTAGCCCAGGTTGCTCAAAGCCCCATCCAACCTGGCCTTGAACACTGCCAGGAGGGGGCAGCCACAGCTTGCACAGCAACCTTTGCCAGGCTCTCAGCTCTCTCTTCCTTAGATCTAATCTTAATCTACCTTCCTCCTCCAGTTTAAAGCCATCACCCCTCAACCTATCACTCCCTGCCCTTGGAAACAGTCCCATTCCAGCTTTCTTGTAAGCCCCTTTAAAGGTACTGGAAGGCTGCAGTGAGGACTCTCAAGACTGAATACCAGCATTCCTAGACTCTTTTCACAGGAGAGGTGCTCCAGCCCTCTGATCATCTTCATGGCCCTTCTCTGGACTTGCTCCAACAAGTCTATGTCACCATTTTGTTGGGGGCCCCATAGTTGAGTGCAGTATTCCAGGTGGGATCTCACAAAAGTGGAGTAGAGGGCGACAGTCAGCTCCCTCGACCTGCTGCCCATGATTTTTTTGATACAGCCCAGGACATGGTTAGCCTTCTGAGCCGCTAGCATACACTGCTGCCTCATGTTGAGCATGTTGATCAGCACCCCCAAATCCTTCTTGGGGGGGCTCTCAATCCATTCTCTGCCCAGCCTGCCATTGTGCTTGGGAGTGCACCGACAGACATGAAGGACCTTGGCCTTGTCGAGTTTCATGCAGTTCACATGGGCTCATCTCTCCACATCCCTGACAAATATGTTAAACAGTGCCTGGCCCAATACTCACCCCTGAGGAATGTCACATGTCATTTGTCTCTGCTCAGACATTGAGCCATTGGACACAACTCTTTGAGTGTGGCCATCTAGCCAATTCCTTATCCACTGAGTGGTCCATTGGTCAAACCCATCTCTCTCCAATTTAGAGACAAGGATGTTGTGTGGAACAGTGTCAAATGCTTTGCACAAGTCCAGGTAGATTATATCAGTTGTTCAACAGATTGCTTACAACTGATTGTGCAGCAACTTTATTTGCTTGCAAGTGTATTGAAGACTAAAATTTAGCACAGTTGACATATACCAAATTAAACATTCCCTGTTAAAATTCTTTGTGTGATGAAGCATTTGACAGGAGTTGCAAAGGAGTTGGACGTACAAGTATTAAGAGGAAATTTAGAACAGAAACTGAAAAAAATACTTGAATTTCTTTAGGAATTAAATTTGATCATTTTGGTGGATACAGTTTTCTCTTATCTCCCTGGCTACTAGATATGTGAATGAAGACTGATTTTGAGAAAACTTTTACAAAACATTTATATACCTTTCTGAAAACACCACTGCTAAATTACAGTAGCCTAAATCTTTGAGTGTGAAATACAATTCAGCTGAGTGACTTTCTTTAAGGTAGAACATGTATTATTTCAGTGGCATTAAAAGACCATTCTTGTCATTAAAGAAATCATGGCTGAAATGCAAACAGGGAGTGATGGGAAATAATTTTCTTTTATCAAGTGATAACATTGTTCTAACTGAAAGTACCATCTGCTGATGTTTTAAATATGGATTAATTGGTACAACAATAAAGACACAAGAAAAGAAACAATGAGCATGAAGAAATGTGTATTTGTGCTAGCAATAAAAAATAATTTTGAGTGTAACACTATATTTTATATGCCATCTGAACCATCTCCTTGTATTTATGTGCTTGTAATTTAGCCTAACCTGTACTTTCTGCATTCATTAATAGAAGAAGGAACCCAGTGAATGAATACCTATTACATACGAGATCTATGGCCTGGGGACAATTTTATTTTACTCATAAATTTTAATATCCATTCTCTTCTGCAGTGAAAATAATGAGCCTGTAGTGGTATTGTCCATCATTACAAAGAACTTATTTTAAAGCTGTAAAAAGGAGCTGTGACTGATTGGAATTGACCCATGAATCTGAGACTAGACTTTTCTCAATCTCTTTGTCAAACACCAAACAGCCTTTAGCAAGTATTAGCTTGTGTCTGGCCAGGAGAATGATCTTGCTGTTTTCCATTCATTGTAATTTCTTGTTATAAAAAGAAGGAATAAAGTTTTTCCCTTGGACAGCAAAGTATGGGTTTTAGTCTTAAAAGAAATACTGGAAGCTTTAGCTGATCTTTGATCATTAATTCCATTAAAAATCATATTCTTAGCATCATTAGCAATAAAGTTGAATAATTCTTGGTGGATTTTGGTGCAGTTTTGCTGCTAAACGACCTCAGACTCCTCTAAAATTCTAATTTTCTAATGATCACTTGTAGAAAATAACTGTGTCTCTAAATTTTATCCAATCCACATATGGAAGATCCAGTGGGAGTCTGCAATCACAGAAACTCAGTAGTTTAGACTCCATTAATTCTGCTGGATCATCTGCCAGTATTTTGTGAATGTCTATTCACTAGATAAACACAGAAAAGTAAACATATCTCTCTTTGTGGAGGATCTGTGCTGGTCTGGATGAAACTAATCAATGGGCTGAATTCTCAGGCCTCCAAAAATCATGTTGTTTATGTCAAGACTGACAATTTGGCTCTCCAGTTGTGAAACACTGATCGAGCTCTATTGTAAAAAGAGATTTAAGCTCGAGCTATAGTGAACCTAATGCTCAGGTTGGGATGCATGTGTTTAATTGCAAAAATCATAATTTTTTTAAGGTCTGGATATTTCAATGTATTAAAGTAAAAGAATTGGGTAGTAGAAGGCGAATCAGGAAAGCCCCTAGTAGACTTTTTCAAAATTAAAAGTTAATTTTCTTCTAAGATTATATAGAATAAATCCCTAGATTCCGTGTTATATGTTTACCTTGCAAAAGGATTGTATTTGATTTCTAAAACCCCTTTCTTGATGAGTCACAAATCTTGCTTTACTATTTTCTATAAACTTTCAAGATCAATTGTGCCTTCTGTTTCCTAGTTGTTCTCTAGAAATATATACCACTGTGGGTTTTGTGTTGTATTGAATTCAGCCATGGTAATTCCTTCTGCTGTGTCATAAAATGTCTGTCTGAGGGACAGGAATGATCAGGAAATTGTGTGACTCGCTGTCACTGGATCTCAAATATATGTGTCTTTAAGTTTTGGCCCTGTCTTCTTTTTAAAGTTGTTGGAACACTTCAGCAGTTCTTTCAGCTCAAAGGGGAAGGATAAAGAAAGTTGGCTTTGGGTGAAAAGAGGTGGTTTTCACTGGTCTTAATCTCCTGAGGCCCAGTCAGACTTCAGGCTGGTGTCTACTGTGAGTGTGCCTGTGTACAGACTTGCTTCCTAGGCTTTCTCAGGCAGTTATTTTTCATTGAAACGAGATGTTTGCTGAAAATTTAGATAATCTTTGTTTACAGTCAGGCTTCTCTTTACTTTCAGATGGTGTAGATGATTTTAATTTTCAGCTCATTCTGTACCTGCTCGGACCTTGATTTTAGGTTCCTGGATCGGAAACTGTGGTCAGGCTTTAGCATGTGGGAGCTCCCACCAGCTGCTGGGAGCTGTGTTTCCCCAGTGCCAGATCACTGGTTTGCAGGCTGTTGGGGATCTGGGCCAGAGAGAGCATTTCAGTGTTACACATAAAACGTTTGCTTGTAAACCTTGTACCTATAGTTTAAATAAACATGCTGTTCTAACAGCACCTCAGACTTTGTGTGTGCTTTTCCTAACCCATCTGTGCAGTACTTCTCACCCTAATTGACATGTTCCTTCCTGGTCACTCACTGCTTGTCTGCTCTGTGTGACACTACTAGTACAACAAGCAGCTGCTGGTTCTTTGTTCATAATTTTTGTGAACGTCACTTTCTGTGGAAAGGCATGCCTGTATCTGCTCTGTCAGTGCCCCTTGTTTGATGTTCAGACCCTCATTTCTGTTTTGTTTCATCAACAATTCCTTTTTTGTGGAAGGAAAATAATAAACAGAATCCTAATATAATAAGTGTTGATTCTAGCTCTTCCAGTATCACTCAGGATTGAAAAAAACCAATTATCTCTTTATGAGTGATAAGGGCTGCTGGTTTAACATCTGTAATTATTCATTTTAATAACTAAGATGATTAGTTAATGTTATATAGGTCACATTGCTTGGTATATTACATTAAATTGCAAACATGTAACAGGCACATTATCCCCAAATGATATTAAATTATTCTGTTTGCAAAACCACTCCCCCGCCCCCAAATCTCTCTCATATTTGCAAAAATACCACAGACATTTTCTTAATTCTCATTATTTCTCATTTACAGGCAATATATGAATCTGCTTTTGCTTTGTTTTCCTGACAGGTCTATGTTTTGAAGGGAACTTTAATTTTGGTCAAAATATTAAACTTTGCTATGGATTACAGTCAGTCATTTGAAACTTGAGTTTTAAATTCGTGGCCAATTTTCTTGGATTTCTTTGATCTCTGCCCTTTCACTCAAACAGAACTTCTCTTGTCAGTGGGGGTGTGTAAGTTTAAAATAAGCAAACAAAAAACCCTCAATCCTCTCAAAGTTAAATAAGAAAATTGGAAAAAGATTAATGAACTCTGTCAAACTGCTACCTTATTATTTGATCTTGTTACCGATATTTTTATTGCATTATATCTTAGATTGAAAATAGTCAAACTAAACCAGTGAGCATTTCCAGTTGCAAAGTTTGAGCTGAAAGTCATCAAAAGTGTTAAAATTTTCAGGGAACATTTTGAAAATTCAAATGGTATATTTTATAAGCTCCATAAATATTTGTTTCAGTAAACTAATTTTTTAAATGAGTAACAATAAAAGAGCTGCTAAATTCACAGTTGAGGCTCAAAGGGATGATTTTTAATGTAGGTCTTTCTTCCAGTTAAAGCTTCTTAATTCTTGGACGTTTAGTGGGATGCTAATTTATGCTGTTTCGTCATTGAAGGGGGGGGAACCCAAAGCAAAAAAAAAAGCCAGCTATTCTGTCAACCAAAGGTGAATGTCAATGAATATATCTGTGGCTTAGGTTGGAGGAGCGCAGCCCACTGGAGCAGCCGGTGGTCGTTCAGAGGCCACAGCAGCAGCTGTGCTGTTTTTATGCGTGTGCTGTATTACCTCCAGAGCAATCTGTTCTTAAAACTGCTGGAGCTATTGTGATTTTTTTCCTTTCATGCTCTGGCAAAAATCTCTTAGCCAGGTATTAGAGACGTTGTAGATGGATGCTGTTAAATAGGATTCATGGTATGGCACCTGTGCTATATGTATTACTTCTGTTTTCATACTGGAATACCCTACCTTCTACTTACAGTATTAATTCCTAGTGAAAGTCATAGCCTAGGTAGTACTACTTGGAAGCATATGGGGGAGCTAAATTGAAGGGCTCAAGGAATGAGATCAAGTTTTCCTCTTAATCCTGTGCTGCAGTGGTTATGTGAAAGATAATGTGGGCAAACATTGCTGCCTTCCCATGCCCCGTGCTGCTCAGGGATAATGCGCAGTCTCAGGCAGAGATAATGCTCTTCTGCATTTCTCTTCTCCTCCTCCTTAAGGAAGGGAAATACCAGAATGGATTTTGAAGTGCATGATAAACAGCTGGAGAGCCTGAGCTTGGAGAGGGAGGACTGAGCAACCTCCTGGCTCTGTGAAGTCTGGGGTGTGAGGGTGTCCTCGCTGTGGCTGCGGCAGTGAAGGGTCATCCTGGCTTTGGGATAATACCATGTTTCCCAGCAGCCCTTGGATCGGGTTCCTTTCATAGATTAATTCCAGGTCTTCATTTTGGTCAGTGGCTTTTTGTGGGTGGATTGTAGCTGCGTACTGGAAAGTGATGGTGGGAGCAAGAGTGGTTTTAATGAGATTATGCACAGATTTAGTCAATGTCATGGTTTAACCTGTCAGGCAGTTAAATAACCACACAGTTATTGACTCACTCTCCAGCCTACCCCTTCCCAGTGGCTTGGGATAGAGAATCAGGGAAAACAAAGAAACTCATAGGTTGAGAGACAAAGAGTTCAGTATGACAGAAAAGGATGAGCATAATAATAATGATAAAATAATACACAAAACAAGTGATGCACAGTACATTTTCTCATGACCCACAGACAATCGATGCTCAGCTAGTTCCTGAGCTGTGGTCTAAATGCCTGTCCAGATTCCCTCCAGTTATATGCTGACTGTGATATGGAAAATCTCTTCAGCCTTTTGGGGTTAAAGTGTGTTATCAACATTATTCTCATCCTAAATGCAAAATGCAGCTCCTAGGTAGAAAATTGTCTCTGTCCAATATGAAACCAGGGCAGGCAGAAATTTTATTGATTTGGGAAATTCTTTCTAAGCTTCCAGATATTTTGTTTCAAATAGCCATTCTGTTTCCAGAACAAAGTGTAAGAGGTCAAATGCTCAGTTACAGAAAAGTTGCTCATGGCATTTACAACATACCAATGTTTCTCTTTGCTGCTCTTGGCTATAGATACAGTTGAGCGATCGTTGTGCTCTTTGAGAGGATCTTCATGGTATGTTTGAACTATGCTGTATGACCTTCAATGCAGAACTGCAACGAAAGGCAATGGTTTTGTGTGCTGAGTATTTCTCCCTAGTGGCTACTTGTGCAGAGGCTCGGCTTCTTTCTGAGGAGGGTGCACAACGTGCTGCTGCCATCATGCTTTGGGGATGGAAGTATTTTTATGTTAAATTAATGAAGGAAGTAGGAGCTTACTGTTTGGTTGTAGTAGGGCTAGGATTTCTTGCTTGGGGTTGTAATTTTTTCCCAACCATCATTACTTGCAAGAGTATTTGTTCTTTTTGGATATCCCTCCCAAGGACAATTCTGCCACTGAAGTAACTGCAGTTCTTGTCAGTAATCCAGATATTACTTGTACCTTTTCTACAATTTGTATCTATAAATTAAGTCAGATTGTTATTGTTGGACTGTGGTAGTGGGTTTACTCTTATTCTCTAGGATTACAAATGATTGTTTCCCTGTTTACTTTCTTTGCCAACAGCATAATATAAGGTACACAAACATGTATTTTAAACAGTTTTTAAGATCTGGGAAAGCACTCCAGTACACCAGAAGTAGATCAATATAAGCTTTTAGTGGCTGTATACGAGCCAGACTTTTGGAAATAAAAGCTCTCATTTTAGTTCCTAACAGTGTAGTAAATCAGGCTTGTGTCTTTCAGGCTAATATGAGTTATGCTCAGACAAAATATGTAAAAGAATATTAAAAACACGTAGGTCCAAATTAGCAGAGCTGCTTTTCTGCTGCAGATCTAGTGCTATTTGAAGCTTCCAAAGTGCATTATTAAAAGCACTTCAGAATTGTTCTCAAGTAGTTAAATAACCTTTCATTGCAAACATTTTTGTAACTGAACCTGTGCAAGTACAGAGACTTTTAATAACAGTATTTAAGACCTCTTCATTGATTTAAATACTTCTGCTTTACACAGCCTAAATCATGCACCTGCTCTAGCCTTTTACAACTGCTGTAATGAAAATCTGTAGTATTTTATATCGTTTTATGCTTTTTTCACTTTCTCCTCGCTCTGTTTCATGCAGTTCCTTTATAGTGTCTCCTTTTCCTATCTGCTGGGGTTTTAGTACACATTTTGTAAAGTTGTCGTAAGGTTGTTTATTTTCCTGGGTTTTCAATTAAAACAAGCAGCAGCAGCAGATCTGTCTCCCTGAGATTAATTCTATTGTTTTTAATTCCACCAGTCCTGGAAACGCACTAATTAAGTAGTTCAGAACGCGCTTTCATTTTTGTATATACTGCAACTTTGAGAGATGTTTAAGAAATGCTATTCCAGTGTCAATGATCAAAGTATCAACTTTGAAATCTTTTCTGGGAAGAACTCGTTTATCCATCCTCCAGTGGCTATTACACACATTGCTGATTACTGTTGAGGGAGACCTGAACTCTGATCATTTTTTCACGTGGGTTTTCAACTAGCCAGTCTGAAACAGTGCATCACAGATGTACCTGATCAGCTTGGTAAGTTATTTCAAATTCCCATTGCAAGCAGACTGAATTAACTGTCTCACTTCCATTAGAAGACTACAGTCAATGAATTTGTTATGGATTTATTGGTGCCAAAGTCATTCTGCACCCCTACCCTTCTCACGATTTAACACAGCAGATTAAACATTTAAGGGAGAGATTTCTCTGAGATTTCTCCTGTGATTAAAGTGTTTTACTGATATGCTGATACTGTGATGCACAAGGCCTGTGGAGTTATGGAACATACTCAAAACATGAGTGAATTTCATTCTAAAGAAAAAGGAAAGCAGCACTATGCAGCAGGAGCTGGGTGAGCTGTGAACATCTGAGTTTCTCTGAAGGAAATGTGCTATTGTTGGAGAGTTAGAAGAATAATTAATCTACACAAGCAGATATACAGATGCATAACAAGGGTGAGCTGAAACTTTGTACCTTAAGAATTAGAGAAAATGGATAAATGGATGCAATAAGAGGTCTAGAGGAGATGCTCTTTACTTTGGCAGTAAAATCCACTAATTGATGCCGATGCATTGATACGCTGAACTGGGATATTCTTCTGTAGCTCACTGCAGGTTTTTCTGACCCACCTCCCAATTCTGCCAAGGAAAACGCTTGCTGTACAAAGCAAGTTACGTTTGCACCTGATTGAGAGATAATTTAAATGGGTGTTAAAATAATTTGTGTATGCAAATTGACAATCTAGACTTGTCATTTGCTCTTTTCATTGTTCAGGTCATTGCATGAGATCAGAGGTATCTGTCGCTTTCTGGAGGGAAAAACCCAACAAAAGCCACCAACAAACCTGTAGCATTTTTCTTGGTGGTCCTGCAGGTATTTTTGCCCAACCTCAGGGTGGACAATGAGGCACAGAATAAGACAGCATTTGTATTGAGCTGTTCAGCCACATCTCTGCTGTTCTTAACTTTACTTAAATACGACTGCTAATTGGTTGCAAAGGCATTATTGTTTCTTGGACAAGTTGCTCTAATTTAAACCAATTAGAATATAATTACACTATTTTATGCTTAATTAAACTCTTAAGTAGCTTCTTCAGTCTAAGGTTATCCCCTTGGCTCCGTAGTCTGAGATTTCTCTTGGCTCCACTGGAAGACTCAGGTAAAATAAGATGGCCTCTAAATTCAAGAAGTGCTGCTACTTCTAAGTTCATTAAATTACTGTTCAGGAACTCTGGTATTCTATAGCTCATTGCTTCCAGAACATTGGAACAAGAACCATATGGTGGCAATTCACCCCACTTGCGTTTCTCAGGTTGCTCTGTTATTTCCTTTGTGAAGTGTTCAATCTCTTAAGGCCACACTGTGAATTCTTATAAGAAGTGTCCTTGGAATAGAAATTTCCTCATTATCCCTTATGATAGAGTCTTGGGCCAAAAAATCATTTAAATTCACTGCTCTCTCATCATTATTTTTAATTCCTTACAGATCCATTATCCAAAAAGGGATTGGAATTGCTCACGCATTCACCTTCATGTTAAAGCATTTAGATGCTGCCATGCATACAGGAATCTCAAACCCATAATAAGATGCTGAGTTTTAAAATATTAATTGTTTTGAGCTAACTGTGGAGTATTTTCTTAAATTTTAAAGGGTTTTTTTTTTCTGTGTGAACTATTCTGAAAAAAGAGGTAATTAAAAATATTTTTACTATGAAAAATAAGGGGAAAAGGGAAAAAAATACAATACTTGCGTGCCTATGAAATGTAGAGGTTGAACAACCTTTCCATGGTAATTCCAGTGGAATTACATCAACAATTCATTTTCCTCAATGCTATCAGTCTAGATTTCTGAAGCTTTGATGTTAGATACAGATTCACTTACTAGTAAGATGGTTTTATTCAACGTTTATTCATAGAAATCAACTATATATTAGCTGTTTACTCACAACTCACAGCAGACTTACTAAATACGTTCAGTGTCCTGAATTCCAAGGAAGATTTTGAAAACTGTGTTTGAAGGCAGCTAAAACCAGACATGACTTACTTTGGTCTTCTGTGTAGTGATCATATGTATAAAGAAAAGGAATATATTATTACACTATAATATTTCTCAATGAATAGTGAGTAGATATTTGATGTTATTTTCATACATATCACTGCTATTGTAGCAATTTTGTGGGGAAGAAAAGCAACATGAGTAAAACTATTCCTGGTGGTACATTAATCTTAGCTTTGTTGTCTGTATTGTGGCAAGCTGAGCAAGAGGTTAAAAGTATGATAGATTTGTGTAATGCTTCTAATAGCTAATCACTGATATTTCACCTTTCTGTCCACCTTTTTAAAGCACAGGGTAAATACTTGGTTGTCTTTTCATCCTGTGTCACTTGGGAGTGCCATCTGCAGTGAGGAAGAGTCCATCTAGCTTTAGGACTAGGATTTGCTAAGCTTTTTTCCTGAAGTTACACATGTAACAAACCAAGCAACAACCTTCTCTGTTATATTAGAATGTATATAAAAAATTATTTACTAAAAATTAAGACTGTAGCTACTTTAGGAGAATCAATAAAGATTTTTAGTTAATAGATGTGTTCACATAAGTTTATAAAGAAAAACTGAAGAAATTGAGTCCAGATGTAATGTTACACAACAGATTAAGGACCTAGACTTTTACAGTGTTACAGACAAGAACACTGCATTAAGAATAATGCAGATGTGTCTTGCAGAAATAGATGTATTTATTCAATGCAAATATCAGTGCAAACGTAGATATGGCAGAACTTCTATTCACTCAGACATTGATTAAAACTTGTATAATAGAATTTAGTGATGATAACATCCATGTGGTAGTAGCTTGGTGCCTAGGGCACTTGGTTGGTGTGAGGCTGAAAGCAGATAAATGACTGCTTAGGGGAGGAGAGTGACCTAGCTGCTTGGATCTCTACAGACAGACAAGATCCCGGTTTTGTTCTGAAATATGTTTTGAAATCCCAGTATTTTTCAGAGGAATGTGTAGGTTTCTGTTCAGTGCTTTGGAAACAGATCCTAGCTTTGTCAGAGCCAGTGGTGTGCCATCGGGACTGCCAGAGTAGAAGGCTATTGTGTTGGCACAGAGAAGAGCAATTTCTTCTCTTCTATCAGCTTTATTCTACAGATCTAGTAATTAGCTTGAAACAGTGTCACTTAAAGATCTTTTCTAATAGAGATCTAACCAATGTCAATGCTCCTCTCATTTCACATATCCATGTGCTCTTAGATAGCACAATTTTTCCAGTGGTGATGGATGTAGCAGCACTACTTGCATCTCTGTATCTGCACCAGGGGAGCTGTGAGAGGTATGAAGTGGGTTATTTTATATTCTTCTCTGGCAAAGCCCTGTTCAGAAGATAGTTTTTAATGTTTAGAAAGAGGGATAGAAACTTTCACCTCATAATGATAAAGGTATTAGTATTAAAAAGGAATACTTGAACTTCTGAAGAACTCACATAATGTATAGGAAAAAAGCTTGCACGCTCTCACTGAGAACTTTTTTATCAGTGGTAAAATGAATCACCATCCTTATGATTAACTGAATTGGAGATTTAAATGTGCAGACACTTACTTAAATAGGTGCCTGAGGTTCACCCAGATGGGCTGACACATAAAGTAGCAGGAAATTACACCAATTCGAGGCTGCCCATACTCTAATTACATCTGCTGTACATTATTTAGTGTTACAAATCTCAAATTCCTGACAGAATAACACTTTCTGAACCAGCTTTTCACTGCCAACTAATGCAATGTGTAATTCCACCTGTCTGGGATCTATTCTTTAAGGGTTTATATCCCTTGCAGGTGGTAGAGAGATGCTGCAACACTGCAGAAGTCCAAAGAACCATGCAGATCCCTGTGTGCTTATTGTCTAGCAGCTGCTGATAGAGACCCCACTATTTATATACCCAGCTATTATATTTTTCTAAGTCACTGATTTTTAGCAGTAGAGAAAGCTGTTCTCTTTGGCTGCCTGGGGCTTTGAAACCTTGAAACCTGCTCACTGGTGGTGCAATTCTTGACCTAATCAGCAGTGCTGGAAATTAAAACAAAGCCTTGGAATGAAAAGGTTTTTAGCCTGCTGTGCTAATCTTTTATCTTGAAGTTGCTTTACAGACATAAAGGAAGAATTCTGGCTGCAAATACTAGAATAACATCGATGAAACTGTTGGTATAAAGTAGGATCTCTGTAGGATTAGTTTTTGTTTCCTTTCTTGTTCAGAATTCCAAATACTATTATCAGTATACGCTTGTATCCCTCTGTGGCATTAATTCCATATGTAAGATGTGGGAATATTTTTTTTCATACCATTTCAAAACATCCCAAACTCTTTCTAGTCATTTGTGCAATTGCCAGCTCAGTTTAACTCTACATTTTTCTTTTGTTCTTCATACTGCACCTGGATTCTTTCCTCAAATGTAACTATCTTTGTTTCTTTATACCTTTCTGACACATTATTCCTCTCCTTAATCTCATCAGTTCTGCCTCTGACACAGGCAGCATTACCTGCATTTTTATGTCAATTACTGCTGTATGACCTTTTATCTGAGATTAGTGGTTCTGGTGCAGAAATATAGAAAGGATTTCAAAGTACTTCTGGACAAGTGAATGGAAGAGTCTGCAGTGTTTTAACTGGGAAACACAATTATGAAGCAAAATTAAACCTATATCAATTAGAACACTTCTGAAAATGTAAATATATACCTGTAGCCTATGCTGGAAAGAACAAGAAATACTGTTTCCCAGTATATGAGAGAGCTGAGAGAGAAAATGAGAAGTTACCACAAGGAAACCTTGTCGGTTTTCAACTCTGCAAATTATTACATTAGTTATAGCCTTGTTTAGTGTGGGGTTCAGCTAGTGCAATGTTTTTGTTAGCTTTTCTATTGTAAAAACACTAAATGAACAAGCAGCCTTCAAAGAAACACAACAAATACTTTTGTGTAAATAAGAACTAATCAAACTTTCATGACTTTTTTATGTGTACTGCGTGGTCTGGGTAAATGAAAAAGAACAAAGGGCAGCTTACGTTGACACTTTACTCAGCTCCCCTGCTTTCAGCCATTCACGGGTCTCGTGCATGTTTAGTAACCCATTTCTAATCCCCTCTGATGAGAACAAAGTCTCTGAACACTTAGTTTTCACCTGCTTTTCTCAAACAGATGCTTTATCCACAATGCATGCATTCAACTGATTCGTTTCAGAAGGCTTATATAATTTGGTTGTATTGTTTGAGTATTTTTTCCTTCAGGGAATATGTGTGTGCACTAATAAGTAAACAGCTTGACTTAGAAATAATGTAGCATAACTTTATTTCATTAAATGTCATGGTATTAAAATTAATTAGAAGTACTTGGAGAAATGGGTAATGTAGAAGGGGTAGCACCTCTGAAGGTCTGGAGAGAGTGTTTATACAATAAAGTCACTAGGATAAGGTTTATGGCTATATTCAGCTACTATAATTTGTTCTACTATCCTCTGCAAACCTCCTTCTGCATGTTAATAGTGTTGGCTAATGTTTTCAAAGAGGCTGTTTTATATATTGCACTTATCCCAATGTTTGAGATTTTTTGAGAAAATTTAGCTTGGATAATCCAAGAAAATGTGAGAATTAATAGTTGAATTTCCTATGAAGAGTTTTTGCTAACCAGCTGCAGGTTGTGGGTAGCACAATAAGGTGAGGCAGACTCTTGGGGCTGGTTACAGCACTGCACCCCTGTCTAATGGCACTGTGAGGACTTACATCTTCCCTCCAGTCATTCCTGGTGTCCACTGAACAGCCTCCTCCTGTTATGTCTCTGTTGCTTCATAGTCATGCAAACATGGTTCAACACCATGCTTGCAGAGGTTGCTTTGATGCTATGAAATTTGAAATGTTCGTAGTTTTAAGTTCTCAAGGTACATTTTTGGGTATGATTTCATATTGTTTTTCCTTTCCCCAGAATATTAAACTTGTGCATTGGAATGCTGCAGTTCAAAAGTAGAGTGAAATGCCCTTGGCAGTCAGATATCAGTCGACAGAAGGTTCCAGTGGATGAAATCAGCGTGCCTAGTGGGGTACACTAGGCACGTGCTGCCACTAGACAATACGCATGTTGCATTGTGTGCTCAGGCAGACAGGATATGAAAACAGGAACTTTTCCTGCACACCATATAGCATGCTGGGCTTTTTTTAATTCCTTCAAAAAGAATCAATAAATGTCCATTGCATTTTCTCTGGTCAAAGAGTCCACATGGAGTTGGTGCTCCATTCACACCCCATTGAAATACAGAATGTTACTGAGTGTCCTAAGAACTATATTTCTTCACCATAGAGTCAGAGAAACTTGGAGCAGTTGGACTACCCAGGACCAAGTACTCCCAATTTCTCTGATCCCTATGAATCGCACTTACACAAACAGAATAACTTGTTGCAAATTCTTATGCACGCTTTTCCCCCCCACCCAACCAAAATGAAAACTCTTGGTTTTGTATTTGTGTCCCTTCTGCTATGTGTGTGAGTCATCCTTGAGCCTTGACTCAACGTGGCTTTTCCTTTGGATTGGTGAGAGCATGTTCTCAAGCTAATGTTGGATGTGTTGCTGGCTTTCTCCTTATCAAGGAATTTTAATTTGGGATCTATAACTTTTTCAGTAGCTAAATAAAAGAAAGGAATTAATCGTAAAGGCTAATGGGGGAAGCACAAATATGAACTGTGTAATGCCTGCCTCTTGGGTGCCATCCAAAACTGTAACTCTATAAGAAATTTAGATTAGAATTCTGAATACAAACCCAGCATTCAAACTGTAATGGTAACCTCCTCACTGAAAATTAAGTTCTGTGTGTGGATATTTCTGGACCGGCGGTAGACTGCTGGGCTAACTAACTGAGTAACAAAGGTTAGAACTGGGCCATAAGTATTTGGAAAAATGCAGTTTTTCAGCTTTTGTTTTCAGTGTTCTTGATATCTTTCATGTCATTGATCACTGATCAGTGAAGAAGTAATACAGTTCCTCAGGGGCATGTTATGATGCTGACATTTCTGCATTATTTACAAACTGTTTGAAGCATCTCTTCCAGAAATGTATGGAATATTAAATGACATTAAGTCACAATAGGATACAAATTAATTTTCTCCTCTCTAGTGGTTTACAAGGCTTTCATCATTTGTGAATTATGAAAATTAAATTTCACTCAGGGTCACAGAAACTACATGTTAATCTGTTAACAGCAAGTACAGTTTCAAGGGCAACGTTCAACTGAAGCAATTTTTTTTAATCAGAAATTCATACTTGGAGTTCTACATTATTTCAACCAACCAACACTTTGAACTATGTTCCTTTCTTTGAAGGCTGCTTAGGTGTACTCTTTCTTTTTATGTAATTTCTGATAGAGTACAAAAAAGATCTTGAATAAAAAATATACATAGGTCTAACAGTCTATCAAAATCAAGGCTCTTGTATTCAGAGTTTTCCAAACAGAAATTGGAAATGTTCATTTAGTTGTAGGAGTAATGGTTTTAAGCACAGCATTTAGTACCTTAGTGAAATATGGTGACAGTAGACTGTGCTTGATGAAATCGCAGGTGTTTTGCCTTGGGAAACCAAATAACCCACCAGCATGCACAATGCTAAGCATTTGAGACTCATCACCTCATCCACAGCTAAAATGCTCATATAAATGTAAATAATCTCTTTGGGATGAGCCCCTTTGCTCAGAAAACTTGCCAGGAATTTGCACAGGGAGTGTGCCAGAACTCCAGTCCTGTTACACACCTTAGGAAAACTGCTACGCAACTATTCTTGTCTGTCTCTACTGAGACCTGGGAACTGATTTCATGAGCACATTTTATCATTTTAGAGTAGAGTTTAATAGATTCACTAATGAAACTCTGAAAATGATTTTGAGGCACACTGTTGACCTTCACTCTGAAACAGACTAGAAATAATCATGTTCATCTGTATTTGAGAAGCATAGGATTTTGAGTTTGAATAAGATCCTTAAGATCATCAAATCCAACTATAAACCTAACACTGACAAGACCACCATTAAGCCATGTCCTTAAGCATCACATCTACATGTCTTTTAAATTCCTCCAGGGATGGGGACTCAACCACTTCCCTGGGCAGCCTGCTCCAGGCTTGATAAACTTTTCAGTGAAGAAATTTTCCTAATATCCAATCTAAACCTTCCCTGGTGCAGCTTGGGGCTATTTCCTCTTGTCCTATCATAGAACTGTAGAATGGTCTGGGTTGGAAGGGACCCCAAGGATCACAGAGCTCCAACCCCCCTGCCACAGGCAGGGCCACCAACCTCAGGCCTGGATCTACACTAGGTTGCCCAGGGCCCCATCCAACCTGGCCTTGAACACCTCCAGGGACGGGGCATCCACTACCTCTCTGGGCAGCCTGTTCCAGCACCTCACCACTCTTTCTGTAAAAAACTTCCCCCTAATATCTAATCTAAACCTTCCCTCCTTTAGTTTTAATCCATTCCCACTTGTCCTGTCAACTTGTTGGTTGGGAGAAGAGATCCACACCTACCTGGTTGCAACCTCCTTTCAGGTAGGTGTAGAGAGCAATAAGATCTTCCCTCAGTCTCCTCCAGGCTAAACAACCCCAGTTCCCTCAGTCATTTTAAAGACGATGGTTTCAGTGCAAGTGGAAGGTTGTGATTTGCACAACAAATGTACAAAAAATGGCGGGGGGGGGGGGGGGGGGCAGTGTGGGATTTTTTGGTTTTTTTCTTCGGCTCATAGTTTGAGGAAAGCTTAAAGTGAGTGGCTTAAAAATGTTCTCTATTGCTTCACAAAAGTTGTTCTAGAGATTTGCTCTAGGTTAGATTAGCCCCCACTTCAGTAGGTTTGACATAAGAATTACTAGAAAAAACATTATGTGATATAGGTCACATAATACAAAAAACTGTAATGGTTAAAAAATATGTGATTCAATCAGTGCAAAATATATGCTGGTAAAAATGTGGAAGTCTCTTCAGATGAAGTCTGAGAAGTTCTCTTAAAACCTGCTGCTTTATTTCACTTTCAGGGAAGAACTGGCACGTGAGTGAGAATGAGGGCTGGGAGTGAGTTCAGAATTTATTTGAATTTGTAGTATTTAAAACTTTAAAGGAATCAGAGGAGTTAATTTTAGGAAGTACCTAATCTCTCCGTAATATAAACGTATATGCCTCTGAAAAGTGAAATTACCTTGAGGTCATGTCAGTGCGTGGGCAGGAACTATATATGTAAATTCTAAAGGATGGGATTGAGGCCTTTGGGCAATTGATGTGGCACTAAGAAGCATTTCCTATGAAACTTTTGTACTACCTGTTGGTTTCCATGAAGACCCAGACCTGTATTGGCCATGTCCCGTGGCCCTGGGATGGGAGCTGTGCACTGCCCAAGAGCCGTGGCCTGCCCACATCTGTCCTAACAGAAGCTGCTGCCTTCAGTCTCTAAGAAGAGGTAGCCCCTCTTCCCCCCCTGCACACTCCAAACCATAGATTTTCTTTCTTTTGTTCTTTGTAAAGAAGAAAATCAGATCAGTAACTATAGAAACAGGCAGGTAGGTCAGACTAAGAATGAAGAGGAAAACAGAGCTGAAAAAAAAATAGTAACGTGAACCAATAAGTCAGGTACTCTAATTGTGGGCAACACATAATAGAACTCACCTGGGAAGTTTAGCATTCTGAATGCACAGCTGGCAAATATCCTTTCCATGTGGGGTACTTCACCTCTGTAATCAATAATATGAACAAACAATTGTTTGACAGCATTTTACCACTGTAATCATCAACAGTTGGATCAATACAGAGCATTGAACAGTTTCTAAAAAGAGAGCAACACATCTGATAATGTTAATACCCCTGAACTGACCTATATACTTTGATTCAATAGTCTGCTAAAAGATAACACAATGGAAATATCAGGGGATGGAAGAAAGTTTTCATTATGACTGCTTTTAAAGCAAGTAGGTATGCTTCATAGAAATCTCAGGAAGTACAGCACTGAACACCTGAACTGTGAGAGTGTTTCAGTTTTTCTGTTTGTGCAGATGCAGTTGCAGCAAGTTCAGAGAAGATCTTTCTGGCATTAGGATAAAGTTGCTTCAAGAGAAACTGCCTTTTTCCAGTGTTGTGATACTTTGGGTGGACTCTTCTGAGCAACATGTAGCAAGATAGCAGAGAAATCTCTGATTAAGTAGATTTTTAGATTAAATTTGGTTTGAGTCCACCTGAGAATTCACCATTTCAGAGCTATTTCCTAACCCCTCCTTGCCCCAGTTCTGAATCTGGAATGGGAAGAGAGGCATCAGAAAGACATTCTACAAGGTGCTCATTGTGACATTTGTTTTTTGTTGTTGTCTCCTTTACTTAAGTTTGGAACATGGAAGATACGTGATTGTAACGGTGTAAGTTGGTGTGTTTTCCTGGATGTGAATGGTTCATTGCTACTCTTCAAAATCAGGAGCTGTGCCATTTATTCCCACACAGAAGCTGCTGTATAGAATATCCCTGAAAGCTGATTTTGTTCTTTTTTTTTTTTTGTTTTTATGTAAAGCAAAATTTGTATTTTTTTATGTGAAACATAATGTCCAGTGAATGATGTATTTAATATTGATGTCTGACTATTTTCTTATGGTATGGAACACAACATTTATTTTATGCCATGGTGAATGATTTTCCTGGAAAAACAGTCTGGGTCTAAATAAGCAGATGACCATTTCAATAGGCTATATTCAAAAGACACCTTCATTTTGGAGGATGCATCTATTAACTCATACGACAGGCAATTTAAAACATGTCACCAGATTAAAGATCAACAATTAATACAGAAGAGGTTGTACCTCTCTGGAAAGGGTCAGTTCTTTTGATCTGATTTAGAAGCCCACAGGAAGCAAACATTCCCAGATTCAGACCCTCTTCTGTAAATGCAGTGTGAGGGCAGAAAGTAGTGTGACTGCAAGCACTTTCTAAGAGCCTTGTGGGTCAATGTAGGATGAAGAGGAGAGATTTAATAGATTCAGTTTTGGGAAAGGTTATAGATGGGTTTTTAGTCACCTTTCTCATGTCTGGTTTGCATATCTGTAAATCAGGTAACTTCTTTTAGTCTGACTTGAGTTAAAGTTGATTTCAAGGTAACTGGCTAGGAAGGGAACTTGGTCCTTGCGTTTGGCTTCAGGGAATACCAGAAGCTGCCTTTGCTGAGCTGTACTGGCTGCTCTGGGAACCGCTCTGGCAGACGTACAGGTGGAGACAATATTTTCCTGTGGTGTGTGTTGAGAAAGCTTCCAAATACTGTGGCTGCTGGAAGCTGAGGAGCATGTCTTCTTGTGATGATCAAGAAGGGAGTTAAGAAATCTTTGGGATTAGTTTAACTAAAAAGATGTAAGGGTCTGTTAAGAAGTGCAGATGTTGAAGTTTTCTGTATATACCTAAAATCAAATGAACAAGCTCCTTGATTTTCTTCGTGAAATGGTGATTTAAAGGAAAGTAAGCTCACTCTGAACTGAGAATGAAGGCAAAGTAATAGGAATGTGCATGGATTTATGCTAAATTTACACACATGCAGCTGAGTGTTTTGCTTTAACTTTTAGAATATTATTTCAAGATGCTTTTGGTAGCTTGGGATGTTTTGCAGCTGTGATTTGATGCTAGTTCCTTGGCATAAATCTCTGCTTGAAACCAGTTAAAAGAAAACATAAATGGTGGGATAATCCTAAATCCATATTGTATTAATAAAATATCCCATAAAGCTATGTGAAATTTTGCCTTAGAAAGCAGAAATTTCAGGCAGAAGTGAAAGAAACTTACTGGATTCAAGGTAACATCATTGTATGCCGCTGTTATCCATTCCAGGGTGTGAAGCCAGGGGATTTCAGGATGCTGGGTTGAAAGTGGTTCATTAGCCAGAAGGCCCAAATTTTATAAGTGGAAAATGGGACTAATATTAGATTTGGCAATGAAACTAAATTAAATTCTAGATTATCAGCCCCACTGTTTTTCTAAAGATTGATAACGTGGGAGTACTTCGCCCCTCAGTGTTCAGTGGAGACTGGAAAAAGCTTAGAATCCTTAGGGATGCCATAAATACAGAATAGGACTCTCTGCCATCCACTGTTTGTATAGATAGCTTAAACAGCACTTTGAATCCAGCACGGAGACAGCTGAAGTGACTTGGGTTCATCAGCAACATGCAGCCATTGAATACTACAGCAGGGACTTGGATGTGAGTAATGGCGAACACAGAACAAACGCTGCTCACAGGTCAGAGATCTGGATGGAGTCTTCTCAGTGTTTCCAGCTGTTCTTAAAAAACAGAGAGATGTGCTGAGGGAGGTTGCTGCTCCTCCTTCACTATGGGGGAGGCAGCATGGCTGCTTGCGCTTCACAGAAGCAAGATGGTGTGAGTGAGACTGGGGGTGGGGGAAACAGATGGCATTCCCCACCTCTCCTTGGACATGCACAGCAGTGCCTCTGTCCCAGAGACAGAGACTCTACTGGAGTTTGAAGGTCTGTCAGCTTGGGAAGTATCCCGCTCAACCATATTAACTCAGACATCTCTCAGCAGCTATAATGAAGCTGGGGAGCTACCAACCTTACTGTCTGCAATGGGTGCAGTTACTGTTATTTAGTAGTTTGGGTTGCAAAAGTTCTTTCTGTATGTGGAGGTGAAAAAAAAGGTGGGAGGTGGATGGGGCAACAAACACTTAAAAACTAGTAGAATATTTCAGTTCTCTGAACTTTTTTCATTCAAAGTGGCAAGTTTTGTTGTAGGTAGAGAAGGATTAGAAAATCCTGTTTTGATTGGATCAGAATTTTTTTTTTCCCCTCAATATTTTCCACTTTGGTCCTTTATCTAGTAAAACTGCTGGATAAAATGAAATAGGGATTGACTGCTAACTCATGTTTTAATTCTAGTATATGCTAGCAAATTTGATAGATGTGATCAGGTTCGTGTTATTGAGGCAAGCTTGACTGTAAATTCCTAGTGGCTAAAGAATAAAAGCATCTGACAGAGCAAACATCTGACATCTGGTACATTGTTAAAGCTACAAAATTGTTTCTACGGATCCAGCTTAGTAATGAATATAGTTTAATGAGCCATAGAATACTGCATTGTGTAATATTAAAATGCATCTGTTTACATTTTATTTTACTATGTTACATCATAATATTTCAATTTGTCCTGTTGAAGCACATAACACGTTTTCAGGAAAGTAAACAACTAGTTTCAGAAGAAAGGACAAGAAATTCCTTATAATACTAAAACCAGCATGCAGTGTAAACAATGGCAAAATCAGAGTTCTGCCAGAACTCTTGCTTGACTTCTACCAAAACATTAACTGTACATTTTTGTGTGTGTGTAAAATGTAACACAATGCAAGACAGAAGCTTTTATGAGCATACAAGGCACGGGTTTTTCTAAGCCTTCTGCATTATGTGGGTAAAGTGATTTTAAACATACAGTATGGAAATCACTGCAGCATTACTTTGTTTAAAAAAATTGTATCTTGCCGCTATTTCATTAATGTAGTACAATTGCACACCTTGTTCCTATGGAAGCAAAAAAATGCTAAATTCTTTGAAATGTGTTAGAAACCCATCAGTGCCTCACTGATGCAATCCCCAAGAAGCACGTGATGGAAACCTCTAGGAGAGTTCATTGCAATAGATGGTGTAAACTTCTTCAGTACCAATATTTTGTTGTATTTGTTGATAATCACTGCCATCAGAATGCTGAGTTTTGGTATCTTAGTTTGATATAGTTGAACAGCAAAAAACAAACAGAAAAACAGAAGAAAGCAATTTAACTTATGTGCTTCTGTGTGGAAATGTTCTTTCACTGTTTTGAATGTACATATTTAATATGTGGTTATGTCCCCAAATAATGCCTAGAACATGCCACTAATTAATCTCATAGCTGGCAGTAATGTATAAATATTATTCAATAGAACTTAACTCTAACTATGTTTGATTATTTTGAATTATTTCATATCTATACTGGGTGATGAACATGCAGTATGGGTGCATTTTTCAGGAGTGCTATGACTACTGCTCCCAAGCTGATATGCAAATAATCTCTGAGACTGCTTTTACCACTAATTCAATTTTTACATAAATTATAGAAACAGCTTTTCTGCTTCTGTTGTCACATGTCCTGTAGGAATACTCTTGCCTCTAGAAAATATTTTAAGCTAGAATTTACTGTTTGCTGCATGGAATTTTTCACCTATAAAATTTATAATCTGATCGTATTATTTTTCACAAGAACATAAAATCTTTACAGGCTCAGATCAAAGTACTGTTTGGCTCGAAGTGTATACCATGGGGAAGGTACAGGAGCAGAACCTATCTGTAGTGATACTTTACTATAATAATCTTTCAGTAAACAATTTACTGCTGAGAGATTTCCTGAGCCAAAGGTGATCTCTTTAAGTTTAGTACTGCTTTGCAATTTTTTTACCTGTGAGCATGTCAGTCTCCTCTCTTACCATGTCTAGCTCTGCAAAAGGAGTTCCACAGCTTGCCCATGAGCTCTGTGAAGAGACATTTTCTTCAGTTTATTCTGAAACTTCACTCTGCAGGCATACAGTGATGCTTCCAGCCCAGCTCCCTGTGATCTGTAATTCAGGCACTGCATGATATTTTTGCATTGAAACACCCTTGACTGATTTCTTTTAAGTGAATTTGCATAACTACTTTTCTTAATCAAAGAGTGGAAATTCTACTTTACCGCACTTTCAATTCAATATTTACAAGTAAGATTTGTGATCCTGAAATTAATAGTCTCATCTAAATCATTTTGGCTTTTTACTACCTTGCTGTTCAATTACACTGTGATCTGATCCATTTGCTCTGAAACTGCCAGCTGCTGGGGAACTCTGATGCTTCTGGGATTCCCTGCTGAGTGACAGTGAGGTCTTATTCTTATCCACTTGCAGCTGAAGCATTTGGAGTGCTAAGCAGTAAGTACAGCATCTGATTCCTCCCCTTCCTTGGTGTAAACCAGAGAATACTCCCCATAGAATAGTTCTTTTTCATGCTTCCAAATCAAAGCAATGCTGAGAACACAATCCTTGGCAGAAGTCACCAATGGAGTCAGTAAAATTAGATACTAGCATAAGCAACAATGTACCCCAGGCACATATAGCTATTATTACCATGGGGTTTTCTTAAGGCAATGGTGTTCACTTTATGGTGCAGTTTTCTGTGGTTTTGTAAAGGTGGCCAGAAAGGGAAACCAGCCAAATCTGGCCATTTCTAATGGTGATACTCACCAAGTGTATTAGACAGCTGTAAGAAGGATTGCTCCCTGCACATACTGGTAGCTCTGCTTTGGGAATTTCACTGCATGAAATGATTGCATAAATTATCTGAACTCATGAGAGTTGAAAGAGTATGAGCTTTTTTCAAGAGAAGCTGTGGCAAGGGGTGACTTGTATGGGCGTTTGTTTGTATTTATGTGTATATATTTTAATTCTGAGTCATATGGTTATAAAAGATCCAGTTCTCTACTGACATCAGAAGTACATGGGGCTCCCCCAAATTAGAAAAGTAGTTTCTCTCATCCCGTTGTCACTTTATTATTTTTAATTGAATTTTCATTTGCATATCTCAATATTTGACCTACACTTGCTAGTTGATAACTTTCAGCTATTTTTGCCATTTATTACAGTAGTACAGTTGCATCCTTGCATGTTTACTTCAGGAAATGTGTACTTTTACCAGTTTCACATTACTCCTTCTTCCCAATTGTATGTGTTTGTCTCTGAGATCAGAATCTTACCAGCATGGCACAAAGCCAAGCAATCTGCATTAGTTTCTGGTCATGTTATCGCATCCAATATAGACTCAGTCATTCTGGAATTGCTTGCTTCTTGCAGATGAATTATAGTTCTTTATATCTGCTTGGTTGTTTTGGGAGTGGGAGTACCTGTACTGTGTACAGCCCTATGATACAGAATTTTCAAACCTCACCTGCACTCTGATCCGTCACTGTTGCTTTTAAAGGGAAACAAAGTTTGGGGACTTAGTTTCTTCTTTCCTTTGCTCCTGTTTCCTATTTTTTTTTGATATGAACTTTGGTGCAGAGGATGTTTTCAAGCGCTATTGATGGCATCAGAATGTGCTGAGTCTTCAGGAGGAGGCTGGGTGCCAACTACCATCACAAACAACCGTAGATGTGGCAGGAAAGGGATAAAGTTAAGTTGTTCTTTTATTCAATAAGTACTGACTAAAAGAAGAACCAAGCCCTTTGGATTTATGCCAGTGGTGGCGAAGTGGCCAATATGTAACTGGGATTTGTAGGAAATAGCTCACAAAATCCTACTTGTTACCCCCGGCTGGTTGCATGAATGCAGATGTTAAAACTGCAATAACATTGTTATGGAAAATAAAACTACATTAGGTAACTTTAAAAAGGTTCTAAAGTTTTATTACCTTTGAATTTTTTCTTTATTTTTTTTTTTAATACTGCAAAATTTATACCACTAGAATCATAGTGCTGCAGGAACCTGTTTTGCAGGCAAAAGTTTATGAAAAATAGATCTAATAAAATTCAAAACTCCATAGTAAAGAATAAACTTCTGAAAAATCATTTTTCTATAAAATATGTAGTATGTGTACAAGTCTTGCTGCTGTGGATATATATAAATGTTATACAGGCAGTGATATAGCAAGAAAAAAGAGTAATTGCATGTATAAACTCCAAATGCCTAGCGGAACCCAGAAAAGTCAATGGTAACAGGTTTCAAATGGATAGAAAGGTGAAGGAAAATGCAGTGGATTGCCCTTCAAAAAGTGTGTGAGGGAAGAACAGTACAGTCTCAACCGTTTTACAAATAATTTCAAATCTTAGCCTCATCGAAAATGGCCAGTGACCCATCCTAGCTTGGTCTTTACCTTTGGTAGTTCTTGAACAGTTTTAATTGTCTCCTCTCTGCATTAGTCACCATGTCTTTGCAGAGAAAACACGTCCCCACCAGCCTGGCCTGGGATGAGTTGTGCAAATCAAGATTACCGTGCCATTTTATAACCATCATGGCACTTTATAAAAGTTAAACCCAAGAATCTGCATAGTATCAATTTCTGATACATATTGAAGCCACCGGGCTAATTAGAGCAATGCATATGCAAATGTAATTAGAGAGGACACACATGCAAATAATTTAAAATTCATCTTGATAAATATTTCACTAATTCCATAACAAGGATGACATTTGATCAGGAAGCAATTGCTTAGAGCTGCTTTTAATTGAAATGCCACAAACATTTGAAGATGAATGTCCTGGTTGTGTGTAAGTTCTGTTCTCAGGGAAGAGAGGGTGAGCGCTAAGTTTAGTCCTCGTTTAAAAATAAAAGTGATTAGAAATTAGATTTAAATGTGCACAGTTTCCCACTGGTTTTGAAGACTTCCACTGCTGCCCAGTTGTCAGGAGATTTAGAAGACAGACTGTGTGGGGCCTCTGCGTGACCGGACAGTGAGCAGAGCGCGTGTGTACAACAATAGTAAAATCAACAGGAGTCTAATTATGATGGCCCGAAGCTGTTTATAATTATAATGCTTAATTAGGTGAGACACAAACAAGGAGAGAGTTCATTTGGTCAACACTCTCCACAGTACTGTGTTCTGAGGGGAAATAAAGTCTCTGTAACAATCAAGTAATCAAAACAAAGTTTTAAACTGTTCATATCCTTTGGCAAAACTAAACTGCATAATTGTGGCATTTTATGCAAAATTGTGACAGAATGTTAACCTTCTAAAAATGTAAAGAGCATATCATCTTGAGACTGGTCGGATGTGCTCCTGCCAAGGCTATGCTTTTTCTGTTTGAAAGCTGAAGTATGTTGGTATGGAAGAGCTGCCTGGATATCCACGTAGTTGTACATGGTGTCTTGTAATTATAATCTCTTGGTTCGCCAAATGCACCCTTCCCTAACAGTGAGAGCAGGCAGTTATGATGCAGTTATCCCAGCTGGAATCATCCAGGGACATGCTGGGCAGGTTTTAGTCTGGTGTTCCAATGGAGCTGGGAGCTCTCTGCAGAGAGCTGTGCCACTGCTTTACACAGGAACTGCAGAGCACCTAGTGATGAGTAGCCACAAGATGATGGATATCCCTGAAGCCATAGGTTTGTTCTCTAAGCCTTTGTTTCCTGAGCTGTTGTTTGGAACCTTCTCACCATAAAAATGTATGTCCCAGGTCAGACTGGTGTGTTTTCTTGGCATCTCATTCCCCACAGCAGCAAATATGTAGGAAGGAGAATAAAAAAGGAAAAAAACTTTAGTAATATTTTCCCCAGAAGACGCTTGCAGCCTCCAGCAATTTTTGTTCCTTAAAGGCCATTTTGAGCCACTTTTATGTATAATTGCTCTTGAGGTATTTTTCCATCTTTTATCTATTTTCCTCTCTCATCTGCATCTGTGCCCTGTTCCAGTGGCACCCCAACAACATGATCGTTTTTGTAGTGGAAGTCACTCTTTCTTACCTTCGGATGCTTGCAGTAAAGTGCAGTTTTGATAGGAGCTTTTGCATAGTCCTTCCAGAGGATCAGACTCCCAAACACAATACGACTCCATTGACACGACTCAGACTCTATGTGCTTGCTTCATGCGTGCTGTGTACACATTACATTTTTCACCATGGTGACAAAAATCAAGAGTGAGAATGAGACATTATTGTGTATGCTTGGGTGCAGAGGAAGAGAACATATTTCTACTGTGAGAGGACAGGGTTTTTTTTGGGTTTCTTGATTTATTTAATTTTTTTAATGTAGAAGATTAATTAATTGATACTGAGAGACAAAGGTGACTTTTTTCATTGAAACGTTTTTTTCCAGAAAAAACGTTTCAATGAAAAATTGATTTACGTATTTTTTTTTCTGCAAGCTTTTGTCAAGTTGCTTTCTTTAAAAAAATAAATGATGTATTTTCAGCTCTAGAGATAAATAACCTGGTTCCACTGGCTTTTTGGTGTGATCGTCTCTGCTTGCTGGTGTCTGTACTGAAAGCACAACAGTGGGTGGTATGCAAAGCAGAATTGTAAAAGGGCTGCAAAAATGCAGGAAAACTCTGGTATGTTCTTGTTCTTGGCTTCAGTCAGTCAGACCAGAGTAATACAATATTTTACTAAATTAATAACTAATTTGATCATTTATCTTAAGTCTCAGAGAATAATTCATTATTGTTTGTAATGGTGCGGCCATCACAACTGTAAAGTAAGTTAATAAAAATTACTTACAGTGCTATTATGGCTTGACTAGCAAGTTGCAGTGCTTGCTTCTGTGCTTCAGGGATTGTTTCTTCTTTACTGCAATTAGTGTTTTTGTGCTGAAAGAGGCATGTTTTTACTCAAGCCATAAATTATTAAGCAATGCTAAATAAAAAATCTGAAGTATGCATGTATGCATTTCTGTATGTTTCTCCAGGCAATTAATTTTTAATTTAACAATGTCATATACTGGCAGTAACTTCTAGCATAGTAAGGTCATTTTTATCCATTTTACTGTCATTTAGTAAACCAACTGTAGGCTACATATTCAAGCAAATACTTTTCAAGCCAGGGTGTTGAATTGAATTATTTTATACTTCTGTACACTTTCCAGAAAATAAGCGTACAATGGAGTGATAAACCTGACTCAGAATAAGTCATGTTAAAAAAAGGAAGCAGATTTGATTGAAAGATTATTTAATAGTGTTCCTGAGCATCAGCCTTGGAACTAATATTGTTTAATGTTTTCAGTGATAGCTTTGGCACAAAAGTACAGTATTCATTTGAAATTTACTACAGATTTAAAATTCGGTGGCATTATCAGCAGAGGAGACTGCTTGTTTGAATTCCTAGGCAGAAAGTGTGGAATGACATGGCGAGTGGCTTTCTTTTTAAAATTCTGGGTTATTTTAAGGCCTTCCCCTCTGTTGCTCCCCCCCTCCCCTTCATAAATCTGTAGTTCACAACATAGCATAATGTACTTGGGGATCACAACAAAGATATTCTACATCAGTCTAACTGTCCATTCCTTTGGGAGAAGAACTAGCTTCAAGTATAAATTGATCCAGGTGTAACTGAGTTGCCAATGTGGTGCAGCTGTGGGGAACAAGGGAAATTCAGTTGTGGATTGCATCATCTGAGATCCTGCCTAGTGGAGTGCACTATACAAACCCATGCTCTGCTAATAGAGGGTTATGTACACTTCACTCTGAAGGGTGTTATGCTATCTTGGTTGAGAAATATGAATTATTACAGATGAGGACTGAATTCAACACTGATCTTGAACATTTTGTATCACAGTGTTTGTGATTTCTAATTGTACCATGTTAAATGCTAGGGGAGCACTATAATTTAATAGTTAAATCCTTAGAATTCATGCTTATATGTGAGGAATAGAAGTGACTTGGAGTGCTTTGACTATGGGATGGGTTTTGATGTTTTCATTGGACATTTTCCTTCCTGAAAATCACATAGAATTTCATGATTTCAGATCACATAAATTGAAGAAGTATAAAATCACAAATCTTGTCACTTCTGAAAATTTCTACTTAAGAACTATTAGTCTATTCTTTACATCTACTGGAAAATAAGTATATTTCATGCCTTTGAGAATTATGTCTTACTGATATTAGCTTTAACATTATAGATAATTTTCATTACATAAATTTATATAACATTATAGGATAGCTTTCCTTTTATTTAAAAAGGACTAACAGTACTCATCATAAACACAAACACATATCTTAATATTTTGATTATCTCAGAAAGGAAAAAAGCTACTCACTGTAAATATAAACATAATTTTAATTTTTAATATGTAGTGGTTTTAGATATAGAAAACTGGAGCATTAAGCAGTGGAATTTGCAGACATTAACATCTGCTGTGCTATTTGAATGCTATGGAAATACAACACGGAGTGCAACTAGAAATACGGAAGAGATCCAGACTGACTCTGTTTAGTAATGTATGCCAATGCTCTGGTTTGTACAAAGGTTGTGTGATGAAAAGTCCTTATCTATCATCATTTCCATACCAGTGAAAGTAACTGCAGCCCATGTTGACCTTATTCACTGTTTCTCAAGCTTTGTTATAAATGGCTTTTCAGGATTGATAGAAATTTTGTACTTAATCTTGCCAGTCATGAAACTTAGGACTTAGTTGATGTGATGCATGTCCAGAGGAAAGCCAATGACAAGGGGAAAGGTGAATATCTTCTAGAGACCAGATGCATGACCAAGTATATTCTCCTTGAAAAAAGGAAGAGGAGATTTACTTGGCTTAGGATCTATCCCATAACTAAACCCCTTTCATGTCACTTAAGGCAGAGGCCACACTGTCCAAGTCTTTCCTGAACCTCTTTCTTGTTCAGTGCCACAGTATTTCCCTCTCTGTATACAGCTTAATCAGAGATTATTTTTTTATTTCTTTTCTTTAATGTGCTTTTATTTGTGATAAACCCACTATGGGTCAAAGATTTTTACTCTCCAGGACCCTTGAGTTTCTACTTTTGCATTTTCAGCTTGCTAAAATGAAATGTTTTAGTTTAAACCATATGATTTTGTAAATAAATAACATGTGATCAGTGCATGAGTTGAGGAGTTACTCATGTTCCCTTTGAACTTACTGGAGATCTACTCAATAAACTCAGTGAGAACTAGGATTATAATTAGCATCACCCTGAAGGAGATGTTTCTACATGATCAGTTACATAGTAGTCTAAAAATGCCTTTTTTTTTTTGTTTGCAAACAGAGACAGGGACCTCCTTGCTGGTTCAGTGAACTAATTAATTAATTTTCCTAGTTTATCACAAACTGGGTAAAATCATAGGGAATGTTTTAAATGTATCTTGCCTTGATGCACTTGGAGCTTTCCTGACAAAAATTGCTGTTGGTGGGAATGGGATCAGGAATTCACTCCAAATCTGTTTGTATTATTGCTGGTGTGTTGTCACAGACGCAGTAAATGCCAAATGTTTGCATGATCTATGAGAGATGATTTAATGAGATCACAGAGAGTAAGTACTGTCAATCCAAAGAACATGGCTTTAGCACGCCATGAGACAGGAAAACTGAAGGAAGTTATTTCTTCCTGAAGTAGCTCAGTTGGCTGAAGAGTCTACTTTCCTCGCAGGCCTTGGCCTCCTGAATAGCAATGCCTCAGGTTTCATCTGCTACCAGTCTTCTGACCTGTGAGTTCAGGAAAGTGTATCTGAAATAAAAATATCAACTATTTTAAAATGTTTAAGGTGAAGTTTTGATTCTATAAAATATATAAAATCTTTCTAATTACTTTTATTGAACTTACTACATTCTTGAAAACCCTATGTAATGATCAGTACTCAGTAAAATGCTATTTCTCTGTCTCTTAAAATTTTTTAATGATTTGCAGAAAATTGATTCTCAATTGTAATTTGAGGACTTTTCATATGACTTTTAATCTAGACATAAATGGATCAGAAAAATAATAGGCACTTATTTTATCAGTTTGCCTCAATATTATCAATTCTGTATCCAGTATTGTCAATCAGCAAAATCCAACCATAAGAATACTGTTTTAACTCAGTCATGTTCCACCAATAGCAGTTAAAAAGTAAAAAAAGAAAAAAAAAGTAGTGGTAGGACATCAGAGAGAACAGACATTTTTTTTGCTACCTCAGAGATCTGCAGCAAATCAGCATAATTCCTAACACAATGCCAGCTTAGTGAGGCCCTTCTATCGTGAAAGGGTTTTTCCAAGATCTATAAAGCTTCGTCCTGCCAAATAGTATCTTTGCAACTCCAAACCAAACACTTTAGTAGCAATCTGAAAATACACTTGAAGGCTATGGATGTTGCAATGTGAGCGTATGATCTGCTCATCATGTGTTTGCTTCACATGCTTGGATTGGTTTGTCAGGGGTCTCAACTCTTTTTGAATGACCAAGCCAGAAGATTGCTGCAAAGCAATGAAAGGTCTTGGGCTCTTTTGTCTTTCTTTAGTCTTACATTGTAATGTAACATGACTGTATTTGCCAGTTATGTTTGCTGTGTTCTGCTGGATGAGTTTGGAAATGTCCTCCTGTTTGGTTGGCTCTGTTCCTTAAATGGGACTAACCTGGGCGTGTGTCGCTGTTCCCGATGGATGGTCGTGCTCACACAGCTGTGGCCCAGCCAGCACCAACATGGGGAGAAAACTACAGCTTGGATTCTGAGCAAGACAGTGAGCAGTGCTTGTTGCACCTTCTCTGGTCCTACTTCTAAGTTTTGTGTCCTGTGTATTTGCTGCACTCAGACATTTTATATAACTGTACAGCCAGATCTTCCCTCCTCTGTGTACCCAGCAACAGTCTCCTTTATGTGGTAGTGGTATTCAATATACTACAGATTTTTCATGGTCAAAGTATTTAGAATGGCAAGAAAAAAAATACCCTTTTGTCCGCCTCAGGGAGGCGAAATTCCGTCTCTTGGCATTTAACGTGAGATTTAAGACATCTGACATTTATTTTTAACCACAATGAGAAGTTTAGGCTTACAGTTGTCTGTTCTTTCTTTCCTTATTTTTTTCTTGTGTGGAAGGGAGCAATTTTGATATTTTAGATACTGCACAATACATCTCTTCCAGGAAAAAATGTTTTTCTTCCTATGCTTTACTGAAATTTTTAGTGCTGTAGACAATTGCACGCAGCATTACAGATCACCGAAGTCTTTGTGAAGAATGCTGTCTTACTTGAAAGCATGTACCTGTCAAGATCCACATAATCATCCACATTTTCTGGTATTTATTAAACCGGAAGGTTACTCAACAAGCAGAAAATTGCTTGGAACATTAATGAGAACAGTAAAAAATTGCGGCATTCACATGGAAAGGTTTTAAATATTTTCCAGTCAAAGCTCTGTGACCAGTGCACAGGTGATGATGTATAATTAATCAGGAGAACACTTTACCCATATTGATGTGTCAGTAATACAGTTGTGCTTTTTAAAAAAAATTGGCTAACAGGAAATACAGTGCTGAAAAATTGTGTAAATTATCTTCGACTACTATTTTCGAGTGTTTTGTATAACTTCTTTGTGTTCCTTTGTCTTGCAGAAATGGTTCCCTTCTTACTTGAGAGTATGTTCTACCAAATTTTATCTTTTTTTAAAAGGAAAGGCAGAATAAAACTCTCGCTGTTTTCTGGGTTGGTATAATTTTGAATATGTATGTCTATATTTCTGTTTCTTCAGGCTTCTGAACAACATAGACATTGTGAAGAAAAAAATCTCCGAGTATAGATGCAGGATAACTTCTGTTTCCTCTCAAGCTGGTTTTGATTACCTATATATAGATTTTAAAGCAGAGTTCCTATAACTAAAGGGATCAGAGAAATTTTCAGGGTCTTCTTTCTCTAAGTCACTTTTGAAAACAAGTTGATGCTGTCGTGTCAAATCCCAGGCCTGTCATGGGCAGCGCGCGTGGGCCCGTGCTTCATCCTCCCCTCACCCCATGGTTGCATGCAGAATACTGTGGCAGTAATAGCTGAAAGAAGTACCCTTTGTGTTTGTTGTGGCAAGAGTTTGCTGGAGGTGTTTTGCAGTTCAGATCCAGGCTGGCACGCTATCATGGAGCAGCACGTATTCCCTGCAGTAGTAGACAGAGCAAGCATGAATCCCCAAAGTTTACATTAAAAACTACAGTGATGGATGCTTGAGATGGAGTAGATTTTGTGGAGAGCAAAGAGATTATTACTGTTTGTTTTGCCTGCTGAGCCAAACAGCTTCTGCCTCGTTCTGTATATCAATCTGCTAAGGTTTCAAAGAGGTTTGTGTCAGGACATTCCTCGGCCATGGACAATGTTATATGAGGTCTTGCATTTTGTGCAACTTCCCAGAGATTCAGGAACTGGTTTATGCGTTACATCTGTAAACCAGCCCTTGGCTTTTAGCCACGTGGTTGGGTCCTGATAAATACTGCGCCAGCCCCAACAGCAGCAGCTTTTCTTATCCCCATTTTGTCCTTGAACTTGACTTCAGCTACAACATGAGCTGTAAAAGCTGTGCTGCTGCATTCTTCTCCTGAGTGTATTTCTTTGTGGCTATTGGTCACTTCAGAAGTGTGAGCTTCTTTTAAATCTCACAAATTCAAGTTGTATTTAATTGTTTAGTTTTGTACAGTAAGATTTTTTTAATGAAGGATATGACATATTGCAGTGGAATTAATAACAGATTTTTTTACTTATTCCTCATGTAACTAGTGCATTTTTGATAAACCACTATTCATAACTTCTACTTGAATTACATTATAGTTGATTACAATTAGGGACTGCAGATTTTTTTGGTGCTGTTGATGATGCAACAAAACACTGGGCTTTGTGGGGCACTGATTTTTTGGCAGAAAACTCAACTGAACAATGGGTTTGAGAACATAGTTCTAATTTAAAGTTCTAGTTTAAAATACTTTCTATAGTTCTAGTTTAAAATACTGTTTTTAAATCTAGTTGATTGCAAAATAAAAATGCATTACTGCTGCTTTTTTGTGGTATTAGAGTTTAGCATAGTAAATCTGGGATTCTTAGGTGCTACTGTATTTTTAACTTTTTTAATTTGTCAAATTTGTCAAATTAGTTGCAAAAAATACAAGGTAAGATGTTTGGGCTTTTGTGGTTTTTGTGTGAAACTAATGCTTCATAGTACTTAGCTATGACAGTATGGGAACATGTTAAGTTTGTAGTTTAACAGCTAGTATACAAAAACTTACTTATAATCTGACCAAAGTAAAAGGGAAGATTTTTTGATTGGGCAGAGATGTTTGAGATGTGATAGCCTTTCCTGTGGTACAGCCAGTCCTTGAAAATGTCCTGGCAAACTGTGAAGACCTTTTTGGTCTGTTGGAAGTGAACAGAATCATCTTTTAGGCATGAGGTCCTAATTCTCAGCATTTCTTCCCTTCAGTCCTAGTAAGGACCCCACTTGTTAATATGTGGCCAAAGCAAAAGAGATAGACTTGCAAATTTCCTCTTTCATCTCATTTTATAGTCTGTGCCTTTTTCATAAGTGGACATTACCCCCAACACCAAACACTCTGAGGAATTGAAATTACAGTGGTGCTTTACCTAAAGGCTTGTCCCCAGAACCTGTGTTCAGATCTAAATTACTAAAACCTTAGAGGTTTACAGTTAGAGCATTTCCACAAACATCATAATATTTTCTTGTGTATTTAAGTGCTTTTCAAAGGGTTACATAAGCATGAGGGAAATTAGATAATAACAAAAAACCTGTAGGCTGAAATAACTGCTTTCTTGACTCCTGTCAGCTTTTCAATGAATATAGATATATTTTGCTTTATCTATAATTTTGATTTATAACTAAAGTTTACTCACTACTGTTAAACATAATGCTGATTGCTAAAGTGTCTTAGCCCACGAACATATTGTGAGCATTAACTTTGCACCTTTAACAACTTAAGACAGTGCTGCCTGTGAGTCTGCTGCCTCTCACGCTGCTGCACTGCCTCAGACTAGCAGCTGCACTTAGCTAGCCACGGATCTGAAATCCTCTTCACCGAGTCCAGAGCGGCAACACAAACATTCTCCATGAAGAGATTTAATTTGCCAATCTGTTCCCCCCATCTTAAATTTCCTGGTAGCTTGTATTTTTTTCCCTGCTTTAAGGAAGAGAATACACATTTGACCATGCAAAAAAAGTCAGGTCTCTCCTTCCCCTCTGATTTGACCATTTCTCAAGGCTGTGGCTTCTCTTGTGTCCTGGGCTTCATTAGTCACAGACAAGCAATCTCTGAACCTTTTGCTATGATAAGGTAGCCAGCTGCCTGTTCCCCAGCTTGCTACTTTTGCTCTCTTCTGTATATCTGGTCAAGAGACTCAGGAAAGGAAGTTTCTAGAAACAGTAGAAAAGTAACTACTTTTAGAAGACATTATTATGTCTCCCATTTTTGGCAGTAAGCTTTAATATTGACCATTCTAGTCTATTTATGGCTCATGCTTCTGGTTAAAAATGGTTTAAATTCAAGGCTAATGGGTAGTGATAATGCAAGGGGGTTTCCAAGGTGTGCTGCCATATGAAATTTCTCGAGAACCTTGAGATATAATGCTACCACCTAATAATAGTCGAGTGAGAAGCCAACTAGTCTCCTAGTTGGAAACAAGCTAGAAATTGGAAAGGTTGCATAGAGACTTGAATATTTATTTCCTATTCTTCTCTTGTGCCTTTATGTATAATTACAAGTTTGAAGGAGCTGGGAGTTGCCAGAGCATTGAGAATGATACTCGTTCATGCTCAAGGTCTGTTCTCATATTGCAGGTGGATTCTTGTTTACAGTTAGCAGCCCCACAAAGATTAGATTTTAAAAAATGAAAAGGAGGAACCAATTCTAAATTGCAAAAAAGATCCATTTAAGTTCCATTAGTGACATTAGATCAGGCATACTGTGCTGCCTGTGATTACTTTTTAAAATATAGATGTCTTAAAAGCAGGAACATAAAGAGATACTAAACCACATCTATAACCAGAAAATTAAGACTGAAGATGGGTATTATTTCAAGCACTTTAAGTGTTTTTGGTTTTAAAAAAAAAATCCAAACCGTGGAGTAAATGGATAAATTTTTACTGCATGCCCACCTCCATAGCCAGCCACCACTGGGCAGAATCTTTCCTACTTTAAATGTTAGGCCACAGGAATGTCTTAAAATACATGGGAGAAGAGAAAGGCCAGAGAGTATGTACTTTTCTCCTGTTTTCTATAATGAAATGTAATTGTTTCTTGAAAGGAAAAGTAATTTTTTCTATGATACTAGAATTCATCTGTCTTACAGTACAGAAGTTACATGTTATTAATAGATTGTAGTACAATCTATCTTTAAGAAGGCTTCATATACTTGCAAATCAATAGCTTGTTTGGAAAGATATTATTACTAAGGGAATGGAAAATAAGTTATTTCACTTTACAGTATATTTTACCTCCTTATAACTAATTGAAGGACAGCATTTTCTTCCAATGACTCTAAATGGTTGTTGTGGACTTTTCTCAGACAGCAACTAAGCCCCATGCAGCCACTCACTCACCTCCCCCACAGCAGGATAGGGGAGAGAATCGGAAGTGTGTAAGTGAGAAAGCTCGTGGGTTGAGATGAAGACAGTTAAATAGGCAAAGCAAAAGCTGCACAGGCAAGCAAAGCAAGACAAGGAATTCATTCCCCACTTCCCATGAGTAGGCAGGTGTTCAACCACCCCCAGGAAAGCAGGGCTCCATCATGTGTAACAACGACTTAGGAAGACAAATACCATCACTCCAAGTGTCCTCCCCGCTTCCTTCTTCACCTGGCTTTATATGCTGAGCCATCATGTCATATGGGATGTCCCTTGGGGTCAGCTGTCCTGGTTGTGTCCCCTCCTAACTCCTTGTGCACCCCCAGCCTATTCACTGTTGGGGTGAGGAGCAGAAAAGGCATTGGCTCTGTGTAAGCACTGCTCAGGAACAACAAAACCATCTCTGTATTATCAGTACAAATGCAGAACAGCCTCATGCTAGCTACTGTGAAGAAACTTAAGTCTATCCCAGCTGAAGCCAGCAGCTGTAATTAGCAATAGAGGGCTGTATACAGGGAAATAATAATTTACAGCATTCATAATTGTTTATCCAATTTTGTTTCCACTGGGCCATAAAAGTACTCTTTAGAGTGTTGGAGTTTCATTTTAAGTGGGTTTGAAAAATTTTCCCATTCATCTGTATAAGTTTCATCCAGGGATTTTTTGAATGATGCATAGTGCTTGTTCCTAATCACATGGCAAGTCACTTCTTTGTTTGAAACGCCTTGTAACCTGAAAAGAATTAGCATCCACCAGTTCAGTCAGCTACGTTTAGAAATGTGAAACTTAAAAATAATTGTTAAGGGAACAGTATTTCTCCCAAACTTGTCTAATGCATCAAGTGAAGAAGCTGTATGGAGACAGCTCTGTAAAAGTGACGACATTTCAGGCTTCCCAACTAACGTATGTAATGGGATCGATGAGATCTTTACTTTGGTGTGGGGTTATTTTGTTTCATTGTTTGTTTTTAATCCTTTTTCTCCTATACAGTTCTGTTTTGAGTAGGTTTTGTACAGTTTTGAGTGATAGAGAAAAGGAAGACTTAGGTAAAGAAAAGAGAGAGGAAATACTTGGGGAGAAACAGCGTTCCAGTTTCCGTAGTCTGGTCATTGTAGAAAAATCTTTTCCTGGTGATTATGATCCTTAAGGCAAGCATTGAATATCAGAGAGTATGGGACAGAAGGAGAAGGTATGGCATAGATACTGCCTGGTTAATGGGTTGTAGGTTATCACTTGTTTGATGACAAAGTAAACATTGTTCCTAAATGTCTGGGTGAATCCAAAGCAAGCTCTGAGGCACTTAAGTGGGTGGTAGTATGTAATTAAATGTACAAGTATCTTTGAATGCCTCATGCTCCTGAAACCTCAATTTGATTTGTTGTGGCTACTTCTTGTCAGGCTTCTAAAGTGAGATCTGGGAAACCAATGCATGCGTCAATTGTTCAGTGAAGTGTGATATTGTAAACACTTATCTCTTCAGAGACCTAATAATATTAAAAGGATGATTGATGCCTCTGGCATACAAATATAGAAATTAGAGATAAGACTTGTCTTTACATAGATTTTGTGTGTTGGAAGGTTTTTTGTTTGGTTGTGGGGGCACTTTGTTCTAAACGGGCACTTCTCTTGGGAAATTAAAAAGATTAGTAAAGTTCCTTGAGAGAGAGGCACTTCTGTATAGGAAGTACTTTAATCATTACAGTGACCCCCTTTCATTGTAGGAGAATGAAGGTCAAGTCCCTTCTCATGTAACTTAGACCTGGGATTTGCATTTGGGCCCTTGGACTGCCTTTTCATGCTTCTGTCATTTTTCCACAAGTCCCACCAGGCAGTTCCTGATGTTGAATAAAATCTTCAGAAAATTTCACAAGAATAATTCTTGTTCTCTGCTTGGCTTAATATTAAGGGCTGTTTGGGTTGAATGATGTGCATGGATAATTCTCCTACGTATCGAAATAAACTTCCTCTGCAAACAAGCTCTTCTTGAGAGACACTGCCCAAAAGGGAATTTTCTGTCTTGCAGCTAATCTTCTCTGCATGGTTCAATCTGAGATATTTGAGTTTTGGTGGACAGGATGTTATCAATTTTCATCATTTGTTATGTTACTTTTTGTTGACAGTATACAACCCATTTTATACGACATAATATAGTAAAAGTCTTAGGGAACAGTATTGTTATATAGAATGTAGTCTTCAATAAATGGGGTGCATTTAGAAAATCACAATTATTTTCCCTGTTTATTGCTAAGTCTAATAGAAAAGCCACGTGTGAGAAATTTAACATTATCTGTGTCAGTTTACTTCCCTGTTACAAAAGTCAGTTATAAGTAAGTATATTTTGAAACCAGTGTTAAATTAATATAGTGTAACATTCTAAACACATTCACTCAAAAATGGATAGAAAATTATTAAAGTTTCAGAGAGGACTGGTTCATCATCAAACAGAAATGACATTTCTAGCTCTAATCATCTAAGCTGTTACAGGTTTCAACTTTAAATACAGTTTCCATTATGTACAGAATTCCTCGTGCACCCTTAAGAAAGGGAAAGAGTTAAATCAATCTTCACGAGTGGATTGGGTGCTACGGTTCCTCACTCAGGAGCATGCTTGAATCTATGACAGGACTTCCAAACTGAGCAGAGAGGAGTCCTGTCTATGATCAGATATTTGGGTCCTTGTGGAATAAGGAATTAATGTTGTGTAGTGACTCCAAGATTGGGCATGTTTGTGTATTACTACATCTTGTGGGAAATTGAAATTTAGTTATTGGAACTCCACAAAACTTCGGGGGTTTTTTTTGGTTTGGGGTGTATTGTTGTTTTGTAATTTATTTAATTTTTGTTATCACTGGTTCATGTAGCTTTGGTCATGACATTAAGAAAACTATATGAGAAAGAGATTTGGTACACTGTAAAATATTCCCTTGGGACACTTTTTTGTAACAATGGCACAAATGAAAGGCGGGCTTCCTATAAACAAGTTAAGTAGGAAAAAGTCTATGGTTGTTGGATTAGTTATACACAGTGCACTGAAGATGACACAGTTGTGTAAGAAGATAGGTGTTAGGATGGATTTAAAATTGAATGATTAAAAATGTTACTATCTGCTTGATAGGGCAGCATGTACCTGTTTGTAATCATTTGATATGCAAAAGATTTCTTGAGTTTTGAAACAGACCTCTGTTTCTATTCCAGCTTGTTTTATTCATGCTGATAGCTCTCCTTTTCAGTGCTGCAACAGTTCCGATACTGTGTTTTTGTTGTTAGTGTTTGGAAGGTGTGTCAGACCCTGGATGGCACCTTCAAGTGGACTAATTGCACGTCAGGATCCAAAGCACAACTGGTCTGTCTGTCCTGGTTTTAATTTCAGGTATTGTTAGGGTTGTGTTAGATCACTGACTTCTAGAGAGAACCTGGGAAAGGATCTGCCGCTCTTTGTGGGGGGAATGCCAAAACAAAACATGCCCTTGGAATATGTACGTGTCAGTGTGTGCGTGAAGTCTATATAGTTGCTACAGAGTGCCTGATCTCAGAGAATGAGATACAAAAGACTCTTGATAATATTATCCCGCTGCTTCTGCCAGTTTATGCATTAATTATGGCCTATTCATACCTTGCTGAATGTGCACAGTCCCTGTTGTCAGCCCAGGTCCATACCTATTACTGCTTTATTGCTAGTGCTTGGGGAATAAAGGCAGATGATAATGGCCATCAGTATCTGTGAGGCACCACACACTGGTGTGGAAAGTGTTTATTTGCTTCCCTGAATTCATCAGTAGAACTTCATTTCTGCATATACCTACATGCACTGCATGAAATCAGAAGCTGACCCTGAGAAATCTTTCTGGACACTTGCAGAATAATGGTTGTTTTCAACTTGCTTGCCTTGTTTTTTTAAAAGAAGTATTCATCAACTAGCAGGTTAGGAAGGAAATAACTAAAGCTGGGGTTCTTATTTTTGAGTCGCCAAATTATACCTAGTTTATACTTTTGTAATTATACATTCAATTACTTTTTTATTTGTTTCTTGTATCATAAATCTTCATTGGGTTGCCTGCTACCATGTACTACTTGTCACAGAACAATTGAAAAATAGATTTGATGAAGACGTATTTTCTTTTTAACTCTCAGCTGTGTTTTGGACAGGACTTTATCTATTAAATAGTAAATAGAATGAACATGGATGACTTTACCCAGTTAATTTCCTGTTGTCTTAATAAACCTTAGGATTATTTGAATGATACTTGAATGTGCTCAAGACAAACCACTAAAAGTGAATCAAACATTTATGTTGAATTAAAGGGAGATAAGTGTAATTATCCTTGGGAAAAAATTCATTGTTACTGATGGAGGATATCTACATATGTAGCGGGAGATGGTCTGTTAGCTGATCTCATCTTTCATTTCTATTTCACAATCTATGAATAGCAGTGTGGGAAAATGCTGTATGTATAGAACTGGAAGTTGATCTATATTCAAGCAGGCTCCCCAGTTAAAGTACCATGTTAATTATGCTGCTGTTACTTCACGGTAGTTCCACTGAAGTGGGTTAAAGCTTGCAGATTTACTGAGGTACAGCAGAGCATCCATTTTATCTATATAATTTTTTCATTAAAAAATAAGCTCTCTCAGGTCCATAAAATCCACATGAGTTTTATTAATCTTGAACCAACTGTGAATAAAAGCAAGTGCTATTGTTTCTGGCATTTCTGCCCATAAACAGAAACAAGGCTATGTAATCTAGCTTTTTTTATTGTTGTTATGTTTCTTGTTATACTTGCCTCCAGAGAAATGTATTGCATGTGAATCACCATGTCAGGTTCATGTGGTTCTCCTTACAGTTGCAATTTATGTATGTATACTATTAGTCTTGTAGAATAAAGCTCAAGAATATCCGCATAAAGGAGGGGAATGGCAGGCTCTTGCATCAGTGTGTCCAGCCTGCAGGCAGGAGATGACCCTGCCACACCTCCTGTGACACTGAGGTGGGTGCCTGCCCAGTGCCTGAGGCTCCGTAAAATCTTGCTGCTGAGGAGCACTTACACCCAGGGACTCGTCCCACAGTCTCTTATTCTGCCACTAGGTCAGTGTTGCCTCAGGAGTTTACAGCAGCATCAGAAACAGGAGGTTCTGGTACGAGCAAGGTCGTCTTTGCTAAGGAACGTGGAAGTGGTTTACATGCTTCCCATTCTGCACCCTTTTTGTAACCATTCTTTGAAATACTGGCAAACTTGGGTTTGGCTGTACTTCTGAGGCATGTAGATTTCTCAATAAGAAAATCCAAAATTATTTGCCCCTGCATAATATGGTTTCTGTTGTTCTTTGCATGTTTTCCCATAATGAGAGTACCTGGAACACAGCAGCTACTTATAAATTGGTGCACAAGTTAAGACTATTGGCACTTAGACAAATAACAAGAGGTCAGTGGCTTAGAGTTTTGATACTCACCAAAAGAATGGGTGTTTTTCGGTGGAACCTAGATGAAGAACTATCCTGAAATAATTCCTTCAGGCAGTATAAATTGTTTTTGTTGAACCATAATCATTCTTGTTCAAAAAAGATGAGCAGAAGACACCTGATGTCTACTTTCATACCTGTCTCTGTGTGGAAATAATTCCCTAATTAATATAAACTGAGGTATTTGCAGCTAGGATCCTTCTGTTTCGTCAGTGTAGTTAGACTTATGAATGAGATAGACAAGATCTGACTACGTCTTTGCTTTATTTTTTTAAATTTACAACAGCTCTGTTGAAATTGAGACAACTGGACTTACTTTTCTCAGGCACTATTTACCTAAAAACACATAAACATGACTGAAGGTATTACATAGTCTTCCCAGAGTACAGTAACTAAACTTTTAAGCCCAATTTTTAAATATATTTTATTAATATTGTGAATGTCAAAGGTGATAATGTCCCACTGATCTTTACCAGCTGTCAAAAGAGCTGTCGTGTGGATATGATGAACACAATTCAGTATCCAGACATGCAGAAGGTTTTGAAGCCTTCCCTAATCTTTGGTTGTTTTCCCTCATGCATGGGCTGTAAGATGTAAATTTTTGTATATTGTGACATTTATGGGTGGCTTTTCTGCATCAATATGCATCTGAGTGTTAAAAAACCCAAAACCAACCATCCAAAAAAACCCCAAACAAAACACTTTAATGAAACAAACAAAACAGAACAAAAAACCCCCCTCATTTAGAGATCCAAGCACTGTTACCATGGCTTGACTGTATAAGTCCAAAACAACAGGAGAATTGCTCAGACATGCTATTAACACTGCACAAGTTGGTAGTCTGGCGTGAAGTCCCAGTTCGTCTTTTCAGTAGGATTTGGAATCACAAGTGTGTAAATCTTGAACTGATGTCTAGGAGCTTGGTTGTCTGAGTGTGGTGATTATCACATTTGCTTTCTGAGGGGGAAGAGTTCCCACCCAGGGCAGCCGCTCTCTTTACCATGCATTTGCACATCTCTGCAGCACTAAACCTCCTTTCTGTGCCACGGCTTTTTCTCCAGTGCTCTGCATGACTGTGGCTGTGTTCAACACATATGGAAAAATATAGAATGTGTTGAGTAAAGATTCAGACTCTGCATACATGTACATAAAGCAGAGTTTTTTAGCCACGAGCCAGTACTACTCCTGGAAATAAAAAGGTAGTGTTCAAAGAGCATCTAAAGTTGGCAGAGTTAAATCTATCTAATATGAATTAAATCAATAATGTGATTATTAAATCACTTTAATAAAGATGATGAGTGATTAAAGCTGCAGTCACTTTGGGTCACACCAGAACAGATTAAATTCAGCTTCCATTAAGTAAAACTGGATTTAAAATTTTTAGCAATAACTGGGGCTTTAGAGGAAAAGTCCTAGCCAGGGATGAATAAATAAGGGAATGACGATTTTGTATGTGCTATTCAGGAGTAAAATTCTGAGTGATCCTGAATGCATATTGAATTCAAGGACACACTTCTTATTGAAGGTTTCAGGAAGATTATTCTGAAAAAATAAAAAGGGAAAAAATTTCCTCCTGAGGAAAGTCCTGAATCAGAAGCAAAGAGATGAACAAACTGAGGATGGAAACCAGGATCTTGCACACTACACAATTATCTTCGCTAAATCCTTGCAACAAATTACATTGGATTTTACAGTTCTCCTGGGATCTAACCTATAGAAAATGCAGCTGTTTACAGTAGATAAAATTGGAAGCTTAGTAGCAATTTAAACATTGAAATATTAAATAAAACAGCACCCTGTTGTACCTATTTTTATTTTAGACTTGATTAATCATTTTACACCTTTGTTTAGTTTTAGGATCCTGTGTGTAGTGAAATTTTAAGAGGGAAAATATTGAATGTTCTCTCAATGAAAACCTGTCATTCTGGGCCAAATGACAGCTGGGGTTTTCAGTCCCATGTTAAGTCTGGGAATTAGCTGGGATTTACAAGAGATGTAAAGCTGGTAGTTTGATCACTAGGGAAATAATTAATTGACATTTGTATGGTTATATTTCAGCTAAATCAAAGCCACTATTTCAGGCTGTCTGCAAACTTGGAATGACGTTGATACATTGTGTTGCATTTGTTTCCCTTTGGAAACATATTTTTAGCAATTAATAAGCCTTTGAAATCTCATTTCTCCCAACCCTAAATACTGCGGCAGAAATTGTGCTGCTTCAGTGAGCATGGAATGTGTTTCACCTGGGGAAAGTAAACTTAGAGCTGGCTTTTCCTAAGTGGCATGTGGATAGTGTTTTCAAAAGAAAACTGCACAGTGTTCAACAGTTTCCAACTTCTGGAAAACCAGAGATATTTGAATTAGCTACTGGCTGGAACTGATACTTATTTACACAAAAGGCATGTTTATATGAAGTCATTGCTGAATTCTGATTGATTCTTCAGATGCTTAAATGTTAGAATTGGTCTGATTCTGGGTGGTCAGGAATGCTCTGTGCTCTGTGACATGGCCATGGGTGTTTGTCCTGTATATCACATCTTGTAGTGACTGTGAAATGAGACTGGGATAAAGGAAAGGGAGCCTTTCTGCACAGCAGCTCGTGCACCGTTAGTCTCCTAGAGGCCTGGATAAGCATCTGTCAGGACTTTTTTTTTCTCCATTTAAATGGATGATGACATTCTTCTGAGACCGAAATTAAGACCAGGTGGGAATTCTCATCAGTTGTTGGTTCTTGTTTCTGTTTTTTAAAGGCAAGGGGTATGTAGTCAATGCAGTTGTTGACTTGCAGTTTCTTCCTCATTTTTAAGTGTTTTCAACAGGGTGAAAGCTCTGATAGTATCTGGCTGGCTTACTTCTACCCTTCTTTTCCTGTCGATGAAATCTGACTATTATTATTTGTTTGAAATTCGATCTCCTTAGTTTGTTGGTTTTACTGTTGAAACAACAGTTATGGCTTGTAAAATCACACAGCTGGAGAGGCTTTGAGCACCCACACAACTTGGCTTACAACAGGCATCCCTATGACATCAAAGTGTCACTGAAGGCTTCAGAGCAGCTTTTTGCTTAGAACAGCTTTGTTCCAGATACATAGCACACAGGTGTCAAAGCATTCCTTGTTATGGCCACATCAGGAACGCGTGAAGAGTCATAGGACGGGTGGCTGTAAAAGCTTCTAGATTATGGAACAAGAGCCACTGAGTAAGAGAGTTTAATACACCCTCCCATCTTCTGGCCTGTTTCTCTTCTCAGTCATTGATAAACCACCCTCCTACACTGGTTTAGTTTATTGAGACAATTTTTAACAGTGTGGTGGGAGGGAAGAGCTCACAAACTTCTGCTTGACCACAATTTTTTTTTTTTTTTGTTACAAAATAACACCACAACATGGGCCAGGCTTGGGTTTAGTTTTCCTTTCTAATGCTTTATTTATTTCCTAGGGTGTTTTATTACCAAGAATTACAGCTTTTCTTCACGTGTAATTTTCCTGTTTTATGAGTTACCTGTCTTTACTGAAGCTAGTCTTGCCTTGGAAGAACTTAGGCTAAGATGAACAGTGCAAGTAGACAAATGCTTCTGCAAACTTCGATGATAATTCTGACAGCAATAGTGACAGTCTCTGTTTTGAGAGCAGAAAATTAACCTAAAGCAGGAGAGACATTTGAGATTGATTCTGCATGACAGTGACTGAGATGACTTGGGCTACTGGGATGTAGCTGGTGTGGAATGATGTGCTGTAGTTCACATATGAGCTTGGCAGGTTGGGAAAAACCTATATTTCTTGTGTTTGAGAGTTGATAGCTATTAGGAATCTTTGGATTATCTTTGGATACAGGAATATACGGGATTTAAGGTGAATTTATTACACAGCCCATGCTGTAGACTGGGCCTGTCTGGAGAGATGAGTGAGCCCTGCAGTAGTGGAACAGAGGTGTGCAGTATTATGTGCTTGATATAGAAGCTAGATCCCAGTCTTAAGTTTTATCCCAGACTCAGTCTGTTTTCTCTGATCTGTTCAGACTGCAAAGAAAGTAAATCCTTGCCAGTGCTCCAGCTGAGCAAAAAACTTGCAGTCAGCTAACATGTATTTTCTCCTGGCTGAGGTTTTGGGACCACAGTTTTTGTGAGCTTGAAACTCTAAAAGCACATATGTTTCTGTCGAAGTTTTTCAGTCTGCTCTTTGCCTGCAGAGCCCCATTTATCCTCTGGTGCTCTGTGACTGCAGTTCTGTGGCTGGGTGGGCTGCAGCTTCTGAGCTTTCAAATAGCAATAGGGTAACTATCTGGAGATGCTGCTTGATATAGTCTATAAACCTCCTTCTAAAACATCTTGTAGGGAGGTGGAATCAGGAAGTGGACGAATATTTCAGAGAGGCCATATGGGATACAGAGGCCGCCCACAATAGCAAATCTTGTACATAATGATGCCAAATGAATCAGAGAGCTCCATGCCCTGTGCAGCCAGGAAACATCAGGTAAAAGCCAGTGCAAAAGGTTCTGCTTATGAGCTCAAATCAGAGCACTAGATAGCTGCTTTAAATTTTAGTTATTAATGAGATGATAAGGAAAATCTTATCAGCTTTGTAGATTTTCTTTGGGTTTAATTTTCATCATACCAGTGCAACTTGGCTCAGAAAAGTCTCCCTGTTTAAGAAAGTGGACAAACACTTTCCCTGTCCAGCATGTCATAACCTCAAACATAATTTTCTACCTGTTTCATTTTCATATTAGCTATGTTGCTGTGATGCCTGTGGTCCTCGTGGTAAACACGCACATATAGCAAAGCTTCTAATCTCCAAGCTGATTTTAACTACTGACTTCATACATTTAAATACCTTGCTTCATTTGAGCAATGAAGTGTTTGTCCTGTACATGTAGAAAATAAGCAGTGGATACTCCTCTGTGCCCTTTCACTACAGTTCTCTGTGTGCAGAGATTGCAAGTCTGAAATTAAACTGACCTCTATCATCAGTGTTGCTGCAGCTTTATGATGCCAAAAGAAACACAAATAAAGAGGATTGATACAAACAAAGAAGTGGTAGGTGAAAAAAAACCTTTAGTGTATATGCTCTATTTAGTGATGCCATACACTGTCCTGTGATTTCATGATATTTCTATGCAGCCCATGGCTAGCTAGTAAACAAGCAGCTGATAAAGTGAAGGAAAAACATGAAGTATTGGTAGTATAAGAAAGGTGTGAATAATTACTGACTCAGTATGAGAGTTGTACGATCTGAGGGTTGAAATCTGTGTATGATCACCTCACACAGCTCATGTGAGAGCAGCTGTGGGAAGAGCCAGATGTGCAGAAATGTAGGACATTGGCTATGAGCAGCAGTGTATTAAGTGGTGAGTCTGGGATCAGAGGAGGTCATGTGGTCTGTTTTCATGGTGGTACCTCCATGTGTGTACCCACCTCCTCCAGGAGAGCTTTAGGGTGTGTCCGAGGTTGAGGAGTTGTGCACTGTACACTCCCCATCAGAGGTTTGTGACCAGTGGTTGGTGCCTCACCATCCTCTGCCCTGTGTTTTCCAATGAGCACCTGCTCATCACGCAGTGGGTGGCCAAGTCCACATGGTTGCTGGTGTCCGGACACTGTGCTGTACTAAGCTGCTGCTGAATTTTCTTGGCTGATAGGGATGAATGAGATCAATAATGTCTTTCATGTAGTGAAGAAACCAACCAGACCATATTCTAGTGAGATATGAGGTTTCTTCAGTACAGTGTATTCTTAGCTCTAGTGAGCAAAACTCATTTTTATTCATGGTTTATGGAATCATGAAGCAAGCAGGGTTTCTCTTTGTGTTTTATTTGGTAGTGTTTTGGAGGTTTTGTCTTGTCTTTTTTTTTGACCTTGCAATCATTTCTAAAAATATTGATGTGGAGGAATAAGACATGTGAAAGTATGTTCAAAAATAATTGTGATCACTTAAAGAATTTAAATTATGATAATCAGCCAACAGGCAAAATTTCACTTATGAGATAACTATATAATTAAAATACAGTACTAGTGGGCACTGACATCTTCATATATTATTACTCGTGCAGGATTTAGTAAACTATCAGTACATTTTTACATGATACTCCTCTCCCTGTGAAATGAAAATCTGAACTACTTTTTGATTATTAAAAAATAAATCAATTAAGTTCTAAAAAAACTAGCTATAAAAAAAAATGAAAAATAGCGTTGGTGATACAAAGATTTATTGAAGATTTAGCAATTTCTTCTAAACACTGAAACCTATATTAATACAGAAAGGGCTTTTACTTGTGTTTACAATGAGAAAATATTAGAATGTGATTTAGAGAAGAAAGATCTAAAGAAAAGAGGTGGTTAATTCTTTTTTAATCAATTTTCAAACAAAAAAACCCCAAATGTTATTCAGGCAGTGCCTTAAATTTTGGATGGAAAAAGCAAGCATTGCAACAACATGCAAAACTTGCAGCAATTTTTCTGGCAAACACGATAGGATCTGTGTGTGATGCTGCACTCAAAATGCATGGGAATAGTGTACTTGCAGGGGGGAAAAAAGGCAAGTTCATTAAGAAGGGCCATGTTGTCACAGATGACGTTAATTAGCTCTGACACAGCTTCCAGAAGAGCAGTAAGAAAGAATAGCTGGTGAAATCAGAGCGTGCACTGGACTTTATTTCCTTTCTGCTCTGTGGTGTTGTCAGTCCCTCAAATTAGAGCAGCCCCTGGTCTGCGCCGAGTCCTGCCCCTTCCCTTTCAGCTACCAGCCGCCACTGCCTCAGCGTCCCTCCGGCTCGGTTACTTGAGAATCGCCCCCGGCATTAGGCTCTTCCCATGTAGAGATTTGAAGGAAAGAATTTTGTTTGTTGTCTTAATGCCTGATCCATGGCAAGGGTGTGGGAAGCCTTTTTTTTTTCAGGGTAGGGGATGTCTCAAAGTTGGACAAGGTAACCACGGCCTCTGTTGTAATGGGCACTCTGAAGGTGGGTTGGGCTGGGCTGGGTAGGGTCAGGACATCTGGCATGGGTGTTGTGTTGTGTCGTGTTGGCTGAGGCTGCTCCTGTGTTTCTCTGGGAAACTGGTGTTCGAGATAGCACTTCCTTCAACTAGCTACTTGTGTGTAGTAATAAGAAATTCCAAAATATGTTTGAAAAATTCCAAAATATGTTTCTTACCCTTCCACTGCATCTCTGTGCAGTAATGATCATTACTTTAGATAGTCCTACATCCACTGATTATTCAACTGCAAATTTATATTGCTGTCAGGACACCACAAAAAATAACGAACATTGGTGTATTTACTGACTGTATTCTGATCACTGAAAGTGCTGCTGGTACTGGGAGTCCTCTGCCACGTGGCTGTTTGAGAGCCATTCTTTTTTTATAACTGGGGGGGAGGGGGCGATGTTTGCTTATTTGTTTATTTTACAAGTTGGCATTTTCCCTTCTCAGTTCTATATCCAAATTATCACAATTTCCCTTTCTGGAAACGTTCTTCATGTTCATTCACTTCCTTCAGTAAATGCACTGGCAAAGACATTGTAGATTTAGTCCCAATATCTTCTGCTATAAATGCACTACACGTCTCAATGCTGGTTTACTAGGAACGTGGGCTACAGGTCACAGTGTCCTTAATGTTTTGTGAATTCAATTTGAATTTTGTAACAATAAATACAAACCTGTACTTTGCATAGGCACTGGTGACAAACTACATCTGCACAAATCTTCAGACCTGTCGACATCAGGTTCCTTTAACATTGGGTCAGGCTTTTGGGAGCCGTGTCTAGACGAGAACAGTGGAATGAGATTCTGAGTATCTGGGCTCTGTTCCAGACCCTGCTGCTGGTAAATAAGCTCCCTTGGATAGACCATTTTAGGCATTATATAAATGCAAAGTTTTTCAGCAGTATCAAGAAAAAAGAAGAGCTTTTAAAAAAGGCTCAGTTGAGACTAAATTATGTTGGAAGAACCAAGTGAAAAGATAAAGCAGCAAATGTAAAGCAAGGTGACAGCTGATTTATTTAGGTTTTTTTTAATGAAAGCATCAGGGGCTTATTTTTTTTTGTTACAGTACTTGAACAAGTTAATAGGAGAAGGAGAATTTCACATTAGGTTTATTGCTCTTTTCTGAAAAGCAAAAGTTTGAAGAGGACACCAACATCAAATCACATTTGGAATATGGTTTCTGACAGTTCTGTAAACAAAGATGATAATCTGTAACAGAGCAAAACAAAAATCCTTGACATTTGGTATATGAATTTAAGGCTTCACCAGCTAATAGAAAAACAAAAGGCAAACCTTGTCACTCAGACTGGCATCTAAACAAAGGGCAGATAGGTCATGAAATAAATCATTCAAACTTTGAAGATTTCCATTTCCCCCTCTAAAGATCTTGCATATCTTTGGAAAGATGTACTCTGCCTTAGTCTTTGGGAACTCAAAGCAACCCAGTGTTCCTATCTGGCAGGGAAAAGGTGTGTCTGAACTGTATTATTTAGAAGACCTACATGAAAATGGCAGATTTTTGCATCTTAAGCTTTATTTGTCTCTCTCCTGCCTGTAAACTCTTATCATGAGGTTGGTCCAGCCTGAATAGGAATTTATGGGAGTTGATAACAACAATGGAAATATATGGAAAGTTGGAAATGCAAAGTATTTTAGGATTTTTTTACTATGTGTAGTCAGGTTGTCAGACAATGGTTATTCCACTGAAGAATGCTTGCTCTCCCTGGTATTTTCTCTCTATTTTTCACTTGTGGTTTCCTAAAAGTGCTTAAATCTCCCTTAGAACTATTGACATGTAAAAACCTGTCTGCAAACTGGTGTGGTTCAGTAAGAACTAGACTGTGCCTTGTAGTTTCCTTACTATGTGAAGTTCTTTGTAGTTGTCTTGCTAGCTCTTCCTTTCCTTACAACAAGAGCAGTTGATTAATGGTTAATAATTAAATTCAGGTATAATCCCTTGGGAATTAGGTCAAGCTTTAAACTTAACTGAAATTTTCCTTGGAAGTTCCTAGTGATTTGGGTACATCCCAGTGTTCCGGACTAAAATGTTTTTCGAAAATTGCTTCTTTAAGTTACACAAAAAAAAGAGAATAAAAAGTTAGTTAAAGATGTTTGGTTCATACATATATGTTTGTAATTATGAAAGAAAAATTTATCATATCCACAAAATAGCAGTTACCAAGTTGTCTAGGTGATGCTTAAAATGCTTATCCTTACAATACAAAGAAATACGTGTGTTAGTCTAATGGTAATTAAAATTAGCCAATGCATTAGAGACTGTTTAAGTAGGTAGGTGCAATTTAATGTCAAACTTTTGACTGGAGCATTTAAATTTAAATGTAATCCATGAAGTGATAAATACATCACTAATTAGCATTAATGTAACATGATTACAAAATAAAGATTTGATTAGTACATTTAAATTTCAGTGTAATAAACTGCTGAACTAATTAGTAAATAAAGTGCTGTTAATGCCAGCCTTTCCACGAGACATTTATGTGTTGTATGTAGGGAAGATGTTTATAGTTAAAGCACAAAACAAACCCCTATCCTTACCAGAGGATATGGAAGTTAAATAGCTCAGTGAATAAACAAAAGCTTTGAAAATAATTTTCCAGCCCTCACTAGCATTTTCTTTTGATGCAAGTTTAGTACCAGATTCAGAAGACACATGGGTTCATAAATTTTGCAGACAAAGGTTGAAGCTGAGAGCATCAGCAGCTGCCCCAGGTCCTTGTCTGTCACCTGAGTGATCAGAAATAGACACAATTCCTACCTGTTTAATTAGGCGATCATGTGAGTCTGCTGTTCAGTGTGGTTTTGGGGTAACTTTTTGCTATGAGTAAAAAGAAGACTTGGTGAAAAGTACCTTGCTTGATATCAACATTAAGGTCCATAAATATGATTCCTCCATTTGACTGATCAGTCTTTGAGAGACTTAATAATGAAGCCTGGAAGAGCAAGAGTGAGCTGCTGCCTTGAAAAAATGGTGTTTAAATGTGAACTCGGAGACTTAAAGGCACTGGTTACTTTTGGAAAACCAAGGTGGATGTAGTGCTGTTTTAAATTTGCCTAGATTCATTACAGCCAGTGAGGGTCTTTTTTTTTTTTTATTATTGTTCATTTCAGATATGACCTTTTGTTATTAGATTTGCAATTTCACATAGAAGCTCTCTGAGGTTACGCAGCAGGACAGTCGCAGCTCTGTAAGGAATACCCAGGTTCTGATTATCCAGCCCCAGGACTCAGCAGACAAAGCCATTTTGCACTTCTTCAGCCCTACACTGAGTGCCTGCTCAGAACATATCAGAAACAGCCCATATATCTTTTACTGCACAAAAAGCTTTCTTGGAAAGCTCTCTTACTCTTTGTAAAGTTTTCTTTATTTCTTTTGGCATAAAAGGCGTTCAGAAACTGTAAAAGAAGTCCTTGCTGTAGTCATTATTTTCTCACTACCTCCTAGCACAGAATGCATTTCAATTCATTGTTAAAAGGAAAATTTTTCTGAGCCTTTTATTTTTTGCAGTAAGATTTTAATCAGTTAACTATAGCAGCTAATTTGATAGACAGAGAGAGCAATTCTTCCAAACAGTTAATCTGGGTTCCCAGTGTCATTTGCAGTATGAAGTGTAGCTATAAATAAATTAAAGCTCTTTTCAATGGAAAGTCCATCCCAAAGGACATCATCTTTGTTTCTATGAAGTATGATCTATTATATAGTGACTTAAAAGCTGTAGCAGGGAATGTATAATTAGCCAGTATTGACGATATTTACAGCAGGATTGTTTTTCAGTCTCGTAACTTCAGGGATAGCTGCACTTATTTACATTGCACTAGAGTATAGCTTGTGGATGTAAGGTTTTACATGTTAGTTATAATAGGCTTTGTAATAGCTGCAAAGATTCCCATGTGTTTTGACAACGAAAGCACTCATAAGAAGAAAAAACATCAATCTTTGAGTGTGATTAGCAATTTTCACTTTTTGTGTATTTGGAACTGAAAGTACTTCTAATGTACATTAAGTGGAGCTTGCAGCCTGTGGCTAATGTAATCCACAGTGTCCAGCTGTTCGCTCCCACTCTGAAATATTCTACTTTGGGTGCAATTTTACCATTCACTCTTCAGAGGGGCGCTAAGCATCCTGAGAGTGGATCGCACTGTGCTACTGTCTTCTCCACCAATCCCATTTTCAGCAAAACCAAACATTTCCCCTCCCTCATCTGAAATTACCCTGTGATTTAGAAGCGTCAACAACTATTACTTCGTTTGCACTGTGAAGTGAATTTGCTCAGTGGCAGCGATGTACCTGTTCTAGTAATGTGTTACTGTAGCTTGTATCCTGTCTGCTCTTTAATTATTGAGTTGGCTTGCTTTCAGGACAGTCAGGTTTCTGGTAGGGACACAGCCTTCTGTGTTTTCAGAGAGTGTTTCCCCAGGTACATAGAGGAAGCCTCATTTTTCTGAGATTCCAGGGCCATAGTGCAGCCCAAATATGTTATCACAGTCCTGTCTGCTGCCGCATCAGAATGGATACACCACAGAGCCTTTACCTGTGAAGGATTTGTGATTTTTCACCTGGACTGGATTAGGGTACTGCTGCCACACTACAGAACAGTGGGCATACCAAGGCAGATATCTCTGTTTATTTTTCCCTCCACCTTTTATTGGAATAGCACAGATTTTCCTAAAATTAGCTTTTTGATCTAGAAAGTAAACAAATTGCTAATATAGAATCACACTGTACCTTCCGTTGTTCTACAAATAGCAATAATGAAGCACTGACAGGCGTCTGTTGGAGGGTAGTGTTGAGGAAATACACAGAGTTCCCAGTAATATTTGTAAAATGTCTCTCCAGGAGAGATCTTGGGGTTTGCATTTTATTGCATCTGAAAAGATGAAAAATTTAATTTAACAGTTATTCTGATGTGCTCAAGATTTCTTGGCAGGTAAAGCTCTATTTCTTGTGGGTTTGGTATAGGGAAAATTTAAAAGATGTGCCTATTGAGAATTTTCATTTCCTTTCCTAACTCAATCTTTATGTTGCAGACATGAAATCAACACTAACCAGTACTATTGAATACCTCTGCCTTTCTTATGGAGATAGTTTTTGACTTTCCAGTATTGTAAAATACTTGATCTTATAATTTATGCTGTAAAATCAAAGATGATGTAGAGAGGGAATATTGCAAAACTAAAATGGGACACTTGCAGTAGGTATAAACGTCATAGGTGTTGCACCCATTGGTCTAAATAAAAAAAATATTTTAAAATGAGGCCCCTTATCTGATTAATAGAGCTGATGTTGAGTGACTCATAGTACTGATGACATCTGAAATGCTGGTATTTTCATTTAATCATTAATTACCTTTTCTGCAGTCATAGAGGGTTTTAGCATTATGACAATAACAAGCTGCATCATGTGTGGATTAATAACAAGAAAAACTCTTTTTTTCAAAGTTCTTAAAGGAAATTGAGAAAAACATTTGATCTTCTAGTGCAGGCACAGATTGTAATTTATAATTACGCAGCAGTATTCACGAGTTTTAATGTTTTTACGGGAAATTCTTTTTGCACAAGAGCATATTCTGATTGCCATTGGTAAGGATTGTGGTGGCTGAAAACAGCTCTATTGAGAGGAACCATTTCAACTGAATTATCACTTTAAAATATGAATGTTCTGATATGCAAAAATATATTAAATACAGTGTAAGAAAATCAGGAGAAAGAAAAAAAAAGTAGATTCAATGTATATAGTGAATTGACTGATTTATAATCCCAGTTTGGGATTTCTCCTTGTTCTAGCTTAGCAAAAAGCATGCTTTTGCTTGTTTCTGAGTGTGTTCAGTGTCCTTTCTTTGGGCATACTTGTAACATACATTTTTAAAACAACTTTGTAAGTCCAGTAAAATAGATTTGCATTCTCCATTAAAAAATATAAATTTATGCCCACAATTAATTTTAAGGCTGTATTTTACAGAAGGGATCAATATGCTTTGAGCACTCGCTACCATGCTGTTTTATTAAAACCCCAAAGTAACAAACCTCACAGTAAGCCTGTCTTAGAAATAAAATGCCTCTTTTTATTAACTTTACCTTTATGTGTTTGAAGTAGAAAACAAATACAATTTATTTATGATTTAAACAGGGACAGTAATGTAAAATACTATGACTGATCACAAAAATCTGTGTGTTGTGAATGAAATTAATTGACGTAATTAAATCATATCGATATATTAAGTATGTCCTATAAAATTATTTTGTAAGCAAGGAATATTCATTTGTATCACAGTATCTTTCTTTTTTTTAGTTGCCTTTGCTTAAAATATCTTGGTAAATTCATGTGTGAGAACATAAATGAAAACTTCAAGTGCAAAATTATGACAGGAACCATCTTTTATCAACAAAAGGTAGAAGAGAAATAAGGACAAATGTTTAAAATATTAAGTATGTAACAGTGAAAGTCAAGCACTACTGTGACTTAAAATGTTATTAGTAAAAGGTTGTTTTTAATCTAATTTAAAAGGGTTCTTTTCTTGGTTCCTTCATTAGTGAGAAAGGAACTGTATCTCACTGAAGCAAATGAAAAAGGGTCCTGATTTCCATGAGGCCAGGTTTCCTCCCTATATACTAACGGTGTGTAATTACTAGTTTGTACTGGGTTTGCATGGCAAGGTTTTGGTAGCAAGTAGAAGTCCTACTTTTTAAAAACTCCAGTAGTGCTAATGTATTAAATAGATTGCCTGTGACAAAAAAATGCATTGCATGGCTGATGTTCAAGGGTATGTAGCTGGATCTCATCCTATGATGTGTCATTTTTATATTCATCTGATTTATCTGTTACTACTGTAACCATGTCAACTACTTTTGCAGATATTTAAATTATGTATGACTTTTACCCCTGCTATATTAGGACAGAGGTTTTTTAGTATTTCCAACTTGAAGCAGCCCATTGGGACAACTTGAGCAGGTTCCCACAAAGTGAAACCTTATGTTTTTAAACAATACAATTCTTAACTTGCAAACTAACTCCTGCATTGATGTCTTATGTTGCTTTTCCATTATTGAAGCTTTGGAACTCTGTTGCTTAAAGTTCAAGCCCAGCATCTGCTGGCAACTTAAGTCAACAGACATTGGCAGTCAGTTGGGCCCTCCATGAGGGAGCTTTACTTTGCCTTCAGTATCTGCTGTGCTGCTTGGGGAAAGTAATTTGGATTCTGCATGCTGGAAGATGATTCATTCTGATCTTACTGGTATTTTGATACTTTTTTGAACATTATCTCTCGTTAATGAAGTAAGAATCACTGGGTAAATTTAGAAGAAAGTATTTTCATTATCTGTAGTTGGGCCTTTAAAGCTTATCCATGGTTTTCTGAGCCTTTACAAAATGAATGTCTCCCTTCAACATGCACTACTGAAATGCTGTAACAGTTCTGGATCCTTCAGACTTCAAATCTGACTTACAGATAATTTTGTTCTGTTATGCTCAAGAAACAGATGAATATTTGTCAAAAAATCTCCAGTTATTATATCTAATGCAAATTATAACCACAAAAGCGGTGCAAAACACCTACTAAGAACCTGGTCTGTCACACTAGTAACATTTATCTGGCAGTAGAAAGAAAGGTCTGTGTCATATTGACATTTTCTATTAATGAATTAGATTTAAAGTAAGATAGTACCACTGCTGTGATTAAATGCATTGCAGTTAGAAACTTTAATGTCATTTTTTCCCAAAATACAGTGATGAAAAATTAGCATATAATAAGAAGTGTTTCGGATAACTTGCTGGTACACATTTAATGTGGAAAGTGGAATGGAGTCCAACAAATTAAATATAGTAAAAGAAAACAGCTGGAATTTTAAAACGGCTTTTAAAATTTTCTTGCGGATCATAAAAAGGGCAGCAGTGGTTTAGTCAGTCATGGCTTAACTGGCACCAGTTGAAGTGCAGATAGTGAAGGCAGAAAACAGTAACACTTCAATAAAAGTTAAGTTTGCTATTGAGTGTCCATATCATTACCAGGGATTAGATAATGACCCAGAATATGGTACTTTCCATTTAACGAAGCCAAAGTGCTTTATAAACCTCAGTGAATCAGCTATCAGTGCTGTTGTGAACAACCATGCTCTCATGTCACTGCAGAAGCTGTCTGTGGGTGTTCCTGCCCCTACACAAGGGCAGATATTTATCTTGCCCTCAGGGGCTATAAATGGAGTAAGGGATTGTCAAAGTTAAAAGTTGTACTTTCTGAGTAATATGGAATAGCAGGTTGAGTTTGAGCTTCTTTCCCTTTTAACTTTTTTCCAGAGATCGGCAAAGTAATTTATTTTTTGGCCTTGCTTTTTTTTCTGGATGCTGAACCGAGACCACATACCGCCTTTTTTCTCTTCTTCCCTTCATAACCTAACTCATAGCTGCTTTTTTCCCTTGATTTAAACAGTCTTCATGTGTGCCTATTCCCGAGGTGCCTGGCCAGCTCTTCAGGTACAGGCCTTGCAGCGTGCCTGCAGTGATGGCTGCCGTACTGGTCATGCAGTTCTAGCACATTTTAGCTTTCTGTGGCTTTTGCTGCCAGATTTTCCATCTCTGGCTGCAATCAACATGAAAATTCTGGTGTGTTGGCAGTAAGTCAATCAGCTTGTTGGTATATATTAATTACTGATGTAGATATTTATTTCAAGCCTAGCTCCTAGGAGAGCGCTTAGGGCCCTGTATTGCTCTGTATTGCTAAGATATTTTTTTCTCCATACGGTTTCTGGAAGTGCCTAAATTTGAAGGCCAGTGTTTTTCTCAGCTTTATGTTCTGCAATACTTTGTCACAAAAAGCCAGTAGGCATTTATGATTTGCTTGTGCTTCTATTGTGAATCTCTCCTCCTCCTTCCTTCTTCCTCTAACTTTCCCTATTCTTTGTCACTAGCAGGCAGGGCATGTGGAAAGAAGATTGGTCTTATGGTCAAGTGTTGTGGTAGTAAAGAAGTAAATAATAGATGTTGGGCATTAGGAGTTTCAGTGAATAGCGTAGAGGGACTGTGCAAGAAAGAGGAGGATTAACGTTTCACAGAATCACAGAATCGTAGGGATTGGAAGGGACCTCGAGAGATCATGGGGTCCAACCCCCCTGCCAAAGCAGCTCCCCAGCTCATATTGCACAGATAGGCATCCAGACGAGTCGAATCTCTCCAGAGAAGGAGACTCCACCACCTCCCTGGGCAGCCTGTCCCAGGGCTCTGTCACCCTCACTGTGTAGAAGTTCTTCCCCATGTTGGTGCGGAACTTCCTGTGCTCCAGTTTACAGCCATTGCCCCTTGTCCTGTCTCTACAGACCATAGAAAAGAGGCTGGCCATTTCCCATTGTGTCTCACACTTAAGATATTTATAAACATTAATTAGGTCCCCTCTTAGCCTTCTTTTCTCAAGGTTGAACAGCCCTAATTCATTCAGCTTTCCTTGTATGGGAGATGCTCCAGGGCTTTAATCACCTTCATAGCCCTCTGCTGGCCTCTGTCTAGTAGATCCCTGTCTTTTTTATACCGGGGAGCTCAGAACTGGATACAATACTCCAGGTGGGGCCTGACCAGGTCAGAGTAGAAGGCGAAAGCATTTCTGCATATAACTGTGGATGGGCAATTTCTAGAATGCGTGTAGCTGGATAAAAAAGCTGTGCCAAGAGTATGACTCATTTGCATGGTTTCATAAATCAAGTCAGAAGATGTCTGAGATGATGGCAGCTAGTTTGCGCTACTTTTAGCAACACAGCTTCCTTTTTATTGAAACTTTTTAAAATAGTCATCAATATATTGAATTCTTAACCTCAAGTAATGGTGTCCAGAGAAGCTGCACGAGGAAGACATGCCTAAGCTAGAAATGGAGTCTAAACTGCAGACTAGATGCTGATTTTTTTTTTTTCCCACCTCTGCAATTTTGGTGATGGTATCCAAAGGCTGCACTTGACATACCTACAGCACAGATGAAAATAGCCTCTGTAGTTAATTCCTTTAACATTCAGTAAAAGCCATCCAATTAGATGTTTGGGATCTGAGGGGTTATTCAGGTGCTAATTAGAAGCCTCCCAGATTACAACATTTGCATGTAGTAGTGCAGGTAAAGTGGCTGCAACCTCAGCTTCTTATTTTTGCCATTAGTTTTGCCTGAGACAGTCGGAAATAATTAGATTAAATTCCAGTTGTTAAGAAAAAAAACCCAAAAATACAATTCAGTGGGCAAAGTTTAAAATTATTTATGACAGAACAGCATATAGTAAAGCTTGAATAGCCTCTATCACTTACTATCGGAGCTGAAGTTTCATATATTTTATAATTTTATTACTAAATGGATCGTGATAACAATTCTTCCCTAAGAGGAGGTTTGTAAGCTGAATTTTTTAGTTGCTTTTTTGTTCCCTGGTCTGCTTTCTTAATTTTTTTCCTCACAAAGTTCTTCTGAAACCTCTGAGCTATTTACACCTTATAATTTATATCTCACTATTGAGGTAAGTAATTTATAAATACAGGCTTCCAGTATTTGGTGATACTCAGATTTATGTATCACTTGAGTGGAGTATTGATTCTTCTATCTCTTTATTTTTATAGCCAAGTTTTTTAGGACACAAAATGGATGCAACACAATTATCTGTAGTTAAATGTAGACTAAATAGAATTTCTTAGTAGGAAACTGCTGTTGGATTTTATGGAATAAGTGAATAGAAATATATCTTTTGCATATTGAATTGCCAGCAAATTGAATCAAGATAGAGAGAAATCCAAGCAATTACTATATTCAGCTAGATACCCAAAGATAAATTCATATTGATACCTTCAAATGTTTGTATAATAATTTAATTTATATATAAATATGTTAGGGTTGAGTAAGCTTTAATAATTTTGAGGATATATATTCTCATTTTAGCATCTTATAAAAAGTGTCTCAGGTTGGTGCATTTTTCTAAAAACTGAAAATGTGTCTACAATCTCAAGCTAGGGCTTCTGCTACCTTGATGAAGAATATTAATATAGGGGAAATAAGATTAATTTGGCATAACTAAATGAAAAGGAATAAAAAATAAAAAGGAGTAAATTTAGGAAGGAAAAAACATGTCTTTTCTCTGCAGAACAAAGAGAAAAGCATTGCAATGGCTGTATGTTTATCAAAGAATTAATTTAATTTGGCTCTTGCTGTGGAGCTGAAACCTGCAACACTGGGAAAATAAGTAGTAGATGGGCTTACTTGATAGAAATTCATAGAATTGCTATAGGGTAGCACAGTATATCAAACAAAATAGATTGAAGTCAAAGGGTGCTTCTTTTTGAAAATACTTATGAATTAGCTGGTTATATCCTCAAAGTTTCAAACCAATTTTTAATTCAGATATACCATGGAGAGAAACGTAGGATATCAGCATGTCTTGATTTACCTTATGTGGAAAGCTAGTGGCAACACATGTAATGACAACGCATATTTAACTCAAACTCATTAATCATATCCCTCCAATATATACCACTTCATTAAGAGGCTGATTTTGTTTCTATCTGGGTGAATGCAGTGTACTCAGAGGGAGGTCCCTGTCAAATGCAGGTTGCTGTTTCCAAGGGTAAACTGTAATAGTTGGTAAATTGCAAATCTGTGATTTGAATGGTCTTTTGCTTTTGTTTTCCTTCACATTCAAAATAAAAAAGCAAGCTCCTCTGATGGGATCTTGCCTGGTTATTCTGCACCTGTTTGTCATGTGGAATAGATCTTGGTGTTGGTTCTGCATGGGGACTCAGAGTGAAATATTCAGCAGAGCTCTGCAATTCAGTGGGAAAGGGGAGAGGTTTTTTGTCCTCGAAACAGAATTTGAGAAAGAAATCACAGCCAAGATCATTGAGATTACTGAATGTTCATGGAAATTCTACATACTAAGGAAAATTAGTGTTGATCAACACAATATGCCGACTGGGCTAATCCTGGAATAAGTTATATAAAATAATTGTCAACAAAACTGTTATTAAAAGTAATGGCGATAACCTGAGCAGGATGCTGGAGAATGCACCTCCCTACTGTGTTATAGTAGTTTTGCAGGATTCAGCTTATTTTCTGGTTTCTGACTGGCAGAGAAATCTGGAGTCTGACATACCCATCACCCCTTGTTTACAGAAAGGAGAGAAGAACCATTGCTCTCAAGTCACAAATCAGCCATCCCTGATAGAGATCTGTTTTCCTCCCATTTGAGCTGTTTGTGTCACCAGCCAGTGCAGCTCTGTACCCTGAACAGTAAGACCAAAGTGGGACTGACTGTGAGGTCTGTTCCTTCCATTTTATCTCTTCCTCAGTCTTTCTGCTGCAGGATGAGGTGGCATATTGTCACCATGCTCCACAGAAACATGCCAGGCATCAAAAAAAGTTAATATGTTTAAATCTGCCTGAACCACTAGCCAGTGAGCTCAAAAATACATTGTTGAGGTGTCACTTTTCAGGAAATCGTTTTGAATCATTGACAGCTGCATGTCAGTGAGCTGGCTTATACACATGGATGGAAAGGGCCAGATCCATACAGCCTGACAGTGACCTAAATTCAGAACCCTGTGTTCCCTGTTGACTAAGTGTCTTCAGATGCCCCAAACCAGTCAGAAGACAGTCAAGGTGACAGTCGTACTGCATATTGAATTCTTAATGTAGAGGATGCTGTTGCTGCTTACTGATCACAAGGTAAGGTCAAAATACTTCTGTATGTCTTCAGAGAATGTCTCCAAACTTTTGAAATTACAAAATTGGAAGATCTTAAAGGTGCAGACAAAACAGTTACCAACAGTTTTAGGAACAGGCGTAAGAATAAAGACTGCCTGCCTTTTGGTAAAGAAATCATGCTGCCTGTGTACAAATCTAGCTGAATTCAGAAGGAAGATGTGAAGACAGGCAAGAAGCTTCCAGTACTTGCGTATATGTGTGTGGGTGCTCAGCAAAGAGATGGTTTGGGCTCCGTTTATTTGATGTGCATCTTACTTAGAGGAGTATGTGCATGGATGTGTTGCAGTCTTGCCTGCTTGCACACTTGTTTTTTGAGTCTGAGGTTGTTTTCCAGGAGAATTATGTCCAGTGTCCTTTGCTTCAATTTAATAGAGTGTATTAACATTGACACCCTTGAATGCTGCTCAGTCATCCTCCAAGAATAGATTTAGAAAGTTTGTTAGAAGGGAAACCCCCCACAGAGTAGTCAAAGAGAAATACGAAAGAGCTAGCGTGTCATAATCAAGATGAATTGAGTACTAATTATGACTAACACTCCTTGAATTTTTATTAGTTATGTTGGTAATTTTGTATTGATCAATAAATTATTTTTGCTAGCTATTCTATAACTGATTTGTTTTATACAGATTTAAGATTTCAGGTGGGTTATACACAATCAAAAATTGGATCAGTGTGAGAAATCTTGGTGTCTATGTAATTCTTTGTTTTATTTTCCATCATATTACAATTTAATTCTTCTGGATGCCTGTGTCAGTCTTTACAATACTTCCAAGTACATCTTGACCCTGTATGTTTTTTATGACTTACAACAAAGCAAACAGATTTTTGAAAAGTAAGAAAGGTAGCACTTTAACAAAGTATTGTTAGGGTAGTGTTTTATGTGAGATGGCCTTGATTTTGGAAGCAGTTGAAGAAGTAGCTTTCTGTTCGTTTATGTGATTCTTATTTTTTCATAATGGTGTTTTAATTTAGAATTCTTTTAAAAGGCTCTCTCTTTTGGTGCATTCTTCTTGGTCTACCTAAACAGGCTTACCTTGAGACAGTCATTGGCAGCAGTACAAATTATCTGGCTCCTGAAATGATGCATTAGAAGAAGAGTATGAGAAACCAGTGCAAATTAGCAATGAAAAATGCTAAAGCTATATATCACTGGCAACAATTTAAGAATAATATCTCTGCCTGAAGCAAATTCTGGTGATTCACTGGTAATTTGCTAGAAGCCTTTTAACTTGGTTCTCATTTGTAAAGTTAATGGTAGGTTATTTTGCATTGTGATTGAAAGACCTGAAATCTTAGTTATTATTTAGAACTATTGATTTCTCCAAATGGAAATTTACTCTTGTCATAAATGATAAAGGCAATAGTAAGAATATTGTTTCCACATATTTTAATATATTTTTGTGGTGCAGACACTATCTTTGCTTGGGCAAAGGTTTGCCTGCTTGTTGGCACATAAAGGAAGATCTCAGTTTAGGCAGTTTCTTCTATGACAAATGTAAGAACCAGCATTTTTGTATTTAAAAATAAGGGATCCTGTTCTGATTCAAATGGCTTATGGGACTCTGTGATCAGGGCTAACAAAGAAGGCAGGTGCCTAGGATGGTAGGTGTCGTGGTTTTGCCCCGGCCGAGGGCCGCACCCCACACAGTCGCTTGTACTTTTAAAAGGAAGGGGGAGGGAAAGTTGGGGGAGGGGAAAAAGGGAAGGAAGAAGGAGGAAAAGAAACCACAACCTATAAACCAGAACCACGCAGGTTGGGATAAGGATAGTTTACTAAACAATAACAGAAAACTAGATATAACAATAACAGAAGTTTAAAGTACAAAATAGATGAAACTGGTGATACACAATGCAGTTTCTCACCAAACCACAGAACCCAGGCCGCACAGCTTAGAGCCGTCCCCGAACCCGGAAACTGCCCGTCCTGGTGTTGTCTCCTCCTCTTCCCCCCAGTCCCCCTTTATACTGAGCATGACGTAACTGGCATGGAATATTCTCTTTGGCCAGTTCGGGTCACCTGTCCTGGCTACGTCCCCTCCTTTCTCACTAGTAAGGAAGTATGCAGAGCTGAGAAAGGTCCTTGATTGCCCGGCAACAACTAGAAACATCAGGGTGCTATCAGCACTGTTCTCATCCTAACACCCAAACATGGCATTCCATCCACTGCTAAAAATAATTAACTCCATCATAGCTGAAACCAGGACATTATCCACCCCTTATTCCATACCATTTACGTCATGACCAGATCCAACAATTTTCTTTAGGTACAATCAGTTTCGTGTTTCACATACCCATATATGTATGTACACATGTATGCACACATACGTGCATACAGATCTTATTCCCTCAGTCTGTGAATCATCCCTCTGAAGTTGTTGAGTTCATTTAGTCCATGATTTTCAGGCTCCATTTGTCGTAACAGTTTCTCAGGATAATTGTATGTTCCATTGGCTCGTTGCATGCTGCATCTCAGGCTCTTGACTGATACACCTGCCATGGTCCATGCTCATAGTCTGTGGGTCAGAGTTTATTTTCAAAGGGAGAAAAAGAGTTCTTAAGAGGCCAGGCTTCGGTTCCATCATCATGGCACTCATTCTTCATTAACTTGTATGACTCCGGCTATAATGCTATGGTACAACATACAGCAATCATAACAATAATGAATATACAATAATGGGTTATTTGGCAATTATTATAATTTCTACTCTATTAATTATATTGGCTATCATAACAATAATGAATATACAATAATGGGTTATTTAGCAATTATTATAATTTCTACTCTATCAGTTATATTGGCTATTCTCACCCAAAATCAAATCCCCTTGAGGTACACATCGAACTTCTCCATCCCTCTGCATTACCCACCAAGTACAGCCAGGTCCTTGAGCAAAAACAATTCCAGACATGGGTTTACCTTTGCCTGAAGCAGGGATGACCCAAACTCTCTTTCCCAATACACTCTTCATATGCACTACTGGGACTCCGTCTCCCTCTACAGTACGTGGAAATTTTGCCTGGGCAGGGCCAGCCCGATTGGTAGATCCCCTAGTGTTAACTAACCATGTGGCTTTGGCCAAATGTGTATCCCAATGCTTGAATGTCCCACCACACATTGCTTTCAGTGTAGTTTTTAAAAGTCCATTATATCGTTCAATTTTCCCAGAGGCCGGTGCATGATAAGGAATGTGGTACACCCACTCAATGCCATGCTCTTTGGCCCAGGTGTCTATAAGAGTGTTTCGGAAATGAGTCCCATTGTCTGATTCGATTCTTTCTGGAGTACCATGTCGCCAGAGGACTTGCCTTTCAAGGCCCAGAATTGTATTTCGAGCAGTGGCATGGGGTACGGGATATGTTTCTAGCCAGCCGGTAGTTGCCTCCACCATTGTAAGCACATAACGTTTGCCATGGCGGGTTTGTGGGAGGGTGATGTAATCAATCTGCCAAGCCTCCCCATATTTATATTTCATCCACCGTCCTCCATACCAAAGGGGCTTTAACCGCTTAGCTTGCTTGATTGCAGCACATGTCTCACATTCGTGGACAACTTGTGCGATGGCGTCCATGGTCAGGTCCACCCCTCGATCCCGAGCCCATCTATATGTTGCATCTCTCCCTTGATGACCCGAGGTATCATGAGCCCATCGAGCTAGGAATAATTCACCCTTACGTTGCCAGTCTAGATCTACCTGAGCCACTTTAATCCTAGCAGCCTTATCTACCTGATGGTTGTTTTCATGTTCCTCCATGGCCCGACTCTTAGGTACATGGGCGTCGACATGACGTACCTTTACAACAAGTTTCTCTAACCGAGCAGAGATATCTTGCCATAAGTCATCAGCCCATATAGGTTTGCCTCTACGCTGCCAGTTGTTCTTTTTCCACTGCTGCAACCACCCCCACAGGGCATTCGCCACCATCCATGAATCAGTATAAAGGTAGAGCCTTGGCCACTTTTCTCTCTCAGCAATGTCCAGGGCTAACTGGATGGCCTTCACCTCAGCGAACTGGCTTGATTCACCTTTTCCTTCAGTGGCTTCTGCTACTCTTCTTATAGGGCTCCATACAGCAGCTTTCCATCTCCGATGCTTACCCACAATGCGACAAGACCCATCAGTGAACAGGGCATATCGCTTCTCATTCTCTGGCAGTTCGTTGTAGGGTGGGGCTTCTTCAGCGCGTGTTACCTCCTCATCCTCTGGTGACATCCCAAAATCTTTGCCTTCTGGCCAGTCTGTGATCACCTCCACGATTCCTGGGCGATTGGGGTTTCCTATTCGAGCCCGCTGTGTAATTAGTGCAACCCACTTGCTCCACGTAGCATCAGTGGCATGGTGTGTAGAAGGAACCTTCCCTTTGAACATCCAGCCCAGCACCGGCAGTCGGGGTGCCAGGAGGAGCTGGGCTTCAGTTCCAATCACTTCTGAGGCGGCTCGAACCCCTTCATAGGCGGCCAGTATTTCCTTTTCTGTTGGAGTATAATTGGCCTCAGATCCTTTGTAGGCCCGACTCCAAAACCCCAACGGTCGACCTCGAGTCTCCCCTTGTGCTTTCTGCCAGAGACTCCAGGTCGGGCCGTTCTCCCCAGCTGCAGTGTAGAGCACATTTTTAATATCTGTCCCTGTCCGGACAGGCCCAAGGGCCACTGCATGGACTATCTCGCGTTTGATCTGCTCAAAGGCTTGCTGTTGCTCAGGGCCCCATTGGAAATCATTCTTCTTTCGAGTTACATGGTAGAGTGGGCTCACAATGAGACTGTAGTTTGGGACATGCAGTCGCCAAAAACCTATAACACCTAAGAAAGCTTGTGTTTCCTTTTTGTTGCTTGGTGGAGACATAGCTGCTATTTTATTAATAATGTCCATTGGGATCTGACGACGCCCATCCTGCCATTTTATTCCTAAAAACTGGATTTCTCGCGTAGGCCCCTTGACTTTACTTCGTTTTATAGCAAAACCGGCTTCTAAAAGGATTTTAATTACCCTGTTTCCTTTTTCAAAAACTTCCTCTGCTGTGTTGCCCCATACAATGATGTCATCAATATACTGCAGGTGCTCTGGTGCATCACCCTTTTCCAGTGTATTCTGGATTAGTCCATGGCAGATGGTGGGGCTATGTTTCCACCCCTGGGGCAGACGATTCCACGTGTATTGGATGCCTCTCCAGGTGAAAGCAAACTGTGGCCTGCACTCTGGCGCCAGTGGGATCGAGAAGAAAGCATTCGCAATGTCGATTGTGGCGTACCACTTGGCTGCCTTCGATTCCAATTCATACTGGAGCTCTAACATGTCTGGCACAGCAGCACTCATACCTGGAGTGACTTCATTTAGGCCACGATAATCTACTGTCAGCCTCCACTCTCCATTGGACTTCCTCACTGGCCATATGGGACTATTAAAGGGTGAGTGGGTTCGGCTGATCACTCCCTGATTCTCCAGTTGACGAATCAACTTATGGATGGGAATCAGGGAATCTCGGTTAGTACGGTATTGTCGTCTGTGCACCGTCGTCGTAGCAACTGGCACTTGCTGTTCTTCAACCTTCAACAACCCCACAACAGCAGAGTCCTCCGAGAGTCCAGGCAAGGCACACAGTTGTTCAATTCCTTCTGTTTCCAAAGCAGCTATTCCAAAAGCCCATCGGTACCCTTTTGGGTCTTTAAAATACCCTCTACGTAGATAATCTATACCTAAAATGCACGGAGCTTCTGGACCAGTCACAATGGGGTGTTTTTCCCAGTCCTTCCCAGTTAGGCTCACCTCAGCCTCTAGCACAGTTAGTTGTTGGGATCCCCCTGTCACTCCAGAAATACAAACGGGTTCTACCCCTTCATGATTCGATGGCATTAGAGTACACTGGGCACCAGTATCCACCAGAGCTTTGTACTCTTGTGGATCTGACGTGCCAGGCCATCGGATCCACACAGTCCAATAAACCCGATTATCCCTCTCCTCCACCTGGCTGGAGGCAGGGCCCCTCTATTGCTGCTGATCATATTTGTTTTCCACTGGTTGCATAAAGGACTTAGAGGTCCCTTCAAGAGGATCAGACACATCAGACATATAGGTAGGCCTTCCAGTTGGTCTAGGGAACTGCCCAGTAGAAACTGGTGCAGCCTTCTTCCTGGCAGAATCTCGTTGTGCGAATGTTTTACCCCGCAGCTCATTTACTCGTGCTCGAAGGGCTGAGGTGGGCTGCATATCCCATTCCCTCATGTCCTCTCCATGATCAAGCAGGTAAAACCACAATGTACGTCGTGGTGTGTATTCTCCCTCTTGGAACGATGGACGCTTTCTCCCAGTAGCTGCAACATTGCTCCATACGGGTTGGGAGTTGGACACATTGTTGTCAAGTCGTTGAACCAGTTTTTCTACTGCTGCAATGACGGAGAGGGAAACACTGTCTTGGTATTTCCTGAGTCGGCAGGCCACCTCATTTACGGTTGGTGGATCCATATCAGTCCAGTCAATTACTGCCAGTGAATTGGTGTACCCTGCTGGTGCACTTCGTACAACCTTACGCCACATAGCTGGAGTGCATAGGACTTCATCGGGATCAGCGGGAAGCCGTGAATTGTCCAGATCATAATAAATTATCTCCCGTACAGCTAATTCTCTCAGGTGCTGGATAGCTGTCTCTATGCTGTTACCCTTGGGTGTCTGACATGTAATATATTCCTTTATGGGATATCTTTCCTGCACACTTGACAGTAGTCGCCTCCAGAGGCTGAGGACTTCCGGCCTCCTCCCAATTGCTTTGTCAATTCCTCCTTCTCTAGCTAGGGATCCCAACTGCTTGGCCTCTCTGCCTTCTAACTCCAAACTATTGGCCCCGTGATCCCAACATCGGAGCAACCAAGTGATAATGTGCTCACTTGGGTGGCGGGTGAAATCTTTTCGAACCTCACGCAGCTCACTCAAAGTCAGGGATCGGGTAACAATCTCTGGTTCTGCCTCCTCCTGATATCCTCGAGATGGCCCTGGTTGATCATCATCATCATCCGTCACTGTGCGAACTGATTTCTTTGTGCATTTCCTCTTTTGTACGGGAGCAACAGACACTGGTGTGGGTTGATTTTTCTGATCATCTGCAGTGTCTGCTGTAGAGATTACAGTAGCTGCAGTGTCGGTCACAGGGGTTGCAGTAGCTGCAGTGTCAGCCCCAGTGGTTGCAGCAGCTATAGTATCTGCCAGTCTGTTTCCTTTCCCTTCTCCCTGACAGTGCTGACAGTGCTGACAATGCTGCCTGCTATCAAGCAGTGTTTGATAAATAGTGGCCAGAGCCCAGCACAGTGCAGTAAGGTGTCCATCTCTGGGAAACCTACAGCAATTTTTCTTTAGGTATGCAGTCACTTGATCGGGGTCTTGTAGCTGTTCAGGAGTGAAGTTCCAAACCATCGGGCGTGAGAAAGTACCTAGGTACTTGCCCATACTTTGCCACATGCCCTGCCACTCGTGATTATTCTGTCTCGGAGAAAGCTCTTCAGTGGTATTCATAAACCTATGCTTGATATATAACAAAAACTGAACCATCTGCCCCAAACCTACCAATAGCAAAATGCTAGTTTGAATATCCCAGAGATATTGAAGGTTTTCAAAAATTGTCATAAGAGCTGTTGTATTTAGCCCAAAGGAAAAGAATGCAGTGCTGTTATTAACCCCTCCCTGTCCAAAGAATGGACAGGACAGCAAAACCTCATACAAGTACCAGATTAAGCTCATGGTCATCGATATTATTGTATCATAGACCGATATCATAAAATACACTATAATGAAGTATGGGAACAAATATGGGAGCCGCAGACCTGAGAGAGTAAAGAATCCTGCCAGGATTGTATACAGCATGCGATGGTTTTGATACCACAGCCTTGTGAATAAATACCACAGCATCGTGACCAGAGATTGCTTAAACAACAGTGCTTATCTTAATTGCGATAGTTAGGGTCAGATCTACCGTTATCCCAACCGTTCGTGCCCCACGTTGGGCGCCAAAATGACTGTCGTGGTTTTGCCCCGGCCAAGGGCCGCACCCCACACAGTCGCTTGTACTTTTAAAAGGAAGGGGGAGGGAAAGTTGGGGGAGGGGGAAAAGGGAAGGAAGAAGCAGGAAAAGAAACCACAACCTATAAACCAGAACCACGCAGGTTGGGATAAGGATAGTTTACTAAACAATAACAGAAAACTAGATATAACAATAACAGAAGTTTAAAGTACAAAATAGATGAAACTGGTGATACACAATGCAGTTTCTCACCAAACCACAGAACCCAGGCCGCACAGCTTAGAGCCGTCCCCGAACCCGGAAACTGCCCGTCCTGGTGTTGTCTCCTCCTCTTCCCCCCAGTCCCCCTTTATACTGAGCATGACGTAACTGGCATGGAATATTCTCTTTGGCCAGTTCGGGTCACCTGTCCTGGCTACGTCCCCTCCTTTCTCACTAGTAAGGAAGTATGCAGAGCTGAGAAAGGTCCTTGATTGCCCGGCAACAACTAGAAACATCAGGGTGCTATCAGCACTGTTCTCATCCTAACACCCAAACATGGCATTCCATCCACTGCTAAAAATAATTAACTCCATCATAGCTGAAACCAGGACAGTTGGCCTGTAAACTTTTCATATAGATTGCTGAAGTAAATGTAAGCATGTGTAGAGCCAGTACTTTTTACAACGAATTTGTGATCATATAGAATAACCATGTAATTACAAGTCATTGAAAAGTCATACAATCTGAAAACTACCTACTAGAAATACTAGAGGTAATTAAAAACAAAGCAAATGCCCTGAAACTTTCCCTTTGCAACTACTGCATAAGAAAGTGATGTATTATTTTAATTTTTAGAAGGATAATAAGCTTTTAAAATATCTTGAATTGTGGTATCAGGTCCAGAGCTTTCAGCAAGGTCCAATGCTTGCTGCTGGTGTGGATCTGAACATATTAGTGCTAGATGTTGGAGTTTTGCCTACAAAAAATTGCCAAATTTGAAGTAATCATTGAAGTCCAGTGATGAAGCTGATATTGCTTTGGATAAAATTAACATTTGAAAGAGAATAGGAATAGATAAACTCTGAAATGAGTACGTTCTGCCAAAAGAGTTACTTGTGTATTGGATATATTTTAATAGTTATTTTAGATGAAGCAAACTAATAAGACAAATGTCAAAGGAGCCCTTTAACTATGATATCTTGACATGTATATTTATTTTAAAAAATAAAAATAATAAGCTCATCTAAATGAAGATCAGGGAAATGAAAGGAAATGTCAACAGCAGTCTGTAATTTGCTAGTGTGAAATCCAAGTAGAGAAGCTACTTTCATGCACCATAACAACAAGCATCAGAAAGCAATCTACATTTTCAACACAGCAAAGTGAATGAAAAATAATTCTTACTGTGAATGGGACACCCTTCTCTCTTCTCCACTCTCTATTTTGCTAGTTCAGCAGTTCAAATGGAAAAATGCTTTTGATGGATTAAGAACCCCTGAAGACAGAACAAAATCCAGAATTTGTGCTACAGGATTTTAATTCTTTTTATTCATTATGTATTTTCCTCTCTGCATATATTAAACTGTGCAATCACATTTTAACCTGTAAAACACCAAAACCCTTTGGGCTCCATCGTGTGTGGTTAACTGGGGTTGACAATTTGTTAATGTTTCTGTCCTGTTGTGTTTTCTTTTCATACCCAGATAGAAATAGATTTATTTTTTGTTGGTACCTCTAAGAAGATTTGAAATGGGTTACGTCTGGTCCTTTCTTCTGATTAATAAATTACATAGTCAAATAATATAGAGACAAAGTTTTAATAGCATATACGATTTATATTTACCTGTATTCATCCCACTGTTAAAAAACAATGAAAAATAGTGTATTAATTATACAAATGAAATAGCAGTGAAACAGAAGAGTATTGAGTGTGTTTAAATATTTCATTACACTATCCAAGACAGTGAATTAATTGAGCTGTGTATTATGGAATACATACTATTATAAAAATAGTATTCCATTTCATAAACCTTACAGATTGCTTGGCTTTTATAATTTTTAATTGGTGAGTATGATCAAATAGGTCCAATTCAAAAAAACCTAGACTTAAACTTGTTGTTTTAGCCATGATACTGTGTATGGACTGTTAACTGTGAATATCTCCTTATTGGCATTGTGAAGTACTGAGGACATCATCTCCAGGTTTATTCACATTCTGCCTACTGAGCTAGTAAGGCTTATTATTCATTGTTCCTCCAGGAAGTCAGGAACCTCTTCTAATTTGTATTTCCCAAAATCCTTCCAGTTTTGGTAGCCTGTTTTTGTTGCATTGCAGAGCTTGTGCAAATCCTACAGCAAGTATCTGCCTGTCTGTCATCTTTTTGCCCTTGCTTTCAAATCTTAAGGAATTTAAGCTTCACTTGCATGAATAGTATCAAAGGAAAACAAGATGAAATGTTTGTGTAATTGCTGCAGATGAATTCCAAGTTACAGACCCAGCTGTACAATCTGTAGTTGTACTGAACAACTACATATGCCCTTTAGTTCAAACTTGCAAATATTACAAACGTCTGAGTTCTTCCTCAGCAGTGGATGACAAACACGTCATCACTAATGTAGATACAGTTTCTGTTCCATGAACTGGTATCTCATGTCTAAGCTATTGGGCCCAGTTTACCAATAATTGCTGTATGAACAGTTGGAGAGTAGAGGCTATAAAATCTGAATTCTGTCTTAAACTGTTTCCAGTGTTGTTAACCAATATCTTCCAAAGAGAGGAAAATATTGCCATCTGTTGTCAGTAAGGAGATCAGAGTCTTTGTAGAGCCTGTCAAAGCCCCACTTGATAGCAAGTTAGACATTGATAAGGAATTTACATTCCTGGAGAGAGATCTGCAATGCATCTTGTTGAAAAACTTGTGTCTTCATGGTGTTCAAAGCACCTGTATATCCTAACAGAATATATATTGGCCATGGACCTCATGGTAAAAAATCAGTTGTTTCCTTTGGAAAAGGAAACCAGCAGGAGGAGAAGAAAAAATCTTTATACAAATAAGTACAAGAAAACCAGGCCAATTCTGTTTTCATAATGCTGTGTTGTATCTGATACCAATAGGTACCTCAGAATAAATGTAAGTAAACAAATTTATTTAAGTTACTTAGAAAACTAAGTAGCTGGTTTTAAAATAGTAGGAAAAGTGTGATTAATTGTTCATTTTTTCCAATTCTGTGATCTGACCTGTGCTGATATTGTAAATGTGACAAAAGAGAATGGTAAAGGAGTTGAATGACCTAGAATTAATCTCTGTTAAAGCCAGATTGGGCCAGATGGTGGTCAAAATGCCAAAGTTGTTTGGATAGCGCTGTGCTGTGTGGATGTGCATTGTACTTGAATTATCCTTTGGACATGGGTTGTGGTGGAAGAGGGTTGGAGTACAAATGCATCTCTCATGACTGTAACGGCGTGGCAAAAACAACCATATCCTGTGAGGAATGCATATTAATATGTACCTGCTTTCACTTGGAATTCAATTAGTCTGAGATTATCCTTCTTGCTTTTTAGGTATTAGTTTGATTAGATAGAAGATTGATTTTGCATGGAATGCTTTCGGGCTCCTAACAAAGTTATGCTCCGAGTGCTATTGAGCACTTAGGGAGCATATAAACAGGAGGGGATTCAGCTTTTTAAAAGGATAGACAATGACAGGACAAGGGGGAATGGATTAAAACTAAAGGAAGGAAGGTTTAGATTAGATATTAGGGGGAAGTTTTTTACAGAAAGAGTGGTGAGGGGCTGGAACAGGCTGCCCAGAGACGGGGTGGGTGCCCCATCCCTGGGGGTGTTCAAAGCCAGGTTGGATGGGGCCCTGGGCAGCCTTGTGTAGATCCAGGCCTGAGGTTGGTGGCCCTGCCTGTGGCAGGGAGGTTGGAGCTCTATGATCCTCGGGGTCCCTTCCAATTCAGAACAGTCTATGATTCTATGATTCTATCATCTGAAGTTTCAGGGAAAGTAATGTTCCATTTTCTCATACTAATTGCAGTGTTACATTCAAACGCTTAGATAAAATATAGCCTTCAGGTGAGACCATTTCTGAGTATCATCACATCTTTAATTGTGTGTGGAGTGTAAAGAAATTGTCACAGCCTTTCTTTTTCTTTCATATTGTATAAAGGTAATATATATGAGCCATATAAGAACAAGATTTTATTTTGCTTTACAAATGAGCAAACATAAACTTGCGCAGGATTAATTGTAAATCATAAGCATAGAAGCCTAAGTACATGGTACCTCATACTTCTCCAAAATCACCTTATGACTTGACTGGGTCCCCGGGCATAATATGGTAGTAGAGAATACACCCTGGAGCCATATCAGTCATCCCAGTTTTCCAACCTCAAATTTTATTTATTTATAGCAGGGGTTTTTTTAAATAATTTTAACTAGGTTTTTTTTCCCCTCATTATTCTGTTGTAAGAAGTGTATTTCTGTTTTCAGAATAAGTCAAATTATTATTTTAAAATTCTTTATATTTAGTCTCACCTAACCAACAGAGCTGAAATGCAGAAAGTCAAATTCAGGACAATCAAATAAATAACTAAATAGAAAAATTAATTTTTGCTCTGAATTAGGACGGGTTATGACCTCACATCAGACCTTACTAGCTAAAATAATTTTTATATTCACATGTGCACTAAAGAAAGTAGAGATTAAGTAAATTAGATGGGGATAGTCAGTCTATTACTGACTCCACAAAAATTCAGTAGGTCAGAGCTCCTCTTGTTCTCTTCTACTTCTGTTTAAGAGTCTTTGTGTGTCTGAAAATTTACTATAAATTAAATATTGAGACTGAAAAACACAGAACTAGAGAAAACTAACATATTTGCAGAACCAGAGAATCTGAGCAAGCCTGAAAGTTACTCTGTAATGAATATAATTTAATATTTTTCCTGATGCCTGTCTTCATACAGGATAAGATGAGTAAACCCAACTCTACTCGTTTAGTCTTGCCTACAACCTTCCAGGATCTTCTTGAGTTCTGTGCAGTGGCAAAAAAGGGCAGATACCAAATGGATAACACCATCCAGATTATGGATACCAGATGTGTAATACCTGTATTCTACTATTGAATACAGTTGCCATTGGAGATGTACATAGATTAAAAGAAATCCGAGTGCTTTTAAAAGCAGCCAGTTTACAAAACTAGCTAGCAGCTTGGAAGTCTTCCATAAAAGATCCTGACTACTGAACCAGAATGATGTAATGGTCTCTGTTGCTTACAAGAGCTTTCACAATAGAAAAACCTAGAAAAATCAATACCTTTTTCCAATATAGCCAAAGCTTGAAATATTTCATTTCAGTGAACAGTGGTAGATTTTTATTTAAAGAAAGCAAGTGATTTCTCATACCAGGACTAAATAAGTCTTTGTTGTTTGTTTTTCTTTCACACCAAAGATTAAAACCCCTGAACTGGATAGTTTAATGCAGGTGTGAGTAGTTGGAAGGAGTCACAAATCTCACAAATGTTGCTTATGAGTCCAGAATAGGTTTCACAACTTCCAAGTGGCTGAAGAAAGGTGGACTCATAGGTAAAGAGGAGTAGTAATATCAATAATAATAATAATACAATTAACACCGTAATGACCCTTATTAAAGTTGAAAATGTAAAGTGTACAAATGCTGCAGTGTGTAACTCCATGCTTCTGCAACCTGAATGTGTATCAGCCAGGAGAGGATGTTGTAACCAGAAAGACAGATAAAAAAGTGGATTATCAAGATTTGTTTTCACAATTATTTACCTTTAATTTATTCATTATGGTTCTATTAATTATTTTCATTCTTATTAAAAAGAAGCTTTAAATGTAAGCTCTTAAACAAAGTGAGCTCCCCAGTGAGCTGTCTGCTATGGACTAGACACATTCATAGTGGATGTATCAATTTTATCCACTCACAGCCAAACTGATTGCCAAAGTGTGTGCACTTGCAGACTTGTAAGCCTGTCATTTTATTGTTTAAGGGAAAAGGAAGAAATAAGACGCAGCCCTCTGCAGTGTGAAATTTTCCATTGAAACAAACAGGGGTAAAGAATCTTTTTGCTATCGGTCTCCCTGTCACCCAACTGAGCAGCTGTATGTTCATAACTATATGCACATTCTGCTTACTGAAAGTGATGAGACATTGCACAGGGAGGGAGCCTGGCAATGCTGCTGACAGTCTGCTTGCTAGGACAGAGGTTGATCTGAGATACGTCTGTGCTCTAATTACTGAGGTGTCATGCTCTGCTGGAGTACTTGCTGAATTCCTCTTTTCCAATCCCTTCTTTAACCTACACAAGGATGTGTCATTTGAAAGCGGTTAAGAGGTAATAGTCTCTGTGTAGTCTGTAACAAGGAATCTTCAATATAAAATAGGGACACTTGGTTGAAGTGGTTTGAGAAATACTCTTAAGTTCTTTACCTGGGTAACAGGTTCACCTTGGCATTAAGTGACAGGAGAGCTATCTGTCCTCACCCTGATCCGTTTCTGCTCTAAGCTAACAGGAAAGTTTAAGAACCAGAGCTGGTCACTGTGGCTGTACCACTCTGTTGTAACCCTCCGTGTCTGTTTGCAACTGAACAGGACACATCTCTTTGTCTTCCCATGTGTCAAGTTTTGTCCTGCTTAGATAGCCATGGTGTGCATGTATATAATCATTATTTTTTGTTAGCCATTGCCCTTGGGTTTGTCAGTGAATGTCCCATATTTAGGTCATTCTGTCCTTAGGGCTGTGGTCTGCCATTCAGACATTTACTGCAAGGTGTAAGTAATTAGAAAGTCTGGAGGGATATCTGAGTAGGGAGGAAATATGACACTGAAATCTGAAAGGATAAAAAAATGTTAACTTTCATCTGCAATGAAAGAAAATATGCCAGAGCCACCTTCAGAAATCTTGGAAGTGCTGAAGGCTGTGGCCAGGGTGCACAGGAGGATGGTAGAAGGAAATTCAGGGACCGGGATCGATGAACTTGGACAACTGAAATTGTTTAACAGGAAAATAACAGCTGAAAATGTTCAAAAATGGATAATAAATTTAGTCAATATATCTAAAACCTTTCTGACCTTTTGTATTCTCTCATTGGACATCTTACTGTGCAGCAGCTTTGGACGTCAATTGCATAGCAATATGTATCTGATGCAAGAGACAAAACACTACAATGCCTACTGGTTTCTTGGTGAGGAAAACTATACATAGAAATTGAAACCTATTGATTCATTGAGAAGCTATTGGTCTACACAAGTGACACATCTTGTAAATGAAACATAGTAGATGACAATACTTGGCACACATGCCAAACAGCACAAAAACAGGAGACAGATTTTTCAGTGCAGTTGCAATACTGATGTAGGGTTAAGGGAACAGCAGTACAGTAAGACTTATGGAGCAGAGTTATAGATGGAAAGAGTGCTTGGTAGGCACCTTCTTGAGAAAAAGACATATTCATTTCAGTATTGAGGAAGCTTTCTTCCCCCAGGGGATAAAGGACACGTCTTTCATTGTACTTACTCTGTAGAGATCCCAGCAATGTTAGAGCAAAATGCAGTGCCATAGTGGAGGCACGGTTTTTGGGTTTTTTTTTTTAAAGTATTGTAATTAACTCAGGGCTATGAAGAAGTGTGACTGCCACCAGGTCAATGGGTCAGCCAGACCTCCTCACAGTCCTTGCTGATGTTGGAAGGAGAGTCAGGAATGTTTGGAAAGTACAAAGGATTCTGGCAAAGGCGCTGTAATGCACTGTGACTTAGTTGAAAAGACACCTCCTCTGCTGCAGAGCTCAGTCTAAATGGATAAAACAGAGCTTCCATCTGCGATAAGGGACGTTTGTTACTCCCACATCACATGTAGGGAACTGAAGTGCAGAGCTCTGATTTAGATCACCTATGTTTGGGACATGGTTAAAAACTGAAAGCAGTGAACCCTCATCATTGCTCTGCAGCTTTCTTAGTCCTATATGGCAGGTGAGAAATGCCATTCAAATATTGCAGCTGGAGAAGTGAAATAAATGGTTTTGGAAATGATTCGGAATAAGTCTCTGATGGCATGGACAAGTTACAGAAATGGATGCTGGCTTGGAAGACAGTTATGCAAATGCTTAAAACATGAACATCTTTTTAAAATAATTTACTCTTTCAACACTGGCATCAGGTGAGTTATGAATTTGTGCAGCTCAGAAAAGAAGATGATTATTTTAAAACAAAAAGCATATATCCAACATGCTATCACAGAGCTTTGACCATATAGTCATCTTTCCTTTTTCTTCCGAAAATATCAGGTATTTGAATATCCTCTGTTACCTTAAAGAAACTACAAATTCTTCTGAAAGAAATAATTTATTTCATACCAGAATACCTGTTCTTTGAAATGAAAAGACAGCTATGTTTTTACAGAAGGTTTTCTGTAGTGTTGAAATACTGCAAATAATGATACTTCGGTGATCGTATTCTTCACAGCAAAGTTCAGAATCACAGAATCACAGAATTGTAGGTGTTGGAAGGGACCTCGAGAGATCATCGGGTCCAACCCCCCCGCCAAAGCAGGCTCCCTAGCTCATATTGCTCAGATAGGCGTCCAGGCGAGTCTTGAATATCTCCAGTGAAGGAGACTCCACCACCTCCCTGGGCAGCCTGTCCCAGGGCTCTGTGACCCTCACTGTGAAAAAGTTCTTCCGCATGTTGGTGCGGAACTTCCTATGCTCCAACTTGCAGCCATTGCCCCTTGTCCTATCCCCACAGACCACTGAAAAGGGGCTGGCTGATTCCCCCTGCATCCCCTGCTTCAGATAACTATAAACTTTGATTAGGTCCCCCCTTAGTCTTCTCTTCTCAAGCCTGAACAGTCCCAGCTTACTCAGCCTTTCCTCATAGGGGAGATGCTCTAGGCCCTTAATCATCCTCGTAGCCCTTCTTTGGACTCTTTCCAGGAGATCCCTGTCCTTTTTATACCAAGGAGCCCAGAACTGGACACAATACTCCAGGTGGGGCCTGACCAGGGCAGAGTAGAGAGGGAGGATCACCTCCTTTGACCTGCTGGCTACACTCCTCCTGATGCATCCCAGGATCCCATTGGCTCTCTTGGCCACCGAGGCACACTGCTGGCTCATGGCCAACCTGTCATCTACCAGGACCCCCAGGTCCTTCTCCACTGAGCTCTTCTCCAGCAGGTCATCCCCCAGCCTGTACTGATACAAACAGTTGTTCCTTCCCAGGTGCAAGACTTTACACTTGCTTTTGTTGAACTTCATCTGGTTTCTCACTGCCCAGCTCTCCAGCCTGTCCAGGTCTCTCTGGATGGCAGCGCAGTGCTCCTGCGTGTCAGCCACTCCTCCCAGCTTTGTATCATCGGCGTACTTGCTGAGGGTGGATGTTATTCCCTCATCAAGATCGTCAATGAAGATATTAAACAGGACTGGACCCAACACTGAGCCCTGGGGAACACCGCTGGTAACAGGCCTCCAGTCAGATTCTACTCCACGAATCACAACCCTCTGGGTTCGGTCCGACAGCCAATTCTCAACCCACCTCACTGTCCACTCATCTATCCCATGCTTTCTCAGCTTTGCTATCAGGATGTCATGGGAGACAGTATCAAAGGCCTTGCTGAAGTCAAGGTAGATGACATCCACTGCTCTCCCTCCATCTACCCAGCCTGTCATGAGATCGTAGAAGGCTATGAGGTTGGTCGAGCACGATTTCCCCTTAGTGAATCCATGCTGACTACTCCTCATGACCTTCTTCTCTTCCGATTGCTTGGAGATGGCATCCAGAACAAGCTGTTCCATTACCTTTCCAGGGGCAGAGGTGAGGCTGACTGGCCTATAGTTACTAGGTTCCTCCTTCTTGCCCTTTTTAAAGACTGGAGTGACATTGGCTATCCTCCAGTCTTCAGGCACTTCTCCTGTCCTCCAAGACCTGTCGAAGATGATAGAGAGCGGCTCAGCAATCACCTCCGCCAGCTCCCTCAGCACACGTGGATGTAACCCATCTGGGCCCATGGATTTGTGTGCATTAATCCCTTTGAGCCGCTCCTGGACCTCCCCTACTTGAACCAGAGGGAAATTCTTCATTTCCCAATCAGTCCTACTCTCATCCAGTGTCTGTGGGTCCCGGGGGGCCTTTGAAGTGAAGACCGAAGCAAAGGCGGCATTCAATATCTCCACTTTCTCAGCATCCCCCGTAACCAGGACACCCTCCTTATTCAGCAAGGGACCTACATTATCCCTGGACATCCTCTTACTGTTCACGTGTCTAAAAAACCCCTTTTTATTATCCTTTATGTCCCTTGCCAGCTTAATTTCCAAGAGGGCTTTAGCCTTCCTAGTTGCATCCCTACAGGCCCTGACCACATTCCTGTATTCTTCCCAGGTGCTCAGACCCTTTTTCCACGATTCATAGATCTTCTGCTTCTCTTTGAGTTTGCTCAATAGCTCCCTGTTCATCCATGCAGGTCTTCTGCCTCTCTTTCCCCATTTCCTCCTCAAAGGGATGCATCGTTCCTGTGCTTGGAAGAAGTGCTGTTTGAATGCTAGCCAGCTCTCGCAGGCTCCCATTCCTTCAAACAGCGTAGCCCACGGGATAGCCCCCATTAAGTGGCGGAGGAGATCAAAATTCAGGGTAGCTATCCTACTTTTTGGCTTGCTTCTTCCACCCAGGATCATGAACTGAACCATTTCATGGTCGCTTTGCCCTAAGCTGCCCCCGACCTTCACTTCCCTAACAAGTCCATCCTTGTTAGTGAAAACAAGGTCCAGCAGCCGCCCTCCCCTTGTGGGCTCCTGCACCATCTGTAGCAGGAAATTGTCTTCAACACACTGCAGAAATTGTCTGGACTGCATACGACTGGCCGTATTGCTTGCCCAGCAAATATCTGGGTAGTTGAAGTCCCCCATAAGGATCAGTGCCCGGGAACTTGAGGCTACTTCTAACTGTTTATGGAATGCGTTATCTACCTGCTCCTCTTGATCAGGGGGCCTATAGCACACTCCCACAACAATGTCCCCCATACCGGTTTGCCCCTTGATTTTAACCCACAAGCACTCGACAGAAGGTTCATCCTTCCCCAGGTGGAGCTCAACACATTCTAGGTGCTCTCTCACATAAAGAGCAACTCCTCCACCTCGCTTCCCTAGCCTGTCTTTCCTAAAAAGCACATAGCCATCCATGACAGTGTGCCAGTCGTCCAGGTTGTCCCACCACGTCTCTGTGATTGCGATGAGATCATGGCCCTGAGACCGCACAAAGATCTCTAGTTCTTCTTGTTTGTTCCCCATGCTACGTGTATTTGTGTAAAGACAGTTCAGTGGTGAAGCAGATGTAGGTATCCTCAACGGCCCACAGCGAGATTTCTGACAGGGGACTGGCAAAAGTGGCTCCACGGAGGAGTACTCAGGGCAGTCCACAGAATTTTCCCTACTCTCACGTGGAAAAACGTCCCCAAGTCCACGACTGTGCTGTTGGTATTTACCTCTTCCCACCGTCAACTCCCGTTGTGTCTCCCGAAGCCTAACCCTGGCAGCCGCCTTAATATCCCCTTCCCCCTTCCCCCTTCCTAACTAGTTTAAAGCACGATCGATGAGCCCTGCTATCTCCTGGGCGAGGATCTGCTTTCCTTTATAGGACAGGTGAGCCCCATTAGCAGTACTCATGCCAGGAGCAGAGTACACCGTCCCTTGGTTAAAGAATCCAAAGTTCTTGCGCCGGCACCAGCCTTTTAACCACACATTCAACTCGTGGGTTATCCTGTCCTGCTCTGAGCCCCTCCTCCCACAATTGGGGATAGAGCAGAATATTATTTGGGCTCCCCCCCCCTCAACAGAGCGCCCCAGGTCCCGGAATTCCCTTTTGACAGCTTGCAGGCTACACATTGTGATTGCTTCCCTGCCTGCTTGAACTATCAGTAAGGGATAATAGTCAGTGGATCTTACCAGGCCTGGTAGCCTTCTGGTAATATCCCTGACCCGGGCTCCAGGGAGGCAACACACCTCCCTGCGTGTAGGGTCTGGCCTACATATAGGCCCTTCTGTCCCTCTGAGAAGGGAATCTCCTACTACGACTACCTTCCTCTCTTGCCTAACAGAGGCAGCCTCAAGGCGTGCAGATGACCGCCTCACTCTAGGCCTCCGCTTTCTCTGAGGCAGAGGGGCTCCATTCATCTCCTCAGGTACCTCCTCCTCAACTGTGAGGGCCCCAAACCTGTTGCTCAGGGACACCTGAGGGGGTGGGGTAGGTAGGCAGGGGGAGTGCCTACGACGCCGAGTCGGGACTGTCTTCCAGGCCTCCTCGGGGTTTGGGTCACTCCCATTAACCTGGCACGGGCAGTGAGGGGGGACCGTCTTCAGGTGTGAGGTGTCATCCCGACTGTCTTCTTTTTGGGACGCCAGGGAGCTACTCCACCAGTCAATCTCTCGCTCGCAGTCCCTGATCACCCGCAGTCTTTCAACCTCTTCCTTTAGTTGTACCACCAAAGCAAGCAGGTCATCGACCTGCTCACACCTCAGACAGGCTAGGTGTTTGCCTCTTATCCCAGGCAACTGCAGGCTCTGGCATTCCCTGCAGCCTGAGACCTGGACCGCAGCATCCCTAGGCAGGCCCTCCATCGGGGTTGCCCGAGATTTGCAGGGGGAACCTCTGCGCCTGGTGGAGACCATGGTTAGCTGAGCACACAGCAGACAGGGAACCCTCAGCTCGCCCTTTTGTACTCTGCGAGCCGGTCCTCTGAGTATACCCCCTCAGCAAACTAGGAGGGGAGGCTTGCTCGGCCTGCTTGCCCTGCCTGCGCGAACTGCCTCGCTAACTGCCGCGCCACGCCCTTCTGCCGCGCCACGCCCTGTTTGCCCGTCCTGGTCGCCGCGCTCCGGGTCGCCGCGCTCCCAGAGGCCTCTCTTGTATGGAGAGGGATAATTCCTGTCGCCCTTAGCTCCGCCCCCGATGAGTCACCGCTCCGGGCAGTGCAGGGGACGAACAATGGCTGTTAATGGGTGCTGATGGCCACTGATGGGTGCACCTCTGCCTCTCTCCTTTTGATCTTAGGTGCTTTTCGTTAGTTGCCCTCGCGGATCTATGTCCGGGGGTTGTTGCTCGCAGAAAGGGGGTCCCTCGACGGAGTCTCCCGCTTCAGAGCCCTGCTCCTCAGCATTACAGTATTCATTAGAATATTACTGAAAGCAAGGAAAACCAGGTTTTTGAAGTCAAGCTTTAGTTTGAACATCTACATTAATATTAGGCATTAAAATAAATGTCCTTATTTCCCTTCAGATCAAATATTCTGACTTGCAGTGTATAGAAATGCGACAGTTGAAATATCCAAAATTGCATGAGGTGCTTTTTTTCTAATAGGACGGTTTCTCTGTAATCTGAGACAGTACACTCCATATTTTTTTCTCAGCTTTTTTTTGGCCAAAATAGAAAACCCATCCCACGTTCTGTGTATGGATTGTTAAACACTGTCTCTGTCTCATACGTGAGAAGAATGACCATTGTGGGTAAATGACTCTCTGCCACTTCTGAAATTTCAGAAAGCAATTTATCAGGTTCAGCTACAAGGAACTGTGTTCTGGCATATACTGATGTAAACAGTATTAGGAGCTAAACATTAAATATATTTAATTAAATGATTTTCCTCCTCTTTTATGCATGAAAATTCTCCACACTGCTTAAACAGGTTTGAAGCTTCACTATTTTTAGCTTATTGCTCACTGTGCCATCTATTCTCTTTAAATTTGGCTAAGTTGTTTAATCTCTCAGGGGTCATGAAGATGAATTAATTAACACTAGTTAAGCAGGTTGAGATATCAGCATAAAAGACACTATAAAATTGAAGTTATACATGTTACTGTAAAATTACATTACATAGGCTGTAAGTTGGAACTTTTATTGGACAGTATATTGCCCCATGAACTTTTCATTTTAGCTGTCACTAAGGAGTTGTTTTCAGTAGGTCATTATACACCAACATGTGTGAGATCTGAGGAAAGCATAAAAGCACATCTTTGCAATTCAAATGAAGAGTAACCTATTTATAATTTCATTATTTTTTTATTACTGTATGACTTCTTCTATTTGTAAATGTCAAATACAAAAAAGAGTGCTTCAATTTAACCTTCCCTGTCATAAAATAAAAGCTTTATTTCCACTGTCTTTAAGGAAGTACTTCACGTCTCAGAGTAAAATATATTAGACTTCGCTCAATAGAGAATCCTTTCTATGTAAATGGGGATGGGGAAGGATGACATTTTTCTTTTAAAGCTAATTTCATACACACAGAACAACCAAGCACACACAGTATTTCCAAGTGATCTTAATTGCTTCAAACATCCAGTGGCCTTATTCTTCATCTGTTCATTTTCTTCTGCTCTCTTTTGAACGTAGGCAGTTCATGCAACGTAAACTGTATAAAGAGCTAGAGAAGGAAAACAAATTTCTGTATCTCCACCTATTATATACCTGCCATCATTGCTATACTTTTTTTTTTGAGGCTCATTAAAACCAGATGAAAAAAGGAGGTAACTCTCCCTATATAGACCCATCACCAGGACCAGGAAAAACTTTACAATAATAGAGAGAATGCTTATTATCTTGACAATAGTGTGAATAAACTGCCTTCTTCCAAATTTGTGTTCATTTAACCTGAAGATAAAACAAAAATGAAGGGACATAAAATGTGCTTAGTTTGTAGTTTTGAGGAAGTTCTTGAATCCTGTTCTAGACTGAGGTCAGCAATCCCTTTGATTTTAATAGCCTATGGGGGAGAGCCCCTGATGATCTCACATCATGGTAATTTTAATTACGTTTCTGACTCGGTCTAGGTACACGAATGTTTACCTGAACATACATAATTTCAGGGAAAATAATAAAATGTTATAGATGTTCTGTTCATTATAATTGACTGATCCTTTTTTGCAATGTTAATATTCAGTTTTGTTCTGCCCTACTTCCTTATGTGCATGGACTGTGCTACAAGTAAATAACAGTTTAAAATTGAAATGCATTCTTTACTTGTCTTTTTATGTTTACCTTCCCTTTTCCAAATGTTTTTTCTCTGTATTGATAGAAATTGTCATACCTTTTTGAAAGGTGATCAATAAAAATAATACATAGCTATCATAAAAGCATTATAGAAGATAATTACTAGTCAAATGCCCAGTTTTAGATGTTTTCCCTTTTGTCATGGCATATGTCTGAGAGACTTCGTGGAAGTAATTGATCATTCCATCATTCACTTTGTGAACATGATATTTAACTACCTTCAAAATATGGAAAAAATATTATTTCAGTGATAAATCATTTAGTTAGAATAAATGAGTTATAGAATAAAATAAATGGAGCCATGCTCTTTTGATGTGTGGCTCTATTCCAGAGAGCACCAGGGCTGAAATTCTTATACAGACGTTACCAGTGGGTGGAGAAGACAGACGTTGACATTACTTAAAGGAAAATTGTTGTAGGTTTAAGCATAGACTTTTGCTATTCATAGAGTTAGTAAGGATTTTCATCAAAATATTTTCTTTCTCACTTTCTTGCAATGTGCTGCAGATAAAATGAGAAAGAAAGAGTAAAAATTCATCATGTTTTAAGTAGTGTAAATGAGACATTTAAAAGAAGGCACGAGGAATAACAACTTGTGTGACATTGGGTGTAATTTTTATCCATTTACACCCACTTTTTTTTTTTTTGGAAACCAATGTCCTTCTACCAGTTCCATTTTTTTCCCTGTTAAGAAATCTGTCTCAGATTGCCTTGCAGTCTTATAAAGTCAAGCTTTGGAAGTAAGGAGGTCTTTGCTCTCATTTATGAGGTGATACATTTCTATAAAGGTCTTCCATCTCCGTGAGCTTGCTGCTCAGACCTTGCAAGGTTAGCAGCTCTAGAAGGCAAGGCACTGTCTTTTACAAAGTGAAGTCTTGGTAAAATTGGGAAAGAGCATACCTAGAAAGTGGGGGAGGAAACACCTAATATTTCTTTATGGAAACAATCCCTTGTTTTTTTGCAGCTCACCTATTCAGTGAAAAATCGTCATTTTTTTCAGTTTGTTGGAAATCAGCAGAGAGTAGCACATACCATCATCTCTAGGCATTGAAACCAGACGGGAGCTGGAATTTTAGCGCGTATGAAATTGATGTAATACAAAGAGTATTTGCCTCCTGTGAGGTCTTCACAGTAACTGAAGCTCATTGACAATCCTCTGCTAATCATTAGTCTTTCAAGGCCAGATTGGATGGGGCTTTGAGTAACCTGGTCAAGTGGGAGGTGTCCCTGCTCATGTCAGGGGGATGGAAATAGATGATCTTTAAGGTCCCTTCCAACCCAAACCATTCTATGATTCTATAACATCAGGTTACTCTATACAAATATTTATTTAAGATACTTGGTTGTTTACAGGACAACAAGGGGATCTGGCCCAGTCAGCATGGGTTTCATGTCAACAAGTTTTTCCAATCTTTTCAGCATTCACCAGCTGTGCTTGCAAGGGTTTAGTGCCTTCTCTGGACACCTTCTGTTAGTTTGGGGCGGGGGATCCCATGTTACTCCTTGCAGCTGTGACTACACTCAGTTAGAAAGGGCTGTATCCACTTCTGCAGACTACTTTTCCTAAATAAAATTTTGATCATTTCACACATGCGCCTAAACATCTCCATAGAGAAGAACTGTCTCCTTAAGGGATATTTAGTCCTAAATTCTTTAACAAAGAGTTCAGGCGATGATGTTTGGTACTTTAAAAGACTTTTTGCTGTTTCAGCTGGTCCTTGTTACTGCTGATTATATTTGAGAAAAAGTATTCCCTGAAGAACTAGAGAAGAGTGTTTTCCGTCAGATCACTAACTGAATAAAATTGAACTGTTTTTGAGGGACTGTGTTTATTTTGGGTTTTTTTTTCATGAAGCATTGCTGACAGATTACTATTTTTGATTGTCAACTTGACCATTTCATTGTACAATGGGAGGGAAGAAGAAAGGATGTGTTTTCAACTTGTAAAAATGAAGCATATTGATAAGATCATTTGTATATTTTGCTAAAAAAAAGTCACTTAAGTTGCTTTGAAATATCATTTTTGTAGAAAGTTTCAGTCTACTCTAAAAAAATAAAAGAAGGAAAGGTAGCATCAAATGGAAATACTAAATTGTTACCAGTATGTTAGTTGCATTTATCCCACCAGGTATTTCAGCATTTCACTGCAAGATAAGCAGTATCCACTTCACTGAACTATCCTAAATTTATTACAAGTAGCTTGCATCTGGTCAGGCAATCTGGACAGCTGGTCAGCTTTTCCATGTAGACTCCTAAAGGCATTTCAAAACTAAATTTATTGGTCAAGGAGTAAATTCTTTATATTTCACAAGATATTTGTTGGAGAAATATTTCACAGTTAATAATGAGATTTTAGGTCTTACCTGGACATAAAACATTATATACTAGAAAAGTATGTGTAAAGCCTATTAATTAGTGGTTTGTTTTGTTTTCTTAAAGTAATGTTGTTGTCAATAAGATAAAAAATGCAAAGGAAACTGGGTTTTAGAATCGGATTGAATCTTGAAATAATAGACATTAATTGGTTAATTCTTTTCTCCCAGTATACAATGTTCATCTTCATATGATACAAAAGGGATTTTGTATTTTCTATTTTTTATGTACTTCAGGATGTTATAGGCTTGGCACGATAGCTGTGTAAAGTCAATCGCAGGCTGTTTAGTATTCATTAGTATTGCACAGTCTGCCACCTTAGCTTCTAACTGAGAGTGAAAGCTAGAATTGTCCTGTATAATCAATTATGTTTTCAAGATTTACTTTTGGATGGGAGTTATACTGTGCTGGGAGTTGGATATAGAGTAGATTGTAATATAATCTGACTTCAATCATCTTAAGCAGGGAGCGAGCAAAGTTGTCAGTGTTTAATTCTTTTAGAGGCATTGGGCTGCTGGAATAACAGCAGCAGTGCTTTTGTTGGTACTGCAGCAATGACACCTTTTTGATTTTACATTTTTTGCATGCTACATTTCTGTAACTGACACTTGCTTACAGCTGCCACAGAAGCAGTAAATCATCATCTGGGTTATTGTTTTGGGCAGCCAGGCTGCAGGGGGTACTAAAAGACCAGTTCAGTCATTGGGCTGAACTGATAGCTCTGGAGGACGACTCTGCATCATTACAAGGTTGTTAATCAGTTACTTTCCTAACTAGTTCTGAATGCTAAACATTAATTTCTAGTAAGCTTTTAATATAACGACATCTGTTTTCTTCTACCAACACAAATCATAGAATATACTGTGTTGGAAAGGACCCATAAGGATCATGATCATAGAATCATAGAATGGTATGAGTTGGAAGGGACCCCAAGGATCATAGAGCTCCAACCCCCCTGCCACAGGCAGGGCCACCAACCTCAGGCCTGGATCTATACTAGCTTGCCCAGGGCCCCATCCAACCTGGCCTTGAACACTTCCAGGGACGGGGCATCCACCACCTCTCTGGGCAGCTTGTTCCAGCACCTCACCACTCTTTCTGTAAAAAACTTCCCCCTAATATGTAATCTAAACCTTCCTTCCTTTAGTTTTAATCCATTCCCCCTTGTCCTGTCATTGTCTATCCTTTTAAAAAGTTGAATCCCCTCCTGCTCAATGATCCTGTTGGATCATTGAGTCCAACTAGTGATACAAATTCTGTATGAAGTGTAGGAACTCGTTCTTAAACATTATGGAGCATATGTCAACATGGGGCTGGACCACTTGGGAACATGGTACTGAGAAGAATAGAGTACAGCAAAAGGAGGGACAGGATCATTTCCTTTGCAGAACATGAGGCCTAAGGAGGGCCCTCACACCTCCATACAGCTTGTGCCTGGGGAGATAAGGAAGCAAGCAAAGAAAGGGCTATTCAGAAATAAAGACTGGTGACGCATAGCATGTGTGATCAGAGAACAGAAAAACCTCTGCTGCTTACCTGCACAAGTATAGTTTTTTCCATTGATCAAGTAGAAGGTAATTTCTAATCTGAAATTTACCGAATGAATGTGATTCTGCAAGGTACATGTGAGAACTAGGTCTGCAACTTCTCTTTGCAATGTTATTCATAGAGTTCAGTTGGGTGCTTAAGCTAGCATTCTTAACCACATAAAAAACACCTTTTGTCTAAACTTGCAGGTTTTATTGACTCTCAAGGCTTAATTCTGAGTCTATTTGAACCAATGCCAATCATAACTAATTAACTAAAGTTAGGTATTTCAGAATTGTCTCTGTATTTATGGATAATAACATCGTGTAGAATGAGTACTATACAGATCAATGAAAATATTAATTTAACTATGGTTTGTTAGTTCTAGCCCTTTGACATCAAATACAGCATTTAAAGGAGATTTATTGTGAAACAGAAGCAATTGATCCAAGATCTTGTAATTCTGGAACACTTAATTTCTTTGTGTTTTCAGGGCAGAAACATGTGGCTTTCAGTATAATCTGATCTCAGTGCAATGACTCTCTCTAACTTAAGTGTGAGAGGCCTTGATATAAACAAGAGTTACATCAGATGTTTGGATAATTTTTTTTCCACTCATGATTGACCTTTTCACTAAATAAATAAATAGGTGGGGAAAAAGGAAAGTGTAAGGTTAGTTTTGTGATAAATTGTTTTCATTGCCTATCTATGATATTAAGGAAGTGATCTCCTAGGTGAAGGGAACTATAGAAAAGATCCCATGTGTCATTATATTTCTGTGCAAAAACAGAAGATAAACTCGTTATATAAAACTCTGGTCTTCACTCCAAAGGCCCCTCGGAACCCGCAGATCCTGGATGAAAGTAGGAGTGTTTGGGGAATGAAGAGCTTCCCTCTAGTTGAGGTAGGGGTGGTCCAGGAGCGGCTCAAAGGGATTAATGCACACAAATCCATGGGCCCGGATGGGATACATCCACGTGTGCTGAGGGAGCTGGAGGAAGAGATTGCAGAGCCGCTCTCTATCATCTTCGACAGCTCTTGGAGAACAGGAGAAGTGCCTGAGGATTGGAGGATAGCCAATATCACTCCAGTCTTCAAAAACCACAAGAAGGAGGATCCTAACAATTATAGGCCAGTCAGCCTCACTTGTGTCCCTGGGAAGGTGATGGAACAGCTTGTTCTGGATGCCATTACCAAGCAACTGGAAGAGAAGCAGGTCATGAGGAGTAGTCAGCATGGATTCACCAAGGGGAGATCGTGCTCGACCAATCTCATAGCCTTCTATGATCTCATCACCGGCTGGGTGGATGGAGGGAGAGCAGTGGATGTCATCTACCTTGACGTCAGCAAGGCTTTCGATACTGTCTCCCATGACATCCTGATAGAAAAGCTGAGAGATCATGGGATAGATGAGTGGACAGTGAGGTGGGTTGAGAACTGGCTGTCGGACCGGGCTCAGAGGGTCGTGATCAGTGGAACAGAATCTGAATGGAGGCCTGTGACTAGCGGTGTTCCCCAGGGCTCGGTGTTGGGTCCAGTCCTGTTTAATATCTTCATCGACGACCTTGATGAGGGAATAGCATCCACCCTCAGCAAGTACCTGATGATACAAAGCTGGGAGGAGTGGCTGACACGCAGGAGCACTGCGCTGCCATCCAGCGAGACCTGGACAGGCTGGAGAGCTGGGCAGGGAGAAACCAGATGAGGTTTAATAAAAGCAAGTGTAAAGTCTTGCACCTGGGGAGGAATAACCGTCTGTATCAGTACAGGCTGGGGGATGACCTGCTGGAGAAGAGCTCTGTGGAGAAGGACCTGGGGGTCCTGGTTGATGACAGGTTGGCTATGAGCCAGCAGTGTGCCCTAGGGGTTAAGAGGGCCAATGGGATCCTGGGATGCATCAGGAGGAGTGTAGCCAGCAGGTTGAAGGAGGTGATCCTCCCCCTCTACTCTGCCCTGGTCAGGCCCCACCTGGAGTATTGTGTCCAGTGCTGGGCTCCCTGGTATAAAAAAGACAGGGATCCCCTGGAGAGAGTCCAGAGAAGGGCTACGAAGATGATTAAGGGCCTGGAACATCTCCCCTATGAGGAAAGGCTGAGTGAGCTGGGGCTGTTCAGTCTGGAGAGAAGAAGGCTAAGAGGGGACCTAATTAATGTTTATAAATATCTTAAGTATGGGATGCAGGGGGAATTGGCCAACCCCTTTTCAGTGTCTGTGGGGACAGCACAAGGGGCAATGGCTGTAAACTGGAGCACAGGAAGTTTCACACCAACATGCGGAAGAACTTTTCCCCAGTGAGGGTGACAGAGCCCTGGGACAGGCTGCCCAGGGAGGTGGTGGAGTCTCCTTCTCTGGAGATATTCAAGACTCATCTGGATGCCTATCTGTGCAATATGAGCTGGGGAGCTGCTTTGGCAGGGGGGTTGGAGCCCATGATCTCTCGAGGTCCCTTCCAACCTCTACGATTCTGTGATTCTGTAAATCAATTTGGACCTTTCCTTAAAACTTCTTTTGGCACCGTATCAGGTCATGGCATAAGATGTATAGAGTTGGAAGCTATTCTACTGGAAGTAAATGATACTTAGTCAAACTACTTAAAATACTGTGAATTATGCTGACACCAATAATTGCTTTTCCAAAATTTAGTATGCCTCTAGGTTATGTCACTATATGCTTTTTTTCTGAGAATACCCTATACTGTATTCCAAACATCGTTATATCTCACCACAAATAGTGACTTAAAATTTAGTGATTTAAATCAGATATATTTTCTAGTTATTGATGGATTGTACTTTATAATTTTTAATAGAAATCTATTTCATTACAAGTAATATTTCTGATAAGTTTTTCTATTTTTTTTTTAAAGAAAGAAATTCTTAAATGCTATCATCTCTGCCACCTGCTATCAGGAACCCTCAGTAGCTATTATTTCTTATCAAATCAGGCAGGCATGGGAAGCAAACTGATTGTTTGGCATGTTGCCCACAAAAGAGCACTGCTGCCTAAATCCCTGTATTGCATTCATCCTTTTCAATGTATATATAATTTCATAAAAATATTTGCCTCAAGGGCTTCAACACTGCATTTTGGATGAAAAATACAAAGCAAACAACAAAAGAAGCAGTGGATATGTTATTAGAGCTTTCCATTGATGACTTAATCTGATTCTGGTTAGCTTCTAGGTTGGTGTTCGACATTTTTTAAAATCAGCTTGTGATTTTGTAAGGGTGTGGACCTCTAGAGCTCAGAAGGCACTCCAGAATTAGCTTAAAATTTATCTGTTTTTTCTCTGTCAGAACATCTTTGTGCAAACTTGCACTAGTCTTGCATATGAATACACCCATTGTTTGTAGTAGACTGGCTTGCATGAGTAGGTTTGGCACAGTGACCTTGTATGTACAAGGCTTAGGAAACAAAGTGAAAGAAAATTAAATGTGCATCTGTAATACCATATAATTGCGATTTGCTGAAACACATTAGCATTTCTTTAATTGTTACCTTCTATGAACACAGGTGAATTTTAGTGAAATGTGGCATTAGTGGATATTTAATAAAATGGAAAGCTCAGATTTTTTTTTCCCAAATGCTGACATCAGTCATGCCACTAAAGATGGTTTTCTCAGTAACTGTTTGGTTATAGTACATAAAAGAACAAACAATAATTAGTATGCTGTCATGTAAAAAAACAGGGCAAATCACTGTTTAATGGCGTACTGAGTGCCTCAGTTCCCTTTTCATGTTAAATATTTAAAATAATGCAGTAGCAATCTCCTTTAACAAAAAAAAAAGCAACAGAGGTGTGGCTACTATGATAACAGGATTAAGGAAAGAAAAAATTAAAATAGAACATATATAGAGAAGAGACAGGATGCAGAACATCCTATTTGCTGCAGCTAATTAAATCTTTCAGACGTACATGAATAATTCCTTAACTATAAAACTGTTTAGTGAAGAGAGAAACTGGCTATGCTAAGATGAAGGACCAAAGTAGGAGATGTAGTAACTTTTTTCCTGTAACATTATTAAACCTGGATGTAGCTGTGCTATTAGTTTATTTTTGAAACATAATTTACATAATTAATTGGCTTCAGGTGGCTTTGATATGGTAATGACAGCTCTGAAGAAGACTTTGTAAAAAATAAGTGTTGGAACTGGATATTATGAAGCAGAGCCCTGGTACTGTCTTTAGTGGAAAAAAAGCACTCAAACTGATTTCTGGGCTGCAGGTACACGCTGCTGGGTCACGTTGAGTTTCTTATCAACCAACACCCAGGTAGACCTCCTCAGGGCTGCTCTCAATCCATTCTTTGCCCATTCTGTAGTTGTGCTTGGGATTGTGCCAATCTGTGTGCAAGGCTTTGCACTTGGCCTTGTTTGATGTTCATGAAGTTTGCATGGGCATATCTCTCAAGCCTGTCAAGGTCCCTCTGGATGGCATCCCTGCCCTCCAGTAAGTCAACTGCACCACACTGCTTGGTGTCATTGGCAAACTTGCGGAGAGTACACTCGATCCCACTGTCCATGTTGCTGGAAAAGATGTTAAAACAGCACCAGCCCAAATACCAACCCACTGGTCACTGGTCTGTACTTTGACATTGAGCCATTAATGACAAGTCCTTGACCATGACCATCCAGTCAATTCCTTAGCCACAGAGTGGTAGATGGCATCCGTTGCTTTTCCCTTATCTACAAACACTGTAAGACTATTGTAGAAGGCCATCAGATTTTTCAGGCACAGTTTGCCCTTGGTGAACCCAGGCTGGCTGTTGCTGCTCACCTCTTTATTTTTCATGTGCCTGAGTGGATCTACTCTGTGATCTTGCTGGGCACAGAGATAAGACTGACTGGCCTGTAGTTCCCAAGGCCTTCCTTTTTAACCTTCTGATGGAGAGTGGCTTAGCCACTTCAGCTACCAGTTCCTTCAAGACCCAATGAAGCATCTTATTAGGTCCCATGGACTTGATGCACCTTCTTTCTTATATGGTCTCAGATGAGCAAGGCAGTATAGTACACATTTGATGCACAATATCTGTGTCTAGGCAGATTACAAGAACACATACCCCTTTTTGGAGCCCTGTGTTAGTATGGAAGTGGAAGTAAAGCATGATACTCACTTTCTTCCAAGCTCGAGATTATCACAGTATCAATAGCATATATTCAACAATTGTGTTGTTCCCAATCATATTTAACAGTTTTGTTCTGTAAGCCTCAGTTCACTGAAGAAGTTACTCCTCACATCTTGTTTTCAAAATTGTTTGTGCTTATAATGACTTCTGTAAAATTACGTATTACATTACTTTCCTCTGTCTCTCCCAGAGGAAAAGACACATTATTAGAGAGATTGTTATGTACCTGCTCAGAAAAGAAGTAAACCATAACCTTTTTACTTTATGTGAGCATTCTGTATAGTAGAAAAGGTTTTACCTTCAGTGAGACAACAGCAGGATAGCGATACTCATGGCAGGAGTTTTTTTATTCCTAACATGTTAAAGTTAAAAGCCCTTCAATCCAGTAGTATATGAAGTCTACTTCAATATTGCAAGTCTTTAAATATTTTGGCTGGAGAGGAGAACTGATAGTTGGAGAGGAAAATAGCAATACCACTACATTCAAATTTTCAAAAGGTATATTTTGCAACAGCTATATACCGCTAAACATAAATATCTTGAAGGTCAGCTTGCTCCTTAAGAGATCACTTCTGAAATAAAATTCTTCAGAACTTCTTCAGAACTTAGAGAATTCTATAGACAGTTAAGGTCAAGTTACCAATTAATTTCAGGTTGTGTGGATTTTTTCCAAATGTATTTCTGGTAATTTCCAACAAAAACCTACAACTTTGTTAAAATAATTTAATTTTCAGATATATCTCAGCGAAGTCTCATGTTGTACCACATCTGGACTTTCTGTCATCTTGTTTTCATGTCAATATTATTTGTCTATGTATGACATCCAAATCCTAAAATTCCACTAAAAATGTAAATACAATGAGAAGAGGTGTAGTCTCTGAAATAGCTTTTTAAAAGCACAGTCATGTTCTAGCTTTTTTAATCAGTGCAGCAAAAGGGAGAAACCACCACTCTCTCTGCACTGAGCCATTAAGAACAGAGCCTGTTACTGTTTGAAAGGTTTGTAGGATTATCCATGAAAGGTTCTCAAATTTGAAATTTGCTTCCATTTCCTCTCATTTAAAGTCTCAATTTAGTGACCATCTGTCTTCATAGGATTTTCCCAGAACAGTATCACATATTTCCTTGGTTTAGGCATTACCATCAATTGTATCTACATTAATTGAGCTTTATGAGAAGTGGGAATGCAGTGGCAATGAATGTAGGGCAGTTTGTACTGTCATGATGATTTTTTCTGGGTGTCTGCTTGTATTTTGATTTTTTCTGTAGCTGAGCAAGATAAAGATTGTCTCTTTAAAGTGCCAAGAATAAATGAGTACAAAATAGAATGTATGCTCATATGAATTATTAAAGTCATTTCAGATCTGTGCCACTGAATTCAGAAGCATTTTACAATAACTGCCCAAGCCTGTATATCAGTACTTAATTGGTGGTTCTTCTAGACATGAGTCTAAAATTTCCTTGACTGACCTGCAAGAAATTTGGGGACATGAAGGATGGTAGTGATCAGGCTCTGTATATGGCTGTGCATTTGTAATAAGGCACCTAAACTAAGCCCTGTACGTTTCAAAGGTGTTTTGCATCTAAAAACTATGAGATGGCTCGTAGTTACATTTTTAATATAAAATGGGCAATTTCTTTTTTTTTTTTAATACAAGATTATTAATAAGGTAAGGTTTACTTTGGGTCATTATTTCCAAAGACAGTAATTTATTTACCTATTTATTTATTTGAAAAAGTAAAATTTGAAAAGGATTTATGTCAGTAAAGTTATTTTTGTCCAAAGAGATTATTTTAAAATACTGGACCATAGAAATAATAATTCAGAATATATTAACTGTCCCAGTTCCTGGTTTATGGTAAAAAATACACTGCTTTCAGGATCTCTCTGCATATTTGCCCTGGTGAGGCTACAGCCATTTTCTCCAGTTATTAATTCTAAAGTTGACCCCATGTCTGAGCTGCAGGTCAGCACCTGACAATCACAGACCCTGCCCTTACTCTGATTTTTAAGTATAGCTTATGCCTTCTGATGCTTTTATTCCTGCTCCATACTAATGGGGGCTTCTATCCATCTGTATCTGCATTTGTAAGATGAGACAAGTGATAAGGTATAAATGACAGGTGTGTTGTCCTCCACAGAATTTACCTAATCAGTTAATGTGGCTCCTTGGTGCCTACAGGACACAGTAAATAATGCAGGTTAGTAAGGTGATGAGTCTGCTGGGTTTAGGACCTCAGCTGGGTTGCTGTTGAGAAGCAGAAAGTGCTGGTTATCCTGAAAGATGAAAGGAAGCGAACGTAGGGGTTTCAGCAGGGTGGAATCCATTTGAATCTGAATTTTATACAGCAACCTTGAACAGCAATTGATCCTGTCTTCCTGGCCTTGAAACTTTGATGTATCCTTAGGGTGAGAACAGAGTGTTTGCTTTCAAATATACAATGTAGCTGGGTAGCCATACACAGGTTGAGTAATTGGTTGTTTCATCTCTCCTTTAACATTCAACAATAAACAGGCTCTCTTGTTTCGGTAGAGATCCAGTTCACAGAAGACAAGGATATCAAAGGAAGGTGTCTGATTCAGGTAACACCCATAACTTCTCAGAACAGATTGCTCATTACACTTATTTTCTTTCAGGCTGTTATTAGTATTAATTGTTGGTTGTTCTGATTGCCAGGCCCTCTAATGCCTTCTCATGTGGGTGTGTTGTTACAATATAGTCTTTAAAGTTGTTTTCCTATATTGAAATGCAAAACTTCTAAGACAGATTGCAGCAGGGGCTTGTTTCATTTCCACGTGGGCTTTTATGGTGATATACATTATACAAAAATAGGAAGTACATAGTGGATCTGCAAATTTGGAGATACAGCTGAGCTATACTGGATCCACCATTGCTGTTTTACAGATGGGACAATGAATGACCAGGACTGAGGACTGCACTGTTGACGCTTTAGTCACAGCTATGTAATAAATTGCAAGCGTAAAAAAGGGCTCCAGATGCTACCTCTGGGTCAGCACTGCAATGATCACTGCAGAGCAACTTGGCTTCTTTTCTTGCCAGTGTCTGGGCAATTTGTCTTGAGAATCAGAATGAGAATTTGTACTTCAAACAAGGCTGCTTATCTCCAAGTCATAACCATGCAGATTTATCTGTCTTGAAACATGCAAAACAATGTTATGTAATTTAAAAAAAAAAATCACCTATTTCTGGAATAAATGCTATTTAAGTAAGTCCTCCAAATGTATATGAAGCAGCTAACATTATGGAAATTTCAAATAGACAGACAAGTTTCACCAACGATTCGAATTGGGTAACTAGTACATTTACATGTGTTGTCTCTAAGTGTCCCCTTCAGTGTTTTACGGCAAAATTAAAAATAATGTTGACTCTTGGCCTTGGAGGAAAACAGTGACTTTGCAGGAATTAAGGAAAGAAGCCCGGAGTACTTTTGACTCCTTTCTGATATAACCAGAGAATGAACAAGATCTAATGGGGAATGCATATGCCTCAAGGATGCCTGTGAGCAGGCGTGCTATTGCACAGTAAACTCACTTTTAAAACTCAGCTTTATTTTTAAAATGAACTATCAAGCAATACATTTCCTTCTTTCTCTTATTGGTGGGTTGTCAGCAGACAGAACAATGTTTTCCATAAAATCTTGTTTGTTATACTTGTTTTTCTTGGGTATAAGATGCAGAGCTAGGGAAATCCTACTCCTTTGCATAGCTCAGGTCAACAGAACTGCTCTGCCTTTGTACCTTTTGCTATCTTGTTCTTCTGTGCTATCTTTAGGTACACTTTTTTCTTGCATTTCTATTTTCCTTAGACATTATAATGCTGTTGTGTAACCCAGATCCAGGACTGTAAGGTTTTTCCTGATTTGAAACATTCAGTGTTCCGTTCCTTGCTCTTGTTTGGGGAAAAAATCAAGAGCGGTGCTGTAGCAGTGCTTTATAGAATCATAACATCATTTAGGTTGGAAAAGGTCTTGAAGACCATCAAGTCCAGCCATAAACCTAACACTGACAACTCCACCATTAAGCCATATCGTTAAACAACACATCTACATGTTTTTTAAATACCTCCGGGGATGATGACTCAAACACTTCCCTGGTGGGCAGCCTGTTCCAGGCTTAATAATCCTGTCAGTGAAGAAATTTTCCTAATATCCAATCTAAATCTCCCCTGGTGCATCTTGAGGCCATCTCCTCTTATCCCATCACTTGTTAGTTGAGCAAAGAGACCAAGCCCACCTGGTTACAACCTCCTTTCAGGTAGGTGTAGACAGCGATAAGGTCTCCCCTCAGCCTCCTTTTCTCCAGGCCTTCTCATACAATTTGTGATCTTGGCTCTTCACCAGTTCTGTTGCTCTTTGCACACCCTACAGCACCTCAGTGTCTGTCCTGTAGTGGAGGCACCCAAAACTGAACACAGTACTTAAGATGCAACCTCCCCAGTGCCGAGCACTGGGGGAAAATAGCTTCCCTAGTCCTGCTGGCCATGCTAGTTCTGAATTGGGCCAGCTGTTGGCTGCCTTGGACACCTGGGCACTCTGCTGGCTCAGTGTTGTGCTGGTTTAACTGGCTAGCTGAACAGTTACCACAGTGCTATGCCAGAGCAGAAAGTAATTTAATATTTTATCCTCTGACAGTGGTATGTACCAAATTCTGAAAAAGCTGCAAGTCCCATACAAAGCCTGGATAGAAAATGAACTCAGTGTAAACGTCTCCTATCAAACTTAAGAAATATCGGTTGCCAGGGAATATGAGGGTCAATGAATCACTGCTGTTATAGTATTGTAATAACTATTTTTGTAATCTCAGTCAACTCACAGCACAACTAGAATGACCCTGAAATCAGAAATCTTTCTTTACTTAATTTCCCAGTCTAATGTAGGAAAGGTCATTCCACTGTTATTCTTTATGAAGGTGTCATAGACATTCTCATTACTCACATAAGTGTCTGTCTTCTGATTAATTTCTTAGTATTTTTTATTTGCAGAAATCAACTATATAATGAGCACAATATCAATAATTCAGATGCATGTTTTGTCATCTTTTATTTATCACACACAGCTTTTTCAGTAAGGCGAGGGTCCAGTGCAATTTCCTTCTGTCATTTATAATTATACATTAGATTTTCCCAAAGAGTCTTAAACTTTTACACTGCCAGCTTATAATGTTCTTCCAAGTTCCAAAGAATCTTGGCCAACAGGCTTCCCAGGAAGATGGTTGAGTCACCATCCCTGGATGTATTTAAAAGATGGTTCGATGAGATGCTCATGGATATGGTTTAGTAGAAGACAGGTATGGTTGCACTCAATGTTCTCAAAGGTCTTTTCCAACCTGGTGATTCTGTGATATCAGCTCAGAATTGGGGAGTTCGCTGGTGAATCCCTGCTGAAGTCCTTATGGCAAGCTGATCGTTGGGACACTTTGTCACATTAAAAAATTATTCCCTTCTTTTCCTTCTTAATATCCAACAATAATTATTGGGGCAGTATTAAAAATTGAAGAAATATTTCAGGAGCTGTATTTTATCTTGGCTCTAACCTTCATTTGTACTTACACTAAATCTTCCTCCCCGAAGTTGTGTTTGTGTGTGTGTATTGTACTTTAAATTAAAAAAATAAAGTTGTTCCTGTGGGAGAGTGATGTGATGACTGACAAAGTATGGGCTTTGAGAAGTGGGTCTTACTTAAGTGCTGCCATAGGTAGTGTTTTTCATGCCTCAGCCTGTATCCAATTTTAAATGCTGACAGAATAGGTGCTTTTAAGAATTTAATATGTGCAATGAATTCTAATATTTACAATGGCAACGCTTGATAGATAAACACTAAGAAATTTTAATACTTGTACTTCATTCTAAAAAGTTTTGCTAAATGAAAGAATGTGGTAAATGACTGTAACTCTTGGTCTGCTCTTTTTTCTGATGCCCTAGACAGTTAATGGTTGTAAGAGGTTTTGGTGCTTTACAATGTTTTTTGACACTCTGGATCCACATGTGATTAAATGTTTGTGTTATGACCATACTTTCCTCTTCATAAACATTTGAAAAATATTGTATTTAAGTAAAATGAACTTTGGATAACAGTTGTGATTCAAACCGTTCTCCAGGGATCATGAGCTGATGCTTGGTGTTGTCATTATAGATATAATTTGCAGTATCTGCTGGATGCTATAATTGATGATCTAGAGAACCAGAAGCAAGCCTGATGGACAAGGCAATGTAGGATCATGGAAATCCAGAGGTGGCTCACATGAATGTCTGCTGGATGAATGAAGAAACCCAGTGGGCTATTGACCTGGCACTGGTTTGCTAGGCAAGTGACTCGGGGAGAGTCTCAGTGCACTTGAGGCTGAGCCAGCTGGGTGCAGATGCTGAGTACTTGCTGCAGCGTGGTGCTGTGCCTGAGCGTGTAAGCCCTGTCAGCATGGCTGTGGGTAAGGTTTTATTGTTGTGAACTCCACCCTTGAAGGAGTTAGCCCTGGGTTGGTCACTGAACTGCTGACACTTCAAAGTGTAGACTTTCCATGTTACCTTTGCACTGTGCAGTGGGGAGCTGAGGCTCATACATGCTCTGCTCTGCTCATGAGTGAGTTTTAGTTAAATTTGAGGAATGCATTCTTGCTGCCATTCTAGCAAGCAATGAATGAAAAAACATTTCATTTCAATGATGAAGAACTTGACGAGGGACAAAAGCAAGCAGTGGATGTAAAGCACATGTTAGTAGCTCCCTCAAAGATGTCCTCTAACTCTCTGGGCACAAGTAATATACTGATAAATATTAATAAATATACTTGCAAAATAAATAAGTGCCTGGCATAATTTCAGTGATGCATTTTTTATCTACCCATCAGAAAGGGCATGCATTTTAGGGACAGGCTCAGAAATTCTGATACTTAGGTAATGGCAAATTCCCAGCTTTTAATAAAGTTGTCAGCTATCTAATTCAGGTATCTAGAATTACATTCAAGGGGCAAGACACGAAAGATAATTTTATGCTTGCTCTTTGCCAAAGGCTTGGTATTCCTAAACCAACTGCAGAGTACACATACCCTGCAGAAAACTGGTGAACGGAGGCAGTAATTAAGCTGCCTATTTAAATAGTGTCCTGAAGGTGAGAAAGAAGCTTGGACTCCACTCACTGGAAGACAGGTGCAATATCAGATCCCAAAACCAACATCTGTCAAATGAAAGTGGTACAGTTCTTTACTGAAAGATTTCTTTTGCATCTTAAAATAATAGTAGCTGTTCTTTTTGTTTACAACATTAATGTTCCTTGCCTGTACAAGCCTCTGTAGCAAGCTGTCCATTTTTGTAGCCAGTAGCAGTAGCTTCTACCTAGATAATCAGAAATGTTTAAATAATAGAATGCTGTACAACAAATGCACCTTTGTAGTGCTTTCATAAACTGGCTGGCTAATTAACGAGGAATATTACTAAGACACTAGCATGAACTCTATCTAACTTTGCAATCCAAACCAATGGAAAGCATTTCTAGCTTATCCCTGTGGTTGTATCTCCTCTGCTGTCTTTCTTAAACTGCAGATTTACATGAAGATGCAGGAAAATATTTGGCAAAGGTAACATACAACAAGCTGTATTTCATTAGTAGAGAAATACTGAACATTCATAAAGCAGACAGAAGAGAATATCTGTGTGACACAAAGGCATTGTGTGCTGGATACACCCACACTCCAGTCAAACCTGTACATCCTGCATAGAATGATGCTGTATTATGTAGGACTATAAACATTACAGCCTGCTTCTGTACATTTGTAATTAGCCCGAATAAAGCGCTTGGCTACCCCTGGGTAATGAGATAGGCAGATGTGCTGAAGCTGGCGTTGCACTGCACTGTTAGAAACACCCTGGTGTTTTCAGCATATGCAGTGCAATATTTCGCTGGAATAAATCATATTGAAAGAAAGAAACAAAAGGAAATGTGAGAGTGAGCATAATTACATTGCAGAATATCAATTGCATTAAAACCAAAACTAATTCATTGTTGTTGTCACTCATCTCCTAACTTGCACCGCGATGATGAAATCAACAGGGGAAATGTCCAGAGATTTCTAAGTCGCAAAGTGTGGCTGCACTCCCCTAGGTATTTCTGTCTGGCTTTTCTAAGATTTGGCCTTTGACAAAATTTCGTTTATTCTCTGCTTTCAGAAATTGGTGGGAATTTTACACCTGGGAAGTAGTGTCTGCTTGAAATAATCTTTTCTGATTTGGGGTGGGAGAGTTGACAGTTGTCTCACTAAGCCACAGCATGTACAGATTGTGATAATTTGGGCTTTGATAATTTTATTGATCTCAGATACCTGATATAAATCCAGGAATTATTTTAAGAAAATACTTATCAGGCCCCTTTATCCTTCATTTTGTTTCCTAGATTGTAATTTAAAAACTGAATCATAGGATGCATTGGGTTGGAAGGGACCTTTAAAGATCATTTAGTCCAACCCGCTGCTGTAAATGGGATTATGAAGAAGGTGGCAAATTTGGTCAGAAAATGCTTCCTTTGCTGCAGCAAGAGTGCTTTAGAATGCTTTTCTTGGCAAAGATTTATTACAAAGCATAAAAGAAGAGAATAGCACAAGTCAAACAAGCAGGAACTGGTGTTAGAAAGCTACAGCGCAGCACTTTGACAGGTAAATAAAGTTACAGGACAAAGGGGATAAAATTGAGACAGAATCAGGAAGGGGTAAGGAACTGATATTAATCCCAAAATGTTAGTGCTGCATAGCACCCCTAGGAGTCACTGGGTTTAGGCAAAAGGAAATTTGCATTTTACAAACATGCTGATGTCATTCTAAAATGAATTATTAATTTTTCCTTCCATTTCAGTCTTACATGAAAATAAAAGAATATTTAAAAGCATCTGGCAGCTGAGAAATTTCAGCAGCTCTGTATAATTGTACAGTTTGAGGGTTTGTCTTTTTTCCTTAAGAAAATTTCAGGTTACATATAACAAAAGAGAATCTATAAATTGATATAATATTGCAAAATTCAAGTGTGGAAAGCAGGTAGGAACTGTGGACTATGAATCTTACTGTTATGGAGGAAATACTGCACATTCTGAGCATTGCCTTATTTATCGTGAAGGATGGCAGACTCACATCTACTCCTTAGGACTTTGGAGAAAGGTCTGCAAACCCCCTCCAACCACAGGTGAATGCCTAAGGCACTTCACTGTAGGGTCACAAATCTTTCCATGCTTTCTTTCTGCTGCAATAAATCCTTAATTCTTATCTGCAGAGTGAAATAGCAGCAACAGGCAAAAATGGGAGTGTCCAGTCAGGCCAGAATATAAATAAGTACAATTTTTGCATTGGTTTTCTGCAAACAGTATTGGTTTATAATGAGCCATGAAATATGGATCTGAATTTACATTTTCCAGGGTTCTTGGTTATTCACTTCTGAGAGTGCAGTAGTGATCGCAGAAGTTTTTCTCCGTTTTGGGAATCTTCTGCAAATGAAGTGATACATTCTGGTGACCTTCAGCATGACAAGGTTGGTGTAAGCACAGAGCGGAATTCTGCCCCCCTGATCATTCCTGCTTAAGTGCTAGTGTAAAGGTCTTCTGATTACTACCATCTATTGCCAGAATCAAAAGGATTAAGGAGCACACAGCTGGATTAATACGGTTTCAAGATGGCCTGGAAAGTCCTCTGTTGATATAGAAGCAAGCAGAACCATAAGCATCCCAGCAAGCATGAAATAATAGCAAGAAAATGTAACTTTGCACCATCAGCCATGCCTGCAGTGCCCTGGCCTGTGGCATGGAACAAATTCTATGCTCATTTCCCTTCCTATGAAATACACTGCCCTACAGATTGCAAACCCGCTCCAGGGATACCCCACCTCTGCATAGACAGACTGAAATAGCTTGAGAATTGTAAAAAGAATTGCAGAACTCATTTGTTAGTATTACTTCTCCTTTTAAAACAGCCTTAAATGCTGAAGGAACTATTTCTGTCAACATAATGGTCACGATGAACTGGACATGTGACAGCCTTTACAGAAACAGACCCACTGAGTTTATGAAAGAAAATCATACAGCATATCTAGATTGAAAAGCCCAGAGAGGCTATTTCTTGCCTAAAAGAGGTTCAAATAAAAGAACAACCACAAAAGTGTTAAGAGTAGCTGTATGGATTTCTGGGAAGACTATTTAGCTTGTCAAATCCATTCTCTTCTTTTTCCCAAGTCCTCTTAATCTTGGTCCCTTTTCTTCTGTATTCTTTTTAGTTCCATTCAAGTTCAGTGAATTTTGTTTGTATAAAGATCATAGGATACAATTTTTCCTATGCTATGTTTTGTGTACAAAAGGTGTACTGAAACCTTTACATTGAGAATTAAAAAACCCACCAGCATGCATCTCAGCAGCTGAAACAAAAGCTGTTCATTTGATGTTTCTTTTTTTTGTGTGGATTTGCTCTGTAAAATGTTTGGTGAGAGAACGTTACTTTCCTAACCATAAAATGATAAAGCATTTTTCTAAGGGCATGACTTTGCTCAAGCGTCTGAGGTTATACTTTCTTGGAGTAGGGAATCCTTAGCCAGAAATATAATCACGTAACAGATTATACCTTCAGCATTGGATGGATGAAAACTATAAAATATGCTTTGACCAGGAAGAAGAATCTTGTTACTTGTCAGTAGACTGAGCGAAAATATTTGCTAAATTGTAAGAGGAAATCCTACTGCAGACTAATGAAACAATTCTGGGCTGTATTACAGCACTTTGCTCTCAATATTTGAGAGACCTTTCTCTGCCCTCATCTGAATAAGAATACAAGAGACTTTTCTTTCCTGGTGGTTTCACTTTTTCACCATGATCCATGTAGTTTGTTCTTCTTTTGTCTATAGAAAGCAATTAGGTCACTATACTTCTTAGAGCTTTACCAGTTGCAGAAGCTTCTGTAGGTTAGTTGATTAATCAGCAACATTCCGTATTATCCTTATCGTCTTCTGAATTGGGATGAAATTAGTTGGAATAGGAAGAATTCTATACCTTAGTCCTGAAGGCTGAACTGGCAGGGCCCAGGGTGATGGGGCTTGGACATTGTGGTTCCCTGCTCCTCTCTCCAGGGAGGTTTTCTTCAGTTGTATTCTGCTCTTTATTAACTGACTCTAATAACATCTACTCTACACCCTCAATTAAACAACAGAAGTTAAACTGCTTTGTATAAAAATAGACCTCTGACTGAAATTCCTTATTGTAACTCAGTTTGAACTCTAAACTCAAAGCAGGCACTAAGGCTAGAGAGTGAATTATGCATGTGGTGGGATGATCAAGGGAGCAGACTTTTAACAATACACACGGCACAATTAATTCTTTTGGGGATCACTATAGGAAATTGATTCTTCTATATTTAATATCTCCCCAGAAAAGGTAAAGTGGGGGCAATGAAAAGCACCAACTTATCCCATTTCTAATTAGCTGTTTATTAATAAGTAGGTGCTGAAGCAGAGCTCTGCCATAAGGCAGTGTTTCTTTGGCACGGAGCTCAGGTTCATGCAGAGACTTTCACATGCAGGCGAAATGAGTTTTTCAATCCCTTCAACCTGTGGTATCTAAGAACAGGTCAAGCTTTTAAGCCAGCTATGAAAGTCACGTTTCCAGCAGCTTAAAACTTATGAGAATGCTAAGGATTAAGTCTTCTTACTCTTATAGAGCTGTACTATTCATGGATCTTGTCATCTTTATATTCTGTTTTTCTGAGTCATTTGATATATTCAATACTATTTTCAGTAATGTTGTTACGTTGGTTCCTTATTCAGATCTTGAGATCAGCACTGAGAAATGGGACTTCTGGTTTAGAAAATACTGCTAACACTACTCCCAATAAATAAAAATTATAAAAGAGAAGGACTCCTGTGACTTTGAATGCAGACATAGCTATTTATTTACATATCAGACATAGTGAAAAATATTACTTTCTTTATATTTTCTGATAAATCAGCTAAGTACTGATTTGAACATCCATTTGTTTTCAGCTCTGATATATTTCAATATCTATCAGAGATATTGCTGCCCTCTACCAACCAAAATATCCAGCTCTGTCTGCACACATTGCTTGATCATAAATACATTCTCATATCAGGCTAACAAGTGCTACTCACAATTTGTGAGAAGCACAATCCTTGAGGTAAAAAAAGGAAAAGCACCTAACCTGGTTTCTTTTGTACCTTGTCATTTGATGTCCAAAAGTACCCAAACTTTAGATGAATAGGATTCTTTTTCTTGAATACTTGCAGGCTATTTATCAGTGTGGAAAAGTAAGCCTGGAGACCTGTTAATAGCTTCTGAAAATTAGTGATTAAAGGAAATATGAAGAGAATATTGTTTCTCTTCCCTTTTATTTTTTTAATGGGATTAAATAACATTCCTATAGTGCCATCAAGTCACCTGTCAGTGAGACTTTAAAATTTATTCAGAATGAGAAGCCTCTTGAGCAGTTTGTCTACAGCAATTATAAGTAACAAAATATTTTACCTAATATAGGCAGATTCCTAAGTTCTTTTTGTTCTGTCAAAGATAAAAGGCATTACAATGATATTTAATGTATTATGCAAAAAAGAGGTCACAGAATTAATGATAATAAGAGAGTACTATTCAGTGCAAAAATATGATCAGCTGAATAGAACTAAAATATTAGAATCCTCATACAGTCACAGATTCATATCCTGAAGTTAGCATGAGTTGTCAAATAAACCACTATTAACATCCATTAAGTTACTCCTACGGAAGCTGGCTGTGACAGAAGTTTAGGCCTTTCTCTGTAAATATTTTATTTTTCTTGTGACTGTGGATTTTATCTGACTGGCAAATCTCCCTTTTATTTCAGAAGAGTTTCAGTTGACTTCTGTTTGCATTTCTTTGAGGATGCATGTTGGATGTCCAAAACTGGCGTCAAAGAAGTAGGTCTAATTTCCAGTATCTGGTCTTTTTGATTTAAGAATATTAGATGCATCCTTGCTGCGTTTGATTCTCTAAATTCACATTTACATCAGTATTTTTGGGGAATAAATGAGTAACAGAAAGACATTATTCTGAGAAGAATTGACCCTAGTTCAAATCATTCTCAAGAGCTGACAGGGATTTTTCATTGGCTTCACCTGGTGGCCTGGCTGTGAATTTTTCAGTATTGAAGAGATTTTAAAATACCTGTGTATTTAAGGGATGTAAAAAGAAAGGAAAAAAGGTACTTGACTCAGTAAACTGTTTGTCTTAATAAATTTAGCAACAAGCTAAATTGTCACTTTAAAAATAGATAGAAATATCTGTAAGCAAAAATGTCTAGTATTTCGATGTTTCATCTTTCACTTGTCTACTTCTCATGGATCACTTTAGTTGTATCCACTTTTCACCAGCAGAAGAGTAATAACCAACCAGCAAACTCAAAGAAAGAGGCTCAGAATTAAGCAATAAACAATACGTAATATTATTGCTGACATAGCAATTAATTCTGTGCCAGTTTGGTTTGCATGTGGTGCTGCCTTAGTAGCAAATATGTTGTCACATATCTTAACACATACGTTGTTACAGCTGCTTAAAAGACAGGCAATAGCTGGAGCTAGCAATTTTCTCACCTATGCGTTTTGTGTTCTTTATTTTGGTGGTTGGTAACAGTGTAACCTAGACTATTCGTACCTGTGTGTTTGTTAAGGCAGCCCATAAGATTCTTGAGATGAAGAACAGTCCACCATCAGTAAGGGCTTAGGAGAAAAATGTAATCTGTTTTACCATTTCTGCAATAGCAATTTCAATCTAAGCAAGCTGTATGCAGTGAACAGCTCAGGCTGTGCTCTTGGGTGTTACGGTGCGGCTTCATCCTTGTTGTTTATCTGTCCTGCTGTGAGCATCCAATTATGTTACTTAAGTATCAAGCAGCATTTTTCATCTGCACTGTTTCTCCATCCCTGAATTGTATATTGTGCCTGTCTCTGCTCTTCACAGACATGCCGTTGTGTTCTTCACTGGATAAAGGAGTCAGAGTCTATGATGTCTATACAGAGTCTTCTCTAGTTTTAAGTCACTTCCATGGAAGTGGACTGTTAAATTGTCACACACTGTCAAAAACACAGTGGGATGGGATGGTAACACACAATGTAATAAATCTTCTAATGTTTATGTGGTCTGTTTTTTAAACATTGTAATTGGCATTTATTTTACCAAATTTTTTGTGGAAGATGATTGCCAGGATACTCTGTTCTGTTCAAATTATTAGTAGGGGGAGATAGTAGAATATTGGAATCATATTGAAAATGAAACTTTTTTTTTTACCCACTTCTGTGCTACTAAGCAAGTAGTGGATCTTTTAATTAGAAAACAAATATTTGATAAAAGAAGTTTCTTCAGAATATTAAAATATTTATATGTGAACAAAGATAATTTTATGGCAACTTAAAATCTTCTGTTTAAACTCTTCCATCATCGGAACCCAAGCAGATTCAGTATTGTGAGGTCAGCCAGATAGTATCTGTCATTAGTGACTGGATTTATTGCATTTTGTCTGATGAGAGCATTAGTAGCATATAATGTAGCCTTAAGGCTGTATTCCTAACAAGAAATAAGTCATGCTAATAAAGTAAGCACAGTTGTTGATGTAGTGATGCAATCATGCACCTACATTAAAAATAACGAACACTGTTGTAGTATCACTTAGATTTTTTTTATTTAGGCTGAGTTGCCATAGCGACCAATAGGAATCATGAGATCACATTTTAATTAAGAATATCTTAGTAATCCTGGTTCTAACACATAGTATACTGATGTGCATACTAAATACAAAGGAAGTTGATAAATATACTGGTCACTAGAATTTTAGTATACTGGTGGGGGAGGGGTAAATCCAGATTCAGCCCATCAGGCAAGCCCTTTTAATCTTGCATATTACTGAGCTATGACAGAAAAAGTAAAACTATGTCTTTTCCAGGCAGTATTCTAGAAGAAGCTGGAAAAGGCAAGAAATAATCGTTACATCTCTGTACCTGGTGAAATCAGTGCATAGTGAGATAACAGTATGTGCTACAATATGCAGAAATGTCATCACCACATCTTAAATCAGGTGTGGATTTCATGGTTACTGAATTTAGAAGTGACTGCTGTATAACCAGAATCAGAGACCATGAAGCATGTTAACTGGAAAATTGCATGTGTTCCTGAGAACTAAATATCCACTTAGGTTGTTTTGCATTTGCAGAGGTCTAAAAACTGTCAAACATCTGAATGCTGTCACTCCAGTTTAGAGAACTATCTAGGCAAATTGCAAAACCATTTATGGAAAGAAGTAATTAAGAATTGGTTTTGAATTGACTGAACTCAGCTTCTTCCTCTATCCCTTTCAGTAAGCCAAGCACTCTAGATTTAAACATGTTAGTGTCCAAAGTTTGGTACCAGCAGAATGAAGAATGCAAAGCCATCAATGCATTTCTCTTCCACTCACACAGCTCTAGTAGCCACCTTGTTTTACTTGAGATAAATGATGGACTAATTAGACAATCAGAAGGACAATTATTTGTCTGTGAGGTAGAGTTTATTTTTGGGAGGTTTTAGGTTTTGTGGGTTTTTTTGAGATGTGAGAATTTTTTACCTTAAAAATAAGCTAAAATGTTTAAACTGAATCTGAAAAGTTTAAACATAACAAATTTAAACTGAATCTGAAAAGTTTAAACAGAAAATCTCAAATTATAACCATAAATCAGGTCATTGATGTTTACTTGGGTAGTAGGGATGGTTAGAAGTTATGTATTGAAGTAAACACACTAGAAATTTATTTGATGCTGGCCACTTGACACCAATGTCAGCTTCTACTGGAAACACATTTGAAGAGGAAGAAGTATACCCTGGAAATCTTGTAGCCACCATTACTGCTCATGCAATCTCAGAAAGTAACACTCATAGTAGAAATCAATTTCATAGCACACCATAAACTGTAAAAGCTTAAAATGTCATTGCTAAATCGTTTTCTGGAATGCTACTCAGAAATATTTACTTTGGTGATTGCAACCTATGTTCCTGACAGTCATCAAATTGATAACTCTTTGGATGCCTTTAACCTGTTTGATCTTCATGCTGTTTGAAAGTTCTGGGATTTCTGATTTCTTATAGTTTGCAGGAATGTCTGGAAAGGCTGTGGAACAAACATTTCAAGTATCATAGGTTTATTCAGTGGGGTGGAGCAATAATCTCCTATCTTCAAATAATTTTGATAAACACCTCTAACTAATCTGGTCAGCTTCAAACCAGTATGAAGTGCTGGCCAGAAGTTTCTAGCAGACTCTATTGCTCACGTCTATATAATATGACTTTCTGGTAAAGACTGTGTTAAAATGTAACCCCTTTTTCCACTCTAGCCATTGTACCACATCTGCTTTTAAGTATTCACATAGGATACATGGTCAAGGAGGAAATCAAGGAATAATATTCGTATGTAGGTCAGGTTAGGCTGGAATAAGAAATTAATGGCTGGATAGTTACTGGATGATTTAGTTCAGTCTCTTTGTTGTGCAGATTGATGTTGTAATGATGAATACAAGTATCTCAGACTGACCTGGTTATGACACTTTATACTACACAATTTCAATGTGATATAATTCAATATCCTCTGCACAATGCATTAGCTGCTTAATTAATTGCACTAATGACATTGTCCAGCATTTTACATTTTGTGACAGAAGATTAGTTTGCAGTAACATTCAGCCTAAAATCTTCTCATATAAAAATTCAGTAAGATTGTTCCCTGAGAGCTTCTCCAATATGGGCAGCTATATTACTGTGGTTTACCACCACATTTTCATACTAATTCAAGAAAACAAAAAAAGAATCTATTTAGATTACAGTCCTTTCCTTTGCAATTAACACACTATTCCATGAAAAAAAAAGTGATTGCTGTATTTAGTTTTCTTTGTATTTTTATTCTACTTAACATGCAAAAAAACCTACAGGTAGAACTTAGAAATTAATGTTCTGTATTTCTATTCTTTCTTGATATGAAATTTAAATTACCAAAAGTTTCAAAACCATTTTGCATATCCCAGCAAAATAGGAGCTGTTAGGATCTGAACCCTCTTGAATATATGGCTGTTTTCTTCAGTTGTCTACAGAAGCCCGAAAACTTTACTTGGATTATTTCAGGTAAGATGCAAAGTAAAGTCAAGCAGTTATCTCCAACAGAAAACTTAGAGAATTCCTATGGTGAATTGAGGCTTTCAATACTGTCTCCCATGACATCCTAATAACAAAGCTGAGAGATCATGGGATAGATGAGTGGACAGTGAGGTGGGTTGAGAACTGGCTGTCGGACCGGGCTCAGAGGGTCGTGATCAGTGGAACAGAATCTGAATGGAGGCCTGTGACTAGCGGTGTTCCCCAGGGCTCGGTGTTGGGTCCAGTCCTGTTTAATATCTTCATCGACGACCTTGATGAAGGAATAGCATCCACCCTCAGCAAGTGCCGATGATACAAAGCTGGGAGGGCTGGCTGACACGCAGGACACTGCGCTGCCATCCAGCGAGACCTGGACAGGCTGGAGAGCTGGGCAGGGAGAAACCAGATGAGGTTTAATAAAAGCAAGTGTAAAGTCTTGCACCTGGGGAGGAATAACCGTCTGTATCAGTACAGGCTGGGGGATGACCTGCTGGAGAAGAGCTCTGTGGAGAAGGACCTGGGGGTCCTGGTTGATGACAGGTTGGCTATGAGCCAGCAGTGTGCCCTGGTGGCTAAGAGGGCCAATGGGATCCTGGGATGCATGAGGAAGAGTGTGGCCAGCAGGTCGAAGGAGGTGATCCTGCCCCTCTACTCTGCCCTGGTCAGGCCCCACCTGGAGTATTGTGTCCAGTTCTGGGCTCCCTGGTATAAAAAAGACAGGGATCCCCTGGAGAGAGTCCAGAGAAGGGCTACGAGGATGATTAAGGGCCTGGAACATCTCCCGTATGAGGAAAGGCTGAGTGAGCTGGGGCTGTTCAGCCTGGAGAAAAGAAGACTGAGGGGGGACCTAATTAATGTTTATAAATATCTTAAGTATGGGATGCAGGGGGAATTGGCCAGCCCCTTTTCAGTGGTGTGTGGGGACAGGACAAGGGGCAATGGCTGTAAACTGGAGCACAGGAAGTTCCTCACCAACATGGGGAAGAACTTTTCCCCAGTGAGGGTGACAGAGCCCTGGGACAGGCTGCCCAGGGAGGTGGTGGAGTCTCCTTCTCTGGAGATATTCAAGACTCGTCTGGACGCCTATCTGTGCAATATGAGCTGGGGAGCTGCTTTGGCAGGGGGGTTGGACCTGATGATCTCTCGAGGTCCCTTCCAACCCCTACAATTCTGTGATTCTGTGATTCTGTGATTAACAGTTGCATCAAGAATGTAGGAGTGCCTGCATGTTTATGAATGACTATAAAAATAAATTCTAAATCACAGAAGCTTTTAACTCTGTTTAGAAATTTTTGATGGTGATGCAGAAGAAAACAATTTTCCATATGGTGTTTTCTCTCTGGCTCAAAGCATCAGCTTTCATGTAAAGCAAGGTTTCTTCCATTGTTGTACTACCCTTATGCCACCAGGATAAAAGAAGTATCAATAGTGATCTTCCATAAGTAACTAAACATTAGGGAAGCTGGTATTAGTGTGTTATGATTCTTTGATCAGCTACTGTTACAATAGTCACTTTCCCTTTGGAGTAGCTGAGGGTGGGGAGAGGGAGGAAGCAAAATAGGAGTTTATCCTGAGAGATTTCCAGCATGTGGATGGCAGGTAAAACTGCACAAAGTTGAACGTTTTTGTGTTACATAATCTTTCAAAATATGACCAGGAAAGTTATATGCAATTCTGTAGGTAATGGCACGAGAATTTGACGTTGAAATTATTCCTTGTATTTTGTAGTATTCAAATTTTCATGGTGTGTTCCTTGAAAATGGATTTTATTTTTTGGTTTTTGCAGGGTTTGGGAGACTCTTTTGATCAGAATGCTACTTACTACTTTTTTTGTGTGTGATTTTTATTCAAAGGCTTTTGTTTCAATGTTGTCCTAACCACCTTGTCTGGAACAACTTTTATGCAATCGAATAGATCACTATCTAGGGTTTTTTTTAGAGAGATAAGGACCTAAGGTAGACTTTTATGCCATACTAACTATATCTATTTTATTTATTGTTTCATTTATGATTTCTTCATTAAATGTAGAATTTTCTGCTACACGGTGTATACGTTTTAATTCTCTTACCAAGGTCTGTTTTCAGTTTAGTTGTGAGGCATTTCAGCAGAGCTGGTTTCTGTGTGAAACACAAGCTTGCAATGTTCCTGGCACATTCCACTGCTCTCTTATCAGCATTAATAGTCTTTTTGACAATCTTGTGACTACATTTACTATTGGTCACATTTAGTTATACTCTCTAGTATGGGTTTTTTTACTGTCTTCCCTAGAAGACTTACAGAATCATAGAATCTCCTGAGTTGGAAGGGACCCATAAGGATCATCAAGTCCAACTCCTGACTCCTCACAGGACCAGCCAGTCAGAGCTTGGGACTGACTGTGTGGTTCAGCCACTTCTTGAACTCAGTCAAGCTCAGAGCTGTGACCACTTCCCTGGGGAGTCCGTTCCAGTGCCCGATTCCCCCCTCAGTACAGAACCTCTTCCTAAAATGCAGCCTAAACCTCCCCTGTCACAGCTTCATACTGTTCCCTTGGGTTCTATCACTGGTTACCAAAGAGAGGAGACTGACACCTGCCCCTTCACTCCCTCTCATCAGGAAGCCATAGGCTGCTTCAGGTTGAGCATGTAACCATTTCTTCTAACTTTTGCTCAGCCACAGGCTCTGGAGTTGCTTGATGTTTGATTCAGAAATGAGATGCTATTCATCATGTCAGAGCAGTCAACCAGATAAATTTGGAACTGATCCACCATGGTCTTTGTTATTTCAGTACCTCTGAAAAAAAAAAAAACATTTTGCACTATTAATTAAATGCTACAAAGAAAATAGTATGTTGCAACAATGTCATAGTTAAGGAAAAGGCCATGTAATTACTGTAACTTGGCTATTATTATGCTTTTGAAACATGTTAAAGCCATTTACAAAGACATACGTAAAACCTGATTCTGCATTTCTGTAGACTTTTTGCCACCCTTCTGTGCCCATGCTTTTCTAATCAAGTCAGTACCAATGGAATGTTAATTTAAATTTTAATTTGAAGAAGATATTTCTATGGCTACAGCTCTTTTAAGGCAAAATAAAATATTTCAGCGACTCATTTCCATGCACCATTGACCATCCAGGTAGTAAAGGCTGTAACTTATATCAAGCAAGGCAAAGAACTACACTGTCCAATGACCTTTAGTTGTTCTTAGAGTGACCAGAAAAGCAAGTATATAGGCAGCTTGTACCATGTCTACAGAGAAGTAAGTTGTAACTCTGTGATTATGTTATAAAAGGCATTTATGTGTTTAAAACAATCTACTTTATGGTAACTGCATGACTTGATCCATCGGTGTGATGTTACTTGGGTATAATTTTATTTACGACATTTAACCGAGGCATATATTCACCCCATACACGTGCATACATTTGAATTTTCTTGTAAAATAGTTGGCATTTGAAACTTCATTTTTGAGTGTCACATTCAGCAAGCTTGGGGAATGATAATTACGCTATGCTTCATAATTTCCATCAGTGCTGTTTATTTTATTTTATTTTTTATTTACTCTTCGAAATGAAATGCATAGATACTTTGGAATGAGTAAGTAATACCGATTAGAACATGTTCTAAAGACGTGATGCATTTTTACAATTAAAAGAGAGAAATCCTCCAACAGATTAAAAGACTAACAGCTGCAACAGAATAACATCATCATCCTTTTGCCTGAAAAATACAAAGACGACAGGAGAGGCCTCAATCTGGGTTTTAAATTGTGGCTTCTTAACCTTTCAAACTTAAAATTGAGCTGAAAGAGGTTCTGCCAGGAAATAGGAATTTATATTTTGAGTTGAGGCTATTCAGGTGTAGGACCTTCCCCTACAAAGACAAGTGCAAAGAGAAGTTGGTAGACTTCTGAGTAGTTATGTAAAGGTTCTTCTGTGACATTTTTTATATTTCTGCAGCACAATACATTTTTGGCTAAGCAACACACCCTGCTGTGACTAAAATTTTCAATCCCTTTTATCACCTGATGTGCAAACACAACAGATTGATCCCCAATAGAGTATAACAGCCATTGCTGCATTTGTAAAGTTGGGTGGAAGCTAAAAATAATGGGAAACCTTGACTCTTCTGCTTCTCACACGTATTTTATATAAAAAGGAAATTAAGTAAGCTAAAGCAACTGAAATGCTGATGTATATTTCTGAAAGACGAGGGTCTTGGAAGGCATATATTTCTAAAAATAATTTTGATACTACTGAGTTTCAGTAATTCCTCCCCTCACCTAGAGATTTATAACATTTTAATATGCTACCTAGAACTGGTTAAATTTTTTTTATTAATTTTTTTTTCTAAATCCAGTTCTTGTGTAGGAACATATTTATATTAGTGATGAGTTAATTGGAGAAAAGTGGAACTATGTAGTTGCTTACTTGTGTTGCCACAGTAGAGATATTTTATTAATATCTTTATTTTCTTTATTTTTATTTTATATATTATTTCTTGTTTCAATAGTCCTAAGCTGAAATACATGGGGAAAAACTGAAACTAAAACACTTCTAAATGCAATTCAACTAATGATGATTTTTTTTTTAAAACATTGGAATTTCCAAAATTATGTATATTTGCTTAAAAAAAAAAATCTTCCTCAGTACAGCCTAATATGATTAGGATGACATAATAACTTGAAGGAGGAATTTTCCTTACCTTTGATACGGTTCCTATAATTATTGTTAGTTGTCACTAACAGTGACAACGGGCTGACTGACCTGCTACCCTAGGCACTGGAATTAAATATTCAGTTCACGTTTTCTGGGCATTTAGCACTGTACATTTCATTTAAAGAGATGCTTCAGCAGTTGAAGCCAGAACTTAATTTTGTAAATATCATGCATGAAAAAGTTAATGCTCCCACAAAGAATATTTACTGATAAAGCATGTATTTAAGTATTATATCTGTAAGTCATGCATTCAATTTTGTCATGCTGCGCTTCTAGTTAAGAGTCAAGAATTGTATGTTTCTAGAATTATTACATTTGGCAGTGGTGGGAGGAAAAGCACTGCAAAATATTCCTTGGGAATATTTTCAGGAAAATGTATTTGTCAGTAACCTACGGATACCTTAACAAGTAAGTATATTGCCTAGATATTATAAATAGTTATAAATCAATAGCAAACATTGTAGTCTATTACAGGAGGACTGACTAGGAGCCACAAGTGTTTGCACTGAAAATCTGATGCTGAGTGACTTAAAGTTATCAAACCTTTGCAGAGACTTTTCTCTGCTTAAACTCAGTACCATTGCATTATTTAACCATGGAAATTAAAAGGGAATCTCATCACATGGAATATGGAAAAGTGGTTGATATCTGAGGGTATAGATATCTGATTTGCTAGCAGTTCTGCTGCATGACACTTCTGAGTTATAATTTGCTTCAATATTCCAATTAGGAAGTAAAGGAAAAAGATGAGCAGTAGACCAAGCCAAGCTGGAAGGTGACTGACAGCAAAATGTGAGTAGAAATTGAGTTAAGTTTCACTTTTGTGTAATATTCACCTATGACAAGGGCATGTAGTGCATGAGAACACAGGTAGATTTGTTAAATACATTAAAAAAGAAACACATTTTCCATGGTTCTTTGTTTTTAGTTGCACAAATCTAATCTTGCTACATTCAGTATTTTCTGTGTGAGAGCAGAATAGACTAGAAGATTTTGGAGATTAAATTATTCCTTCAGAATTAATTCATTTTTCATATTCAAGGCATTTAGGGATTAGTTGCACAGAGACATCTGGTCTCTGAATTGAACTCTAAAGCCCTGAACTCTAACACCCTAAATGCTGTCTATGACTAAAGAGGATCTAAATGCCACTGAAGTCATACATAAGAGACAGTTCAGTAAGTGGGGACCATTCCGAGGTAACCCAATGAAAATGTTGAATAAAGAAAATAATTCATACATAGCTATTCGTCTTTTTTTGTGCTGGAGAGAGAAAAAGGTAATTTGCAGAGAACATATGTTGTTTGTTCCTTTATTTTGTAATTTACTTCTAATGCATGTCTGACTGTATTTTTCTGTCAGTGACTGCAAAATAAATAAATAAATAGTTCTTTGTATGGTTTTACTAGAAACATAGCATTTAATTAAATTTTAACATATTGTGGTCTCTCACTTTAGTATATGCTACATTAAATTTCTATGATGCTGGCATGCTGTGCTGATGGATTTCTCTGTCTACCAAATGAGGTAAACCAGGGACTTTCCAGGCAGTTTAATTTTTTTTCTACATGCAATGGCATTGATATTCTTTTTGGGAAGAGAGTTATCAAAACTTGATGTTTCATTAAAGGTTGAACTTCTACTGTAATATGTATTCAGTCTTGTCACTGTAGTAATGTTACAAACCACCTTTGTTAGTAAAAGTGCTCTAACCTTGCTTAATGACAGTTGGGCTTTATTATCAAAGAGAAATTACTTAAGATACTGGAAGTCATAAATACCATACCATCATAGATCCTGCCAATGTGGAAAGAAAGCAGGAAGATGAGCCTTTTAGATAGCTGAAATTTTAGGACTATACAGACAGCGTGTCTAATCTGTTATCTTGCAGAGGTTTTTCTTATTTCTTTGCCATTCATACTCCAAGAATGTATCACACGAGAAATGCAAGTAAAAGATCTTATGGGCATCCAAGAGCTTCTATTCCTGGTGTAGCATTACGAATTTCTATGGCTGTGCTCAATATGTTGTGATAAGGGAGTATTTCTGAAAGGGTAGAGCTATGAGAAGTACTGCACTCTTCTGCTCATTAATTCAAATTTGTGGCACTTTGTTGACTGCATTTTTTCCCTTTTGGTACTTTACAGAGGATTTGAAAGGAATATTGAAATACTGTAGGTTGATAAGATGCATTTTCAGGCTGTAAAATTGCAGAGGTAATAGATAACATTTAAGTAGAAAGCACTTACCATAAATGATGGTTTACTGTTGGTTTTTTTGTCAGGTAGTTTAATGTATAATTTATGACACTTTCATCAAGTCATTTTTACTGCAGAGTCATGATTTTTCAACTGTGATACTGAATTTAACTGAATTCTTCTTCTGCTCTACATTCACATTTTAACTCTTCAGAAAGAGGTGTCTTAACATATGCTTAACAAACAGCTTTTACACCAGTTTTACACCAGTTGGTGGAACAATTCTGGTACTCCTGCTTTCAGGTGCTACATAATCCCAAAGGGTATCCAGCTCAGATGGAGGATAAACCATTAACAACTGAAACCATCCCTTATCTAGAAGGAAATGTTCTTAAAAATGGTGGATTATTTGGCTGTGAACATGGTCATTGTCATGATGATAACTTAGTTGCATCATAACCAGTATTTGCAATAGTACCCAAGCTACTCAAACTACCACCTATACTGACACTGTTCTTCATCTGGAATGATTTTTACTACAATAAAGCACTAAGCTCGCTGGGTTCAGGCTACAGTGCTCATAATCATCTAGTTGTGCAACCTATATATTCACTGGCTGTATTGAGTTACTTTAAAGTTCAGGTTATTCAGAGAAGCAAAGTGCCAAATCCAGCTTTATTATTTAGCTTTATTACACTCACACTAAAAGGATTTTCTTGTGCCTGAGAATGGGGTGATATTCCAGAAGCAGGAGAATCGTGCTGTATGGGTTTGTTCTGTATAAGAACGTAGTTTTTTCTTTGCTTTCTTCCTGCCTCAGTTAACAGGGGTGTTTCTCAACATGTTGCAGCAGAGTTTGGCAGAGGTGATAAAGGTTGTGCTGGGTTGTGATGCAGCACAGCAGGCTAACCTAAGCAAACCATTAATGCAAACCATGGTGTGGTGGGATTCAAGATTAAATGTTACTTCAATTTTCTAATCACTGGGAGGGCTACTTACAAGAAGGCTGTTTGTTGCGGCAAGTGGTAACACCAGGAACTGTAAATAACAAGAATGTCTTTGATCTCACTGAGAACTGAACTTTTGCCTTCCTAATGCAGCATGCAAAGCATATTAATATGCTGAAGATTGGGATTCCCATAGCATGTGTATTTGCAGCTGCTGCTGAACACAGTGCAAGGGTGCGCTATGCAGAGGGGGCAGGTTGGAGACTGCCTGGCTGGCAAGGTATCTCATCTGTGATATGTCTTAATCGAGTCATCTTGTCTCCAAAGTGAAAAGAAAATTTACTTCAAGGAGCTCAGAAAAATAATCCTCAAATCTTTTCTATTCTTTGACTAATATAATCATTACATTCACACTTTGCATTCACAAGTCCTCTAAAAGGACTTGATAACTATTTTTGCTGCTCAGAACTATCAAATCTTTAATATGATTTGTGTAATCTACTGTAGTTCTTTCTGGCTGTTTTAAAATCCTCATCCCAGCACAGTTGACCTGGTTAAAAAATGTAATAACTCATATTTTGTGGCTAACCAGGACTGAATTATAATAATGCCAGAGTCTATTAAAGTAAAAAGCTATGCTTTTATTACTTAAAGGTCAGTGAAGTCCTCTACAGTGACATCTGTGTTACTCTATAGTATTTTCAATCTTTAGATTTTCACATGAACAGGTATTAGCACTTTATGTATTGAAATTCATCCTAAATATTGGGGAAAGAGTACTAGAAAATAATGCAGGTTTAATATTTTCATCATGCACCACCTTGCTACCACCAGGTTTCTGCAATTTGACTGCTTTCTCCCTTAAGCAATGATTACACCATTCCTTAATTTTGTCAGACAAAACAGTATTAACCTTAGGCAATTATGCTAAAATAACTTGTCAGCTACTCATTATTTTATTTTTAATATCTTAAGAAATTAAATGCTTGAAAAGGCAACAGACTAAGGAGCTGAATCCCTCCAGAGGAAACAGTAGCTGGGCAGAGTTCCTATCCGCCCTGCTGAAAATACTTTTCACACTCTTGGCCTAGAATAACTATGGCTGTGTTCACCCATCTCAGCCCCCAAAGTGCAGGACTGCCTCTATCACTCAGCAGGAGAGAACAGAAGAATCTGGTTTCTTGGAGGAAATTTATCTTCATTTCTCGTGGGACTTCAACATCCACAAGAGGATAAGAGGAGAAGTGAAGAAAAGCTGTGGTAACTGATTGCCTGCTGTGGGGGGCGTTAGTAGCAAATGTTGTTTGTAAGCTTCTTAGCTCACGCTCCATGACACATATATACCACACACAGAACTGTGTATATATATATATACACAGAACAGCTGAAGTGCTGGGAGGATCTGTGAGCCTCTTCTGTTCCATCTGGACCTGCAGTGGTGAGTCCTGTCATTGTCCAGACAGCACCTGACCATCCTGCTTGAAAGGCTTGAGTCCTACAGTAAGTGGACTATTTCAAGGCCTTGCTGAATTACTGTTTTATTTTTAAGAAACACTCAGTCCATAGGCATCCGTGCAACAGCATGATACATGCACATACAAAGACAGCATCTCACTTTTAAGTTGCCATTCCACTTAGGACACATTGGGTAGAAAGAGCCATGGGCTTGCTTCTGTGGTTGTGCAGTACTCTGAACAAGGTGTCTTAATGCCCTTGGTCTTTGTTTCCCATGTGAAGGAAAATAGGGCCTGCAGAGGTTTTGGTGTATGAGATGTTCTTGGCCTTGCTAAGTGTACGGCTTCTCCTTCCCTCTGGGAGGCTCATTTCATGTTGAAGATCAAAGGATACCTTTCTCTGAGGTATATTTTATAGATTGAAAAGCATCGTGCCCATTCCACGGTGTATTTGGGGGGGGGGGGGGGGGGCGCGTTGTGGGATGGGTTTTTTTGGTAGTTGTTTTTTTTTCCTCCAGGATTACTTTGACTAGGAAAGGAGTACCCTATTATTATTATAAAGAGCCTGTGAAAGTGTGCATTTCGGGTAATTTTCAGGGATCTGGTTGACATTATTCTGGTACATACTGCACTGTACTTCTTTAAATGACATAGTGCTGTCAGTAATGAATATGATAATCATAGCAATTCTAAGAGAAGAAATTTTCCAACCTTTGAAATTCTCTTTATATACCATGTGTGTGACAGTCTGCTGATTCAAACAAAAGATACATTTCATCTCACTTTATCTCTTGATAGATAACTGACCATTACATCTTCTTGTTCTCTTTCATGATTATTAACAGCTTGGACATATTTCTTGTAATATCTCTCTATAAATAATTCTAGGCTCAGAAGTTTGTTTCTTTTATAAATTAAGCTATCCAAAAGTGATAGCTCATTTCTCTGTAACTGGAATCTGTCCCCTCTAGGGGCAATTTATCCTTGCAGCAGCTAACCTTTTAAGCATTATTTCTTTCAGAAACTTATATTAATCATCTTTGCCAGTTTCCTTCGAAGTCTTTCTCTTCCCACAATCTTATGCAGCAGTCAGAACACCCACCAAGTTTTCCAAATATTTATACTGCTGTGTTTATAGGATGAAGTGTTATCTGAGACATTCTTTCATTAAAACTTCCTTGTTTGATTATTGCACACTGAAAGCTCAAATCTGACTTTGTAATGTAGAGGGTGGCCATTCTGTAAATTTATTCAATACAAAGGTGTAGATGCACACACATAATCACTGTGGCTTGTCCTTTGGGAGAGACAGGTGCAATAAATGAAAATTAATTTGAAGCAAGATAGTAAAAAGTAGACCTAAAGTTTTTGAGATTTCTTTGCATTGGCTGGAAGGGAAAAGTTAGCTTGGCAAGAATGTCTTTCCAAGCCTCCATTGTGCCAACTATTAGACCAGTGAGAAAAGACATCTGCGTTTCAGAAACATATCCCCCCACACCCCCATCATCACCTACTGTTGAAAATGTAGCTCTGATTCCTTATGATTAATCATGAGACAGAAAGACTCTACGAGGCCAGATTGACATGGCTTCCACCTTTTACTTTACCAAAGTTATAAAGCCAACAATATGCATAGGTGAGAAACTCGTGGTCAGGGTGGGATTATGCAGAGTGGGATTATGCAGACTGGGATTATGCAGACTGCAAAACTCATGTTCTGGCTACAGAGACATACTGGACAGGCATAACCATTTCAGATAGATGTTTGGGGCTCCTTTTACATTTAACAATTAGGATGTGCCTTAGAGAATTTAGTCCTGTCCTTGTAGCTATAAATCACACTGATGGAACAGTTGCAGTTCATGTGCTCAATGGAAGTCCTTTATAGACTATTTTAAACATGATTGTGGTGGATGCTGCTGGCAATTGCATTATTTCTTTTATATTGATTAAGAAATTTAATCAAATGGATTTTTTTATGGCTTTGAACAGTCTAAATGATTCATACCCTGCATTTTTAACATGTTGTCTCAACAAATGGGTATTCTATTGTGTTAGAGCTGTTAAAGAGTATTCTTGTTTTCATTGCTATGTGCATCGTCAAATAAAAGAGCATGCAAAAACACTCACAAGTGTCTGTGAAAGGGATTTTTATGTGTATTGCTCTATTATTTCATCAAATTTTTATTATCCTGATACTGGTGATTGAAGAACAGGAAAAAAAGATAATTTTCTGTGACAAGTCTAATCTAAAAAAAGAAAATTTTGCAATGCTGCAACTCAACATATACCTTTTAGTGTAGAAAAGTTATCTGGAATCTTAGGGGAAACCAGCAAAGTTGAGATGGATTAGCTATGAAACGACTGCTCAGGACCCATCTTATTTCCATGTAGGTTCCAAATATATATACGTAGTTATGTATATACACACACAGAAACAGATAAATATATAAAAACAGTAAAACTTTTTGAATTTTATACTACTGACTTGAAGAATCTGGTTACTTTACTGAGCAGACCTATTTCTTCTGATGTTAATAACTGGGGCAGTAGACAGAATACAGCTCTGAGATTTTAAGTTGGCATGAACTCCCACTCCAGTCCATCATCAAATGTGCCTATAAATGTCTGTCAGTAATGGCTGAATCTATCCATAAAAATCTTCAGTGTAAGAAATTCTACAAACCTTATAAACTATATATTCCATCACTTCTGTGTACTTTGAGAAGGTGTATCCTGATGTCTGTCTTGTATCTTTCTTGCTGCAACCTAAACCTTGTTGCCATTTTTCTTATCAGTGGTAGAGATCTCATTTTTCCCTTCTACTTTTCTGAAGGGATATCTGAAGATTTTTATGCTGTGTCACTTCGATCTTCTTGTTGCTAGACTAAAATGATGATACCTGGTAATACTTCCTCTACCTTCTTGCTTACTCTGTAATAGATAGATAATTTTTTCCCTATGATTACACAATCTTCCAGTTTTGCATCCTGCAGTGTCTCTCAGAGTGATTTGTATACCTCATCAATATCACGAGTTGATAGATGTTAGGTTTGGTGTACTGTCCCCACTTATTATATTGGGTTTCTCTTTTACTATGTTTTTCCCTGCTCACATTTCATCTGTATGAAGGGCAACTTCTTTAGTCTTCTATTTATAGCATGAACTGTTTTCTCATTTGATTTTATTTATTGCTGCATACTCTGCATTGTTTAATGTTAGATACTGTTCTCCTGAAATGACTTCTTGGAATTCATTATCTGGGAATGGATATTTTAATCCTCGATTGACTAAACTTGAATGATATTGACAAGTTCCTTCAGTTGTGACATGAAAATGACTCCAAATAAAATTAACTTTAATTCTTAATCTTACTCACTTTCTCTTCTAATATTCCAATCATTTTTTTCCAATGCATCTAATTTTCTTATCTCTTTTGAAAATATTATTTTCCTTTAGAAATGTTTTCCATGCTCACAAAGTCATGATGTTTTTCTTGATCTGGATTAAGTTATTCTTGGTGATATCTTTCTTTAGTTGATTTTGTTACAGAGAAACAAAAACACCTCATGTATGTTCTGTAAAACCATTAAACCTGAAAGTTTGTTCTCTATGACTATTTTCCTATAATGTTTTAATAGCAATTTACTTCCAGGTGCGAATGTAGATTATTTCAGTTTTGCAAGCAGAATGTAGCTGATTTTTGAATGAGTCTAAGCGTAGGCAGAGGCATTTCTTCTGCTGCTTAGTTGATGATAGAATAGTCAATAGATCAGCATCTGAGAACAGCTCTTCATTTTTCTTTTGTCATGCTAATTGTTATGGTTTCTGACTCCCTAGGAAATGAAAGGTAGAAATGCCACACTGCTTTGAATTGAATACATTCTGGATTAGTACTATATTAGTATTATATTAGTATTATATTGCTGTGTCTATTTAAACAGGCAGAACATTACTTGTGTACTGGTTTTGGAGGAGCTGAAATTATTGGTTTTGTCTGGTTATATGTTTCCCCCAGTTGCTGATAGAACAGTCACTTTGGAAGAGAGGTTGGTATACTCTACCCAACTTGCAGATCCAGACGTTACCTTGAAAGGGTAATGACAAAGAAGTGCTTATAAATCTTATGTTAATTTAAGATATTTAGTCTTCTGTCTCTTAGATGGATATTCTGTGGCACTTTAATTAACCACTTGCTAATTCTAGACTTCACATTCTTCTGTGCAGAGGCTTTAAATAAATATGCCTATACAGAGAGTGTATTAACTGGCATATTTTATCAGTAAATAGATTCCAACTTTATGTTTTATGCATCCCATATATCATTTGGCTTGTGATTCAGAACACACAAGACATGATTCCAGGGTTTCATGTACTGTAAATAAATGTAAAACAAGCTCCTTGCACAAAAGTGCTACTAAGTAATCAGCACCAGGAAGGCTAAGAAGCTAAATGGTACTTGGAAGTCTGTAATTAATATTAATCTCTTCCATGCCAGAACAAGTGATTAAACTACTCCACCTCTTTTACTTGATATGCAAATGTGGCTGAATGGCAACATTGTATAAACACTGTACCATGGCAGCCACTGGTTGAATTTTAAATATCCCATGTAGCAAGAAGGGAAGAACCTAAAGAGTGTGCACAGTAAAAAAATTTCAGCAGTTTAAAGCCTGTCAGTGTTTTCATTGATAGTAGGAAAGGAAAGGACAGAGATTATACATTGTTTGTGTGAACTGGTTCAGGTAGGAAACCATCCCCTCTTTGCCAGCATTTTTCTTCAGGCTCAGAAAACTTAGGCACAAAGTTCCTGGTAAGAATGACTGGACAGCTATCCAAGGCACTACTGAGAAAGATATGTTCCAACCTTCTCCCTGCTCTCAGGGTGTCTTCAAAATGCTACTCCTATTGTATCATTACTAAAGCCACTTTCGTCAGGTGACTGTGAGTCATTTCTCTCCTCTCTTCCCTCTGCAAGTTCCATTCTTCTTCCATCAGTGCTGGAAGAAAGTCAGGTCACAGTCTAGTTGACTGCCTTCTGAGGAGTTAATTCTGTGAGTATTCAGATTGTTGTACAGATAGCCCAAAATCAGAATTTTTTCACAGTCAAATGCTCTGCTTCCATGTTTGAAGTCAAGATTGACACTTCAGTCCAGGCCTTTCTAGATCAAGGCTTTGTAAGATACTTTTTTCTCTGCTCTTGAGTTTCTTCTTTGACAAGCTGATTTCCTCCTGGTTTCAAATTGAGAATCATCTAAGATGAGATCACTTTACCCATTGAAGTCCAGATTCAAACCCTGGTAAAGGGGATAAATTTTGTAGTGGTATTTTTTCCTAACTTTGAGAAGGACACAGAAATTAAATGCATTTTAGTTAAATTTGATTTTTAAACAGAATCAAATTTCTCCTTAGACATATATACTGACTAATAAGATTTATTTCTAACAAAACATAAATATGCTAAGCAATTGCAGAACTTGATAACAGCTATGCATGCTATGTGTCAATTTCTAAGTGTCAGCATTGCAAATTTAACGAGATTAATGTAATTTATTTTGCTTCCTGGGTACCCGATAAATTGTGTTCTGTGCCGAAGCTCTTAATATTCTTGACAGCTTTTTGAATTCATTTTTTATTTCAGTTATATCCTTACGTTTTAGTCATTAGTCTTTATAACTTCTTTTAGGTATTGCAAAAGATTACCAAAGCCTTAGCTTTGATGGTCTGTATATGAGAATGAAATATATGTCAACTGAATGCAAAGTCAGAACTTCTGACGTTGTCAATCTTAACTGCTACTTAACTAGCTTAAGAGAAAAATTTTCCATAGCAACAGAGAACCAAGATGATGGTAAATCACCTATAGATTGGAATTACCCATTTTATTCACAGAACAACACTTTATATCTAAATTCTGGAATTTTCAAAGTCAGCATTGGCTTTACTCAATTTTTTTAAACCAGTGTTAATGAACTGAGGGATGTTTCTGGATCATACATGCTGTTCCTATTATGGCCATCTACTGAAAGTTATACTTATGTAGTCCCCAATAAAGGCATTTTTCCAGACCTATTTTGACCCAAAGGAACATTTGTTCTATACTGTTTTCTGTAACCTAATATAGACAAGAAAAAAAGCAGAATTTTGGTTCAAGGTAGCTGTACTGGTGTTCTTGCAAGCCTGTAGCAAAATTAATATTTATAATTTTGAATATGTGGGGGATGAGTTTTTGAATAGAAGGTTTAAACTCTCAAATTTCCATGTTGTCATTATTGTGTTATTATTTCAAGAAGGGTTGGAGGCTGTTAGGACTTAAAGTATTTTGGCCCTGGATCAGGCTCCCCTCTGAAGATCTCCCTTGACCCTTTGAGTAAGTTTTCTACATATAACACTCAAACGGGCAAACTTTCACTCTTACTCATCTTACTTGATGGGGTGACCCCCTCTTCAAATACCTTTGTTTACAATTCTGTTTTACTTGCTTTAAGACAACTGGGTGAGATGAAGGCCATCTAACTCATCTATTTATGCTCCTTGGACACTGCTGTTTCCTTTGTTCTGAGGAGGTTTTTTTGCTGTTTGGTTATGTGTTGGATTTTTTTGAGCCTTGTGGTATTTCTGGTACAATTTAAAGTAAAAGAAGTAGAAATGAAGAAGAAGAAAAAAAAAAGGCAGTGAGAGTCTGTTTACATATAGATTTATGATACCAGGTGTTTGTTTTGAATGATGCCAGACCAACTTCTGGAAAAAAATTATTTGATTTTTAACAGCAAATCTTCAGGTGCTGGAAACTTTCACACTGTCCTAATGATATAATAACACTTTCCACATAAAAACCAAAAAACCACCCCAGCCTATAAAATAATAACCCAACAATAACTGATGAGGTTTGTTTCCTCATTTTTATTTCATTCCTTGTAGCTGTGTATTGCAGGGCTGATCAGGGTGCAGTTTTCTGAAGATGTTGAAAGGAAAATCCAGTGTATTCATCCACACCTTTCACAGTTTTTCTGTTTGCTGTTCTCAGCAAACTTTCCAAAACTGGAACTCCTGCTCAGTTGCCTATGAAAACACTGAGTTGAATTTGTTTGTATTAATGCTTAGTTCTCACTTAATTTTATTTTCTTGGTTTAAAGTGTTGGAACAGCTGTATCATGCTGCTATTCCTGAAGCGGGACAGTCAGACTGGCTGGATAGAAGCAAGAAGAGGGTTCCCTAGCACCTCTCTGGCCTTTTCCAGTCATAGCAGTGAAAAGTTCAAGGATTACTTCTGTTGCTGGTGCTGCATGGTTTATCCATGTTTAAGCAGTCTGCTGCATTTGCAACATCAAGATCCAATGTGGTTCAGGAACCAAGGACAGGATGTTTCAAAGGCAGTTAGGTGTTTTTTCCACCAATCAACAGATGATCCACAACAAACACAGGACTGAATTCTCACTCTGGTTTCCTGGGTTCCAGAGGAGTCTGGTGCTGCTTCAAATCAGATGCTGGTTAAAATCTAATGATCTGTTGACAGATTAAGAATGCATCATGAATTCATACTTTTAAGCTAGGAAGGATGCACTGTACCACCAACTTTGCACAATGTATGTCCCTCGATTTGGGTTTTGGAGTGGGTGTTTTTGTCCTGGGAATATACCTGGAATACAGATCTCCCAAATGTAGATGGAAAAATCAGTGATGATTGAATTGTAATTAAGAATCTAGCTACCTCACCAGTGAGAAAATAAATATATGTTCTGGACACATTTTATAATAATTGTTCTTTCCCCTTTAATTCATCATTTGAAAGAAGTGGCATTTTTAAGAAAATCCTTGTGGAATGCAAAATTATTCTTATCATCATGACCAAGCTTCTCATGCACACTGTTGAAAAATATTGGCCAGGGTTTTATTTTCATTTTTCTGTCTAGCTTCCTAAGCAATAACCTATACCATCTGGTGATAGAATTTCTCCAGCATATTTCAATAATCTTATGAGGGTTTTTCTGTTACTTCTGGTCTCATTAGTACGTAAGTTAACCAATGTAATTAATCTCTTATCTTTTTTTCCTCCATTAATGTTCAAGGGCATTTCTTTGTTTCTTATAAGAGTTTTCAAATTCAAATCAAACACTGGATACACCACTGTGAAATTCTAGTTGTTGTTATGAATTTGTCCGTTATGTTAAAGTGTTGATAGATGGGATGATCCATATGCTTTGGGAGTAATTCCCATTTTAAATGCAGCCTGTTGCCCCAAAAATGCTTGAGGGACGTAGAACTCTGATATCACAGGTCCTTTTTCCTTAAACCTTTTTTGAAAATGAAATTAAGTTTAGTTTTATAGTTTATAGCATGACTGTAAATTTTTAAAGCACACTTAAATTTTAAAAGAGGATTTCCTTTAAAATATATCCTTGTTTCCAGTATTGTTATCAATCCTACCTGGCGGTTACTAGAGGAATATGAATAGATGAATTCTGCCTTGAGAGAATTCTTCCTTGGGAAATTTTATTTGGTGTAATATACTCATGAGATTTGGACAAGAATAACATGAATAGAGTTTAATTTTCATATCCAAACTAAGACAGACTGGATTTGATGTGTTCATTTATTTTATTATTTAATAATACTCTCTTTTGGTTTTTGCCAAGGCCTAAGATTAACTGACCATCTGTCTATTTTACTACAAAGCAGTATCTGCTACTCATTATTGGCAGCTAATTTTGTGGCAGAAATTCAGAGAATGTGGTCTGGTGTTCTGATTTATTCAGTGTCATTCACAGAAATCTAGCAAATCCAATCAGAGAATTAAGGGATAATAGCAGAATAAAAGTGTCATGAAAAATATTCACAACTGCCAATATTTAAAAATACGGCAATGGTATGCTTCTGTGTCATACCACTTGGCCAGGTTTACTCTGAATTGCTCAAACCTTTATTAGGTATTTCCAGCAGGAAGATGTAGCATTATTTGGCACAGGTCTGGAATATTTATGCCTACATGAATGATCTTGTGTCTGTGCAGTGCACTAAGAACATGGATAGGTTCTACTCCCATGCATTATGTACTGTAGACTCACAAACATTTTTACATTATGTCATAAAGTCACAAATACAGCATAGGATATGAATTCTCATTCAGTTAAGAGTATGATCTCATGTTCCACAAAGTTCTTAACAAAGCTGCTGCCAGTAGTTGGTCTTTGATCCTCCTTTGTCCTTTTTATGTTAGTTCCCCATCCTTTTTGCCATTACTATGGAATTTAAACTGAACTCAGAGATAGCATGTAACGGAAGCACTTCTTCCTGCCTGTCACAGATATTTTTACAATAAATAATTCTCCTTCTAGGAAAGGGCTACCTCAGCTCTTCCTTTGTGTTAACCAGCATGCCAAATTATAGTAATTGGAGCTGCCTATTTCTAATGAAACAGCATCTTTAGAGTAGCTGAAGGTACGTTGTGCTACAGACTGGTGTGTATTTAAGAATATCTGTGTTGACACTGTAATAACACAGAGACTAGAAGCATCTATGCAGTTCCACTTACCCTAATTTTCTCTTGGGGAGACTTATTTTCTGAACAAGACATTATAATTTTTGCTGCTAATTGAGTAGTTCATTCTCCTACTGTACAGGGATATTCTTTCCAGTTGCTTGCGTGGTTGCTTTCAGTGTCAGCATTCTTCTCTGGGGTGTAAATCAGTTAGCAGTGCTATCCAAAGCTGTCATGACAGAGTGCTGTTTGTACACTCATGCTAGACTCATAGAGCTTGGATAGATGCTTTGAATTGACAAAGCAGCAGATGGATCCTAATTCTGCAAGCTTGGGGAAATAATTTGCCCTTGAAATAAGTAGGACAATTGCTGTGCGTTGGCAGAGGGTCGCTATGTAATATCCTTGTGCTTTACTTATTTGCGTATTATGTTTTCCTGTGCATAGAAGGGATTCAGAAACACTCCAAGTACATAGTGTTCAAACAGTTTTCTGAGCCTTTTTTTCTATACATACCACAGAAAAACACCGTACGAGGTATGCAAAACCATGCTTAAGGAGCTATGCTACCTTTTGGATGTATCGCTGCACGTGCTGTGTAAGCATAAAGGCTTTCTCAAGGATCTCCACCATGTTTCTGTGCTGTACTGTATGCATAGTCCACTGTCCTGGTTTGTCTGAAAGTTATAATCAAGCATCTTAGGTCTATCAATAATTGCTCTTCCTGGCTATACATAAAAGCTATTTTTACAAAGCTTACTGACATCAGCAAAGCTTGGTTCTGGTGTGAAAGTTTATTCCAAACGCGGTGGTATAGCTAAATTTACAAATGAAAAATCAAAGCATATCATCTGAAAAGCAGATAAAGAAAATAAATTAAAATGTCCCTGTTCTGTTTCTGTTAAGAAAATTGTTTTAAATCCAATAGAAGATAACTTTATTATCAAGAAATTTCAATATATACAAGAAATAGTATTATAGTATTTATCATGATTTAGGTTTTTTATTTTTAGATGTCTTATGGACTCACTGAAAGAGAATCAGATACACAGCTACCAAGCTGGCTTTTATCCTTTTCCAGATAAAACACAGTAAGATTAGAAAGACTGCATGAGAGACAAGAAAATGGAGACACACGCTGGAGTCACAAATTAGTGAATGGTTTAGGAGGAAAGACTTCTCAGGTTTTGTTTGTTTTTTTCATCCAAATGTTCAGTGCCAGCATTGTGTTGACTGGTACTTTAATCCAAAGGCAGGAAATATTTATTTCTAGAGTAGATAAAAAACTATGAACTCATAATAAATTCTACAGAGAAGCTAACAGTGAAAAAGGACTTAGGTGTGGAGGTGAATACTCCTATTTTTGGACATAACTTCTAGTTTTGTTTGAAGCAGAAGCACACACACCTCTACACTCAGAAGCAAACATTTGTAGCCAGTTAACATCATCATACTGGTTCTGTGTTTCTCTGTACAAAATGATATTTCTGTGAGAAGATTGTAGCCCAATGAAAATACTGAAATGTGGAGTTGACAGAAAATGTAGTTGAGAGGTTTTGAGTGTTAGACTGTATTATGAAATGGTAAAACAATTCACTTATAATCTTTTTCAGTAGTAAGATTCAAATTGAAATATCTTTTTTTTAAAATTGAATGGATATTTGCAATGTGCACACTTTAATATATTCGTATCTTTGCTCACTTTTCAGTAATACGTTTTTGTTCTTTCAAATTTTACCAAAGGAAGTTTCAAATCTAATAAGTAGAAAAGTTAGGAAGCAAAAATATGTCTGCTTAATTTATGTAATTAATCAAGTACTCATTATGCCCACATCTTTCAAACCTTTTTTTACATGGAGTGGCATTGAAAGGACTCACATGCATACAGTTTTTGGGGGCTTGATGCACCATTTAATCAACTGCTTAAACACAGAAAAAGTTTCATGTGGTAAAATTCACATTGCAGAAGCTAAACTTGGCTTTTACTGCTATCAGAACTTCTAAAATATTTGTGTAAATAATTAGCAGGATAGAAGGTTGAAATTTATCAAAAGCAACTTATTTCCTCTGCTCAAATATATGTTTCTATCAGAATGTAATATTTTAATTCAAAATTAATAACTTAATACAAGACTTGTAATTCAATCAAATGAAATAATAGCAAAGCAATTTTCCCCCTCCCCTTCCACCTCAAGTCAAACTTTCAGAGGTGTTACAGGAGGAGTATGAAATATTTTCTTTTCATTGACATTATAATGATGCTTTGCAGGTGTCCTTAGACTCCAATCATCCAACACTTTCACATATGCTGCACACTGTGAACAGTCCCTTTGAAGTTAATTGGGTTTCACCAATTTACTCCAGCAGAGAGTGAAACCCTGTTTACTGAATTTTAAATTAAACATAAACACATTAAAATATAAAACTGTACTTCAACTCCTGGTAGTTCTATTATGCATGTTGTAGGCTTTCTCAATTAAAACACATCCAATTAGATGTATTTAAAGATGAAATCATGCTCTGAGGCATTGGGTGTAGAAATGGATTAAAAACTAATTAAATATAGGTCTCTGGAGACCTACATTACTTTTCCCTCCCCCTAAAATCAGATATAACTCTAAATAAGAAGGATATCTGAAGGTTACTGATAACCTCAGGGTTGTTATTTTTTATTTACTCTCAGATCACCCAACATCAGCACTAGCCTGTTCCATCATACAAAATGCTATGTTTTTTCAGGCCTTTTAGAAGTTGAATACCCCCAACACCTTTATTCTTACTAAGGTTAAATAACATGCATTTTTAACAGCTTTTCCCTAAATAAGGGGTGAAAACTATGATTGAAGCTTTCAAGAGGAAAGGAATGTAAGCCAAAGCATGACACTGTAGTCAGAATAACCCCATCAGTGAGCAAAATGAAAGCACCAGAACTGTCAGAAAAAGGAATTTCGTTTTCCCAGATGTGATTGTAGATGTCTAGTTGGGGATGAGCAGAATTTGAATTGATTGAATGACTTTGCAGACAAAACTTCATTACTCTGGCAGGTAGTTTAAAATTAAATTGGACTAAAATTAAATTTATAGTATGTAATGAGAGAAATCATATGAGATTTCAACTCAGTAGGAACCGGGCATTCAGTATTAGCCGGAGCTTAGCCCAAAGTCACCTTAACTCAATTAATGTAACTTCTACTGGTGGAAGATGTCACCCATTTATTAAGGGTCACCATTGGGTCTGTTCCTGGAGGACATGGATCTGTAGAGTCAGAATTTAAAAGGCTGAAATATTGTTTATGCGATATTAAGTAGGGAATCTCATGCGGTGAGGCGGAGGGCATGGTACAGAAGAAAGATCTTACTCAGCTGAAAGGGAACAAATCTCCAAGTACTTTCAAGACCAAGTGTAAAGTTTCCAGTGTTGGGTAGGGGCATTGGGAAAGGTTGGAGGGGGGCACAGGCAGGATGGAGAGTCTCTCATGCGATCCTCCAAAACTGCAGCCAGAGGTAGCTCGTTCCAAACTTGTGTTAAGTTCGGAATCATTTGAATTCTGTTATGCCTGTGGCCATGAAAAGCAAATAGTGAATCAAGGAATCACAATCAATGTATGTGCAGGAGAGTAAATTGTGATTTTTATTGTCAATGTATGTATTTGAAATAAAATTTACACAAATTATACTTGGAATTGCGGCAGCACTTCAGTCATTTTTCAGAGGGGGTAAATACTTTGCTTGTATTTTATATGGTACCTGAACTGTCCCTTTGACCTCTGGAGGTCTGATCCGATTTTACTTTTTTGTGCCATAGGAATGTCAGCATTTTCCATACTCTGTGGCAATAGAAGATCTAGATAAGAATACAGTCTACAATCACAGGAAATCCTCATGATGGCAGTGCCATTGGAATAGTTGGCATTTGATTGAAATACCAGAGGGAGCAAATAAGTGGATAAGGATACATTTGTCTCCAGGTTGCAATCCCCTATGGTGACAGCAGGTTGGATGGGGCCCTGGGCAACCTTGTGTAGATCCAGGCCTGAGGTTGGTGGCCCTGCCTGTGGCAGGGGGGTTGGAGCTCTATGATCCTTGGGGTCCCTTCCAACCCATGTCATTCTATGATTCTATGACAGCAGTGTTCATGATGCTGGTCTAGCTTCCAGATAGCTACTTAAATTGCTCTCGGAGCAAATACATTTATATGACATTTTTATTTCATTTCAAAATCTCTCTAAAATTTTGTTTAGTACTATTTTTTTTTTTTTAAAAAGCTCTTTTTTATCTCTGATGCCCTACTGTTTAGCTATTTGTGAGGCACTTGCAATAATTCTGGTGAAGTTTGCAAATCATTGACATTTCAGTCTGGAGGGAACAGTGATTCCTTCCAGCACCCTGATAGCGATTCTGAGGAGAGAGCAGGGCATATTTCTTCAGCAAGCTAACATAGCTTTGGAACTGCAAATGCAGCAGGGGATGTTCTTTGGAAGGAATACATTCTACTGAGAAGAGTCTGTTGACAAATCTCTGGCATGCAGCAAGACAGTGGGAGATGGACTGAATGAGGAGGCTTTGCTGTGAGTCTGTAACCGTTCTGGCAAGTGTGTTTGGGAATATCCCCAAAGCAGCATCTGTAGTACTGAATTGGAATTGAGGAGTAGTGACACTTCACTGAGATGCCTTAATGTTTCAGAATCTAATTCATGGATGTTGTTGTCATCATCTTTCCTTATTTCTCCAAATGCTCTACAAACTTTGAAAATTCTCTAGTTGTAGATTCCTTTCTTAAAAATTTCCTGTATGATCCTACAGTACACAGTGCCACATGACTGAAATCAACAGTTAAACAAGTTGTCTTTAATGGGTTAGATTATTATACATCATGGGCTTTCATGTGGTGTCAGACCTCTCGATATTTTCATGTTTAGTATTCTTAAGTTGCTCTATTTACACATCCTTGCACATGTCCATATATGTTGATGCTAACCTGAGAAATAACAAGAAGTCCAGACTGTGCTTTGGGCTTATGTGTAGGGTCTTAAGGTACAAAAGAAACTAATTAAAGAAAGATTCTTATTCTTCATGTGATTAAATTTTATTCCCATTTTTGCTGTAGTGTGGGTTTTAATCTTTTATGTGATACTTTAAGGGAATCTGCTCAATAGCACTATTAATCTAGTGTCGCAGTAAGCCTTAGGAGCAAATGCTAAATAACATTTAGCAGTGGGTTTTATAACAAATTTAGAGTTCCTTATGTGTGCTTTTCACTCGTTTTCAATGCTAATGTTGTTATACATTACCACTCAGGTGTTCATGATACAGTAGCCACAGCAGTCTGCATGCACTTATGCTTGTAGACAACAGGCAGATTTCATGGATGTTATATCAGATCCTCTTCAAAAGCAGCGTACAATACTAATACATCACTTTTCCGTGTGCTTCTATTCTTCAAGAAAATTTATGTATTTTTATATTTTATGTAACATGAATTAGTATTTTATGTGTATACTATCCCTCTACACAGACAAAAAGGCAAGGATTTATCAATGTGCCTAAAGAAAAATTTGTACTGGGTATAAGGAGCAGAGGGGGTTTTCAGTTATATTTTAAGTAGTTCAATGGGCAAGCGGTCATAAATCATTATAAGACAGGAGGAAAGGCAGTGTAATACAAGGCCTGACCAGGGCTGTTGAAAGCAGTGGATTCAGTGGTCTCTGACTCAAGGGATTTTTTCCCTGATTTTCTTGTAGATGAGTGAAAGGTATTTCTGACTCCATAAAATATGCATGAATAGTCACAGAAATTCCACAGCAACTGGATATTCAAGCAGTGGCTTCAAATTGGAGCAAAGGAAGTTCAGCACCAATATGCAGAAAAACTTTTCCCCAGTGAGGGTGACAGAGCCCTGGGACAGGCTGCCCTGGGAGGTGGTGGAGTCTCCATCTCTGGAGATATTCAAGACTCATCTGGACGCCTATCTGTGCAATATGAGCTGGGGAGCTGCTTTGGCAGGGGTGTTGGACCCAATGGTCTCTCGAGGTCCCTCCCAACCCCTACAATTCTGTGATTCTGTGCTGCAAATGGTTCTGAGGACACTCCTGTGCATGATGTTCATCGCAGTCTATGAGATCAGGAAGATTTCATTTGAAAGTATCTGACTGTTAGGAATGAAAAGGTAGAAGGCTTTTTTTCCATATATGTGCAACCACCACCTGTGGTCAGGATTTAAAAATACGTGTTGCCTTTTCCCGTAACTTGGCACTATTTGTTGTTACCTATACTTAAAAATCAGATTATTGTTTTAGTGCCTATGACAAGTTAGATGCAATAGTATTTATATTCATTTGACTTTATCCTGTAATGGAAACATTATTGTACTACCCTACATAGTGGAGTCTTTAAAATGGGGTAATTTGTGCTGAAGAACACAGACAAGGGAGAAAGCTGAAATAATTTTTTATATTCTCAAAGATCAATGCAAAATGCTCATCTAAGGTATATGAGGCTTCTTCTATTGATAGATTATCCATTTCACTGGTCTACTGTTTTAACAAAGGTAAATTTCTCAGGCAGCAAATATCAGTTCTTTAATTGCCTTTTCATTTTTCAGGAATATCATTCACTAATTGCACTGTGTCTATGCAAATATTTATTATATGTCGATTGTATTGGTTCATATCTATTCCAGTGCAGATTATAAAGATTTTTCTAGATAATCAAAAGGTTTCAAGTGTTGCTGAACTATGAAATGGCATTAGGTATGAATAATTTTGTCTGGGAATAGGACCTTTGTTCCAACTTTTTCCTTATATTACAGCTCAGAGTAATTGATTCATCAAAATTAAGTGGCACATTTGCTTCCTGAAGCTAGTCTGTATCAGTCTGTCCAAAACAAGGGCAATAGAAGAGAGAAAAAGTGCATCTCTTAATGCATCTCTCATAGGAATCCAGTTTCATGAATGATCCACATAAGTACTAAGCATTGCCTGTGGCTTTTTTTTTTTCCTCCCCTCGTTGTTATCACCAAATTTATAGATAAAAAAAGGCAGTTGCTTCATTCAGCCCATCATCCTTGACAGTTCACATTTATTCTCCAAAGTGTAGTTTCTATTGTTGCATTTTGTCTAGCACTAAAAGGTCTGTAACGGCCTGATCTTCCTCCTCCTCTACTTGCTGCCTGGAGCATTGTGAAAAGCAACTTCCTTAGAGCCCGTAGATTCTCTCCTGATTTAACTGCAGTGTTTGTGGCACCTGCAAACAGATTTTTCAGCTTTGGTGTAGTAAATTAGTGTGCTCTGTGTTAGTAATGGAAAGAAAAACAAAAAAGAGAGTGAATTAAGAGTTACTGCATTATTGTTATTGCCCACAGGAAAAACTGTGATGGGTAATAGACGTCTCTTCTTATTTGTGATTGTTTATCAATTTCTGCACATGTCACCACTTGAAAGCTGAGATATAGCCATAGTCATGAGCAAGGCTTTTGCAGCAAATACAAAGCCCATGCGGACATTTGAATATGGCTTTGGTGTAATTTTTCAGAATAAGAGAAGTCAGTGGTAGTATAGTATAAAACACAGAATTAGACTTGTTTCAGTGACCAGAACTCTGGATTTTGGTCTCTCAATTGAAGGTTCAATTGCTAATGTACACAGAGCCATGCTCCTGCTCTTTGCTCCAACAAACCTGGAATATGTTCATGTATCGCTCTTCCAGTATGAGGGTTGAACAGTGCCTCAATCCAAAATATAAACTACACGTGTATGTCCTATTGCCAGCCACTAGGCTAGATCCCAGCCTGAGAGCCTTCCAGCTGGCCTGTTGCCTTCTCTTTGGAAAACAGGGGCAATGGCCAAATGGCTGTGAATGATGAGAGTTGGAGGCTTGCCTGCTCAGGGATTGGGGGGGTGCAGGGTTCAGCTGGAGGCACATCCACACCTATTCATGAATATTGTTTGGTTTTGACGGTCACTGCCACATTATTGAAGTCTGATTAAGACTCAGCTCTTGTGGCTGAAGAGGTGGAGAACCTTTACTGTCAATAGGATGGTCAGTAGGGGAGGGGAAAGGGAAAATTTGAGTCTTGGTACAAAAATGAGAGTTGGGGACTCAGAAGTGTAGGAACAAAGTGTAAGCAAGTGAATGTTGCAATCGCCCTGAGTTCAAATATAACTACAAAATGCTATAGTATAGAGTATGTTTACTTTTTCAATTTTTCTGCAGCAAGATTAATGGAAAAAGTATAAGCATTTCTAAATCACATTACTTGCCTCAGGAAACGGCAATAGTAATGGCATGTCTTTTCATAGTTATTTCAAATTGATCATGTATGTGTTAGCTGACGTTGGCATAAGTAAATTGTTTCTCTGTGGCATTTCATCTTCTTGGTTGTTTGGAATTCAGCTTAACTCTCAATTTGTCTACTTTATGCAGGCATGTATATCAGCATGAAACTATCCGCACTCATTTTCTCCCTGTCTCCCAGACACGCTTCCATATGTGGATTCACATTTAACTAATACACTCGTGTACCCTGAAGCTGTATTGACTATATTATCGATTTTGTACTGTCATTTAGAGTTAGGCTTAGTTTTTGTATGTCTTTTTGCACCCATCTGTCAGGGATAATGCAATGCGATAAGGATATACTGTCTGATTTAGCAGACACATTTTAACAGAGTGAAACTGTTAAGATATTTACATGACCTAATTATTTTATTGCTGTTCAGTCTGCTTTCCTTTTCTTCTTAACCAATGCCAGTCTTGGTTTTGGTATTCACCTGCTAAGGTCTCTGTAACGAAATAGTTGTTCCTTTCCATTTTCATTAGTGTTGAGACCTTGGGTGGAAGTGGTAGTGATTCCTACTTTCCAAGACTGTGTTAACGTACAGTGGATACAAGCAACTAAGACTGCATCGCTAGCTTTATATATTTCTTTAACTGTGTTGTATTTACTTGGGAGGGGAGCCAAGTTTAGATTTATAGTATGCAAGCACAGGGTCTAACTACCTGAAAGGTTTAACACTGTCTGATTTCTTAAGTTAGTATTTTCCATGGGCATTAGGGCCAACATTTATTTCTGAAGTCAGCTGATTCCTCATCTTTTTTTTTTTTTCTTCTCTTCTTTTTTTCTCTTGAACTGTTGAAAGTTTCACAGTATACCAAATCTTTCCACTTTCATACCAGTCTTTTATTCTGGAAAAGCTTCTGATTTTCTCTTTGGGTTATCTGAGAGGAAATCTCACAGTATAAATACCTTGCATACCCTGGATTATCAATGAAGATCAACTACAGAAAAATCTTGACTGCTGAAAATTATGAAGAAGCAGATGAAAGTATTTGTGGGAACCCCGAAAGATTACTCAGGAAAAAAGGAAGCAGAAAAGGTATACTGAAGCTAGGTTAGATATTAAGGAGAATTTATGAGTTTTCCAAGTATTACATAAATCCTTCAGTCAGCTTTTGATGTGGATGCTGATTCTGTATTAAAGGCTAGTAGTAGCTACCACATGGGAATAATAATGTAACTTTTTCTGTCCAAAATGGGATAAAAATTAAACTTATATTCTGTACTGAAATCAGGAGGCCAGTATAATCTCTTCTGATAAAAAACTGCCCATGAAATCATAGATCAACAAGACATCCATTGACATGGATCTGTCAATGTCACTTTAATGACTGGAAGAAAAAAAAACAGCGTGGGCCCAATATGAAGAAAAAAAATGAGTTGAATGAGAATGCTCCATCTGCTTAGTATGATTTCAGTACTAGAAAAAGCTATGTTTTGATGGACACAATGGCTAAACTTAAAGGGGGGGGGAAGGGGAAGCATAAATCTGATCCCAATGTAGATTGTCAGGCTAATTCAATGTTCCCTTTTAATGATCACTTTAGGAGAGTAATGTTAGGATAATTGTTTCTTTTTTTATTTGATAGCAATATAGGAGACCTGATTTAACCTTTTCTTATATAGTGCCACATCTGATACAGTGTTAAAGTATAGGAGATTACTATTTATTTAAGGTGGTGGATGATAGAAGAATTGAAGAGTCGATAAGGCATTTAGAGGAGACTGTAAAGTCTTGTTTTGGAAGTAGGAGTCAGTGGGTTGGACAGAAATGTCTGTTTTGGAGAATAGCTCAAGGAGACATTGTCAGATTTGATTTTGAAAAGAAAAAAAGTTTGTCCGTAACAATCCCAAACTAAGGAGGATTTAATGGCAGGTGTTTAGCAGCTGTACTTTTAGAGCAAGCCGTTTTCTCATTCATTCATTCCTGGATTTGATTAAAAAAATGAGAATGGGATCTTTCCTTTAAATATGTCTTATGATTTAGATGTTGTAAAGCTCAGAAACAGCATGTAGGTCACAACGTAGGTTACTGTTTGTGTTTCACAATATATTTTACCGAACATTTTGCGGTTTTGGTTTAACATGATATATACAGATTTTCACAGAATCACAGAATCACAGAATCACAGAATTGTAGGGGTTGGAAGGGACCTCGAGAGATCATCGGGTCCAACCCCCCTGCCAAAGCAGGCTCCCTAGCTCATATTGCTCAGATAGGCATCCAGGCGGGTCTTGAATATCTCCAGTGAAGGAGACTCCACCACCCCCCTGGGCAGCCTATTCCAGTGCTCAGTCACCCTCACTGTGAAAAAGTTCTTCCGCATGTTGGTGCGGAACTTCCTATGCTCCAACTTGCAGCCATTGCCCCTTGTCCTATCCCCACAGACCACTGAAAAGGGGCTGGCTGATTCCCCCTGCATCCCCTGCTTCAGATAATTATAAACTTTGATTAGGTCCCCCCTTAGTCTTCTCTTCTCAAGCCTGAACAGTCCCAGCTTACTCAGCCTTTCCTCATAGGGGAGATGCTCTAGGCCCTTAATCATCCTCGTAGCCCTTCTTTGGACTCTTTCCAGGAGATCCCTGTCCTTTTTATACCAAGGAGCCCAGAACTGGACACAATACTCCAGGTGGGGCCTGACCAGGGCAGAGTAGAGAGGGAGGATCACCTCCTTTGACCTGCTGGCTACACTCCTCCTGATGCATCCCAGGATCCCATTGGCTCTCTTGGCCACCGAGGCACACTGCTGGCTCATGGCCAACCTGTCATCTACCAGGACCCCCAGGTCCTTCTCCACTGAGCTCTTCTCCAGCAGGTCATCCCCCAGCCTGTACTGATACAAACAGTTGTTCCTTCCCAGGTGCAAGACTTTACACTTGCTTTTGTTGAACTTCATCTGGTTTCTCACTGCCCAGCTCTCCAGCCTGTCCAGGTCTCTCTGGATGGCAGCGCAGTGCTCCTGCGTGTCAGCCACTCCTCCCAGCTTTGTATCATCGGCGTACTTGCTGAGGGTGGATGTTATTCCCTCATCAAGATCGTCAATGAAGATATTAAACAGGACTGGACCCAACACTGAGCCCTGGGGAACACCGCTGGTAACAGGCCTCCAGTCAGATTCTACTCCACGAATCACAACCCTCTGGGTTCGGTCCGACAGCCAATTCTCAACCCACCTCACTGTCCACTCATCTATCCCATGCTTTCTCAGCTTTGCTATCAGGATGTCATGGGAGACAGTATCAAAGGCCTTGCTGAAGTCAAGGTAGAAGACATCCACTGCTCTCCCTCCATCTACCCAGCCTGTCATGAGATCGTAGAAGGCTATGAGGTTGGTCGAGCACGATTTCCCCTTAGTGAATCCATGCTGACTACTCCTCATGACCTTCTTCTCTTCCGATTGCTTGGAGATGGCATCCAGAACAAGCTGTTCCATTACCTTTCCAGGGGCAGAGGTGAGGCTGACTGGCCTATAGTTACTAGGTTCCTCCTTCTTGCCCTTTTTAAAGACTGGAGTGACATTGGCTATCCTCCAGTCTTCAGGCACTTCTCCTGTCCTCCAAGACCTGTCGAAGATGATAGAGAGCAGCTCAGCAATCACCTCCGCCAGCTCCCTCAGCACACGTGGATGTAACCCATCTGGGCCCATGGATTTGTGTGCATTAATCCCTTTGAGCCGCTCCTGGACCTCCCCTACTTGAACCAGAGGGAAATTCTTCATTTCCCAATCAGTCCTACTCTCATCCAGTGTCTGTGGGTCCCGGGGGGCCTTTGAAGTGAAGACCGAAGCAAAGGCGGCATTCAATATCTCCACTTTCTCAGCATCCCCCGTAACCAGGACACCCTCCTTATTCAGCAAGGGACCTACATTATCCCTGGACATCCTCTTACTGTTCACGTGTCTACAAAACCCCTTTTTATTATCCTTTATGTCCCTTGCCAGCTTAATTTCCAAGAGGGCTTTAGCCTTCCTAGTTGCATCCCTACAGGCCCTGACCACATTCCTGTATTCTTCCCAGGTGCTCAGACCCTTTTTCCACGATTCATAGATCTTCTGCTTCTCTTTGAGTTTGCTCAATAGCTCCCTGTTCATCCATGCAGGTCTTCTGCCTCTCTTTCCCCGTTTCCTCCTCAAAGGGATGCATCTTTCCTGTGCTTGGAAGAAGTGCTGTTTGAATGCTAGCCAGCTCTCGCAGGCTCCCATTCCTTCAAACAGCGTAGCCCACGGGATAGCCCCCATTAAGTGGTGGAGGAGATCAAAGTTAGCTCTACCAAAATTCAGGGTAGCTATCCTACTTTTTGGCTTGCTTCTTCCACCCAGGATCATGAACTGAACCATTTCATGGTCGCTTTGCCCTAAGCTGCCCCCGACCTTCACTTCCCTAACAAGTCCATCCTTGTTAGTGAAAACAAGGTCCAGCAGCCGCCCTCCCCTTGTGGGCTCCTGCACCATCTGTAGCAGGAAATTGTCTTCAACACACTGCAGAAATTGTCTGGACTGCATACGACTGGCCGTATTGCTTGCCCAGCAAATATCTGGGTAGTTGAAGTCCCCCATAAGGATCAGTGCCCGGGAACTTGAGGCTACTTCTAACTGTTTATGGAATGCGTTATCTACCTGCTCCTCTTGATCAGGGGGCCTATAGCACACTCCCACAACAATGTCCCCCATACCGGTTTGCCCCTTGATTTTAACCCACAAGCACTCGACAGAAGGTTCATCCTTCCCCAGGTGGAGCTCAACACATTCTAGGTGCTCTCTCACATAAAGAGCAACTCCTCCACCTCGCTTCCCTAGCCTGTCTTTCCTAAAAAGCACATAGCCATCCATGACAGTGTGCCAGTCGTCCAGGTTGTCCCACCACGTCTCTGTGATTGCGATGAGATCATGGCCCTGCGACCGCACAAAGATCTTTTCATTCAAAAATACTAATCAAATATCTTTTCAATGTTCATTATCATAATAATATGAAACAAACCATTGTACCTTCTAAATATTTTGCAGTAAATACATAGATTATGTGAATTCTGTGTCTTTCTGTAGCAAAGAGAGCCTGTCTTCAATTTTGTCCATTATAATTACTGACTAAAGACATTTTTCACAATATCTAGTCTGCTCATTAATGACAATACTGAAGGATGGGCATCTGATAATGAGAACTAATTTGCATAAGCTGCCTGCTGGAATGAAATAGCATCTTCTTTTGCAAATCCACTATAAATGAGAATAAACTAAAAGATTAGGTTTAGGTCTTCAAAGCCACCTAAGGGATTCGTGGCTTTGAAAGTCTCAGCCATAATCTGTACTGCTAGAAATGAGAGCAAAAAAATTCAAATGCATAACAGCATGGGGAGAAAAAATTAACATGTGTAAATAATTTAGAAATGAGGCTGTTCTTTAGAGGACTAGCTGTATTAGCTTCATCATAATAGCTGCTCTCTTGAACATTGCTGGGAGCTGCCACATTGCAAGAACAGTGCTTCTGGACCCATGAAATGCCTCTATACTTTGATTTGCAGATGTATCCTTTGGCAACATAGGAATCTCCCAGACAGGGAGGTGGAAAGAACTGACTGCCTCTAGTGAGAATGTTTCTGTCTTCATTTCTGTTCTTACAGTGAGAACTTTGGGGAATCTGAAGGTTAGACATGATAAATAGGAAGTTTTCATCAGGGTTGTCGTTTAGACTATACTCAGAAATAGCGGTTGTTACTGAAAACCTTAGAATTGCATTGAAGGTCTTTGTAACAAAGGCAAAGGAGATTTTATTGAGATGCTCATACTTATTTTGTCTTTAATATAGCAGAAAAATTATCTTAAAAGAGCTGTGAGACCGGGAAAAAAATCTGTGGATCTTTTTAAAACCCAGTAAGAAAGAGATATTAGAATGTTTCCAAACTTGTTGCAATTTAGTCAACCCAGTTTCTGCCTTTTAATGAAGGATAGTATCTTCTTTCCTTCCTCCTGTCTTTCTACGATGATGGATAAGAAGCAAAAATTTTACAACTGCTCACATGCCTGAAGTTAGAGCTGACTGACACATGCTCAGCAAATTCTCTTATAATTTCATCTGCTGCCATTCATTCACTCCCTTTAAAAATTCTTTTAAAGAATGTTGAAACCCTGTCTCTCAGAAAATCTAATTATAAGAAGCAGCTCTGAATCTTTTTTACTTTTCTCCTAATACTTTTCTTTCAGAATTATTTTGTATTGCTTTCTGTTCTAAATTATTTTTTTTGCACAACTGTTTAAAATTATTTACTACATATTAACAACAAGGTACCAGTGCACAGCTCACTGTACAATTTTTGGGTACTCCATGATTTCTGATGGGGTTTTTTTATTGTTTCTTAGAGGGAGCTTGTGGCTGTTGCTTGTGTGACCATATCTATTAGTCTCTGTTTAGTGACTACTAAAGTTTCTTCAGTAACAGACTGAAGTTTAACTAGAAGGAGGCTGATTGTTTTCACTTTTCTGTTTCAAAGTTTGTTTTTCCTCCATGCTTTTCCAAGGAGCAGATGGAAGAAAGGTGGAACAAAATGTCAGCTAGTGAGGAAAAATAGGTAAAAGCATGACATTGTATTGCCTTGTCATCCATTCTTCCCTGGACCTGTCAAAAGTCATGCAAAACAGATGGCAGAGGCAGCACTGTGCCACGGGAGAGCTTTTGATCTTTGGTGCAGATTTTCATAGCAAAATTGTTCAATCACCTTGTGAGCAGGCACAATGCCGTAGCAACAGATAAGGAGGAGTGTGAGTAGCCATATATCATATCTGTTAAGCTGAGACTGTCCAAAGGGCTGTGGGTTCAAATAAATAGTTTGCCTGCACTTGGTGCAACAAAGGGAAAAAGAAAAAAGGTGAGTCAAAGCAAGGTGTTTTCGGTTCTTATGCTACACACCGACATTAGGAAAATGCTCTATGGTATAAATTGGAGCAGGATGAAAGCAACTGCATTTTATTGTAGATTGCTTCCCAAAATCTGCTCTACTCTCTTGTCTCACTACCTCTCATGTTCCCTTATGATGAAGCTGCAAGTAGGATGCTTAGGAGACCACCACAATGTGAACATTCACTTTATAAGTCTGTTTGTCAAACTTCAGGATTAATCTGTCAAGCTTTATTGTTCCTTGAGCAAAAAGCAGCAAAATAATTTTGGTTTTGTAATCAAGATCCATAGGCTCTATTTCAGTGTATTTTAGTTGCACTGGGGTATTTGAGATTCTGTGGACGCCTTCTTTTCTATCACTACATATGTTTTATATTCCAGGCTTGTTGACAAGCATAAATGTTCAGTGCATAATGGGAGTGGGTTTTCAGCTTTGGATAGTCATATTCAAACAAGAAGGGAAATAAAGATAACTAGCTTATGTGCCTTGTATTTTTGTTTAATAAGACTTTCTCAGTGAAGGAAATGGAAAATTTCATGGCAATTGCCATAACAATCTCACTTTGCTTTTGCAACATGGTATTAAATACTTAGATGCTGTTCAGGAGCAAAGCACAAACAAATCCACAGTGTCTTACTGTTTCTTCATATGGAATGGAATTTCTTCTGGCACTCTAATATTTTCTCAAGCATGTCATTCTATGTATAACTTTATTGAAAAAGCATAAAAATTTTAAAGATTAAACCTGTGTGGTTCAGTAAAAATGTAATTTACCTCAGCAGAAATTGCTATGAAGTCAGAGAATTAAATGGAATGTGCAAATGGTGCTATAAGCTTTTGAAACTTTTTATCAAAGGTTATGATTTTCAATGAAATTATTAAAACTTTTCAGAAGGATAAATCAGACAAAAATAATATAACTTGAAAATCTTATTCATATGAGAAAACTGCATTTACTCCTTTCAAACACATATTCACATAAAAATCTTTTGAATAGAAATTTTATTATTGAATTTTAATATTTATTGATTCTTATCATATTTTCAGCAACTAGCTTGTAGAATCAGCTAATTATTTTAAGAATTTTATTTTTCAGGGAAAAGAAAGGAAATCACTAAATTAAAAAATAATTATAAGATTATGCTAAACCATAAGGAATAAAAAAAACCCTTGGGATGAAATAAATGCAAGTAATGCCTCCTCCCATTCAAGTTTAACATGAAAGAGAATAACTTTCAATGTCTTGAAATATATTATTTAAACATCTGGATTGCTAAATACACTAGTTGTGACAACTGCAATTAGAACTTGACAGCAAGGGAAAACACCAAATTATATTTACTTTGTTATTGTTTTTTCTCTTTTATTTTTCCTTTCCTTTACAAAAGAATGGAGAAGTTCAGCCTAGTTTACAAATTAGCCTGAGAATCCCTGGGAAGCAATGACACAGGAATGTAGATCCGTTCAAAATTTTGCTTACATTTTTTTGCAGAAGCAACTTTGCTCAATCTTTTGGAATTAATTCTCAGATTGCTCAGATAACCTTTTACTGTGCTGATTTAGTGAAGGATATAAATTATAGGCAGTGATTCAACATATTTTTCTATGTGTCCTTTATCCAGACTGTATTTGTGTTCCTTTTGCATTCATAGACAAAGAGATTTTTTTTTTATGAGGAAGTTTAATGCTGAGGATGCTGAATAAAAAGTAAGCACTTTTTAAAAAAAATATCTCTCCCTGCTGTTTTTGAATAGTTGTACTTCTGCCTTGCCCCAATTTCCCTGTACATCTGAGTCTCCATAAAGTAGTCCAGGCAGGCTGTGAAAATTCGTCTGTTAAGTTTGTTGAGTTTTAGTTAAAAACAACAACAACAAAAAAACCAAACCAAGAGCTTGTCAGTAAAGTTTCAGATGAAATGTGTTTTATTATTACAAATAAGAATGTTCCAGTGGAAAGCCTTCAGTTCTCAAGTGGTGAGTCTACATAGCAATACTGGATCCTTTCCATTGCTTCCACTGCTTTTTCTTAGCATGCTCCAAAAATTTCCATTTTTCCTTTTTGGGACATTTTACTAATCAGAATAAGCTTGTAATCACCGTAGAATTTATTATCCCTTTTACTGAGAGTGGGCATATGTGGTTTAAATATTGTATTTTTATACTTGTTTTGCTTTTTCCTTCCTTAAAGAGAAAATAATTCAGTAACTAATAGGCCAAACAGGTTTTCTTTTTAATTTCTTTTCTGTTTCTGCCAGGCAATTCAGCCGGAAAACACTGTGGCAAGTATCTCTCTTAGGCGTTAACAGGTAAAATCCTAAAATGCTTTCAAGTCCCTCCTTACCTGCCCGTCAGACTCATTCCTTTGTTGTGCTGTTCTCACCTGTAGAAGAGATTTCTCATCCTGTTCATATTCAGAGATAAATTCTGAGTTGGGTTCAGCAAATTGTTTCTTGCTTATCCCTTTTCTTTTTCCTGGGTATCCATCATTACTGGGTATAAAAGTTTTTCTGAAGCTGCTGCTCTGATCCCATTCTCCTAGCAGAAAAAATCAGTGGTAGAGATGGTCTCACAGGCTCCTCTGATTTCCCTTTCATGTTTCAACTGTTGCTTTACAGTCTGTAGATCTCTTTCTGTGATTGTAAGTGCTCCACTTATCTGACCTTTTGACTGAGAATTTTGTGACTTTTATTTTCTTTTTAAAGACTTGATCAAATGGGATGTGTTTTTTTTCAAGACAGCTCATCACTAGCGTAAAACTATTCCATTCCACAGGTAAAATAATAGAAGGGGTATGTTTTAAAATCCTAGCCAAGAAAGTTCTCTCCACCCTTCTGTAATCAGGTCATCCCAGTAAAACCTCATCTGTTTGTTCATCTCAAGAGTCCTTCACAGAAACTATTCTGTCAGCAAATGTACTCAAATTTGTCACAGGAGATTAAAGTTCACAAGAAGAGATGAAGTCTCTGCGATGGTCAGCCTCTAAATCACGATCATTCTGTCAGGAATAGATCTCAGCTGTAGATATATTTAAGCCAGAAGTTGGATTAGACGTGAGGCCAGTCTGCACACACTGATTAGCAATGTGGATGTATTCTTGTTAACAGTTCGCCAATTGTCATGTTTTGTACCATGGCCATTCATGTATCTCCTTGGAAAAACTGTCCACACCAGATGTTCAGAAGGCATGATTTTTATAATTGAAGGTGATTTTTCTGTGTCCTAAGCAAAAAAGGATGAGTGTGTTCAACAGCAGTGCAATATTTATGCTATTTGGATGAGCATCAGCACTCTCATGAATTTTAGGATTTTTACCTCTTTCCTTGAAGTGTTTATCCCTGAATACCAAGAATACTGTAGATACCAGTAACATATCTTTAATGGTTATTCACAAAATGGTGAGGAAAGGCCAAGAGAGATTGCCCCACCTGTGATTTTCCTGATTTGATTTTGACCTAGACTGAAAAGTCTGTAAGGTTTGTAAGTATGCAGTAGTATACTTACTTGTGTAGTAGAAAAATAAATTCTTGTTTGTGTAGTTCCTTGATTACCAGTTGTCTAGAGTGGGCTGCCAAAGTATTCTGGATTTGTTCCCTGGGGAACAGGTTGCCCAGAGAGGCAGTGGAGACTCCATCCCTGTAGATATTCAACGTCAGGCTTGATAGAGCTCTGAGCATCCTGATCTAGTGAAGATGTCCCTGCTCACTGCAGGGGGGTTGGACTGGATGACCTCTAAAGGTCCCTTCCAACCTAATGATTCTAAGACAATGGCAGGTCATCTCTTTACCTCACTTTTTTTAAAAAATATACATATTTTCTAATATGCATAGTTCTAAAAAGCTCTAATTTTGACTCAGTTGAAGAAAGGAATTAATACAATATTTGTTAAAAGATAAGGATTTTTTTGTGTGTGTCCAAAAGTCTTTTCAGTTAGATCAAGTATATGCAAAGCAAACCTGCAAGGGAATAGCTATATTCAGTCTGATACAATTTTAATTAATCCAAAAGATTTTTTTTTTTTTTTTAATTGTCTTCTATGGGAGTGTGAGACTCTGGAGCAGTGAGAAATGATAATGCCATTAGAGTTTCCATGTAAGTGTACATTTCACAAACTTGGCAAGCGTGAAGAGATATACTTACCTGACCAGTCTGCTAGAGACTCTGAGTTCCCATCCCTGAGATCAATATGTGCTGTAGTTGCTTAAATAATGCTTTGAAATCCCAGTGCAATAGAAATTGATTGCAACAGTTGTAACTTACTTGGCTTTCCTTGTATATCCAAGACATCTTTTTTGGTGTATTTTCTCAGGTAGGTCAATGTTTTAGTTAATTCACAATCTGTGTGAGCACTGAACCTCCATTTAGAAGGGAAAAGTAGTCTGAAGCCTCATTTGGTTGTGGATCCTTTAAAAAGCCAATTTTCAAGGGCGATTATGAAGTAACAGAAGATAAATATGAAAAATATATCTTGGTATTATTATTTTAGTATATACACTAAATACATATATTTAAACATGCAATTATTTAGTGCTGTGTTATTAGAAGTAACAGGGCCACAGATACCACGAATTTGAATGCAAATGGCAATATTTCAATAGCATAATTTTGCAGGTGTAATTCATTCCCAGTAGGTATCCTGCCAGAATTTTATGTATCAATGTAATACTGACTCATCTGCATTAGTGGGAGGCGGTATTTTGTCGAGGTGCATCAGTGCCAAGAACACTCACTCATCCCTTCCCACCCTGCTACAGTCCTGCTTTCCTGGACACGTCTTCCCTTCCCCCCTGTCACTTCTGCTCTCATTTTACCTTTCCTTTGGTCAAGGCCCTGCCCCTTTGAACAGCAAAATCAAATTGTTTAGAAGATTTCAATCACCTTAGATTGAATCAAAGTGACTTAACCTAACTCTATATAGAGGAAGGTTGACCTCTATATACTGTAGCACTATTTTGTGTAAGTGATTTGTCTGCCTTCTGCAGATGTTATAAGTTACTGATTAAAGCTCAATGATTCTCGGGCCAATCTTGGGACTGCCTAATCTTATTTTCCCTCTTATCCATATTTCAAACTTCTGGCATTTTATCCAGTTATATGGAAAATGTAAATGTTCTCCTCAGGTTTCTAAATTTTATTTCTTCTTCGCTTCTCAATACTTTTTGTTGTTCTGTCATTTTGGGACTGTCTGGCTGATTAAAGAGCCTAATTTGTCTCTGAAATCACCTTCATTTTTGGTACATTAACTAATAGCGTATGCACAGCATTGTGAAATTTATTTGCAAAAAATAAGAACATCTGACTAGCTGCCCAGATAAAAGAAAAATATGCTCCGACTGCATTTATGCCTCTTTTCATAAATATGTATAATGATTAAGGGAAATTTATTTTGCAGGAAAAGAAAATGTCATATACATATGAGAGAATTTTGAACTTGTTAAAGTATGCAAAACAGAAACCTTATTCTAAAAGTTATACTATACTTGTCACCCAAAAAAGGGTATGTCTTGTTATTTGTAAATAATAAGTGGTGAATCAACATTTTCATAAGGACTTTAAACTTCATGAAGTGTGAGTGGGATTCAGCCCAAACACTAATGACAGAAATATGCAGGTATAATGCTAAATAATTTAGGATAATTTGAAAAATAAGAGTATTGTCTTGGACAACCCGTGAATAGACCAAAATAATAAATTCCACAAATAGATAACTTGCTATAAATTATTTCTGTTATTTTTAGTGCTAGGCCAAGTTTGATTTGCACATATATGTGACCTAATGGAACAGCTCAGGTGCTTAATGTTAAGCATAAGATTAAGTGCTTCACTGGATCAAGACCCTGTTTGATAGTACCTTGTCTTCTGGACTATGCTAATTCATTTTCTGGCTGATTACAGTGGCCTGTAAGGAGTGTGAAATTGCTTTCCACTGGAATTTTCTCCCTGTGATAGCGATGTGTGCATCCTTTGAAGGTTATCTGCCCAGGATTCATCATCTGCGGTGCAGTGAAATTCTCCTCCCCATATTTCTTTCATGATCCATGACTTACACATTTTAGCTCTATTCAAAGCTGAATAGAAGCAGCAGTTTATTGTCTCATTTTCTTGAGCTCTTGAAATTACTTCTCAAGCTGGCCCCTGTTTTGTGGGGTTTTTGCCAAATCAGCTGTTACATAGAGGTTCTGTGAGCTTCATGGAACTTCTGTTGTTAGTGGCATAATCACAGTGGGTTTATCTTAGAAACCTATTAGTCAAGGGGATGCAATGACTTAATTTCTTTAGCATCTTACTGAGTCACTGTAGAAGAAATTATTGTTGAAGACTGATATCTGAAAGGGGTTTACTTATTGAACCCAAGGAACTTCACCATTATCCTCTTTGTCTTAGACTGTGCCAGGCTGCCTAGAGGCTGAGGAAAGGAAGGGTATAGGGACACCACCCATCCATGTCTCCCACTCTAATATTCCCTGACCCATGAAATGCTGACATGGGGTTTGCTCAGTTCCTTGGCACAGAACCCCTTTCCAAAATGCGTCAGATGATTTTGCAAAGCATGCTGCTGTCCTTGCAGAGGGAGACTTGGGACCCAGAGTAGTCTATGTCTATACTCTGCATCTGTAGCTGGGGATAAAAAAGGTTTCTTTCCTGGTGTCTGTATGACTCTTGGTGGTAGATGAGTCATGAGCTGGTCAGAAAGAGAATTATTTTAAGAAAGGAGCTTCATTTCTAAACATCCTTGTGGGAGGTTCATCTCTGTGCATGTAGGCTTTTACATTTTATGAATGAATATTGAGAAAGAAGTAATTCAGTATTAGCCTCTAGATATAGTACAGTGTCAAATTATGGAATTCTGTGAAAAAAAGGCATTTATTCAGCCTGGTTCTTCACATTTGGATATGATCACAACTGTCAGTTGGTGGCCTGTATTTGTGATTAGGAAAAATCAGATGTATGCCCTTCTACTTTTTACTTCTGGCTTAAGATGTTTATTTTTCTTTTGGAGAGGAGTTCTACTATAAGGGGAATGAGTGGTCTGCAGAGGGATGAGAAAGCAGCTGGAGGAGAGATTTTTCCTCTTGTTGGCCTGCTCGCTGGAAAGCAGGAAGGGGCTTTACTAATTCCAGTCTGACTAGCTCTTTGAAATGAGCAGATGAACTAATGAGTTTAATACAAGGTGCAGAGGGCCTACCTAATGCTTGACAACCTTTTTTCCCTGCAGATTTTGTTGAAGAACAGTTGAACTTCAGTCTTCCAAAACTGTAGCTGAACCCTAAATAGCACCACATTTGGGATCCACAGTCTCAAGTGATCTAAATCTTTTACATTTATTAGTTTTCTGGCATTTGTGTTGAAATGCAAAGTATCATGTATTACCAAGAACATAAGCCTGTTTATCCGCAGTGAAAACTGCACATTTGGATCCCCATCCAAACTACTCAAGACTTTTTGTTTTAAAATAATATGATTCTTTAGAATATTCTTAATTCTACCTTCTTGCACAGCTTTTCCAAGTTTTCCTTAGTTTTAGATTCTCATTTTGCCTTTTATACCTTTCATTCTCTGCTCACAAAATCAGTCAAATATGCTAGACATCACCAGCTGTCTCTGAGGGATCTAAAACTCTTTCTCAGTGCTCAGTAGGAGATCAGCTGCAGACCAAGAATAAGAGGAAATACATTATTTATGTGCTCCATTCCTTCTGGCAGCTCCAGAATTCTGGGAGGTGTAAACCGTATTGAATTTTCTATGTCTCAATGTAAATTGCAACATGCTCTTATTAAACATTCTGGAAGCCCTGAAAATATTTCATCTTTTTCTCTATTATTTCTCTTCCCTTTCTTCCCCTTTTCTTGCTTTCTTCTAAAATAAGCTATTTATGCTATTCTACAGAAACTTAAGTTGATAAGTTTTTATTCTACCTACTCTTTGCTTTATGATTCTCTCCATTCCTGTCCTCAGTAAAAATGAAATAAATAAAGAAGGCAAAAAAGATTCACACTGTGAGGACCTGAGATGTCCCTAGGACAATCCTTGCAAAACTGCTGGATAAATTTGGCCATGACAAAGTGTACTTAGCCAGATATTCTTGTGATGGCCATGAGATACAATGCTTTTTGCAGATGTGACGACTGGAGGAAGGTATGCACAAAAATATTTTTATCTCTAATATCCAGGTATGTCATAAACCCAGAAGAAACTGAAACCTCCATAACCATCTGTGATATTGGTTTGACTTGTTTAATTCAACCTAAACTGCTTAGTCTTTTATAATGCACAGAGTACAGACACTGGCAGCACAGTTGCCCTCCTTGTGGAAGGCCAGTGAAGAGCCTGCATGCAGCTTCAGGCATGTTAAGGCCTTGTTTGACTTTTAAAAATAGCATCAAAACACGGCTCCTAGCTGCTGCATATTCAGACTGAGTTGAGTAGCCATGTGCCAGTAACTCCACACTCTCTAGCCTGATGGGTGGCATGGTTGCTTTGAGCACATTGGCGAAGGGTCAGATTGTATGTGGGAGAAGAGTTGAAGTAATTTGTGACATAATTGCAGCATGAGACATGAAATATATTTGAGGAAAAATGTTTTCTTTCGATTGGATCAATTTCTACAGTGGTGTAAAGAATGCAGGTTTGGTTTTAATTAGCATTCCAGTGATCTTGGTGGGTTTATGATGTAGTTCAACTCTACCTCTCTCAAATGACATGTTGTAAAGAAGTTGCTTTTCTGTGCTTTGCAAGAAGTAAAAAAGGCTTTATCTGCCACACATAGAGCAACCTGCTTCTTGCCCTCTTTAAAAATCTTTTTGGAGTATGGGAGTCAAGGAGTAGATGCGATATGCAAGCCGTGTCTAACCACTCAGTTTTTGAGTTATGCTTTCTGGGGTTTTAGATCAATGACAGGACTCATCTGACCTTTTAAATGTAAAAGCACATTTGTACTTCTCTGGTTTGTGGATTTAGTCTGCAAAACACAGATACTATCTTGGTGTTTTCCCTTTCCTTTCCTTTCCTTTCCTTTCCTTTCCTTTCCTTTCCTTTCCTTTCCTTTCCTTTCCTTTCCTTTCCTTTCCTTTCCTTTCCTTTCCTTTCCTTTCCTTTCCTTTCCTTTCCTTTCCTTTCCTTTCCTTTCCTTTCCTTTCCTTTCCTTTCCTTTCCTTTCCTTTCCTTTCCTTTCCTTTCCTTTCCTCCCCCCCTCCCCCTCCCCCTCCCCCTCCTTTCCTTGTTCTCCTCCTACTTTTATTTTCTCCTTGGACTGATCTACATCTTTTCTCTCTGCTGTATTAATTTCTCTCTCCTATGTTCTCGTTGTCTGTCTTTTACCAAGTGCCAGATATTATCTCCCTCCACATAGAGAGCAATTTGATGCATTTTACTTCAAAAGAAAGTGCTGTTTGACCAAACACCATTGTGGTAATAAAAAAGCAGAGAAATGGCCCTTTACTTCCTAATCGATGTGATGAATTCTGACTTTTGTCTGGCTTTTAAACCATAGTACTAAAGCCATAGTTTTAATAGTTATGTCCAAATTAGCAATACTGTGATTTTTCTAAATCTTTTTAGCTACCCTGTAGTATCTGTATAGTACAATATAAAACATCCATATACTGGCTTGTTTTATGTTATGTAATTTAATAGTAAAATATAGATTTGATATATGTGACATCATTCTACATCTTTATTAATCTTTCTATATGGGAGTCATATTCTTTATTCATTAGAAATTAAATAAAAAGGGCAAATGTGTCTTTCACTGTCTGTTGCAATAAAAAGATGAAATATTGTGTCATTATTAATGTATTCATTATATACATTTTTAATGACTTACATCAATAATAATGGATAAAACTAAGCTTGGATAAAGGAACAGAAAATGCCTCTTGATTCTATTTTATACAGACAAATAAATTTCAAGCATTGCAATGGGTTCTGTTAGACTGCTTTTGGTAATATTCTGTGGAAAGTGAATTCTGCATTAGCATGTTTTAGAATATGTATAGTTAGGAACCGATAGTGGTTCCGTAAGCCATATTTTAAGAGTGGTTTCAAATTACATTTACCTTTGTTATTGATCTGAAGTAAAATACCCTTTCTCTCCCAGGGTATCTATATGAATTCATTCTGCTTCCTCAGCCACAAGACTATGCACCCTTTGTTTGTCCAAGGTCTGTGTATTCCCTGCAATAGATGGGAAAGGGAACCCTTGGGGCTTTTTGCTTTTCATTAATAATTACAGCTATATGCACACTCAAATATGTTTAGATGTTTATCTATATATTGTATTTATATAATTGTAAAGGTGATTTTTTTACTTTAGATTATGGGTCATCTGTAAATCTTGTCAACTCTGGGATTATTCAATGAAGTTCCAAATTGCTACTTTGGATTTAGATAGCTCAGTAGGACATAAGGCAGTATTTGGTTTATGAAGATGAAATTTCTGCAGGGTAGTAAATTTCAGTGAATTATATACCTTCCAAAAAGTAACACTAAGTAACTAAAGCTGCTTTCTTGAAAGCAATTTGAGCCAATCAGATATGGACAATCCTCTTCACAACAACTTCTTCATTTGTGTTTAGGTTAGCACTGTGCCTCTTTTCTGACCAGGAGTACCTGACAGGAAAAAAAAAATCAAATTTCTCAGTGTGATCCACTTGTAACTCTTGAAAAATATCACAATATGGGTTTTTTTTGTTTGTGGTTTGGTTTTCTTTGTTTGTTCTTGCTTTCTTGTGTTTTTGGTTTGGTTTTGTAAAGAGATAAATAAACATTTCCATTCCACTGGAATGCTCCTGTTATAAAATTTTTTCTAATCCTCCATTGGGCAAAATATCCAAGCACCTTTATCTTCAGTGAAATAGAAAATTCAAGACACTACACTGCTGTAATACTGAAATGTTTTCCCTAAGCTTTTAATGTAATGTTTACTTTCCCCTATGCAAAGTATTGGAAAATATATGTTCTTTTTTTCTGAAATGAAATGCTTTGTTCTACTTGACACTGAGCAGCAAACCTCTTAATTTGTACGGTGCTGTTATTGGCTCATGTTGGTTACATGCCTATTTTATCACAAATGCAAAGGTATTCAACCAAAATATACCTGTCCCAGCCTACTGATGCTTTGGAAGAAAGCCACAGATTGTCTGTGTGCCCTTAGTGAAGATCAAGGCTGCAGGCATCTGTGCCACTGGCAAATAAATGTCACACTAATGCACAAAAAAAATTATAAATGATAAATAATCATAAGCCATTTTGATTTGGGTTGATCCAGGCTATAGAAGTGCAGTTTAGCTACATTCTCCCTGTGCTCCTCAGTTTAAACTTTGGAAATTTTTAAGAAACAACATACCTGAATATTGAGAGAGAATTCCCCTCAGTCTCATTTTTTCTTATTTTTAACTCCATCTTTTATTGAGTACCTCTGGAGATAAAATGGAAGACAGGAGCATTCTATGCATACAGTTTTCAAAATATTTTTTATCCTGGCTTTTCTTAGGAACAGTTTTATGTACCAATATTTTAAGACATTTAAGACCTCACAGGGTAGGAATCCTTGGATTAAATCTTAATTCCACTGAAGTCAATGGGAGTTTTTCCCTCATTGACCTTTGTAGGACTAGAGTTGTGTGCACCTCCAGCACTGGTGCAGAGGAAGAATCCATTATCTTGTTGAAATGCCAAGACAGGGGCATTTCCCTCTGTCCTACTCTTTCTCAAGTTAGAGCTTTGTTTTGCAGTTTGTTTTGTTCTGTTCTGGTTTGGTTTAGGTTGTTTTTTTAATGCAGATGTTATATAAAAGCCATATTATTTTAATCTTGATTTTGAGAATCTCCTTCGTACTGAGCTCACTGACTACATTTTCTTGGCTTCAGACATATCCTTCCATCTGGAAAACTGTAATATACTCTTGGTTTAGATTTTCTTATGAAAGGATGTCTTTCCCAGCTGCATGCTATATCATCAGGGAATTTCTAGATGCAGACCACTGCACCAAAACAAAAATGCTGACACCTACTGATAGTTTTCAAGACAAGTTATCAGATAAAAATCAAAAAAAGCAGCATGAAACAATTTCATTTTTGAAAGTTATTTTGAAGTTTCTACATTAAAAATGTTTGTTTAGATTATTTGCACCAGAAGGTATAAAACTTTAGCGATTCTTTTCCATCTTTATATGTTGTACTATGAATATGAATATGAATATGAATATTAAATAATTTTGAGGAACAAAAAATAAATTAAATTTAAATTAAATTTAATGTCTTTTTAAAAATAAAAAGTCTGAACCATGATTTCTCTGTATATTTTTAAATTGACCATTTTTTCTCTCAAATTTTTCCTTGTTCTTTTGACTTAAAACATATAGAAAATATTTTCATTTTTTTACACCAACTTTTTTTTTTAATGAAGCCAACATTGTTGATAAAAATATTCCCCAACTTGCATAATGAGTACAAAATTAATTTTGCATTTAAATATCTGTGTCAGTGACATTCAACTTTCTGAAACACAACCTCATCATATTCCCTATCATATAGAACTATATTTGGGGAAATAAATATATTTTTAGTAGCCTGGTTTTTAAAATTAAAAAATCCCTGGTTGTAGCCTTGGTTAATCATTTGAAGTAAGGGAAACCTTCCATATTACCACTGCTGTCCCCTTTACAAATGGCAAGACTGTCAGAAGAATAATCAGAACCACAGGGCATCATCTGCAATGAAAAGAAAATATTTCAATTGTAGTACAGAGAGATTGATGTAGATTTCTGTTTGTCAGGAAATCACATGAAGGCCAACCTTCCACAAAGGATTGCCTAAGGCTAAAAACATAAAGGATTTTCAGTAAATTGCAGCTGCTGTTGAGACCCTTACTGACTCTTGCTTCTTGTGTATCAATGTAGAAGTTCTGTGGAATTGTGACATGCCAGTGTTGTTCTGAAAGCAGAAAACCATCAAACTTGCCCACAGATTTACAGAGGATGGATGTCTTCAGTTCCTAGGATGAGACAGGCAACAGACAAAAGCAGTGTAACAACGCTATAAACTACACTCAGATGTTTCAAGAAATTCCCTTTTATCCTTAAATGAAGGGATTCTCTAGCGGGAAGTGACAGGGAATATGGATAAAAGACTAAATACTTTGTATTTTTCATTGAGACTCATTTTCAATGTATCTTATAAAAGAAAAGCAATGTACAAATGAATAGGCACCATAACAGCAGGGTGTGTGTATATGTGTCTAGGGAGTTGTACAACAGATCTTGTGCTATTCATACCTGCAAATGTTTGTATGCAGAGGTAGACTTCATCAGTTACAGATTCTTACATAAACAAACCGTGCAAACAAGCTGGAATCATGTAAACCCAGAATTACTCTCTAATTCTCTACAATGATGTTCTTGGTACTATTGGAGACACTTATGGGCCTAAAGTACTTACTGTATCATTAAGAACTCTCATATCTAAGGCATATCTTGTCCAATATCCCACTGGAGTACTGACTAATCCTCTGGAAGAGTCTTTCTTTGTTCGTAAACATTTCTCACTATCCCCAACATAGAGGTAGACTTCAAACCACAGTCAGAAATAGTAATGTACACCTTATAGACAGAAAATTTTGTATATATCTGATTATTTTTATTACAGGTGTCAGCTGTGCATGGGGGGGTGGACACAGGACCAAGAAGGAAATGGAGTCAGGAAGGAAGAGGGGATACTACACTTTTTCAGCTGAAGACTAAAGTAAGCAGCCACATCCTGTTTGAAAACTCACTGCAGTTGTGTCTATCAAATTACTTGAGTAAGCTTTAACACTGGAGTATGCTTCATTTGCTGGCAAGCATCCGAGCTCTATTTTTGCAGCATATGTAAATATAGAGCTTATGCTGTCCTGCATTACAATCTAGATAGGAAGGTTATTGTTGTTGCTTAAAAAAAGAACAAAACAAACTGTTGAAAGAATGAAATGAAAATGGGCCTCACACATATAAAATTTAAACTATTAAGTCCTGAAATAGTAATTCAAGTAATTCTATTATGTGCATCAAGCTTTCTGATAGGCAATATTACTGGAAGTACCTTTCCCATCAAAACCACATTCAGTTATAGCAGAAGTGAGAGAGAAGAAAGCTTTGTATAAAATTGTCATTGGAGCTGCCAGTTTTATAGGAGCTCCCATTCTCTAGGAATGGGAGACATAATGACTGAATAAAACAAAACTAGTTGAGATGCCTGAAACAGAAAAGGTCCTTTGAGATTATTATGACTTTAGACAATAATTGCCTCAGATGTACTGCTAAAACAAGACACACAGGCATAAAGATAGAACTTCTCATAATCATCACATTAAACTTTTTAAATGGAAGAAAAGCCCAGCATAAGAGAAAACAACATCCCACCAATGCCAAATTAATCAAAATGATTAAAACTAGATTAAGATCCAGGAAGAATTTCTGTTTTCTTAATGTGTGAAATGAGTTAACTTCAAGTAAAATACTCCTCTCTGACCTCTACTGCAGAACTCTGTTACAATTCTCTTGTCTGCTCTTGGTCTGAGAATGCCAGACAACACTATAATCCAAAGGAGCACAGAATGAGAGCAATAATTAAAGCCCTGTAACAGAGCTTTCTGGTATGTATGCCTGTCCATGGCTGTGGAAGGAAATAAAAAGGGGGCTCTGTGACAGACCTTATTTATAGGTTTGGGGTTTATGTCCTAATTGTTTTCATACTGCCTGACAAAAAGTGAATGAAGTCAACAACCTACAATGTATGTACAAATGTTGTTTCTTGCTTCAATTAAAGTTATTTACACTAAAATAAAGTTAGAAACTTCAATTAAGTTATTTACACTAAAAGAGAAAAGGCAAGGGCTGTCCTTGTGTGCAGACTCTTCTCTTCCCTGACTCAGCCAATGCACAAAAGCCACTGTTTGCTGGGTACCCATGCTGTTGAAATTAAAACCTGCTATGAGGAAGGAAGTAAAATTATTGATGTGTATTATGATTTCTCTTAGGCATTATTATACCTAGACAATGGTATACAGCAGTTATTCAGTAAATTATGCTTAGTTTAAAAATTCTGGTAAATTTAGTTAATTGTGTATACTCATTCTAGGTATCTTCAGTGTGAATTTAGTAAGGTGGGTTTTTTTTGTTTGGCTTGTTTTTCTCTCCTGTGCTAGCAACAGATCTGAGTCCAGCTATTGCACGCTGCAAATTCAGGCCTACTTAATTCATCTGACTTTTTTCTCCGTTTATGTGCATAAAACTGGAATGAAATTCTTTCCAAGGAATTGTAAACAAAGTTTCTAACAATAAAAAATTTAGATATATACCTTATATTGAAAACTAAATACATGATTTATGACATACGTTGTGGTATTGTTGGTGTTTGCAGGAGTAGTGAATGCTACTGGATTAGGCACTTACTGCCTTTCGATGCATGACAGGGGATTTTAGAAAAAAAAATGTTGTTCTATAAAGATTTTGTTGCAAACCAATAGAAAGTAGCTTGAGACCATTTTTTAAATCACTTTGGGGAGCCCAGTGGTGAGATGTAATCAAATAAACAGAAGAATAACAAATAAATTCAGCCATAAAAACATGGAATGGGGGGAAGTAACAAGCAAAATGTTAGTCACATCTGTTCATCCACTGTAACTGGTTGTGCAAGTTCTAAATTTCAAACCAATCTTATCTCTTTGAAGAGAGCAGGAGCTTCAACTTGGCTTCAGGAGATGCAGGATTGGGCTCTCAGTGTTACATGAACACTATTTTATATTGACTAGTAAATTCTTCATCTAACATGATAGGTAGAAAAGTATATAAATTAAATTGCTTATGTAAAGCAATTATATTAAAAACCTAATTACAATATATATATTTATATTTTGTTAGCCTTTTAAAATCTAACACCTCTGTGTAATGTACAGTGCCATGTGAATCAAGTGATGATCTACACAGTATGTCATATTTTAGTGTTATTTAAACATTATGTCCAAGATACATTATAGAAAAAGGTTGTGAGCCAAATATTCCTCAGTCCCTGCAGTTGTCTTTACACTTCAGAGAGCAGATGTTCAGTTTGTCTGATGAACTGAGAAATATCACTGACTGAATTCACAGAAAAATAATCTTGAAAAAAACACCCTAAACTTTATGATATATATTAGGTGTTGTATCCATTTTTCATTTACCTACTCACAATTTTTATTGCAAATTTTGTAATGCACGATAAGCAGTGCCAGAATAACACATGCAATCATGCAGTGGGAATTGGTTTTTTGTAATACTGTGAACTGCTGACTTCAATTCATTTCCCTTCCATTTGAAACTCCTTTGAAAAAAAAAAAAAAAAACCAAAAAACGTTAGCACAAGCAATAAAATAGATCCAGTAAAACTGAGGTGTGGTGTTTACAGATTTTATTGTGTCTGCAGGCAGACCATCATCAAATCATTTACCCCACACCAACAGTGTTTCCAGTAGTACCTGCAGAATCCCAGGTTATTCTTTTGAGTCACCCAATGAGCCATAATTCCACTTCTACTTCCATTGCCTGGGTGCAGGGAGGGCAATTACCTGCACCAGCAGCAGTATAAGTAGGAGCATTTTCTGTTAATTCTCTGCTCTCTAGGACTAGTCAATGGTTCCTTCTTTAAAGCCTAGAGTCAAGGCTGGGCTATGGTATCAGTTTGTAACTATATGCCTCAGCTTACTTGCAAAGTGATGAGACAATAAAGTTTAAAGGACGACAATTTTAAATCTACCTTGATTAGGAGTAATGATAATGATAAAGGTTTGTGCTCTAGATAGCACTTTAGCCTGAAAGTTGGTAATTTTTAGGTTTTTTTTTTTTTTATGTGGGGAAACTGAAGTATGGCTTATGATATTCCTAATTGTTAAATGACTAAAAATTAAATGGCAGGTTCCTGACAGGAATTGAGTTAAGGTGCTGGATTCTCAAAACAGATATAAGTATTCATTCTCATAAAATCCATACTATAATTTAAGCCTAGAGCACTATGGGAAAAGTTTCCAAGCCACATTTTTTAGATGCAAACTGAGTAGAGATCTCTTGAGGGATGCAGGAACCAGAAGCCAGGACCATGTCTTTCCCAGACCTCAAAGAGACCCTCAAGTTTTTGAGAAAATTTGCTACATTGTAAAATGGATTATACATTCTGATCACCACCAATGATCATCATTCTGATCATCGCAAGGATAACAAAATAAAAAGTAGCTGAAAACAACTTCCACAAATCAGATTTCAGGTTTTGAACATAATATTTTCAAATATGAAATTTCAAATGTAGAAGCTATTATCTGACAGCCACTCTGAAAGTCATCTTCCTAGACATTTTGAAACAGTAATAGAAGTGGGATTTGAGAGAAGAAAATTTGTTAAAGAGGAAGAGAGCATTCTGAAGAAATTAAGGCAAGTAAAGAAAAAGAAAATCTAATGGTGTTCTGTCCGTGAAAAGGCAAGAGAGAATAGGGCATGATGGGCAACTTTAAAAATATTGCAGGCATCTAAAACATTATTTGTTGATAGACCCCTATATATAAAGCAATAAATAGCACCTTGCTTTGTGAACTGTTTATGTCTTCACCAAAAACATACTAGTGTAAATAAGTTTATGATGCATTACTTTTAGCTTAAGTGTGTCATTTCAGGAAATAACATTTCAATATGTCATGTCTTTAGTGTTAGTAGAGTCAGATTTTGTTGAAAATAAATTTATGATACCTGTAAGATCAATGCTTGAAAACATTGAGACTAGAATGATAGCGTTACCTATAAATTGTATAATTTTCCCCCTTTTTTTAGCCATTAACAAAAATGCTTTATTTTTTATTCATTAAAATTTGAAAAAGCTTGTACAAACTTCTACACACTACCTTCAGCATGAAGATTCTTGTCATTTTGACCACGGTAACAGTTCAAAAATACAATTCTTTCTGTCTGCTAAACACAAAGAAAGAATAAAAGAAATCTTTCATTTCATTACTACTTTTTCATGAACTATTTCAGTCTTCATATATGTGCTTCATCAAATCACTTTCCCAGATTGCTTAAAAGAATGCATTTCTTTATCTATTCTTACAGGCTGATCACTTGTTCTTTTGAGTATTTTCCCTTGATTACATTATTCATTCATCATGTAGTCTCTCCTTCCAGAGCTCTATTGATCTTATTTGTATGTGTCCCTGTTTCTTCCTATATCTACATCTAAGTGCCATACTATACCTCATCTTCACATTCTCTTTGAATAGTTTTTAAGTGGTCTTCATTTTTCTTCCCCTTCACCCACCAGTTAATCTCTCTCTATTATCCAGATATGTATCTGTTGCTACCATCACATATAATCCTCTAATTGTATTGTTTCATCCTGTTTAGAATGTAAACACCTCAGATCAATGACCTATCAGTGCTGTATTAGGTGTCTTTTTAAGCATTATAGTAGCAGTCACATCCTGTATCATAACAGGTAGTTCAGGGCATATCATTTTTTTGATGAACAAGGATAGCAATTTCTGTGTTTCTTGGCATTACAGCAACTGTCAATATATGGAAAGAATAATTCCATGAATTCCATGAAATAGACCTATAAACCATAACTATGGTGGTAACTGAGAAAACATAAAAACTTTGTAGCTTTGGAATGGAGCCATTCATAAATACATACAAATGGTCTATTCCTGCTCAGAAAGAAAAGCCATTTCACCGAGCTATCCGTCAGATGAATATACCCCAAAAGTATAAAAATATGACAAGCTGAGTTTTTGATTCTTAGAAGCTATTTCTGTAGTGTCCAAGGCACTATTAAAGACATAGACTTCAGTAAATTTCAGAAAAGTCCTTACTTGCCTTCAAATGTGAAAGCTGAATGGAAAATATTTATCTAGTTAAATATTAGACCAAATATCTTCTTAATGTTTCTATCATATGGGAATATATGTCTTTTTAAGTCAGCGACATTACATATCGTCTTGTGAAGATACAAGGATCTTGTCTAAGTGTGTCACATTGATTTATTGAAGGCTCAATCTGAATCCTTTCTAACAGATTTAATTTGTTGCCTACAGTGAACAAATGAGCTTTCTGCAGACTGTAAAGATGTCTATCAAAGGACCAAGATGTGTAACTTGGAGGTATTTAAAACTCAACAGGGCAAAGCCCTGAGAAACCTTATTTGCTTTGAAGAACTGTTTGGCCTAAATAACCTTTGAGTGTTTCTTCAAACCTATGATTCAACTAGATTTATTTTAAAAACAAAAGGCCCTTCTGTCATCTCATTCATTCAGTTCAGGAGCTTCCAGTTAGATATGTCTGCCAGTTGGTAATTAGTATTTGCATTTTCGTTTCGGAAAAATGCTTCAAGTTTTTAAAAATATTTTCTTCCAAAAAAATCTGTCAAATATACACTTTGTGTGTAATCATACAACTACTCAGTTGCAGATGGACTATAGTGTGTACAGGAAGGGTTTGAAAGGAAAGAGGTTGAATGTTCCTTGAACAATCAATTCAAAGGGAAATGCTGATAGAGTAGTTGGCTGGAATCAGAACCTGATATGTGGTGATCAGAAATGAGGACCAGAGATTAATGATGGAGAGAAGAAAACAACAGAGAGCCTTTCATTTTCACAGCAGAAGAAACAAATGCTTTTTACTGGGGACAGACAGAAAAGAAACTGGTAGTAGTTGATGTGAACTAGCCAAAGTTTTTCTGGCTTTGACTTTTTGATAGAATGTTTGAGAGGATTTAGAATGTGCCTAGGATATGGGGGACCCATAATAGTTATCTCACCTGAGACTTCTGCCTAGTAATGATGGTAGTTAATTTAGTAGTGTCTAGAGCCAGAGCTGATGTGAAATAATAATTCAGTTGTTTTAATTTGTCATGCTCTAGCAGAGGTTATGTTAAATTACTTCAGAGACTGTCCTCCAATTTTATTCAGTCAGAAGGAATTTTAAATGTATGGATATTCCTTAATTCATCTGTATGAAGCTGCCTCTGGAAAACCAAAAAGTAGTGATGCAAAGGAAACTGTCGTAAATCAGTTTTCTCTATGTGCCCCTGTTGAAAAGCTGCTAGCAGTAAGCGGGTGGGTATCCTCTTGCAATGAATCTATGTCATCATCATTTTGCTTTGTGTAGTTTGGTGTGACAGTAGCAGTAGAAAAGACTTCAGACTATATTTACACATGCTAATTCATTTTATAATTGTCATCTTTATCCAGGTCTTCAGTTAAAAGGCATGGGGTATACAACACAGGGAGATAACGATGTTAACTAATGGCAGGAGAAAATTTGTTGAAGTTTTTAATGTTTTCTGCCTCTTTTTTTCTTTTTCTTTTTTTTTAGTGACAGTTCAGGAATGCTGGTATGGTAAGCAGACTGCTGTGATGAGAGAAAGTTAAACACACTGTTATTTAACATTGCAGAATACAAATACTGACCAGGCTCCACCATAGTTAGCTGTATGTAGCCAGCTGCCCTGCATGACAGTGAATTTGACTGTGTGTCAGCCTTTGTCTGAGTTCCTTTTCTCTAAAATCACAACAGGGGAAGTAGTCCTCATTTTCCTGAGATAATTCATTGTCAAAGCAAGCTCCATTTCATGTTGTGGGTGTATTGAGGCTGCTATTGTGCTAATTCAGTGTGTACTCACCCATAGGAGCAGAGATGGGATATGTTCCCTGTGCAGAGACTGCTGCTCTCTGTTCTGCTCCCGCCTACAGAATGCAGTTGGCAGCTTGGCTCCAATGGGCAGAAAGCACCCCTGCTTGTAAGTACTGTGTGTACTGTGTGACTGCAAAGTTTTCTCATTGCTATGGGATTATTAAGGCCTGTTTGGTCTCAGGATGAGATGACAGTGATGCAATTTCTAAAGAAAATGCATTGCTGCCACATTCAGCTTCTGAAGCTGAAGCTAGTGCAAAATATTTCCATTAGTCCATTAATATTTGTAGTGGCAGAATATTAGATCAGTGGTTTTTGGCCTTCATTTTTTATAAGTTTCTGGGTGGAGCACAAGATATTGATCCTAACGTATAATTCTGTACATTTTGGAGCCAGCTTACCACATGTATTTTTGCTCAGATTGCATCATATCAGCCACAGCTGAAGTTTGCAAAGGCAGTTGGCTGGAACATCTACAGGATAAGTGAAACAAAGGGAACCAGTTTCTGCATAGTATTTCTGCAGGGTTTGAAACTTGTTTTTCAGTCCTAAGTCCATGATGAGTAATAAAGAATAACAAGCAACAGAGTGGGATTTAGCAATTTCTTGGCTTGAAAAGGCTTCACCGTCTTCATTTTGCTCAGATAGTTGACTGTAGCATGCTTTGAGATGGATGATTTACATTAGGCTATGATTTTAACTTATGGACAGGGTTTCAAGAGACTTTCTCAGTGCTTTCCCTCCCCCTGATTTTTAGTGCCCTTTTACCCTTAAATATGGTATTAGTTAATTACATATTAGCTTCAATAGACTTGTCAGTGATATTAAAGGAGACTGAGGGCAGACCTCATCGCTTTACCTAAAAAGTGGCTGTAGTGAGGTGGGGGTTGGTCTGTTCTCCCTGCTAGCTAGTGACAGGACAAGGGGAAATGGTCTTAAATTGCATTGGAGAAGTTTAGGTTGGATATTAGGAAAAACTTCTTTACTGAAAGGGTTGTTAGATATTGGAACAGGCTGCCCAGGGAGGTGGTTGAGTCACCAGCCCTGGACATGTTTAAAAGAAGAGTAGATATACTTGGTGATGAGGTCTAGAGTGGGACCTAGTAGGGCTGGATAGATGGTTAAACTTGATGATCTTGAAGGTCTTTTCCAACCATAACTATTCTATGATTCCATGATTTTATGATTAGGAGAGCAGCAGTTTATCTGATATTTTTCTGTTGATCTAGCAAGACTTCTGCTGTATTTGTGTTCAGTTATATTTATGTTGTTGTGTTGTTTTCCTGCTTTCTTTGCTTTTTAAACTATCTCTTAAAATATTAAAAGTAATTACATTATTTAGCCAGAATACCTAGCAATTCAAATATCCAGCAGATATTTTGCTTTCTGTGTATTGATTTTGAAGGATCTTCCTTATATATTTGTTAAGCAGCTAGTCTTATAAATCATTAATATTTTTAGACTAATAACATTAATTTATAGAATGAATTGGGGGCAAATAAGGCTTTGGATTATGGAGTTCATTCTGTACCTGTGCACATGTTATACTGTATATTGAAAAGCCAGAATCTGGCTCTTTGGGACAGTGGTGCCAGTCATTGAAAGTTGGTGTTAAAGTAGACAAGTTAGTTGAACAATTAGATTCATAGTATTACTTGGCATAGAATCATCATCAAAGAACTATCCCTGTACTGAAGGAATTAACCAAAGGTTAAATTTTCCCATCAGGTATTAAGTTTCTTTACCAGTTCTTTCTCTTTGAAACATACGTTCATATGATTTAATGTGATATAATGACATTACCAGAGAGCCAATATATCCAGAAAGCTAGCAGTTAGTCTACAAATAGTTATTTAAATTTAAAATATAACTCTAGGAAAATTTGGAAAATATTCTGTAGTATTTTTAACATTTCATGTTAATGTTTTCCTATCGTTTTTGAAATTATGCAGTATTCTTTAAAGCCCCAGATGTATAATTTTAATTGTCTGGAAAGAGAGAGATATGCTTTTCTATGAGATTAATGGATATCGAGTGTGTTTTCCATCCTTTTTCTTTTCATATATCAGGAAATTATGGGTTATTTGTAATGATTTGTTTTCAGAAAGATTGCATTTAATTATTTCTTTCTAATGTTCTGTGGATATTATGGTATATTTATATAAAATTGGAAACACTAAGGATAGTGCATTGGCCAGAGGAAAATAAGGTACTAAATTAAATGAGGACTTGGTAATGAACTGGAAAATTAAGAATTTAGACTATAAATCATTCCTCTTGTTATGACCCTGAGTATATACACCTTTTGGGAAATCACAAAGACTGAAACAGCCAAAAAAAGAATTTAAAATATCCTTTTGTCACAGGAAAAGAAAGCAGCATTTTTTTAATGCTACCGTTATTTTATTGAACACCTCTATTAAAGAGAGATATTAAAAATATGTCATGTTTTTAACACTGGGGTTAGAATGTATTTGGTAGATTCAAGCTTGACCTTCTGTTCTGTATTCTTATATCTATAGGTAATAATTTCCTTCACCAGAGTGTTCATTAGCAAATATGAAAGCTACAGCTTCCTTCAGAGTAAGTGGGACGGTTTATTGCAGTTTTCATATGGGCTGCATTTTTTCTCCTTTGTAGACTTATTTTGTATTTCTTGTTGACCTCCAAATCCTACCGATATTTTTGAAAGCTTCAGAGAAGGTAAAAAGATAGAACCAGAATTTTTGTGAAACCTTATGTATTTCCTAATGCTGAGAGGAAGAATTTAGATTGTAATTACATCGCTGTCTCTTCTGCAATAGAATATTGAAAGTGCATTATACTACCAAGGCTGTGCATATTAAGTGCTGGTCCATAGTTTACAGCTGCAGAGTTAATTCATTGCTCTCAATTTTTCTTCCCTAATGATATAACCTTTCAGAAGTAGCCTCTTTTCATGGCTTTTTTACTTTAAAAGAAAGTTTGCTAACAGAGAATTGGATTTTCAACATGATCAATAAAGCTAAGACTATACTACTCATGGATCACGTCATTTGCTCCTCTTTCCCCAACTGTTTTATCACTCTTTAAAAGTGAATGTAACCATCTTGTATTTAAGCTGGTACATGGTAGAAACTATCCAGGACAGAATTTCATATTATTATTATTATTAAGATATAGAATGGGTAATTTTCTTAAGAGGAGACACCTTCTTGGTGTGCAGAAGTGTTGTTTGGAAAACTAAGAGTGACGTTATATTCCTGATGTTAAGGAATATAAGAAAAGTGAGTGTCCAGGATTCAAACAAATTTTTACTAACTGAAGTAGGAATTGAAAGGAAAGTTTTGGAAATAAAGGATTTTAACCTTATATGTCTTGGATTCTTACATCCAAGGCAAGAATAATTTAAAAAAAGAATTTAATCCTTTTGATTTATAATTCTGCATAACTCAGGATAATATGCAGCTCATTCTACTATGATGGAGTTAAGCAAAATAATGCATTTGGAAAGCATACCTGAAGGCAGGAGGTGAGGTCCTATTTTTATATAAAGCATTTTCATTGTTTGTTGTTAATTACAATCTCTGCCTTAAATTCAAAAAGCAAGAACTGATGTGTGGACATAAACCCTTAACTGTGGCATAAGAAGAAGTAAGGAAGCAAGATTTGCAAATAGCACTTTTAAGGAGACCTCTTGCAGTTGACCACAATGTTGTAGGTTATTAGATTTTGCTCTCCATAGGCAAAAATTGGGCTCAGCTTCTCTTCTGCACAATCCCATTCCTTTTCTTGGCAAAGAACTGTGCAACCAAGCCTTGCATATTGCTCTTTGCATGTGGCTATGTGATATTTGGATGAGCAGGGTAGTATATGCTGTATATGTGCTGTGGCATAAGCAGTTTGATGGTATAACACATAGTTTCACTAACTGATGTACTTGTTTCCCTAGTGAAATCAATTCTTTATTACCAGTCACTACAGTAAGGGCTCTGGTAGCTGTGTCAGCATTACACCAGGTGGTGGTACAGGGATTCAGATATGTCCTGGAACTCGGGGGCAGCAGGGTGCTTAAGCTGTCACCAAAGACATTGTGTGAAACAGCTTTTGACATGTGTTGGGATTACTGGTTCACTCAAAATAACAACATTGAAATTGGTCACAGGTAATGGTAGGAGAGCATAACTCTCCTAAGTCTTTGCATTAATGACAAGACTAGTCTGCAACAGGAAGGAATATTGCATAAGGTGTGAAGGAACATCTTGTCTAGAATTTCCATTTCCTCCTTTGTTTCCATCTGTTTGTGAAATAAGGGGTTTTTTTCTTGTTAAATGCCAAGCTTCCTTTGAGAAAATCAGCAGGGATATATTTGCAACTCGCCTACTAATTGCCCCAATTCTTTCTGAAAGGTAAAGAGTTTAGTGAAAGTTGGGAAGAGAGATGGAGAGTCAATTTTAAAAAACCCACAAAAGTTGGTATTTCTTTCTAATGCTTAGGCTTGTGGAGGAAGACTTGGCAAGGCTGTAGGAGAGAGGTTGTATTTATTTATCATTGTATTCATTTTTGCTGTATTGCTTTTAGTTTTCATGTGAGCAAAGTATGACTTCCTTATTTAAGAAAAAATATATCATCTATTAGAACATTGAAAGTCGATTCTGTGTTTGGGGCAGTCTGATAAAGATTGAAGCTGCTTTACTGCTTCATACACTCACCCTCAAATAAAGGACTTAAAGCAAAGTCTGAAAAGACAGAATTTTTCTGGGATGGCTTTGGGGATGACACTTTAAAACTCAGGAAAAACACATTCTGAAAAAGTAAAAAACCCACAATCAAACCCTCTTTTTCAGTTGGATGAAGAGAATAGGATTAGAAATACCGACTGGGGGAGCTGGTGAAGAGCTAGCTGCAGTTTGGCAGAAGATTTAGTGAAATAGTGGAACAAGCAGGAGTTAACATCATGGTCCTAACTGTGAGGGGGAGAGCAAAACCCTATCAGCCTGTGGTGGATGAACTAGAAGAGGACACACAAGAGTCAGTGTCTCACACTGCACATTGGTGTCTAGGGAAGTCCAGAGGAAAGAGAAGACAAGGTCTGGGGAAAGGAAGGGCTGAGTAACTGGGAAACAAAGGCTTCAGACTGTATTTTGTGTCTGTGGTGGGTAGGTGACAGGAAGACTTCTATCTCATAGCAAGGAAAGGCATTATGAGAAACTGTTTAAAAAGTAAGCACTAGCCTAGATTGCATATGAGCAGAAATTCATAAAATATGGTCTCTGTGGCCCTGATAGTGTGTCACCACATCCTGGGAGGTACTGATCTAAGCTACTAGTTGAATTTCTCCCTATAAGAGGGGGAGTTGCTGACCAGGACTGTCCTTTGGTATGGAGGTAAGTGACCAGCAGTACATAGCTGCCTGCAAGTACATCTAGAAAACAGAGGCAAACAGCAGACTAAGATAGCTGGACTGAAGAGATACCTATCTCAAATAACATCATTGCCGTTGCTGATCCTGTCCTGGGACAAAGGGATGAGTTAGATCAGCTCTTGAGGGGCCTTTTAAGCCTGTTTTAACCAGGATTCTATTAGTAATTTTTTTTAGTTTGCTCCAAATGCAATAAATTTTAAACATAATACAGTAACTACCGAACATTTATTCTATTCTAGTTGTGTGTCTTCCCCAGATGCTAATACAGTAACTTTCTAACCAGTAACAAAGCCAGAAGGGGAAACATAGAGAAGAAATTGGCCAGAACTCTGTGAAAGACCGGAATGTGAGGTTATTGATATTATTTTTTGTTTGTTTAGAAACACTTCCATCTCCAGCTAAATTGGCCTGTGGCAATGTCTGCACTGAGATTATCACTTGTGCAAACAGTTCTGCTTTATTCTTTTGCTAAGCTATTATAGTGGGAGATAAGAGTATGGATAGCTTTTGTGTGGGAGAAGTCTCACTCTCAGAATTGAGACTAATTATTTACTTATCTTTCAGTCAGATAATGTTCTAAGAGTTCATGCTTGTTTGCTAAAACAGTAATTTGAGTTGTCACCTTGCTTCTAACCCGTGAGTTATTATTTCTAATATTTGCAATCATTTTCTATGTGTGACTTCTAACCAGAAATAGCTTTGTCAGTACAAATATTCCTTACCCTTGGATGCCTCATTCAGGAAAACCTCAAAGACCTATTAAGATTGGGAAAAGTTCAGATTTTTTTCTTCTTGCTAGAAGAAAGTATCAACACAAGGTCACATATCAGAGGACATTACAAAGTCAGTATGTCCACCACCCTCAAATGATGCACAAATATTAATATTACTGACTATTGGAAGGAAAAGGTGGAGAAAAAAAACAACCCAAGACCACAGTCTCTTAATCAGATGTATATGAAACACTACATTTGAGCTCCTGACTAAATGACTCAGCTGTCAGAACTGAAAGATATCAGTACATCTGGAATTTGGCCTCATCTTTTACAGGTCAGTCACAGGATTTATTCTACTCACTGCTGTGTTATCATGTTGAACATGTTCCACTCACAAAATATTGGCAAGCTTTGGCTTTGAGAAGCCCCTCTGGAATTTATATAAACACAACTTTCAGTGGTTTATGGCTCATTTCACTGGGATGGCAAAAATCATCCTGCTGACCCAGAATAGCTATTGAGAGATGCTCTAAGAAATGAAGCATTTGAAACTTGTGCTGATACAATAATTTTACATCCATTTGACATTATCAAAACCATGTGTTTTTTCTACCATGATTCTCTCAGTGTGGTGCCTTTTTAAAAATATGCTTCAGTAATAAAAAAAATAAAATTTAGCAAATTTATATGCACCTGAAAAAACAATCTCTGTAGGAATCCATGTATGTTATGAGTTCCTGACATCTCTGATTTTTGTCTCTCTTCAGTGTTTTCTATTTATAAAAGTGGCTTTGCTTACTGCCTGGCAAATACAAGACCTTTCCTGCTGCCTCCTGCTGAGCCTGCCAGTGTGTATAATTGCTCTCCAAGCAGGTCTAGCACCCGCACAGAAATGTCTTTCCCAAAGAGAGTTTGACAAAGAATTTTGTAGCGTAGAGTTTACTAGTCCCTTAAGGGATGAGATATTTTCCTGTTTGCCAAGCCAACCTGAAATTACTTTTTCCCCAAACACACTTTAATAATGAAGTAAAAACAAGTTCATTATAATCAAATTCAAAGTAAACAAGTTCTCTTGTGCTTGGAAACAGGTGCAATGAAATGAAACAGCAATAGCTACCTACTGCTTTGGCTTAGTCTCAAGATGTTTTCTTTGGACTGTGAACTGAACTTCCAGGATGATCGGCTCAGGTGTCAGAAGTGGGTCCAATTCTCAGATAATTTGCTTCTTTCCAGCATTCTCTTTCTATGTAAAAACCACTGCTTGGAAGCAAAGTCTTCTTGTATCTATTGCCCTTCTCCTTGGGAATCTCATGAGAGTAAATGGATCTCTAGGAAAGGAGGGTTACTCTGACTCTTGATAATTATATCCAGCAAGAAAGTTAGATTTGACCTGCCTATCAATGAATTATATCTCTTGTACTGGTAGGACTTGATATGCAAAGGTTCTTTGAATACCTAGAAAAACTTAATATTTAGCTGTCTGATGTTAAGCCAGTCATAAAATAAACGTTTCACACTGCCCAAGTGTTTACTATTCAGATTTACTGCATAAAGTCCTCATCAACATACCATCTGTTATAACGTGAGAACCATGTAAAACATGTTTACATTAGTGAAAACGTTCATTACTAACTATTGAATGATCTGTGGAGGCAATGACAAACATTGTGGAAGGTTGTGTGTGGATTTTCTATAATTACAAAAAAGGCTACCCAGGTGGTTTGATTTAATAGAAAACATTGTTCTTAGTAAGCTAATTTCTTCCTTCTCAGTTTAATAATAATTTCTTTTAAAAAAATAATCTAGGAAAGAATTTTGTCTTCGGTCATATTAGACAGTGTTATAGTTATTCTTGTGACTGTTTTCTATAATTCATACCTCAGTGTGGCAAAGATGTATAGTCTTAGTTTACCTTTGGCTTTAAGAACTTTTTGAATATCTAAGATTTGCTTCACCAAGTCTTTAGTTTATAGTTTTGAAATCTAATGAGTTACAAAAAATGTATACCTTGTGCTTTATTTGTTTGATAAACCCACAGTCTAACAAGTACAATTTCATTTAAACTACAATTTAATCTGGCTCTATTAAACCAGATCACAGATACTCTTTTTAGCATCCTGGGTTATACCCAAGCTGTGGAGTATAGTCTTCTTCCTTCCTTGGTTTATCAATAGACATAAAGAGAGGGAAATCTCTGGCTTTAGTCTTTTTCCATTTCTTTATTCTTGTGTTTTATTGTCTTTCTGTTCTGGGAATCTCTGAGAGGAGCAGGGAATTTCTTAATGAGAATGAATCAACTAATGCTTTTATCTGGTTCAGTATATCAGGCAGATGAGAAGGAAAAAGGAACAAGGGTACAGAACAAAAGACATTTCAAATACAAAGTCTTAAGTACAAAAAGTAATTATTTTTTTTTTTCTACTGGAAGAAATAGAATAGCTTATTATGTAGTAGCAGCACCAGCTGGGTGTGGGGAAATCATAGCCATATTTCTACGAGACAGCTGCAATTTTTTCCATATACTAAGAGTAATTTTTAACCAGACACTTAAAATATAATTGAATGTCACCTCAGTCTTTACATGTCTTATGACAGGGTATCTGAATTCTCTGAAAGCATGACCTTCATTCTCTTTCATGCCTGAAAGGAATAAACTGTATTTATAAAAGCATAAATATACCTGGGTACATGAGTATTTAGATGCATAGTATTTTATGTGAGTATATACTTCCTGGTGTTTCTAGCACTGAATTCAGAACTTGTTAACACAGTGGGAAGGTCTAATGGAAACGTCTGTCCATCTTTAAAGCAATCTTCAGAAGACTGTATGTTACTCGCTGAGGGCAGGCAAAGATCCACCCATGGATGAACCATATAAGGAACTTTTAAGTACACATTTCTCATGGGTGAAAACAAGCAGGAAAGCTCTGAAAATTTCAAAGATAGATTTTCAGGTGTATCTGTGTTATTGATAGTGTAGTAGTATAAGTTACAGGTAAACCCTATGCTAAAGCATAGCCTAACATCTTCCTTTTCTGTCTATCTTCATTCACCTTACAAAGACTTTAACCTCCTTGTCCTGGTTGGTCCAACTTTCAGCTGTGTTGCAATTGCAAACTATCATCACACACCTGTATTTCCTCACCCTATCCTTTAGTCTGAGTTTACCTGAGGTAACTACATGTGGGCAGGTTGGACAAGGCTGCTTGAATGGATGTTGCAGGCACCAGCAGAGTTTGGGATCTTCTATTATGAGAGATTAAATGAAGCTTGCTGGAAATAAACATGAATTACTGGCATGATGGACATAGTAATGTAGACTTAGTGTTTGCTTCAAACTTTAAAGTGATCAAGGATGGAAAAATATCTGACCTTTAAGGGACAGACTTGCCTGGGAATGTGTTTTATGTATAAAGAAGGAAAAAAGAGGAGAGGCTTCTACCTTTTTTTAGCCACTGACTGAAAGTTAGATAATAAAGTACTGTATTCCAGTACTTTCCCATTTTATCTCTGAGTGACAGTCATTGTTTTAGAAAAATCCAGATTATAAGGTTTTCAAGAAATCTATTTTCAAACAGTTATTTAGTAATGCTTTCAATTATATTGCATCCTCAGTTTTGGCTGGGCAAGAAGAGGGTAAAAGATGGATGGCAACTAACTGAAATGAAATGTGCTTTCTAATTACATAATGCTCGGAATGAAAATGATTTGTTATGTTGTGACTTTAAGTCATCATTTCAGTTCCAATAAACCTTGCATAAAAATCCCCTCATTCTGAAGGAGATTTGTTATAGCAGTGTAGCAGAACAGTTTATTTTAAACAAATTAGATACAAAAATCTATCAGGACTCTGAGAGCATAGGACATGATTCCACAAATCCCTAATTTCTTCAAGAAATATATCTCTAGGAGAATGAGCCCCTAAGCTCAAAAAACTTTAAACAATAGTCACTTCTCCCTCATACCTACAGGGAAGGCAGCTTTCTGTCTTTGGTGCTTGTGTTTTTTCAGTACTTTCCTTATAACATCTCGGTGCTTCATGGCCTTGTGAACTTGGTGTGTGTGGAGAATGTCACTGCAGTTCTGAAGAACATGCTTTTTGCATTTAAAACAACCTGGTCTTCAGGGAGCGATTCCAAATGCCAAAAAAATGTTTGTTAGAAGTTTAGGTGCCTTGCTGTTCTTTAAACATCTGCCTTTATTGTGGGAAAATAACCCTTGTAGAAATTCAACATCCTGAAGAGGTTTATACTTTAAAGATCATAGTAACTGTGGAATCTTTGAGGGCATTAAGTCTTGATCTGGTAATGCAACTGAGGATCAGATTTGTGAATTAGAAGAGGCAATCATTCATGGAGCATGAGGTTTAGTGGGCACCTTGTTCTCAATCCATCTTTTTGTTGTCATTATTTTATAAAGTCTCTTAAGGTTTTGGAATGTGAAGGGGTTTTTTTTTTCTTTTTGTTTAACTTCTCCAACGAATGAGTCCAATAGACTGAACCATTACAGTTTAGTCTCTTACCACTGAGGACAACCCCAGTACATACCCTGTGCATTTTTCAAAGCTGTAGTAGAAAGTCTGGTGAAAGTTCAGAGCTGATTCTCTATCCCACACTGACTTTGGCAAATAATAACCAGTTTTCAGCAGATAACTGAAAGGCCTACCGCTAGCTCTTGGTCTAGTCTCTGCCATGTTTCAAGTCACTTTCCTGAATCCACAGTTAGCTTCTGGGTAATATCCTACTGCAGAACTCAAGAAGGCTCACAGCATCTAAAATACTATGGAATAACTTTTTTTAAAAACCGAAATCTTATTCTAAGCCTAGCATCAATAACAGCTGCTTTCTTGTTGATGTAACTTGGTGAGCATGTAGAACATTCATAGCAGTAATGTACATGAGAGATATTTACAAGTATCTACTCTGGAACCCTTCTGGAAACCTGTCTGAAAAATAGTTGCAGCTGTTTGGGGTTTAGGCTTGTGATTTGCCCTGAACTGTGGATACTTTTGAATAATGGGTCCAAAATGCTGATTACCATAAAAAATGATCATTACAAGAGATTTTGACTCAATGAATCTGTCTGGACACGTCTAGGAAAAGAACTAGGGCAAAGGGGAAGATCAAGGTCAGTGGTTGAAGGAAATAATGTGCAAGGTCAAACTTATTCCTTTTTAATTTATTTCTGTCATTCTAGACACTGTGAATTCCCTGGAGTTGCTTTATAAGCAGTAGAAGGTTTTGCATTTTCATTTCTCTGTGTAGTGAGAGAAACTTCAGGCTTTTTTTTAAACAGCAACTCAATTACAGAATTAGTTTTAAACTTGGCTGCTCTTCTAACATCAGTAGTGGATAAAAATCAGTAGTGGATAGAATCAGTAATATTTCAGTTACTCCTTTAAAAAGATTAGATGCTGTGAAAACAGTATTTTTCATTTTCTGAGGGTGATTTGTACTAAAGGAAAGAAACACTTTATAAGATTTGAAAAAGTTTACCTACAGGCAATATTCTTCTAAATTTCTAATATTCTCAATAGCTGAGGGCTGCTATGTACATATTCTCAACTCTTTTTCTAGTATCCTCTGCTTTTATAGTCACTATCATCTGATTTTATAGTGTTAAATGATATTTCCCTATAATTAACGCTGCTTTTGACATGAAGAATACTTAAAACATCAAGAAAAACTGCTTTTGACATGGAGTTTATTTTGTATTTCCAAACCACTATCCATGTGATCAGAGATTATTTCAGTAAGGCTCTGTGCAAATCCTATGTGGCGTCCTTCCTAAGAGTAAAACAAGCTTCACAAAATTCCTGCAATGCCACCCAGCATAGTCAACAGATTGGTTATATTCTTTAACAAGTGTAATCTAGCAGGAATGTATTTGAAGGACTAGATTTGTGCATACAGAATACCTAATAAAAAAATGCAAAGAAATATAAGAAAAACCATTTTGATAACCCATTGCAACTGTTTACTATCACATTTTTACCACAAGCAATTTGTAAAGAAGCAGTTGAATTTAAATATGCTATCTATTTCAAGAGATAAATTTTCAATGCTGTGTAAATGGTTTTACAGTTTGGTAAGCAAAATATGTATTTTGAATATGAACTCTGTTCTGTGTGAGCTGTAGCCTGAACAACTGTGAACATTTCAAAATGAATCAATTCCAAATTCTCTGTTACTTCCCTTTCCTCATTAAATGCTTTAAGTCTGGCTTTAGAACCACACAGATATCTTGGCAAGTTTTAAAAAAATAAAAGTGCATGAGAAAGTATTTTTGTTCTTGTTAAAATTGTCTTGCTAAGTAAATATTGATCTGATGCCACAAAACCCTGCGGCTGAATTCACTGCATTTGAGGACAAGGGAGGAGGAAAAAACTGCCTCAGGCTACTGTAACTTATAAAACAGTGATGAGCAAAATAGACATGAGCTGGGATGTTGGTACAGAAAAGAGGAGTTTTGAGCACAGTCCTATGAACCTATTAAATTCTCTTTCCCTCTTGCAGGGTTATTGATTAGACCCACTCCAACTGCAGATGAGGTCTGCAAGGGAAGAAGCAGATCTTCAGTTTGCCTCTATAGATCTGCTGACATTATTAGCTGTGGGAAGAGCCATAGCTTACCAGCGTTTGTGATGAGAAAATGGTGGGTGACTGCTCCTCCCTAAACAGGGCAGAGGTCTGCCTGTTTCCACAGAGCTTGGTGAAGTGGGATGGCTCTGGGATAGCTGGGACAGAGGGAAGAAGCAGCCTTGTAATCCTCAACTCATGGAGAGTTTCTTGCTGAGGCTGACAGGAGTGGGGGCAACAGCTGGCTGCCCATGGGAGGCCAAAATCTGAATGGATTGGGAATAAAGAGAAAGAGATGTGGTTGTGTGTATATGCAATATTTCCTTATGTTAATCTCAAGAAATTTCTTTGGACACCATCAGGTACAAATGTGATCCTTAGTCTCTAAAAGAGTAACTGTTTACAGGCCCACTTATTTATTCCCCAGTTGTTTTAGTGTAAGCACTTAGAATCACAGTTGCCTATATCCTATGAAGCATGGTTTAAAATATTTTGCTATTTCTATGTCAATTTACCTACTTTCTATGTCAGCTTCCATGCAACCTTTTCATGGTCCTATGCATACTTCTGGTCCCACAGCTTTTGTTAACGACAGAATTTTCAGTTGCTGAAGTTTTTACTGCAAGCTGAGGTAGCCTCCCCAAGATCTTTCCACTGCAGGTCAAGCACAGATTCACTATAGGTGGTCTCCAAATATTCTGCGAAGTTTTCAGGCTCATCAGTAAAGTCTGGGGTTCAAATTTCAAAGTCAGGACTATGTTGGCATTCATCACTGTAGGCTTTGGAGAAATTTGTAACTGCTGAGTGCTAAGAGGATTATTTTCTCCATCTCTTCCAAATAGATGTGGTTAAATTCAGACGCTGATTATATAAGTTATAGTGCAAAACTAATCTACATCTTCACATTGAGTTACAGTAAATCAGTTTTGTTTAAACACAACAGTATGAGTTTCAGACATCTGTTATGTCTACCAAGAAATGAACATCTTTTTAATTTTTTATGGTCTATATTGCTATCTCTGTCTCTTTTACTTTTTTATTCTTACAGGTGAACTTTTTTTTAAATTAAGTATTCATTTGTCTTTGTTGAACAAACATTAAATGTGCAGAATCTGAGGTTTTCTACTCAAATAGTTTTAGATATGATATTGAAAAATGTACTACATTCCTTCTGGACTTAAAGGATGGATTTATTTCCAGTTTCCTGCTTTGTTTTGTGTTTAATTTGTTAATACTGCCCAAGCTGAAACATCTTATATGCTGGCTATCTGTGTCTCTGTAACACGAATTCTATTACAAGGGTTCAAAAGTTTATTATCAAAATCCTGCTTGTTTGTTTTGCTGCAGACAGTACAAATGATAACACAAAAGTACTTTAGCTGTAGAAATTTACATCACAAAATAGTTACAAAACTTAATCAGTTAACATATATATGATGTCTGCGTAGTTATACACAACTCTATATTGTCTGTCTGTATAGATATATATTTTTTTAAACACACTCTATCCTAGTACATTTCAGTAGGATTTTTGACTTCAACTTTCATCTAAGACCACTGACTAACATGGCAGTTGTGAAAAGGATAACACTGTTTCTGTCTTTCAAGTTGTTCTGTTGCTGTTTAAGCTTTTATAGTTTTAAATTTGTGGTTTTATCCCAATATTAAATCTTTCCATATTTAAAATAATTTCCTAATTTGCTAATAATATTTGAGTCATTCAGAAGTCCCAGTAACTTAGTGGCAAAAGTAAAAGAAAGCCTATACTAAATACAGTTTCCGAGTATCCAAGTAAAAAAAGAGGATTTAAGTGGATTACAGAAGCTAGGCTTATAATGTATAAACAAATGTTACCTAGGGAAGTCTCTCAATTTTGGTCATTCATCACTTGAAAAAGAAGGTTTAGATTGAAAATAGAAAATTGTCACCTTGTAATCATTATTTCTTATGAGCTGTTCTCTTCTTGGCACTTTCCTTTGAAATTCCACTGTGCAACCTTGGAAATCATCAGCACTGCACTCTGCTGCATTCAGCTACTGGCTGTGTTTTCTCTTTTTAGGCACCCTGCTTTAGATTTTAAGGGAAGATGATTTGACTTTCCTGTGACACATTCCAAATTTGTGTGTATTTGACATTTTCAAGATTTGTGGGGGTTTTCTCTATTTCTTCAGTTTTCTGAAATGAATACCATTATTACCCACTGTGTTTTGAGAAATATAACTGGAGAGAGCCATCCTTCGTGGATCTGATAATGATTTTTCATTAGATTCCATAGTTCCAATTACAATTCAATCCAGTAATCATCTATGTAGAAAGAAAGGAGAAAAACCAAATGTTTCTCCAGGAATTTCATTTGTCTATAATTTTTATGCTAAACTAGCTTTCTTTTAGTAGAAACATTCTTCCCCTTGGGTTCATGTGCTTCATAAATCCTGTGATCAATATCTAATAAATAAATAATGACACAGCATCAGATTAGTTCCAAAGAAGGATTAGTGCTAGGATTAGTTCTAGGAATGATGTCTGCAGTAACTAATCACTTGTAATTATAAAAAAGAAACTGATCTAAACCTTGGAATTCATGGAAAATGAAAAGTCCTAGACATCAGGTTTGTGACAAACTAAACACGAGACCTGAATAATCTACAGAATCAATAAATTGTGCTGTCAAGAAAGATGTGGAACAAAAAAGTAAGCAAACATTGGATATTGCAAAAAATATTAATAAATTATTCTGAAATTCCTCCAAGACAAAAACATGAAGCTGATTTTGACATTTCTGTAAGCATTCTCTATGTATTACGATTTTTTGAGTAATCTGAATTTTGAAGTGGGTTTGAGCCCTTTTACCTTCTTTATTCTGCTTCTGTTGAACAAATGTGGGCTTTTGTTTGGGGAAACAGATTAGATATAGTCAAGGTACTTTTTTCCCCTTTTTTAGTATATTCTTAAATATAAAATCTGTTCTTTACTAATAGGAGTTTAAAAGTACAGGATATTGATAAGTTCTCCAGTCAAGTTTTATGTTCACTCTGACTAAGGTCTTGAAAGTAACCATCTTTTATCTCTTGCCTCTCTTAATGAAGCAGCATTTTGTGGGTGCCCTTCAACCAACAGTCAGTAGCATCACTCTTACTGATTGCACTGTACTGGTAGAGTTCCTTAGGTCCTTTATTTTAAATGCCATTTATACAGCACAATAAACAACTCGTTTTCAGTTATTATCTGATACGGAACACATAAAATAGTCCCTGGGGCTGGATCCATGTACATTTTTATCACTTTGAGACTCAGCATATCAGCGTTTTCTGATTGCCTTATTTTTAAGCTAAATTCAGCAAGAAATGTTCTCTAAAGATCTAAATTGTTCAGAAAGGTGTTGCTTTGTGGTGAGAATGAAGCCTTCCTTCTCACTCATATGGTCCTGTATCATTTAACCTTACTGCCTATACTATTTTTAAAATACATAGTAAAATTTATTCTCAGGTATTAAAAGATTGTTATTTCTCTGCTCCCATTTCTTTCCATTATATGTCTTGTACATTCAGACCCCTTCCCGTCTACAACAATTAAAAAAAAAAGATTCTCTCATCAATGTAAATTATCTCATGTAGAGCAGCACTGTTCAATTCCTGGGTTGAAGAGTGACTTTCCCGGGAACAACCCTTGGAGTCATCTGCCCACCTAAGATTGCTTTCCTGAACCCAGTGACACAGAGTCATGCAGCAGACAATACTGGCTCTGCTGCCTCATGGTCACGTGTGTCCTCATGATCTATCTTTTAGATTTTTCATAAAATTAGAAGAATCAAGTTGTTTTGGACACATAATTTGCAAATTGGCTTTGTAGCCACATGGTTCGGTGTTGTTTGTTAGCTGCAAGGAAGATTTAACACTTGTTTTTCATACTTGTGCTGGCTTTCAAAGCAACCATAGGTATTTTGGAGCTGGACAGTGTGATCACATTGTTGCAAATCTGCTGAGTTTCATTGCTTTAAATCACTGTAACTGAAAGAGAAATCTAGGGATTAATATTTTCCTTTCTTCAGAAAAAGATACCCTTAAGGCTATGCAGTGAACAGAACAAACTTATCATTACTATGTACTGAGCCATGATATAGTAAGGATATCCTTAAGTTTTGAGAAATAATTCTAGAAATGCTTCACCAGATATTATATTAGAAAGCACATATTATAATATTCATTACAGTAGTAGAATGTGAACTGCATGTTATTGTAAAAGAAAATCCAATTTGCTGCCTACTGCCTTCAATTTGGTTCTGACAAGTACTCAATCTTTTGCTATTTTTGCTTTCTACATTTATCTTCTTGGGCATGTTCTGTAATGTCTGCTTAGGGCAAAAACAATAAACTTTTCATTTAATTTAGAGAAAAAGCTCATGTATTCTCTATGCTTACTAGGTACAATGATATGAAAACAAATCCCAGTTGCTAAAGATCCATTTGACAGTATGAAATAGATTCTGACTTTTTAATTTAGGCATAAAACTGCAGAGGGCATATAAGGCATGCAGATTTACCGAGCTGTGCCATTTATTTATGAGTGGTTGCAAGGGAGTGATCTGGAAAAGCTCATATTATTTCACCAGTGATGGATGATTCCATCCAGGGTATAAAAAAAGTTGCGTTTGCCCCTTGCAGAGACACTCTGGCAAATATCTAGCTTATTTGGCTTCATTAAAAATCCAAGAACTTGCGTTAATCTCAATTTTTGCAATTAGTGTTTCCTCAAAGTGGAACATAGTTTTAATTAAATTGAAATTTGCTACTTGGTAATTTAGCTCACTGCAAACCATGGGAGAGAGCAGAGAATTTCAAAAGGAATTCAACAAAATCTTAGCACTTTTGCTGAATTGTGCTTGAAGCAATACTGTGTGATCAAAGGGAAAATAGTCTTGCCAAAATTTGAATTGTTTTAGATCTGAGGTTTGCTTTGCTTTGCTTTGTTCTTTCTAAATAATCCCCTGAATTTGTCTAATAGTCTTTGCCTGTAAAAGTTTTATCTTGCTCAGGGTAATTTGAAGAGTGGTAAAAATACATCTCTAATTTTCTTACTACTTTTTCCTCAGACACAAGATTATTTTGGATAAGATTTTCAACTTCTGCCTTTACATAAACATCTGCAATGCCCTGCTCCCCCAGACATGTGTCTCAGATTTTAGAAAATAGTGCTTGTAGAACTTTTTGCTAAACAGCTGACAGAACCAGGTAAGATGACTGTGCTGAACTAGAACCCTATTTTTTAGCTGAATCCCTATACTTCCTTCCAGAAAAAAAAAGAGAGAGATAAAAGGATCTTAAAGTTTGTTCTTTACAGTGCTGTTAAATTTGATGTCATTCCTTCAAACAGCACATTGCAGTGTCTTTCCTGTCCCCTCATTTATCACGGGGAATAGCTGAAAGGAGCCCAAGTTAGATTCAGCTTTTTTTCCTGGGATAAGCATCAGGCTGATTACTAGGAGTTACACCATGACCTTATGTATTAGGGATTGCTTCCAGTGATGGGTAAATAATTCCCCTTATTCCTTATCTCCTCAAACTTGAAGGAAGCACCAAAGAAGCCTCAAGCAAAGCCAAGTACTGCCATGGAGCTGTTTTTGTAGAATCAAATACTGCCAGAGCCAATTTGATACTTCTCAGGCCTTGAAGTTTATATTTTCAGTTGGCAAGAAAGTTTATTCTTTAAAGTGTGGTGGAGTTTTGTTCCATAGCCAGAAATGTGTTTTATTCTTCACAACCAAATACTGTAACCCGTGGCTCAGAAGAATTCCCATTGACTTAAAAAATAGCTTGTCTGAGTTGGCCTGTAGGATTTGGCCATCTGGGAGCTAGTCTGCAAGATATCAGACTTTTGATTTACTTGATATAAATGTCTGATGTGATTTATGCACTTGTGAGCAATTTATTTTTTCTCACCAAGGCGTTCAGTCACTATGGAGATAGGTGTCATTTTAGAAAATGTGGTGTCACATATGGTCTGGAGCTCTTCTCTTAAACAGTACGTTTGCAACCAATTGCAAGTATTTCTGCATGACCTGAAGATGCCCCAAAGGTGGAAATTTAGTCAGCGAGTGCAGATTTGTGATTCCACAGATTCCACTAACTTGCTGCATTACTCCAGAGTTTTCTAGGACTCCTTATGACAGAATGGTTTCTTCAGGCTAATTTTTACTAAAGACTTTCACTTCAGACTAAAATTTACTAATTTTACCAGCATTTAATTTATTGGTGTGTCCAAAGCTGCCTCAGTTGTGACAAAGCTGAACTTCTGACTGAAGCCTGGTTTGGATTATCCAGAAAAAAAGATCCAGGTTTTTCTGTCATTTAAATCCCTGAGATACCTAAAATTTAGGAGGCCTTCTAGAGCACACTTCCAGAATTAGATACTGTCTCATCACGGCAAATATTATTGAGATCAGTCATTAATCTGGTGACAGAAGCCCCCAAACACTCAGTGCTGCCTTCCCACATTAGTATGGGTGACTTTTGTACCTTATGCCAATGATACTGATGTCCCATGTGAGAAGAAGTCACTAATAAGGGTGCTGGAACCAAGGCGTGCCACATTGGTGCTCCCACAGAGGTACTGCCTGTGGAAGGCATTTTTGTGTCCCGTTGGTCTGAGAGCATTTAAGGCTAGATTTTGGCATCTTCTGAAATTGCTGTAATACTAAGATACTCTAAAAGAGTGTGATTTCTTGTGCTGCTTGATGTCTTTTAGTTTGCCACTCCACTTTGAAGTCTATATTATTTCAGTCTCCTAGAAATTATTCAATCTATCTTTTGCATAAAGCTCTTAATCCTTAGCCAATCTGTAAATGCAGAAGAACTTCAAAACACACTCCTTGGTTATTTAGTCTTGTATGTCTTCATTCTGTTCAGCCTGTTAACAGTCCTCCTCTCATCTGTTGACTTCCATCTCTCTTTGCTGTAAGATTTTTGCACCGAGAGCCTCTCACAATAATCAATAAGTTTCATATACAGCAATTGTGCCAGATAATTAAATAACTCTCTTTCAAATTAATTTAAATCCATCTGACTTTCAGAAATGATAGTTGCTACAGTGCAAAACCAGGGACTAAAACCCATTTGAATACTTAAATCAATCCCAAATTTGTTTCATCTTAATCTTCAGAAAGCAATTCCTGCAAATGTCAATACTGTCCTAATGGATTAGGTGATGATATCTCTGTATACGTTAGCTTCAGAGATACACTTGTATCAGATCAATTAAATGACTGTAATTGTTGCTTTTCTACACATCGCAGATAGAAGCAGTTTTCTGGCATGCTGCTTGAGATAAGGCATGTATTTACTGCAGTGGTTAAGTATTACTGTTGACATAACGGGATTTCTCCTATTTACTGTGTATTGCAGAGGTATGGCAGCCACTGTTTACAGGTTCATCAGCTAACAGCCAATGCTGCTGTATGACTGTACAGAATGGATATTTTTGTATGACTGGGGAGACTTTTTGTTCAGTGTGTTGTTGTTCAGCCTGGAGAAAAGAAGACTGAGGGGGGACCTAATTAATGTTTATAAATATCTTAAGTATGGGATGCAGGGGGAATTGGCCAACCCCTTTTCAGTGTCTGTGGAGACAGGACAAGGGGCAATGGCTGTAAACTGGAGCACAGGAAGTTCCGCACCAACATGGGGAAGAACTTCTACACAGTGAGGGTGCCAGAGCCCTGGGACAGGCTGCCCAGGGAGGTGGTGGAGTCTCCTTCTCTGGAGATATTCAAGACTCGTCTGGACGCCTATCTGTGCAATATGAGCTGGGGAGCTGCTTTGGCAGGGGGGTTGGACCTGATGATCTCTCGAGGTCCCTTCCAACCCCTACGATTCTGTGATTCTGTGATTCTGTGATTCTCTAGGATCAGGGACCAATTTGGACCTGTGCTGTACAAATGCACAGCCAGAGGTAATCCATTTCCTTTAATCAAGGGCAGAGAGTGGGAAGAAATAATATAATAATGGGTTACAGAGCAAGTCACTGACATAACAGAAACCATATCTACTGGGTTCCATCTGAGTAGCCCTATGTAATAGGGCATCTGCAATATACAAAATTGCTTTGTATCTTTTTTTTATGTCCAAGAGTCTGCTATTATCAGTCTATGAATATCAAATATATATTTCAGTTCACATAATCACAAGGTTAGTGATAAAGTTTCGACTAACGTATGTTCCTGACTGATGTTTGTTTAGCTACCCCTAGTCATCTGCAATCCTGAATATAAAAGTAACTGTGACAGAATTACCAGTCTTTATGTGTCTGGTGGTAGCGGTCATTTTAGCCATTGCAATAGGTTTTGTGCTAGTAATAAAGAAGAAGAATAGGAATTAGCAGGTGCCATTGCTCTATGTATCCAATTACTGGGCTCTGAGGGCTTGGATGATTTGCAGCCATTGAACACTAACAATACAAATTACTAAAATTAGTAGAAAATACATAGTATTTGTACCTGGTTCAAAAACTGCAGCTGTCAGACACAGTTAATTAGTCTGGGGTTTACCCACAAAGCACTAGTTATGTCCTCAACTGAAGCTATTATCTTGGGTTGTAATAGGCTTTTAATAAGACTCAAAGTTCTTAAATCTGAAATTTCATTTCCAGATAGTATGGTAATTTGCCTGCAATTTTAGTGAGAATTGAAAACTGTCGTAAATTACATTGCTTCCCAGGTAAAATTATAGTTATGGTAGTGATTTGAACAGCAGCTATCTACAGGCTTATTCAGAATGTCTGCTGGGCTGAGCAGCTCTCAGCAAAAACTGCTGCCACAGTTAGCAGACAGTGTTGCAAGAAGACTGTGTTAGGAATAATTGACCAACCAAGATTCACTGATGATACAAAAGTGTCCAGATAAATGAATGTTAGCATGACTAACCTAGGTTGTATTGGCACAACAGCCAACTGTCTAAAAGCAGAGGAAAGTAAGAAGGTAATGAATGGTGATTTGGCTGTGTCATGGTATCTCTGATACAAAAGGAGACATACCAAACTGGAAAAAAAGGGCAATTGGTTTTCATAGGCCATCTAAATTCTTTAGCATTAAAATCAGCCAGGCTAAAGAACTGGCTGCATTGAGATTTACTAGGGGTAAAGAAAGGAAGAGATTCTATAAATGCATTAGATGAAAAAGAAAACAATGAAATGAGTCATGCTATCAATTAATGGGAGAGGGAAAACTAGATGCCAGGGAGGAAGTATTCAAAGCTCTCCTCTTTCTGACTTTGCTAAAAGGTTAACAGTGACCAGATAATTATGAGTCTAGTAAGGCTTTAAGAAATAGCCGATTTATCAAGAACTAATGGTATCAAACCAATTAAGTTTTCTTATTTTACAGAAAACTTAGGCTCTGAGGAGCAGCAGTCAATGTACTGTATGGGAAATTTGGATGAAACTTAGTACCCTGTTCACAGAAATGTTCATAAGCAATTGATGGAAATACAGGCTGGAGGAAATGCTTCTAAGGTGTAGTGGGACAGTCAATTCAGGAAACTGTAATTGAACAGCAATTACCTATCGGTCTTTCAAGTTTCTGGAAGGGTATTTGCATTCTAACGTATTTCCCCTTTTCCTTTTCCCTTTCGCTTTTTCTTTTCATTTTTCTTTTGTGGGTGGATAAAATAAGATGAAATAATTGTCATTTAGGAATTACCTTCTTTATATTTATTTTCTTTGCTAGTGAGTGAAATTTTCCTAAGGTTGGAGATGCTCAGGACTGTGACCAAAGATGTACAGAGAGGTTATGTTCCCTTTGGTCAGTATCAAAGGAGAGAAGAAAATGAGTTTTTCCCTATGTTAGTTTATAAGATTACTGGGTTTTCTGTTTGTTTGATTGGGTTTTTTTTTAATGTCTATTAAATACATTACTCTCCTACATAAAAGTATGATGTAAAGAATTGTGTGTGGTTTTTCCTGAACAGTTCTAACAAGCAGACTAGAGAAGGCCAGATCAGTGGGCAAAGTAAGTTGACATTGATTTGTTCTTTCAACAAAAGGGGCTGAGGGGAAGCTGATGCACAGCTTAGAGAAGCAGGAGGGCTCCTACTAATCTACATGTCACTCAGAAAATAAGTTCTCATGCAGAAACTTTTCTGTTTCGTGATTTGTGTTAGTATTCCTGTCAAAAACCATAACTGCTGAATAACAAAGATTAACATGCCTGTGGGCACAAGTAAGCTTTTCGTTTTGCTGTTTTTGAGCTTCTCATATCTGTGATTAATAATTTGTCAAAAGGCTTGAATTCTAGACTCCGAATACTAAATACATTAGTAATTAGAGCTCTGCAAAATAGCATTGTAGACGGAATACCCAATGAGCTTTCAGATATGGTCTAAAATACAAAGACCTTTTGAAGGAGGGAGGAACAAAGTGATATAGGATAGAGGGAAAAGGAAATGCCTGTGCCCAGAGGCTGAGCCCTGAGACAGGCCTCTCAAAAGCACAAGGAAAAGGCAGTGAATACCCATGCTCACTCCCAGCAGAGGAATGGCCTAGTGCAGAAACACATTTTTTTAAAAAATATATAGCATAGTGCATACTGGAGAAAAAACTCAGAATTTTTTGGTGGGGCTGAAAGGAAGTTTTAACTCAAAATATTGTGTTCTTTCAGTCTAGACCAAGGATAGGATTAGGTGTACAGAAGAAATGGTCTCTCAGTTAAGATAACAGGAGGTTCACTTTGTTTACGTGATTCACATGATGATCCGCTCTCCAAAGAAAACAAGCCTTAGAATAGCATGTTATGATTCAAACTTACATTCACTCCTGTAGCCAGTGAAGGAGCACTGCTGGGAGAACTACAAAAGTCCAGCTAAGATTTTTTGAATGTTCTGAAAATCACCCTAATACATCATAATAATTTATTCTTTTCAGTATAACATGTATATCAGCAAGATCAAAATCTCTTTTCCCTTACTGGAATGGAGTGATAATTCTTTGAACTCAACCTCTTGTGCTGTATAAACCAGTGATCATAAATAGCAATTGGAGACCATCACCATAAACCTCCTTGGCAATGCAGTAAACTGCTGAGATGGAAACATAAGGGTAGATAATGTTTTAAATGTGAACAGTTGATCATCACTAAATTGATGCTGTTGAGATGTTACTTTTATGGTTCAGGACTTACTTTGGTTTACAAGAAAGTACAAAAGCTGTGGTTTTATTGTTACATCGTGAATTTAGAAAAGATCTGTGGGGATAAAATGGAAGTGCTTTTTCCTGAAGCCAGTCTATGTTTTAGTCACTGAAAATTGTGAGGGAATGCACTCATTATTGACAATTGTGTTGTTGTGGAAGCTGGTACAAATACCCTCACAAAATGTGATTGATGGTCTTTCCATTGGACCATTGAGTTTTGAATGGGAATAATAAATATTCTAAATCATAAATACTCTAAATAGGTTGTAATTTCCTTTTAAAAGGCTAACTTAGGAATAATTACAACGTACTAAGAGTTGTAGAACCCAAGAGTTATAGAAGCAGTATTAGCCTTCACTGATATTTAGGGGGTTTGTAAATAGGTATTTTTTGAAACTTAGTATTTATGAAACAGTTGTGAATCTTTTCAAGATAAGGACCCCACACAACAGGGCCAGTTGTTACTGCAGTGGTTTTAATTTAAAACTGAAAATTAGGCTAATTTTTGGATAATCACACCTACTTCTATTTTCCTTTATTTTGGTTAGTCATTCTTTTTTGTGCTTAGGAACACATGCTGCTGCTTTATTCTTTTTTTTTTTTCCTTTCTTTTTATTTTTTTTGGTTTGTGGCAATTGTTTCAGTCACCTTCTGATCTGATCTACAGTTCCCATGACCACAGGACATGACAAAGAGAGACACTGCTAACATGCTAGCTCCTATGCCTGGTGCTTCTCTATTTTATGTGTGAAGTCTCAGCCCAGTGTTAGGCAAAAAAACAGTAGCTGTTATCTTAAGATGGAACAGCTGACTGATATGATTGAGCCTCTTTTGGACTTAGCTAAATAAACATTTCAGCTACTCATGCCTGTATAGTTTTGAGATGGGTTATTTTTTCTCTAGCCTGTTGGTGGATTTAGTGGATTTTTTTTTTTTTTTACTTTTTCTTTTAAGTGAAAGAAATTTCAGTGGATGCTTGGTGTCTTGGTCGGTACTTTTCTGAATAATTGCCACAGTCAGGTTAGATTTGGACATTTCATTGAACTCTCCTGGCTGCAGTAAAGATGGGTGCTCGTTCAAATCCATGCAGTGAATGCCTTTTTCTTGGAGATCTCCAGAGAGTTAAAACATGTCTTTCCCTGATTTTTGCAGAGGATCCTGCAGTGCTGATTATTCTCCAAGTCTCAGGGAAAGCAGCTGTAATGTACCAGCATACTGTGAATTTCAAAGATGGCATGGAGTGCCCTCCCCCCTGCTGAGAGGCTCTCATAAAAATAACTTGACCTCAGGGAAATTACCCAGCAGGCCTTGGTGAAAAGGAACAGAGTAGACCAATTGTGAACATGATGATGTCAAGTGTATCATTCTACATCAGTGGAACTGCTATTGTAGCCATCAAGGGAAAACAGCAAGAAGGAAACTTGGGGAAAAAAAGAAAAAACAAAACCCTGCTTTTCCATCTACTTCAGCATTCTGCCCACACTAGAAAAGTAAACAACCAAATAAAAACTGGTTAGTGATACCCTTGTAGTGTAGCATAAGTTAAAATTCTAGTGTTTCTTTCAAAGCTTTGGTTCTTGCTGGAAAGTGTAAGAAAAAAAAACATTTCAGCTAAGGAATTCTACAGTATGCTCATTGCAGAAACCATAACTAGCAAGTTGCAGTAATTTTCATTGTTAGTATTCTAGGACCTGTACTACATTAACTAACAGGCATTTCTAATTCTAGTCATTAGTGGAGAATGAAATAGGAAAACAGGTAACCACCCTGCCCATTCCTTTGTTTTTAGGAAACACACAAGTGTCTTGCCAACTGTGCTTTAGAAATGGTAATGCAGAAAAAGGTAAATTCTCTTCCTTTAAATAATATCTTAATTCTTGTTGTATGCTAACAAATAGTGTCTTCTCTGGCCTGATTAGAGTTTGCTACCCTGGATTTTTACTCAGAAGCATTGTACAGTGCTATGGAGCCCATGCTAGAGTATCTAGGAACATTTCTGTGCTGCATTACTCCTTTCATGCACAGGAAGCAGGGTGGGTTTTACATAGCTATGATTTATCCGGCTGCCTGTATATAATGTGATGCACAGTAGGATTTCTGGATGTCCAGCATTCTGGCTGGAGGTATGCCACTGCTGTGATAAGGCTTTGGACATCCAGACATCAAAGACGAATGTGTTCAAGTCTAATTCCAAAGGGATCAGGTTTCATGGCAAAAAATGAAGAGACACCGTGGAAGGAAGTAAAATACGTAGTAGCCCGAGGCCACAGGTCTGTCTTTCCTTCCATCCTACTTTGCTGCCTCAGCAGTCCTCCCAGCACAGAAAGCACTGGATTCTACTTCTGATGTACCTGGAAATCTCTGTTGCTACAGATCACATATGTTGAGCAGCCTAGAGCATACTGCTTAAGTAAACCAAGCAACACTAGTTAGAGTGCTCACTAGTCATTCCTCTGGAGGCCTTTTCATCTTTGTGTCCTGAATTCTTAAACCTCTTGCTTAATTACAGATATGTTTAATAGAGGGGTGATGCCTTAATATATTGATTTAATTTCAGTGGCATTAAAATATCTGCTCAGTTAGAGGAGAGATGCCCTACCAGTGCCTTGTCAGGGAGAACAGTTGACATCAAGAAAAAAGAGATACATTTTTTAAATGCTCCAACTGTAGAAGAGGCCTCAGAGCTAGTACCAAAAGCAATTAACCACACAACTGAAAGAAACCAGGTTGGGAAAAGACTTGGTTAAATTTACTTCAGAGGTTGGGATCTTCCAGTTCTGCTTGTGTCTTCATTGAAATCTGTTTAGTTTCCATGTTATATATCACAGAAAGTCAGATATGCACTTGTCCTGTTTACTGTCCTTGCAAAATTGCATATTTCAAATGGACATAAAGCATTGATTTTCGTGTCTTTGTTTTTCCCCTGTGGCAAATTATTGTAAGGAAGTGCTCAAAAAGAACAAGAAAGGTTGTGGAGTATACATTTTGTAACAGTTTACATGTAGAGAGGCACACCTAGCCAATTATGGGGAAAGTTTACTTACAAGGTCAGTAGCAGGGAAAAAATATTCTTAACATCAATTATGTTTTACGTGATATATAGCTTTCTGGACATCGGTTGAGTAGGTTTATATTCTTTTGGAAAAAAAGAGCAGTAAAACTGAGAATGGCAAAAATTGTTCAGTAATGTGGTAGGTAAATTTCAATGTAGATAAATGTAAAGTGATGCAGAAGAAAATAACAGTTTGAGAACCACATATAAAGTAGTGATCTGTGGGCTTATTAATTCTCAAGAGCAAGACCTTGGTTTGTTATAGATAGTGCCCAGAACAAATCACCTTTTAGGAATTATTGGGGGGAAAGTAGGGGATAGATAATTAAGTAAATAAATGGATATGTCTCTGTATAAATACGTTGTTCATCCACCACGCGAATGCTCTGTGTGTGTGTCATATGCTTAATACAACATTTGAAACCCTTTCTTTCTTCATCCTTTACTGTGACTCTTATGTTTTCTTTATGAAGCATACAATTAATGAGAGTTAACTGTGATCTAAGAGGACTTCATATGGGTTAGATTCTTCTTTAGCACAGGTCAGTGGTAAAATTCTCAGTGGGATTAGAAATTGTAATATATAAATAGACTTCTGTGTACTATGGAAATTAATTTAAAATATAGGTTTAAATCCTGTTCACCACAGTCAGGCAACGTTATATTTGCTTCAGAGAGACTGCTCATTTGAATAAGGACATGATCCATAATCAGCAAGTCCTTTCAAAGTTTGGATCAATGCCAGGCAAAAAGTTCTCCATTCTTATCTCTTGGAGCCAAAGGAAGGAATGAAAAGAAAGAAAAAATTTACGATAGACATTCTTATCATCTGGTTTAATCAAGTAAGCATTTATCACTCCACTTAGTTGGAACAGAGGAGAAAACACTCACTTCTTTGAATCTTCTGACCTTGTAAGTTAGACAGGCTGGCCTGCTGTATGACAGGCTCAGAAGATAACCTTCTCTCTTCTGAGTGAAAGGACACCGTTTCTGCAAAGGGAAAAGGAGACAAGCAAGGTCACAGTTAGTTTAAGAAAGAGAGGGCAGCCTGGTGGGAAGTGCACTGCCTGATCTGAGAGAGAAGGAGCTTCCGTTACTCCATGTTACTGGCTCTCTAGTTCATTGCATAATACAGAAGACTGTCCATAGTACCCAGGAAAGAACATTGCACTCCTTCAAGTGACACAGTAGGGAGACTGGAGTAATCCTCTTTTCATCCTGTGTACATACAGAAGAGAGGGGAAGCAGAATATTTTCCAATCTTTTCCAATCCTTTTTCAGGCTTCCTTGACTCCCTGAAAATTTTTATTTTTGCATTAGGGAAATAGTGTATGTAAAAATGCATTCAAAATAAGCTTTATACATTTAATATGCAGGTGTTTGGTTTTTTGTTTGGTTGGGTTTTTTTGTATGTGCCAGTAGAAGTTTTAGATTTTGAAGAGAAAATTAATGTGGAAGTAAGAAATGGTGATAATTTTTTTATCCGGAGGCTGTGTGGGCACTGCTGGTGATAAGGAAGTTCTAGCACCCTGAAGCACATAAAGGTATGCCTCCAAACTGATATAGATTTAGTACCTATTTTGCCATTTTAGTACCATTTTAGTATTTAGTACCTAGACCTATATCAGTTTGGAGGCATACATTTATGTGCCTTATGTGTATTGTCTGTTTATTTGGGAGAGAATAGTTTCTAGAGAATTATAAGGAGAAATTTTCAAATAAATCCTTTTTCTTTGTCCTTTCAGCTACTCAGAGGTATCAAACTACATTTTGACCTTATCTAACTGTGTTCACTTTATTTTACTCTTCTGTGTAATTGAGGTGATAACCTCAGCCCTAAATACCCCATGCATTTCCATCTTTTCAATTTCCTCTCCCTTTTTCCATACCTCAGTTACAGAAGGGTTGTGTGGCAGAGTGTAATTTTAATTCCGCTGTGCTCTGAATGACCTCAGAGCCAGGCTAGCTGTGCAACTTCATAGCATTTTCCTTGCTGCAAATAAATGCTGTATTGTAGGCTCCCTCCATGATTCAACATTATAGAAATAAAAACGTTTACATCACGGGGTATTTTGCAAGGATTTAGTGAGCTACTTGGCACTTTTGCTCCTGGGAAGTGCGAACACCTACAGCTGATCCAAGATGAATTAGGTGTATTTTCTATTCTTTTGCACTAAAAATTTCCTGCCTGAACTAATCCCAAAATAATTTATTCTACCAGAATCATTGTGTTTAAGTCTGCTATAATCATTGAGTCTGTCTTTCAAGATGTTACAGGCTAAGTACTTTTGGTATCAATGTTACAGCCCCACCTAGACATGAAGAATTAAAATTAAATACTGCAAGTTGTGAAAAAATATTCCTTTTGATAAAATAATCTAAAAATTAGTAACTCTTACAGTTAAAAACATGTACCTTTTTCTAGATGGACTTTCAGCTTCCAGACTTTCTTACTCCATTTTATATACCTTTTTAGGTATATTCCTCTGTCTAAGAAATTAACCAAATCACCATGAAAATAGATTATGATAATTTGGTTTCTTTTAAGTTCCCTTTGCAGTGTGTCCTCCACCCTATCCACACTCACTGCTCACCCTCCTCCCCCTAATCAAATATTATGGGAAATGGGTATTTAGAGCTAAGATAGATGAACTTCATTGGTCCATTTTCCCAAATATTTTCACAGAAAATATGGCCAAAATAAACATATAATTACAGAGGAAATTTGAAAACTGTCACCACAAATCAGTTTGATGGAAAAGATTTTTCCTGTTTTCACTTACATTTTTAACATGGCAGCCAATATAAAGAAATTAGTTGATTTTACAGGCTTCACACAAAAATGGAGGGGCTTATTTTCATTATGTCATAGTGGGTTCATGTTGTTCCAGTTTGTATGAGGAAGACTGTACAGCATTTGCCATTGTGCCTGTTTACTTGAATGGAAGTCTTAATGATCATCTGAGAACAGCTTGAAGTAGAACCCAGCTTGCAGCTGGAACACTAAGCTTAAAACAATTAAGCTAGAATTATATTTACAGAGCTAAAACATTTGAGGGGAAACAAATAATGATTATTTGATAGAGTATTCTTGACTCCCAGTTCTACTTACTGCACTGTTTTGTACATATCTGTGAAATTCTTATCCCAGAAACCTCTTGACTGCAGGCTTTCAAACTCACTGAATTCTAATCTGGATGTTTTTTTCAAGTTGATTTAAAAAATCCAGTCCTGTCTACCCGTAACTTAATGAGAAAGAACAGTGCAAGAACAATGCACACGTACTAATTCTCTCTCTGAACAAGTTTTAGAAATTGACTTGTGAAAACCTATAATCTTTTCTCTATTTTAAATGCTATTTCTTCCAGACAAAGTCAATTTGTATTTTTTAGCATGAAAAGTTCTTTCCATGGCTGAATGAAAAAACAGTTCCAGATAAATTAGATATAAGTCATTGTTTCACAGCAGAGTAGTTCTCTCTCTCTCTGTCCTTGGTGGTGCTAAGGTTTGGATTCTGTTTTTTCTTTTTCTTTTCCTTCACAAGGATTTTCAATTACTTTGAGGTCAAAACTTTTGTTAATGCTGGGAAAAACATGGAATGCGTCACTACAAATGTTAGCAGTGGGTAAACAAGCAGTCTTTCTGTTACCACGTACCAACAGCTTGTGTGACAATATTTTCTATTCATGTTTCCTAGAAAACTTGCTTCTCAAAATATTTTTTATTTTGCTTGAAAAATGTTTCAGGCTTAATGCATCCACTTGGATGTTTTCTTGCCTCCTTGGAGCAATTCCATTTTGAGCATCTTCTACATCCCGCTCAGTTTAGAAGCCAGAAAATGATGACATTTCCTGGAATTTTTTCAGTTCAACTGCTTCAGCTGGTAGTTTTCAAAGACACGGCCTTTAATTTTCTTTTTGGATTCTTAGCAAATTGACTCAGACTTTTTTTAATCAGTCTATTAGTCACAACATACTTTCAAATTTCAGTCCTTCCTATATGAAATTTTATATAGCAAGAGCTTGCTATTTTAAATTTAGTTTATACAAATTACATTATTTCATTATATTCTGTCTTTCACAGAATCACAGAATAATAAAGTTGGAAAAGACCTTTAAGATCATCAAGTCCAACCATTCACATCCTAAACTAAACCATATCCCTAAGTACTTCATCTACCCTTTTTTTGAACACATCCAGGGAAGGTGACTCAACCCCCTCCCTGGGCAGCCTGTTCCAGGCCCTGACAACTCTTTCAGGAAAAAAATTTTTCCTAACATCCAATCTAAACCTGCCCTGGCACAGCTTCATGCCATTCCCCCTTGTTCTATCACCTGTCACCTGGCTGAAGAGACCATCACCTACCTCTCTATAACCTCCCTTCAGGTAGTTGTAGGCGGTGATAACGTCTCCCCTCAGCCTCCTCTTCTCTAGGCTAAACAGTCCCAGCTCCCTCAGCTGCTCCTCATAGGATTTGCCCTCCAGCCCCTTCACCAGCCTGGTTGCCCTTCTCTGGACTCACTCCAGGACCTCCATGTCCTTCTTGTGGTGAGGAGCCCAGAACTGGACACAGTACTCGAGGTGTGGCCTCACCAATGCCCAGTACAGGGGCACAATCTCCTCCCTAGACCTACTGGCCACACTGTTTTTGATACAAGCCAAGATGCCATGGGCCTTCTTGGCCGCCTGAGCACACTGCTGACTCATATTCAGTCTGCAGTCACCCAACACCCCCAGGTCCTTCTCTGCCTGACAGCTCTCCAGCCAGTCTCCCCCAAGCCTGTAGCGCTGCATGGGGTTGTTATGTCCCATGTGCAGCACTCTACACTTGGCCTTGTTAAACTTCATCCCATTGGTCTCAGCCCATCGGTCCAGCCTGTTCAGATCCCTCTGAAGAGCCTCCCTACCCTCAGGCAGATCAACACTTCCTCCTAGTTTAGTGTCATCTGCAAACTTTCTTGCATGGCCAACACTTTCCAAGCTGAAGTCATCCATGTGTAGGCTGTTTGAAGTCCTGCTGAGAAAAGGGGGCATTTTAGAAAGAAAGCCATCATATCTGGGCAGGTGGTGCCTTAAACTGTCCTGCAAGTGGGGAGATAAGCAGGAGATATTCCCTGAATTTTTAATTCCATTAACTCTAGTTTCACTTTCCCCAGGTAGTTGTGTATATAATAGTCAGAAACTTCTATCTTTGTAGGAACATACTCATTGCCTCAGCCTCTTTAATGCACACACACTCATGCATAAAAGTTTCTATTACACAAAGAGGAAAAAAAACCAAGACCTCCAAAAGACTGTAAATGAGGGAAGAAAAGAAAGACCATAGCAGAACTTGCCCAGTTTTATTCAGTCCACAAATAGAAAAGCCTCAACAGATTTGATGAAGTAACTATTACCAGACAAAGAAAAATTACCTCTGTCCCTGCAAAGGGACACATCATAATGACAGACCACATCAGCCATTCTTGGCTTATTCTTGTTAGTGAAGTCATCCCATTGCATTTATTTAAAAATTGAGTTTTCGCTTTGTTGAAGTTTTGGGCGTGTGGAAAAGGCCTTTTCTGGAATCATATGGGTTCTTACTCATGTTACCCTCCGGGAGTATAATTGTTTTCTCTTTGTTGGATCACTTTCGATTTGAGAAGTTTCCAATATTCTATGTAAAATTATTATTCTCAATTACGCATTTAAAACATTTTTGGGGATTATTTTATGTGATTACCAAATGTCTATTCTCCAGAAGGTTTATAAATCTCTGTGAGGCTTTCAGTCTATTCAGAGGTATAATTGCAGATGAGCCCATCTGTTCCCTTTTCATTTCCATCTTCCATGTTTATCTACCTTTCTTATGTTTGGCAGTATATGGATGGCAGAAGGGTTCAGCAATTGGTGAAAAGATGGTAGTGCTCGATATTGTCCAGTCTGGAGAAAACAACAAATTTTGAAACTGGAAAAATATGTTGTAATAAATATGTGAATTACTTCAGATTCAGAGTTTGTGGACAAAAATGGTGAAAAACTACAAACCCAATTGAAGTCATAGAGCTAAATCCCTATATAATTTGTTGTAAGTGCAATGTATGTGTTTTCAAAAGAACTAAATATTATGGATCACTTTTGAATATCAACAGTAGCACCATTTTTAAAGCAACAGAGAATAAGAGGAATTCTCCAGATAATGCCTGTAAAATTTCAGAAGCCTGGAAAACATCTTCCTAATGCCATGGAGCAGGCATGCTACAATGTTTGTGCAAGTGACAAACTAGATAGGTTCAATACATATATCAGTGTTAAACCAGTTCATACATTTTAAGCTCAGAACAAGAATGGTTATTTTAAAAGATCTTCAGCCAAATTCTTAGCTCTGTTGAAAAAGAAAAACCAAACAAAACCCCACAACAAACAATTAAGAAATAAAGGCAAAGCAGTTGCTGAGTAACTTCTCAACTTCATCTTCTTTTGAGCACTGATCTGGCATGTGTTGAATGTTCTTTGATGCATTTTGTTCAACTCTCAGCCATGAGAGGGCCTCACTGGCCATACAAAGGATTTAACTGCCACTGTGCATCTGTGAGGGCTGCCTGAGGTGTGATGATGCTTTTCTCCTGAAGCCATTGCGGCAGCCGCTGCTGCAGTGTACATAGAGGACATGTAGGATGTAGCCTATGAATTTACTCACTTGGTACATACATGCAAAAAGTATTTACATTGGTGTAGGTTATATGTGAAACCAGCAAATACGTGGTGACCTTTGATAACCCTTTCGTGCTTTATTAGCCATCCAATAAAATGTTTGTACTTCATGTCCTCTTTATGTGCTTTTTAACTTTGCAGTCCTTAAGGCTGTTATAAAATGTAATATAGCCCTTCTTGGAACACGGACAGACAGACACATTGTGGAGAAACTCTGAACAAGGAGTCTAAAGTAGAAAATCCTTCTTTCTCAGCTGATGACAGTTGGTAGCTTTTTGTCATTTGTTTGTTTCTCTTTCTGATGTCTTCTGGCAAAAGCTATTCTAAGCTGCAAGGGGAGGCAGATCAGCAGATGGAATGTAGGTGCAGACAGGTCCATGACGCGAATCATTACTTCAGTGTTGTAACCTTCTTAACAAAATTTTTACCTATATTTTTATACTGCTAAAAATAAAACAGCAATTTCCCTTGTTATTATTATTCTGTAATTTCTGACATTGGGACACTTCATATAAGTTTGGTACAGTGTTAGTATTACCCCGATTTTACAAGCTAGGACACAATGCATAGAGATGATTAATGCACCTCTAGTTACATTAGACATGAGTTACATCTGTGAGGCCATACCAAAAGTTAGTGTTACAGTAAGCTTCCCAGGTGTTAGGGTAACATCCTAGCCTAAGGTTAGGGTTATTTTAGGCTCATCTTGGCCTAACAGTCCTGCACTCCTTTTTTAGTGAGAAATGGTGAAAACTATGCCTCAGGCAATGATTTGTTAGGTATGAAACATGCAATTTGTTCGGGTTTCAGATTTGTGATATAGATTTATCATTCTGTTTGGGAAACTTCAATCCACATTGCTGGAAGGGCATTCTGTGAAAAACATCACTATCTGCTTTCCAAATACCCACTCCCTGGACAACTTTGGGACCAAAGTACTAGACTAGAGATATCTTTTATCTGACCCAGCAGAACTGTTCTTGCATCCTTATGCAATGATTGTGTAAATTTTGCCAGCCGGTCTGCTCTGCATTGCAATGCTCTTGTAGACAGCCCATGGGGCATTACTGAATTACAGAACTAAGCTGTGTAGCTCTCCTCTCCCCTTTCTCAAGGGCTTACAGCTCTCGCAGCAAAGTTGATTAGAATGACCGTGCCTCTGAAGCGCCTCTATAGGCATTTTCTGCTTCTAATATCTATCTTGGTATCTACACAGTCCTTGGCATCTAATAGCGCTTTTTTTCCCGTTGCTTTTGCTGCCTATCCTCCTTTATAGGTACAGAATTGAGATAAAAGATGTCTGCTTGAGGGCAAATAGGTGAAGACTGTCATGAGTCAGAAGCGAATCCACTGTTTCAGAGTCTTACTCTGGTCACTCATCTACTCTCAGGATTAATTGCCCCTCTTTCTCCCAGATAGCTGGAGACCCTAGTTCTTGTCATTTTGTTTCCACTCATTGTGAAGTTCTGCATGTTTGTACATACATATATAAAATAAGATTAATAAAGACCCCTACCCTTTCAAGGTGTCTAGCTATTCAAGGAATGACTTGTGATTCTGAAGTACTAGTATTACAAACCTAATTTCATAAAGGCTTTCTTTTCTCATGAGCAGTTTCCAATTAATGCACAATATCACTGTACCATGCAGCATTAAACCTCTCACTAATTGCCACTAATGACATGTAACTGCATCAACAGTTTTTTATAATAGATTGAGTGATGGTTCTAACGGAATTCCTGAAGCAGTTCTCTCCCACTTCTTTATCAAGGAATGATGATAAAATGTATGCAACACTTTTAATTGATGACCTTTTCATTTCTGGGGGGGTTGGCTGATCAGCTGAAGGCAGTGTTCTTGAGCACATCATGTTAGAGTGATTTCTGCTTTATACAGACATTTGACTTGCTTTATAGAGAACCTGTCTCAGAGTCTCCTTTTCTTCTCTGTAGCAATGACTTTGCGAAAGCTGTGTTTGTTAGAAGCCAGATTGAGGCCCTTACATGGATTGTTAATTTGTTAGGACTCAAGATAAGAAACATCAATTAATTGTGCAAGTCCACCTGTTTTTATGTCATATGGTAGAGTAAAAATTAAATAAGACAGCCTCTGATGTGAGATTATTGTAAAATGTGAGATTATTGGAAATTATCATTATCAACATGCAAAGAGGATGTGTGTTGAATCACAATAGCAGCTACAGGGTTACAACTTAGATGATTACCTGTTTCTGAGAAAATCAAATGGACTAAGAACATGCTTGGAATTAGACGTAGTATAGAGTATTTTTTTTTACAGATAACAAGAGAAGACTTAAATATATGCTTAAATGAGCTATTTTTTTCCATTAAAATTATTCATTCTATGTTAAGAGATAACAGAGATGACACTTCATTGACATCTTCCATGTTTCTGTATAATGAAAATATAGGTGTGATGTTTCACCTGAAAGCTGCCCTGATGGACACTGTTTAATTAAATGGACCCTGTCAGTGACGGGTGTGCTGCAGCCCTCGCGATCTGGTAGTCTGTGGAGGAATAGAGCAAGATACGGAATAAAACGCACACTTCGCTGCTGCAGAAGCCCGGGGGTTTTAAATTCGTCAGAAGTTACCATGCAGAATACGGGGCTGTCAGTTCTCGTCCTCTCCACTGGAGGACAGTCTGCCATAACATCTTGCTCCCGGAGCTGGCAGCAGGGCTGGGCTGGAAGGAATCTGCTTAAAGTTCCCTCAAGGGAGGGAAAGACAAGATTACCATTCCTACAGCAAAGCTCTGAAGTTTAAGCCAGAGGCATTACAGGCATATCTAGGGTTTTCCACAGGGCAAAGTGCCTTCTCCAGCCTTACTTCTTTTCCATGATACATGGAGGTGGAAAATATCAGTAAAAATAAGAATCTGGCCACAAAGTCCAGGGAAACAAAACATCTATGTAGGATTTGGGCAGATTTATATAGAGATTGTCCAGGGTTTGGCTGGCCAAAAAAGTACTGAGAAGTGAATATTCTTCTTTTTTGCAAGGAAGCTGGAGGGAAAGTCTGGGGTTTGGTTGTTTTCGGGTTTTGGTTGTAGGCTTTTGTTGCTGTTGTTGTTTTGGGGAGTTGTTGTTGTGGAGGTGGTGGTTGGTTGTTTTTGGTTCTGGTTGGTTGGATTTTTGGCATGCATGTAAAGATTAATATTTACTATGCCTGGCTGTACCTTTGAACATTTCATCCTCATCGAACCACTTGGCTTGAAGCCATATATTTTCCTGCAGGATATGGGCACGTAAGAGTTTGAGGAGTCTCACTGTAATTCAAAAAGCACCATACGGGTGTGCTCAACATTGCACCCTGAATAGATAAAGGATAGCATAATGGTTGAGTTAGTTTTAGAGTTAAAAACACTTGAGTTGAAAACTTAATGCAGATTTCTTCTCCAACCTTGAGTAAATCACACGTAATCTCAGGCCCTGTTTCTTTGCCTGCAAAATGAGAATAGCTATGCTGTTCTGCTTGGTGGGTGAAAATTGCAAAGACTGTGAGGTATTTTGGTAATGAGAACCACAAGTATATGTGTACTCATGCTTATTCACAGCCTAATGACCAGATGTATATAGATTCTCTGTCTGGCATCTGCAGTAGGCAAACATGGATGCAGAAGCCGCAGAGCAGATTTGTCTTTGTAAATACCCAACCAAGTATCTTTGAAACATATTCACTCTTTTTAACAGTATAACAGATTAAAAAAATCTTAGTGCCTCTCATAGAGTCTAGACAATTTTTTTAAATATCTTTCTTGCAGAAACATTTGTCAAAGCTGGCCTAAAATTGGATTATTAGACAAATGCATGATAGGAAAGGGGGGAGGTCCAGCAAATGAGTCCCAAGAAACTAAAGTTCACATTTGGTAATGTAAGGTAAATGCTTGAGTGCTTTGATTTTATCCTACTTCTACAAACAGGGATTTATTGTTCTTTCCTTACTTCTCCTTGTCAATGACAAGTAAAGGGTCGAGAGATTAAAATTTATCATAAGTGCCTCAATTCAGTAGAAAATTACACTTCAAGGTAAAGGGAGATCACTAAATTCTTTTAAATCAGACACATTTTTTATTCTAGCATTATTCAATACTGTGTGCTCTGAAACTGTACATACAAAAAAAAAAGGGGGGGGGGGGTGTCAGTTGAAAATGTACTAATTTTTTAAAAGAGAGAAGGATTTCCAGTAGTTCAAAGGATGTCATTTTCTGCTTTGGATCTTTCCTTAGCACGAGATTTCATAATACATACTGGCGTCTTGACAGCATGTTCTTGAGGTTCTCAGAAACTGCTACAGTTTACAAACACTATTTATTATCAATACATTCCAGTTTCACAAAATACACTTGGCTGAGTATGGGATAGCATGGGGACTAGCTATAAAATGGTGATTTCCCCTGTCTCCTCAGAGCAGCTTGACTCACACTATCAGTCAAGTGGCATGTCAGAAGTTCCAGGCCCAGGTGTTTGACTGAAGGAAGAATTTTGGGGGTGCCACAAAGCTTCTGTTTCCTGGACTTAGAGATTTGTGAGACTCCAGTTTCTTCTCTTATAACTATTATATAATGGTATTGTAATATTTGATAGATGTGAGAGACACCTATGTTCCCTGTTGTCCTGCAGACACATTAGTATTAGTCCTTCCCAAAACACATTCAGGTAATGTTAGACACTTCTCAGAAGGGAATATGCTATTTTATACCAGCAATTTCATGTGTTCCTAGGCATGTGGAAGGACAAGTTCTTTTTGAACTGCTACTGAATTACAAAAATTTTCATTCCTCCTGTCAAAAATGGTTCTTCCACTGAATTATAATCATTTTTATTTGGCTTGATTTTGGGCTGCATTGTAACATGCAGAGAAGATTGTTATGTGACAGTATAACAGGAAGTATTTATATTTTTGACAGTCAACAGGGCTAAAAGTTTGTGTCAATCATAAGAGCAGTTGTATCATTTGACATCAAAGGCCAAAACCTCTTTGTTTTATTTGCAGGAGCAGTCATTTTTTAAAGTTAGCAGGAATGTTTCTGTAAAAGGCAAGTACTGCATAGGTGAAGCTAGCAAGAAATAATACCCAAAAAAAACTGTACAAGTTTTAAAAGGTTTGCTATATAAAAATGATAAGCTTCCATACCACTATTGCAGCAAATGTTATGCAGTATGGCCAGCATTAAAACAATGCAGTGGAGGTCACAGTTTTTGAGTCGGAAATAGTCAGTGTCAGTAGCTCTGCCAAAAACTAGTCCAGGATAAAATCAGTCTCAAGAGACAAGATACCTAAATGGTTTCTTTCTGACTCTGTTCAAAATTTTGTAGTTATGCCTTCATATTGTCATGCATATCAAACTTATCTATACAGACAGTCTGTGTCTGTATCTTGCATATGTATACACAAGCATACATGTTTTATAATGAAGCATCTTGAACTCTTGGAGGAAAGTTAACAGTGTGTTCCAAATAGTTTTTATTTCTCTCTAATTCACAGGCATCTCACAGTATTCTCCAAAAAGTATGCAATAGAATCCTGTTTCCACTGAAGATAGAAGCGCCTGTTTATTTCAGCAGGAGCAGAATTGGTTTGCAAACCAAAGTTTTCACTAGTTTTCAAAAGTGCTGGCTGTGGGGTTTTTTTTCTAGACTTTTTGTTTCTTCTCAATTTTGCTAAGCCTCATTTATTATAGTCTTACTATTTTAAGAAAATCCATTGTATCAACATGGACAAGGTTATAGATCAATTTGATCTCTTTAAAAACAGTTTTCACAAATGTCAATCTGTGGCTTAATGCATCCTAGAATCTGAGGTAGCTTTTCCCACACACAGGTAAGTTTTAATTGTTAGTCTGAAGCTAGAAAGGAAACTCTGTGTACTTCAGAGCTGTTAAGAATGTAAATATCAATGGATTGTGGTCTACAGGGCATGACATAAAACAATCAGATCTGTAACTACCTTATTTATTTCACCTATATTCAAAATACATATTTTTCTTTTTTTGTACCAAAATGAAATATTGATAAATTGATTTATGTGCTTATATAAGCAGTCTATAAAATTGATAGTTTTCAGTTCATTGTTGATGTAGTGAGGTTTCTGAATACACTGAATGTTCAAAATGGGCCAAGACTTTAAAAAAAATAAAAAACAAAGTTAAATTCTAAATCTGTATTCCAGTTAGACAGCTGTGCAAACTGAGGTTTTCTGAAGTTCTTTCATTGTCACCCATAAATATTTGCATAACTCTTCTCAGGAAAACTTGGCAGAAGTGTTAGGCCTGTTTCCAATTCTTTTCATTCCCAGCACAAGCATGGAGAATTCATTTCCAGACGTAGAGTGCATGCACAGAAACAAAAAGATATCAACATGCTGATTAGTGATGGTAATTTCCAACTTGTGGTAAAGCATTTACTTGAATCATCACAGGAGAATGTAACTGGGATAACAAGTACATTGGGAAAATAAAATAAAATAAAATTATAAAGCAGGGTTATAATCTAAAGATTGGAAAGCTGATACATCTTCCAGAGAAAAGAAGTTAGTTTACATTGTACTTACTGATCAAAATAGGAAGTAATTAGATTATTTGTGTGCTGACCATTGGTTAATTGCCAACCCTGTTTGGCCATGATGATCTCACCTCGCTGTCATATTGACACCAATAAGTGCCATGCTGTGTGGAACAGGAAATGTTTTTTATTTCCTTGACTTTTCATTATTCTTATTATCTTCCCAGTATAGGAAATATCATAATGAAGTTCTGGCCTTATTAAAGAGAGGGTTTTGTTTTATTTGCAATACATCTGTTGTAACCAATGCAAACACTTAAGTGTCAGGGACCAACCTACATATTTTCAACAAATAACTTTTCTCTGCACCATGCAACCAAAGCAATAGTAGGTGTGTCTTCTTCTCCTGCTCACGGAATACTTTGAATACTCTGCATTAGAGTTGCTTACTAGTGTGATCCTGTAGCATTAAAAATTCCATCATGCTGTATTTTTTTGTATTTTGGTGCTCTTCTCAAAAATCACCAGAAGGAAATGAAAGGTGTGATCCTAATGAGTCCTGAGGAATTTCTGGAAGACTCTTAGAGGGTGCTAGGAACTCATAACAAAGGGAAATGTGGTTGTCTGAGCATTTTTGTGTTATTTGGCTTCAGTAGGGATACTTCCACAATGGTAGGAAAACTTTCCCAGAAACCCATTTTCAAAATGAAAAGCCAAAGAATTCATACATCCACAAAAATAAAAATAAAATTAAAAAATAAAAAAAAAAAAGAAAAATACCCCCACCCCCCCAAATTTCTATGCTGGCTTATATGCTAACAGTTGTATACTTCTCCTAAAAGGCTTTTGTACTTTACCAGGTAAACTCTGACAGCTTGATCATTTGGGGGTTTAACTATGAGTTGAGGTATGTGTCTGTGCTTTTCTTAACCTGCTGGCCTATATTTTTGCTTTATTTTTGGCATTTTCACCCTTTTACTGGTATTTTCATATACTTGAGAGGACAAAATCAGTGGAAAACAAGTCAGTGTTGGAAATGTGTAACCAATATTGTTAACCTCTCTTTGGAACTTTACAGATACAGCTTTTAAATCCACTGTACTATTTTGGCTGGATGTCACGTTGACTGAGTTACTCCAGGTAAGTCTGCACAAGAGTGGCAGATTTAGACAAATATTCCTCTCACCCAGCCCTAAAGGAAGCAAGTGACACTGATGGATCTAAAACCCACAGATACATCACCTCTACGAATGAAGGTGACACAGCAGTGCAGCTACTCAGTAGTAAGTACCGAAATGCCAAGTAACTGCAAACACCAAACTACAAATCAGAAAAGGCGGATCTCAAATCAAAACCTGTGCAAGGCAAACTAGTAAGTGAGGGTAGCAGTAGCTGCCTGCTTTCTGTGCTCCCATCTTAGCCTCTTCCTCAGAGATAAAAGAAAATAACCTGGTTGCTGTACCATGAAGCCAGTTGTTTTATCCCTAAATACCTGTACCATGTACCTTTAATTTCTGTTTGCATTTATTATAAAAAGTATAGCTGGTCACAAAGAGCCAGCTGCACTGAAAAAAATGACAGAGGTTTGAAACATGATTGTGTTTTGATGGTTTTAGTGAGCCATCGCACATTGGAAACAGGTTTTTGTGTTGAACAGGACTTGTTGATAACCACTGATTATATTCCCTCATCTGGAAATGTTTGTCCTTTGAAGGGTACTGCTTTGACATCGTCCTTGCATGCAGAGCCCCCAGTGCAGCAGGCATCTTTGACTACATTGCCTCTAGAAACAGTCCTGACAAGGAAAGCAATGAATTAGCACAGAACCTTCAGACAGGGAGAATTTTATTTTTCCACTTTTTCTCAGAAAATGACTGTGGGATCTCACTATTTGAGGCTTTCCTTCCCAGTGGATCAGTTAAATGCCAGGGTCCAAATGACTGTGTACAAAATCTTTGCTATCACTGTTTCAACCTAAATATGAATTTTAAAGCTCTCAGTCTAAATTGTAATACTCCCTGCAGCTAGTTCAAGATGTTTGCCTTTGGGTCCAGTCTCTTCTAGAAGAAAGGCAGTGTTGGGGTTGTGGGACTCTATGAACACATGAGCACAGTAATCTGGTGTTACCCAAAAGCAGACTACACTCCTTATCAGGGCATCTAAAATCAATAACCATCTCAACCCATGGTGTCATTGATAGCTTAAAGATCTAATTTTTCTGATATTGTAAATACCTTCAGCTTTCACAGAAAAACAGGTACAGTTTTTTGAAAGATGTAACTTGTACAGTTGCAGTACAGATCTGTGTTCAAAAGTGGTTCTTTCAGTGTGTGCTTTCACCTTTTTCTGCATGCACAGAAACTCTGCAAGAAGCTTGTGTGACCTTCATATGTGTATTTAAAAATGGACAGTGGCAAGGCAGCCCGTAAGTATGTCTTTATTTGTAGTATCTCTTTATTTGAGATTATTGATCCCTTTTCTTTTTAAAAAAACTCTGCTTTCTTTTTTTGCCTCAGTCACCAGCATGTCACCAGTATGTTAGAGGTCAGTATCTCATCATACGGTGAGCATATCTGCCAACTCATCTGTGACATCAAAGACATCTGTCTTATTCTCAACATTTATGTCTCCCAAATGATTGTGAGTTTTGAAAACCACACATCTTGAAAGCTGAAGTGAAAAATGACCCAAACTTCCTTGAGCATTAATGTACCCCTCCTAGGAAAATCACCTAAAGCCACCATGGATGATGTACTCTCTGTACACGTATTTTGTGCCATTGAGATCTGGTCACGGGCCAGTGGAAACGGTGGCTCTTTCTTTGGATTGGGTTCTGGACCTTAACACTGCTTTCCATTTCCTGCAAGAAAGTGCTTGATGGTCTGAAAATTGTGGAAACTTGCCAAATACAGAGTAATGAACATTGCAGCTATACCCTGTAATTAGGAAGCAGAAGATTGCAATTCCATTTTCTAAAAATTCTGCCAAGGTTATTTTTCTATTATTATAACAGAAGGAAAGGATGGGTTGGCAGGCTGTCTTGAAAAAGGATTTATGCTCTGTTTTTGAATAATGTAAATTTGTAGTAGGTTCTATGCTGTAGGAAAATAAACAAAAGATGCCAGTGTGGAGTGGAACTAAATAACTTGTTATGTTATAAGAGAGGAAAAAGCATTACCTACCTATAAGCATACTCTGTCACGGATCTGGCATTTAATATCTCTGCTTTGATTATAGCTTCCATACAGTAATGCTTCTGCTGCAACTTTATCAAAACCAAAAATCTTTGTTACGAAAAAACATGTATTCCAAATGGAGTGTTATCTCAACATGTACATCTACTGGAATTTGGAGTCAGATACATCACTTGCTTTTCCAATGCTGAGCAACTTCCTCCTTGCAAATTCAGGTAAAAGGCAGTTTTCTGACTTAGATATGATTGATCTCCTTAACCTTTTGCAGTGTTACACTGTTGCTTCGCTTGCCTTGTCAAAACCCCTGTGTTCTGCAAGTGACAAAGATTCTGTATATTAATAACTTAATTATACCTCTTCCAACCCTAATTATTTTAATTACTGCAATCATGGTAGTATAGCACCTGCAATTCAGAGTAATCAACTGTTCTTGGATTACAAAGAGTAAGTGTTCATATGAAATATTAAGCAGTGTGAAGCTTTGTAGTGGTCTGTCAATAAGTCAGCTATAAGATGACCTACTCGATGCAGCCCCTTCTACAGTTCTTGAGAGAAAGAAATGGTTTAGAATGAATCACCTTTGAGCGGCGCTGCATGATGTTAAGTGAAGAATACAATCATGTGTGTAAGTATATTCACCAAGCATGCTCTTTGTAGCACTTGCTTTGCCAGAAGGATTGAAAATTAAATGAGTGGAAGGAATTAATTTGTAAGCTGAGTGGCAGTATGAGCTCTTCAAAGTTTAGCAATTTTTCCACATATAATAAATCTGAGAATGAAATGCAAAGGCACTTTTCATGGGAGAAATGCCAAAACAGCTAGATTTACAGTAGCTGCGAAAGAGCTGGGCATCTCCTACCTCAGAGACGTTTCTGAATGTGTGTTTGTTGGCTCACCGGTAAACTTGGTACTGAGAGTGCCACCTGCTTATAACAAATTGTATCAACATCCATGATATTTGATGTGCCAGAAGAATTCTGAAAAAGGCCAAGGGAGCCTAGGAATGATCTATGGCTCCTTGACTTCTCTAAAAGAACTCAATTATCTTCTAAGTGATTAAATAATTGCTAAAGAATTTAAACAGAGTTTAAAATGGACATCTTGGTTTAGCTGAGGATTTATTCCACATGGGTGGCAGAAGATACAGTTTTATAGAACTGAGATTAATATTGATTAGAATTTTCTACCTCCATAACAGTTAAAAGAGTTGCCTATTAAGAAATCAGAATACTGCACTACTAAGGCAAACTGAGCCCCAGAGTGTATGATGGTTAAGTTGTAAAGGCAAGTGTTCAAACATATTACTGAGGAATTTCTCTGCATCAGTGCTAGATATCCTTCTTTGTGACAAAGAACTGGAACAGCAAAGCAGCTGTCAGTCTGAAATGCAATCAGTTTCCTACAACATATGCTTCCTGACATGTAGAGAGTGGTACAGAAAATAAACATTTTCCTGACTGAGAGAACATACAGAAAGCCATACTGGTTAACTAGATTAATTTAAACTGTTAGTGAAGCTTAAGTTTCTCACCAACCTCCATCTCAGGCTCCTTATCCAAAATAATTTGAATGCCTTTGGAGGCTGCCACTAAACAAAGTAAAAATAATGTTCAATGACAGAAAATGAAATAGATTTTTTTGTTTTGACAGGTTTTAAACAAAATATGGCAAGGTTTTGTTCTGCTATGACTTTTGAAATTGACATTTAACTAAATTCAATGTTTAACAGGTCAGAAAATTTAGAAAAAAATATTTTATTTTGACAGAATTAGATGTTTTTGTAAACTTCAGATGTGGCTTTGTTTGTTTTCACTTTTGGATAGGAAACAAAATTAACAGTTTTGTTCACGTATATTTAAAACAGATTGCTTTGCCTGAATGTGTTCCACAGCACACACACTGCACCAAATAAGAAAACAGCCCAATTTACAAATTCAGGTCTGCACAGAATTGCCAGAGCTTAGCCTAAAATTTCCCACTGTTTTTAAAGATCCCACCCTCTAATTATAGACTAAGCCTGTAAGACTATGATAATAAGTGAATTTAGAGTAAAGCTGTTATATGACAAAAAAGGTTCATTTTTGTTTCAGTGCAGTCATGGTAAAAATCTTAATTGGTTAATAAAATTGACATAAATAAAAGTCAATTCTTGTTTCCAGTCAGATGATAAATATTTATCTCTGATCTGCTGTGGTAAAAGAACCTCTAATTCTTCCAAAGGCACTTCTGATTTTCTTTTATGTAGATTTGTTGCTGCTGCCAAGTGAATGTTATGAAACTGTGAAAGTATATTCAGGAAATTTATATTTCTGCTAAAAGTTTTAATCTGCTCGTCATAATATTACATTTTTTATATTATCTTCTTTAGCAAAGAGTAAAATAATGTTGATCAATATCTTTTGTGACATTTACTTCTGCACATTGCCAAAAGACATTATCGTGATCATTGGAGAATAATATGACAAAGTAGTAGCTGAATTTCTTATCTATTAAGTTTACACACCAAAGCCTCACATGGTGAGAACTTCATCCCTTCCAGGACTATAGCAACTTGTCTAGCATCCAAACTTTGCTTTGAGAAAGCTTCTTTTTATTTTTGCAGGTACAATGCATTTGCCTGGGCTACTAGTTGGCTTCAAAGGAACTGTTCCTACCTAAACTCTTTATGAAACTTTTTTCTAGGAATCTCTTCAAACACAAACCCAAATCTAGTAATCTAAATGATAATAACACCAATGGAAGATCAATGCATAAATTTAATTTTGAAGTAGGATGACAGCTGGTAACTGAATTCTGCGTTGAGAAAGAGAGAGGGAGCTTCAGCTTCTGAATGAATTATTCAGGATATAGATTGATGATATTCAGTTCTTTTTCTCATAAGTAATATGTATGGTCTCAGAGTGCATAAAGAGAACAGTAACACATAGGTAAAGTACCTCGTGCTTCCTGAAACGTGGCATACCATCAAAATGAAACATACGGTGACATGTTGCCTTGGCTGTAAGCAGAGAAACTAGAGAACGATGTGCTTTTCACCGTGCAGAAAGACTGTGCCATTACAGACGGCTGCAGTCTGCTCTCATTTCTAGTTAATTCTGCACTTTCAAACACCAAACTCTCCACAGTTAAACAAAACTGTTTAAAAAAAAGTTTTGACTTATGATTCTTATGCATCAAAGTTAATTTAAGGAATTGTGTTTGCATCATGACATGTTTTTTAAAGTGTGCAAGAGAAGCAATAAATCAAAACTTTATCAGAAATTCACAAATTACCAGACTACCTGTATTTTGTATCTCTGAGTTAAAGGAACCTGTATAAACTGTTTCTGCTAAATTAGAAGAATGTGGAGAAGTTCAGATGCTAGAACTTTAGCTGGTATAAACACATGAATAGTGTATCAAACAACGTTTATAAATATTTATAGTAGATAAATACGTGATCAGTCAAACACTCTCCTTGTGCGCTACTTTCACATAGGTTAATGTGTATAAATCTTCTTAGAGGTGATTTCTTCCTTGATTTGTACTTAGGGATTTTCCCTACTCTGAATTTTGAAGGAAACTTTATGCTTAACAAGAAAGAGTTCAACAGAGTAGGTCTTGTGTTGATATCAGGAGCTGTGTACATTACATTACTTCCATTCTGTTAATTTTCAATATATTGGATTTGGGCTTTGAGAGACTTAAAAATAGTGCGTTTTAGAAAAAGCCTGTGTTTCTGGTTGTAAATTTTCTGCTCCCCCTCTGACACGGGTTGAATCTGACTGACTGCTTTTCCACATTTCTTAAAAGACCTGATGAAACAGGCTCAGAAAGCCAAGGTCAAAGGAGTTCCTGTCAAGGAGCCAGGTAAGTTCTCTTGCTATAGCTTTGCCTTCTATTTACTTCATAATGAAAAAATCCTTAGGCTTCCTACATCCTATTCCCAGCTTCAAAATGGGAATAATGAAGTTTATGCATTGAAAAATGGACAAAAATTCTATGACTTAAGTATCTTTTTATGAATCCTAAGATCCTGATGATTTACGTATGAGTTGATCAGCCCCCATCACAGTTATACAAAAATAAGCATGCTATCAAAATGCCATTAAATTGTGACATTTCAAGGGGTAAATTTTGACAGAACCATTATGACAATGAATATCTAAGGAAAAAAAACCTTGAAAAAGCCTGCAGTGTAGAAAAGCAAACTCCAATATTAATTAATAAATGTAGCTTTAGTAGAAACAGTTTCTGAGTAAGTATCTTTAACTTACTCGCTTTCAAATTATAGATTGTTTACTTAGCGTACTTCATTGCCAGTAAAACTTTCTTTTAAATAGAAGTTTATAAAGCAAATTATCCAACTGTGAAATTGGAAGCACAACTGTTTCAGCCCATCTGAATTTTTTTTAACCGTTCCCCCACAGTAATCTGCACTCGTCTTTATAGTGCCTACAACTGAAAAGGATTATCTAGTCAGAATACATCAGTATATAATAAATGTGCTTCATTTCTTCCACAGTCCTTAAAGCTGACAGCCAAAATGAATGTTTGTCTCAGCTTTGGCACCAGTGGTACTTTTGCAGAGACTATTTCATGGTCCATTGGACCCTAAAGGACATTGTTTTTAAAGGCATATTATCAAAAGGAATGAAGCATACCATCAGAGTGCATATCAGCATGTATTATTAAACTTAAGGGCAATAGTGTTGCTTAGTTGATATTGTAAAGCACTCTAGTCAAAATGTATTAAAACTAATCTTTATGCTTCTCGGCTTTTATAACATTTTTTGTGCCTAACTAGTAAATACAGGTCATGAAAGGTACTTGTAATATCCAGCAGCTTTGAAAAAAGAACAGAAAAGTGCTTTATAAACAAAGTAATTTATCATCCTTTCTGTATGTATATAGAAAACCTACTATCACAACTGCTGTTATACTAATAGACATCCTATACAGTGTCACATTAATTTGCTGTCAGAGTAGCCCAGCTCTGAATCCCATTTTGCTGATTTATTTAAAATTTAAAAAAAAAAAACCCTTAAAGATATGCAGATTCACTGTTAGGGGTATTATCATGAAGTAATCAGCTTTCTTGGAAAGAGCTATTGAACTGCACAATGCAAATTTCTGAATCTCAAAGGTTGCAGGCTCATCAGAATATTCATTGGTGAAATCACAGCTATGGTAAGATTGTGCGGGCAGTGCCTAATTTGATACAGATTGCAGCAGTGCTCATTGGGTTAGATGCTGCATGATCCTGACAGCTTAACTGTCAGATAAATTGCTGCAGTAATAGCCTATGAGCAAGCCCATAAGCTGATCATATTAATGTTACGAAAATGTGACACCAAAAACTAATAACATTCTTTGAGGCATCTGGACAGAAGCAAAACCTAATCTTGTCTAAAAGATCTCCATTAGCAGTAATCATTCTGTAATATGATCAACATATTCTTGTCAAAGCAGATAGTAGTCTGCAGTATTATTAAAACTGATTAAACATGGCATGCTATTCTAAAATAAACCTTTAACTTTGAGAATTAGGGCCTTCTGATTACACTGGATTTGTTGGTTCAAACACATCCAAGCCACTTTCAAAATAGCTTATTCTGGTGATTTAGTCTCAGTAAGGGAGAAATATAGTGCAGTAGTAGAAAAGAAACAAAACTGAGAATCTAGGCCATCAGGAATTTGAACAGCTTGAGGAAAGTGAAAAAAAAATCTGAGAAAATGTTGAGCCCCTAGGACAATGATCTGTCTTTGCCTCCCAGAAAAATATAGGTTTATATGTCCTTTGCTTGTGATACCTTGTGATCCAACTGCATAACCAACGAAAGTTCCTTTAAGGATGCACATTCTTCTGAAGAATAACTACATCAAGATCGCATCAGGCTGTCTACTTGTTTGTTTAAAAAGGCCTCACTCTTTGGGGAAGCCTTTGCAAATGATGGATGATTTGCTGAAAGTTTATGCTGTGAAACATATGGTCCATGATGATGCTCTGATGTTCCTTAGAAGCACAGAAGTTAGTGAACTCAATATGGCGAATAGAGCTTGGCATCAAGCACCAAGTATTTTTGGGTCAATGTTGTTGCTGTGGGCCAGAAAAGGTCCATGTATGACAACCTAGAGCAATGCAAGATTGCTAAAGAGCTGCATTATAATATTGAGACCATGTGAATGGTTCTGTCTTTTCTTAATAGTTTATTTAACTTAAGATCTCCAGAGTACTGCAGAATCCAGCTATTCTGCCAGGGATGTGTGTTCACCTACCCAAGGAGCACGCAGACCCAGTTTAAATTATTATTGGAAAATATTTCTCCAGCTGTGAACTGTTTCCCCTTTCGGGATAATAAAAGGATCCAGATATATCTGAGGAGCTTTAGTCTGCAGCATCTCAGTTCCATAAGGCTAAGAGGATTGTTGACAGGCTGTAATTGCACCCTGCAAGTGTTTACTTTAGCTAGAAAATTGCTAAATACCTTTAACAGCTGGCAGCAGCCAGGTTTCTGCAGAGGAGTAGGAGCAAAAAAGGTGCAGCAGATAAGGATGGTGGGACCTGCTTTCTTGCCTGGAGGCACTGAGCTGTGACTGGTTGCAGACTCACCTCAAATAGAGATGAAGTAAAACAGGAAAGAAAGGCAAGGTGTGATGGGAGATTCTTTGGAGGGACATAAGGTTTTTTTCCTTGGAAAATGAGGAGTTGCACCCTGTTAGACTGCATCTCAGAGATGGAGATAGATGGACCCATCAGTGCTGCTGTAACTGGATGAGTGAAAATGCTGTCCCCTGCATGTCACAGGGATTAAGTTAGTGTAGAACTTTTTTATCTCAGAAGTGTAAAAGATGCTGTGAACCTCTACTAAAGAGGAAACATAATTTGCAAACTTTAAGTAGGCTGTGAAAATTGAAGACAAGGTGGAAACAGCAAGATGTTCCTACTTCCATGTAACATGAATTGATGAAGACCAATTTAGGTGTTGTTTTATTTGGGAACTTGGCAGTAATTGCAGGGGGTGGGGGGAAAATGGGAGGTGGACAGAAGAGTAAGGAGAGAGCAGAGCAGTACACCCACTGGCAAAGGATATAAGAAAGTCCAAAAAAGGTGTAATTTTTAATAAAATACCCACCCATGATGAAGAGTCTCGTTCCAAACTACAAGGGAGATAATTTAGTTATTTTCTGCAATGTAAAGAGAAAGACAACAACCATCAGATATGTGCATAATACCTTTTCATCATGCTTTTTGTATTTTCTTTCAGTCAGCCATTCTGAAATGAATATAATTTTCTGTTCCATTGATGAAAGGACAGTTACTACACTGGGATACAGTATTTCCCAATATTTATCCTTGTAAAGAGAAAAAAAGGCATCAGAAAATTAAGTTTAGCTTCTACTGGCACGACCTTGTCTAACAGGATGGGCATCTGTATCATGATGTTATAGTGTCCTCATGAGAGAGATGCCTCGTTTTTATGAGGAGAGCTACTTTCAAGGTGAAGGATGTTCAATGTTAAATCATAAATTCAACAAACCTACTCTGTCACAAGAAACAAATTCAATTTTACAGTAAAAATTGTACAGAGTACCCGTGCTTCTAAAATGGAGATGGACTGATGATAAATGAGATCAGGGCAATAGATGTCAGATCCTCTAAATTATATGGGCTAGACTGAAAGTAGTACTAGACACAACGAAGCAAAAGGAGATGAGAACATAGTAATTTATATGATTATTTACATGCTACATATCTTCTAATTTGTGGGGGATGTGGGCTTTGCTGACCAATATCAGAAAGTCCACCTGGCACTTTTCTCCCCCTGCTTACAGAAAGCAAGACAGCAGCTGCCACTCAGACTGCTTCTGTGTCAGTGCCTCCCATGCTGATGCACTGACAGGTAAGCCCTTGCTCTGGCTGTGTCAGAAACTGGTTTTAATGTCTGAGTACAATGAATTACTTTTGAACATTTTTCCCTGACAGGTCAACCCTTAGAAGTTAACCTCATAGGGTACATCATTTACACATGATTTCAAAGCAGAAATAATACTTCAATAATATCTTACTACAACCAATAGCTCACTCTGTAATGAAATCTTAACTCCACCAACAGAGTGAAGGAACACAAAGGAATAAAGCTGCTCAATTTGTGAAACCCAATCATATCCCTTTCTTTTCTGTCTGCGCCATGCAATAATTTCCCCTTATTAAGACAGTATATTTCAGAGGAATTACAATTTATACACAGTGAATAGTATCTTAAAATATCATTGTTTCTTGGATATTTTCAGGGAGAGAACTGACGGGCAGGTCTTTCACTGAAGCAGAAATTAACTTGAAAAAGTACTGTGTGCAATTTGTAGTAGGAAAAGATGCTGGGCTCAACAGATACGTAAATACACAGGACCTGCTTTATGTATTTCTTCTGAAAATTTTAGCATGAAGATAGATTTGATAAAATGCATCCTCTGACTTTCTGTCTTGCACTGTATCCTGGACTTTTGGTAATGATTAAACTTAATGTGGCCTTCTGATTTACAGCTCTCCAGAGATGCATGTGTTGCCAAAGATCTTAGGCATGCACTAATCGGCACAGATGATAGGTGATTTCGGAGATAAAACTTTCTCGGGAGTGACGATGTCAGTGTGCTGCTGTTGTGAATCATCTTTAAAACCTTCTCCATTATGTGTGAAGGACATCCCCTCAGTTAAGGGGTTTGGAGGTTTGCTTAAGTCAACATGACTGTGGTCAGCAGGTTTGCAGTTGTATTAGGTTTCCTCGGCAAGGTTTTGGTAGCAGAGGGTGCACCAGGGTTGCTTCTGTGAGAGGCTAATAGAATCTTCTCCCATGCCTGATAGAGCTAGTGCCATCCAAGGCCATCAGCAATGGCAAACCCGTGAATAGGGAGACAGAGAGAGGAGTGAGAATATGTGTGTCCTGGTTCTGGCCAGGCCAGAGTCAACCTTACCAAGCAGCCAGCACAGGTGAGCTGAGTTAGCCTGGGCTGTTTCCACACCACCTGACATCACTTCCCCATAAAAACAGCTGGCTGGGGAGGGGCAGGGGCTTGGTGCCTCTAGGACAGTCTGAGTGTGGCTCAGACATTGGATTGGTCCCTCCTTATATCCGGCAGCACTCTGAAATTGTCAGGTCAGTATGGTACTTACTCTGTGTTAGCACTGGGTGTGAGTGTAATTGGCTGTTACTGTTCTACATTCATGGTGATTTTTGTCAGTAGACTGTCCTTATCACAACCCACAGAGCCTCTGTCTCTTTCTCCTCATGGAGTGAGCAAGTGGCTCTGGTGGGCATTTGGCCTCCAGACAGTGTCAAACCACCACAGTGAGAGAAACAAGCCTACAAATACTGAGGTCAGTGCAGAGGGACAGAGAGGAGGTTCTTGAGGTGCTAGAGCAGATTCACCTGCAACCGATGGAGAAGACCATTGTGAGGCAGGCTTTGTCTCTGCAGCTCATGGAAGATGATGATGGAGCAGATATCTACCTGCAGCCCATGGAGGACCCCATGCCAGAGCAGGTGGTGGAGGCACCTGAGGCAAGCTGTGACCCCAGGGGAAGCCTGTGCTGGAGAAGGCTCCTGGCAGGACCTGTGGCACCAATGGAGGGAGGAGACCATGCTGGATCCCAGAGTACCTACAGCAAGTCAGGCTGTATTCTAAGACACTGACAAGTAGCCCAGACATGTAAAAGAGCAAAGAAGAACACCCAAACTTCTAAATATTTTAGTTAGGCAGAGTGAAATCTAGATAAGGAGACTAGTAACCTGAACTCCCACTACCTTATTAATTTTATGACTGTCATTGTGGGGGTGGAGTGTGTTATAAACAAACTGGTAATAAAAAGGGGTCAAATTATGAGCATGCTTCCTATGCATCGTTCATTCAAACAGCAGAAAAGCTCTTGGAAATGGAATATTCTCAAGGGTCAATTTTTTTGACCACAAAGATCTTCCAGCAGCAACACAGCTTGTTCTGGTGAAAAACAAAGGAACATCAGGGAAAGGGCAGATCAGGACAATTCTTGATTATTAAGAATAAATGAAATAATTGTGCGTGTAGTAGTCTTATCTCCTATTCTTAGCAGAAGGATTTTACAACACCTCATTGTTGCTGGGGAAGGCTTTCCTGGTATTTTGGGAAGAGTCAGAGGTTAAAAACCTGAACCTTGGTCTGAGTTTCCTTAAAGGTTCAGAAAAATCTCATAGCTCCACCACATCAGAAAATTTAAAAGCTTTCAGCTTTATTTAATTTCTATCGGAATTCTTACAGCATATACTCTGAGAGTGGCAATTTTGGATCTTTGATAAATATTTGTAAGAAAGGGAAAGGACATGACCAATATTGCTGTTTTGTATTTTGCTTTGTGAGTGAACAGAAATAAATAAGTAAAATAGTATGTTTTATTGCAAAGGGGATAAAGAGGAATTGTTATAATTTCCTCAGGAAGGAAGTGCTAGATACACTGCCAGATGCTGAAATGATGCATGGTAAAAACTTTTGTACTAATTCAACATTTTAGCATGAATTCAGCTCTATGAATAGTTACACAGAAGCTTCCTTTGTGGACCAGATGGTTTAACATGAGAAAACAGCACAAAGCATTGCAAAGGTACTACTTATAATTCAGCACCCAAAATATTGGAAAAAAAAAAAGATGATTGAGAAGAAATACTTCATATTTTTAATTATTGTAGTAAATACATGTGATCAAAAGGTTATTTGTAATTTTTCTTGGTAAATTTACTTTATATTAATTTTCCCCAATATTTATTTTTAAATTTCTTCAGAAATGGAGAAAAAAGACTTGTTCCAGTGAAGTAAATTTAAGCTAATACGAAATTAATGAAATTATTAAGAGGGTTTTGTTATATCTTCTTTGAAAAAGCAATTCAGGAATCTTTTACATTGTCACAGAATAGTTGCATGTTCTAAAAATGCAAGTTTGGCAAAGTGACTCCAAAGATGTAGTTATTACATACTGTACACCTACATGGGACTTCTTTACTGCACCAAGCAGTTTGGCATTTGCGTGGTTCTAAAAATTGAAGGGATGGGGGTAAGCGTCTTTCTTTGTTAATGTATTTCGCTAGACCATGGTCCTACATTAAGACCTATTTGACTTGTTTCAACAGCCATTGTTATGGCAATGGCCAAGGGACCATTTCTGAAAAACATACCTAAACTCATGTTGTGTTTGAAGGTGACAGAACAAGAATTTCTATATAGCCCTCTCAGTAAAAATGTATTTCCCCCTCTATTGTAAAGATGTCCGTGTAGCATGCATGAATCAAGCTCCTGGAATGCCACTGACTGCAAAAGGAATTGGAACAATCTCCATAGTATGTTCTTAAATGCCTTATGTTGAATTATTTGGCATATCATTTTCCTGTGGAAACTCAGATGGGGGGATGGGGGGTTACAGGGGCACTACTAGCAGATTGACTATTAAGAGCAGAGATGCCTCTAGAGCTGACTGCTGCAGCAGGAGGGTTAGGTCCCTCCACTTGTGGAAGTCTGTAAATCCCTCTCTGTCATGGTTCATGTTGTGTGTGGGGCTAGTGGGTTACGCCATTGTGCATTGGGAGGTGGGTCCTGAGACCGCAGCCAGGGGAATATGGGGAGCACCAAGACAGAAGTGGCCCCTGGCCCAAGCTGAGAGCAGCTGTGGAGTCACGATGAGTCATGGTGGGCAGCAGGACCTAGCGTGCAACTGGGAAAGAACATCTTAACGGGGCTACTGCAAGCAACACCGAGGCGGCTGGCTGTGTGTCTGTGCAAGCTTTTAGAACTGTATAGCATGTATTTAATGATGCTTAGTTCTGTCCATCAAAAGAAATGGGATTCAATTCAGATTCAAGGGATGCCTGGTGCCAGAATTTTGTTCAGGACTCATTTTTTTTTTTTTTCTGTCCTTGAATATTACTCTAATGCAGTTAGAAAAAAAGTAAGAAGCTTGATTGTAATGAAAATAATTTTAATGAGTATATCAAGTGAGTGCAATTAAAATCTAGATACAAAAATAATATGCCATCCTAATTAGAAGTAAAGTGGGTTTTTCCAGCATACGCTTACTAAAGGGTTTTTTGGTAGGTTTTTTTGTTTGTTTTTTAAGATTAATTGAATATATATGCCACTCCACAGAGAAAAGAATATAAAAAAATGTATTTTATTTTATTTAAGCTTCAACAGTTAACCAGTGTTCTTGGTTATGGTTCATCCTGTAAACTAATCTTTTTTTAAATGTTTGCCTGCACCGTCTTCATTAATGCTCCAGCTGGTTTGGTTTGTTAATATTCATTCCAGTAAGTCACCATTTCTTGATTGATAAATGATTGAACTAATTTGGCATATTTTATTTAGGCAGAGTTCCATTTTTAGGCCCAGTCCTCAGTTAAAGTGTGCAGGAGTTGATGTGGGGAGAGAGCGAGCAGAGGAAGAAGAGATACCACTCCTTGCAGAGCCTTGCTAAGGTAGGGGGTGATTTATTTGAACAGAACATATAGCTAGATGGAGTGTGTCAGTGCATTGGAGACACCATCCTTGTGGGAATGGGCTTGAGGCTCAGTTACCTTATTGCAGGACACAGACTATTAGGATCACATTGCTTATGTATAGCCAATTTGAGGAATTTAGTAAGAGTGTGAAGTGTACCAATGATTCAGGTTTTTGCCAGCATACCAAGATCTACTTTCTAAAAGCATTGCATGAATGTGAATTGACTTAACTATCTAAATGTTACTTTTCTGCCAAAAAATCAAAACCTTGGAAGACAAAAAAATTAGTGGCTTGCTGTCATATTTTTTCCTCCATTCTGTAAAATATTATTGACTGGGTAGTCTAGAGATGACACATTGTGGGAGGAGGAAGACATACCTTTTATTTTTTTAGAAGTTTGTGGAATTATAGACATGAGAAATGGAATCATGTATTAACTTGTTAATGTACCCGCAAGTATGGGATTGCTGTCATGCATACAAGTTTTATACTTTCTTACATTAATAGGTGAATTGTCATACTCTAGTTCTGATTTCCTGATGAAAAGGTTCTACTTAAATATTAGCTTGGATTGCTTCAACAGGAGAGATTTCTTAAAGGCTAGTAAATCAATTCTGCTTGCATTGACTGACCCAAGAAAATAATACCTTGAAAAGCTCACAGAGCTTCACGCATTACAGTATTACAGCTTCTGGTATATTACAAATGAGAGAGACAAGTTTATCAGACAGAAAGGACAAGAGATGATTGAGACAGTTCAGATTCAAGGACTGGTAAGAGGCGTCAACAGAGAAGGTCTTCTTTGCTTATTTGTTGGTGCATCCCATGACCAGCCCAATATGAACTGAGTGTGCAAAAGGAAGACCTTCCAACTTGGAGTAGGAGGCAGAGATGCCTAGATGCTAATAGTGGAAAGCCTGCTAATTTGCAGAAGGAAGAGTTGACCAGCATTGACTCTCTATATGTACTTTTAATTCAATTAATGAAACTGTGAAGCAAAAGGAAAAGGGAGAGCTAGACTGGAATTAAACTGAAGATTGAAGGTCCTGAATACTAGCTTCCATGGGAGTCTGCGCTGTCTTCAGTAAATAAATACCTGCTTCCTGTGGTGAACCCTCAAATGAAGTCTTCCCCTTCTAATAATGGGGAAAAAAAAAAAAGAAAAAAATTTCCCCTACTGCTCTGAAACTCATCCCTTAATTTTATCCTTGAATACTCTATCCAACTAGTGAGTGCAAAAGGACTTAAAAGATGGTCACAATGGATAGTCTTACATTAAAGACCTTACTGGTATCGAATGAAAGTTGGGTACCTTTTCTAGTTGCCACTGAATGACATCAAGCGCCTGAGGACAGCACCTCTGTGAGGAGCAGGGGAATTCTGACTCCATGTGAATACACGATAGTCATGCTGTACTATTCCCTATCAATGTAGTGCTAAGCAGCTTAGCTGCAAAACGCTTCACATAAATAGCAATTTGTCATTAAAGCTGAAGTAGAGAAAGCTAAGGTTAAATAAAAAGCATTTAAGCTTTTATCAGGGTAGCCAAACATATTTTTCATGTTCAAAAAGCATGTTTAGACATTGAGTAACTGATGTATTTAGTTCTCATAGCGTATTGTAAATGCAGATAAACTTGATAAGCAAAGACACATCTGCTGAATAAGAACATGGTTTATCATTTTTCTCCTGAGGTAATGACTACCTATTCACCCTCCCCTGCCTTGCCAGCATTCTCTCCAGACTTTTCCTGCATTCCTATGGGTAGTGACAGTGCAAGTTGTCCTACTTATTATTCTTGTATTGCCAACACTGCGCCTGTCTCTTTTAATGATGCATAGCCTTGCCTTAGTGGTGGTTAATCTAATGAAGGACTAACTCCCTGGAGGTTACAGGCTCCATTTTCTGTGTTTTTAGCTAGCAGCCAGCATCACATGGTGATGAATGTTTTGGACTTCCCCCACCCCCTAGACCTGAACATTTATTGCATTGTGAAATGATATCTATTGCTTCAAAAAGAGCAATTTCCTGGCAAGGCACCTTTGGTATCTTATGTGCTTCATTCACCAATTAGACAATCTTGAAAAGAGAATTAATTCAGGAGAGTAACAAAATGCAGAGGTGGCTCCATGATGAAAGTGCTGATGTTCAAGTGAGAAGTAAAAACAAGCTCTATCACTTGAATACCTCTGCAGATGCAGTTAAAAGCTCAGGCTACCTTACTGTGTTTCAGCTAGTAACCATCAGCATGCTGAACCGTTCTTTGACTGCAACCTGGCCACGCAGCTTCAAAAGAAACTCCATCTAATTGGGAGAAAAGAGTGGGGTTTTTTCTGAAAACACTGATTAATGCATGACCTAAAAGCTAACTAGAAGATAAACTGCATGATAAAGGAGAAATAGTAAATTTTACATATATTTCCAAAAAAAAGGTCTAACTTCTCTAGTAATATTAAGCAAATAACTTTATTCAGCCTGGAAACTTAATTGGTAACTAAATAATGTGTATTACTACAAGTGATTCAAAATCACAAAGTAAAAACAAACAGTGATATCAAAGCATAATTTTGTAACACATGTTTATAGTGTTATGATGAAAGATACTTGGATTTGAAGGTAATGGTCATAGGGCACACCAGAAAACAGCTCTCAGCCTTCACCATCACACTATGTATAACTTGTTATTCTTAAAAAAATCTCCTTCTCTGCACTGATCTCCTGCTGGCCTATTCACTTGCCCTGGCCAGGGTGTCGCCTGTGGTATTACAGGCTTCCTGATTTCATCCAAGCACCATTTTGATGTACTTCTGTTTTCCTTTTTGGTTGAGTATTTTTTCCTTTTATGGCCAGTCATTGTCCCAATGATGCTTGAGTTTTCATTGTAGGCACTTGCTGTTGGGAATGCAGAATAATATGTCATTGTGCACTCACCAGCCTAGAAATCAGGGCTCCACTATTGCAATTATTAAATAAAAGTATCTTAAACCTCCCCTCAACCCAACTGGTTTTAGCATATTGTGTCCTGGTGTATGCTTTTCCACAGAGCTCCCAACTCCTATTACAGTTCATTTCTTATCACTTGCTCTCTATAAGGGGAATCTCTGTGCATAAATATGCTAGGAAAATTTAAAAAAACAAAAAACAGCTGAAGCACAATAAATCAGTAACCTGATGGATATACTTGAAAGGTCATGCTGCCACAGAAGAGTAGATGGGAAAAGACAGCAGAGGTTCCTCCAGTAGAGATTCACTGTAAATGAGGTGATGCTGTTTGCAGCTGTCTCTGAACTCAGAGAAAGTGTTTAAAGACATTTAGTGTGAATGTCTCTTAATGATAATTGTATGGACCACTTCAGTCCCTGAAATGCAAGAAAGCTGACTCTATTATTTCCCCAAGGAAAGTCAGCAGATAAATTACATTATGAATTTATCTTAGCAGTATTCTTTTCCAGAACTCTCTTATGACCATAATTTATTAATGTTGATATTGATGCCTCAGCTTGTGGTTGTTATCCTACAATAACTGTTTTGCTTGTACAAGTCTCTCAAGCAGAAGCTTATAATAACAACCAAGAGAGAACAAAAGTAATTGGTAGTGTTTGGGTATTTGCTTAACACATTTTATATCCATGGTGTATGCAAGTCTCACAGTCAAATGTAACTGCAAAATCTTTTTCAAAAAAATATGGAATTTGAATCTTGTAAAACTGATTTTGAAAATTTCATTTAATTAAGTATATTGAAATGTCAGTCATGTCTTAACTTATGCCAGAAAGCGGTTTACAGAATTGGGTTTTTGGGGGGGTTGTTTGGGGTTTTTTTTGAGAGCTGGTGAAAAGAAGATATGATAGGAAAGATCTGAGAGAAGATTTTAGATGAAACAAAATAATACAGTGACTTTCATCCTGGTTCAACCTTCCTTCAGGGCTCTCTGGCTTAAGCAAGTAAGTGGTGTCATCCTCTCAGCTCACAGTTTGTTGATGCTTCCTGGTGTTGTTACTGAGGTGTGTGTAGCTAACACATGTGCATTTTGTTGCTATGTGTACCACAGACCTGTAATATTGCCTCCTGCTAATAACTATACCTGGAAGCAGCTAATTGTGACAGTAAGGTGTTATCCCAAACTGAGCATGTGTTTGTTCTGTCTGTAAAGTGAAGCTGAACAGAATTGTGCAGGTATTTTGAAAATGGGACTTTAAATACTCTTGCTTTTTAAACTGTTTATTGTTACGTAATCTAAGTAGTCTTATCGAAGTCATCCATTGATCCAGCTGCCTAACACAAAGCTCCCTGGTGAAAATTCCCTGGCAGTTCACAATGTGTATGGCCTTTGTAGAAATGTATTCCTATATATTTTAGATAATGATAAAAATAAATAACATACATTTGAGAATTTACCCATCCATTCATGCATATTTTATAAATAGGGACAATTAGAAATAAGAAAATTATTCATGATGAGTTGTTTGCTCAGATTTAGTTATCAGTTCTTCCTCTGACATTTTTTATGTCTGGCTTCTTTTAATACGTCAGTTGTTCATTGGATTTCTTGACTGGTTTTGTTTTCATGCTGTACTGTTTCCCATGTGGGCGTCCCAACTCAAAACCTGAAATTTTTAATGTGAAACTTTAAGAAGTAAATTGTTCTGGAGGGTTTTTTATGTTGTTTTTTTTTTTTTCCAGACAGAACAGGATTTGATTTAGATTAAGCTTCATGGAATAAGTTCTCCTATTTTAATTGCATCTTATGCTGAGGGTTTTTTGTTTGCATAGATTAAATAAGGACTGCAACAATGGGGTTGAAATCCTCCAGCAATCTGCTGAAGACAGCAGTATACTCTGCAGTTTATTTCTAATTTAATGGCTTAGAAAATCACTTCAATTCTCGTTCTCTAACGGCCTTGTGGAGGAGCTCATGAAGAGCCAAGACAGTCAGAGTGAAGAACATGTACAAAGCTAAGTAAGCAGGGAGTGAGCAATTGCAACTCACAGTGTTATAGTGCTGATGTTTCCTATATTCCCATGACAGGCTTAGGCAAGGAAGGTTGTAAAATCACATCCTTGTTAGGTTTACTATAGTTTATATTTCCCAAAGACCATTGGGATACCAGGTTCAGTCACACAAAGCAGAAGAGGTCCCAAAATAAACCATTTATTCCTCAGCATGGTACAAAAAGAGTTCCTGTAAGAGCTGAGGGAAGAAAGGACACTGTAATATATTGGGATACAATGCGGAGGTCCACGCATATCTCTAAGGGGCACCCAGGTTTGTAGAGAACATTTTATCCCTTATCAGACAGCTACTGAACAAGCAGATCCTGGGGTTTTTTTTTCCCTTGTCTGTAATAATCCCTTGGACCTTCAACACCAGGAAAGTCATTCTTTTCTTCCTTCCTGAAGTAAACATCCAGAAATCAATACTGTTTCTTGCAACTCTTCCTAGGAGATATACTCTATCCCAATTCCCTTTAAAGAAAGTAATGTCAATAGTATGACTACTTAAACAAAATCTTTTCTGCCTTGAACCTAAGTATGTGCTCTGTCTTGTGGGCTACATGGAAGAAACCTCCTGAGCACTCTTTAGTTTGAATATCTTTAAAAGGAACGAATGCAATCTGAATACAACCACTCAATCTTCAAAACCAGGATATAAATATTGTAATACTTCTCAGTGGTACTAGCAATATGACCTTTACAGATTAATGTGTTCTTGTCTTTGCAAACAACTCTATTTATGGCTGACCCAATTACTTAAGAGCTCATTAAGCTGAGATCTAAATTGTTAGATGGGGAAGTTTAGAGTTGTCTTTAGAGTCAGCTACTCATCTCTATTATTTTGGACAAATATAATCAGACTTCCTGGGGATCGATATCCAACTGATTTAGATTTACAATTACGACAGGGCTTCTGTCAGTGCTGGACAAGGTAAATGATGAAGAAAGCATAGGAATGAAAAGCCAAAGAGCCTTTTCAGTGCTTACTGCTGGAGTCATCTCATTCTCTAAATTTCCCAGCCTGAAAAGAGAGACCAAGCTGCTGAAGTAATACTGCTATCGCTTCCCAAGCTTTAATCACCTTAGCTCTAGACCTTAATAAATATTTCACCTCTAAAAATGAGCCCTTACCACACTCAATCCAAAACAAACAAAAAAACTCCAAACTCAAACCTGGAGGCAATACTGTTAAACCTGTGAGCCCCCAAGATTTCCTTTATTGTCACCTCTAAATCCACTCCAGAGAAATGTCCATCTCATTCCAGTATGCTCAGCCCCGAGCCTTGCCCAAGGCCCAGCCTGACCATATGCTGGGCCTGAAGTAACAACACCAAACTCCTTCAAAAATCATGATAGGGTGCTATAGCCATGCAGCATAGCTGAAAATCCTTGCCTCACCCCTGCCAAGCAGCCCAGAAAAACATTGCTGTGTTTTCTAAATTACTGCCACCTGTAACTCTCACCTTAGGCATCACTGCACATTTGTGGCGTGGCAATAGCAATCTTGCCTGGGAAGAGACACTCCTCTCTGCTGCCATTTTGTCCCAGCCATAAGTCCTCCTCTCTGGAAATGCAGATTGGCTTTTCAGGCATTAGCAATCCCAGTGCAGGCTGGCGGGAGGCAGCGGGCTCCTGCTTCTGTCACGGTTGCAGAGAAGGAGAGTTTCATGCAGGGTGACTTTGGATAACAGTTGGAAGAGTAGAAGGATGTCATCATCTCCCAATTTACTGACCCAAGCACTAACCCAAACACAAGAAATATCTGAGTTTCTAAAAGGAGGGAGGAAGCCTTTGATACCATGGCAGTGCAAGCAAGGACACAGGCCTCAGGTGTCCCCACTCCAGAATCCATCTCCTGCTCACCCTTTTGGTTTTGTACTAAGGAAACCCTAGCCTTAACTCTCTCTACATATTTCTGCTGTGGTAGGATATCGCAGTGGACCAGAACCAGAGACACAGCCCTGAAGATTGCTTGAAAATTCTGTCCAAGCACACTGATGTTAAGGAACGTGTTAAATGACTAATTATACTAAAAAAATTACTCAAAAATAATCACCTATCATTAGTTGATATCCATTAAGTAGGAAGATTCCTAAGTATATGATCTACTGTTTTCTGTCTGGATCAGTTATATTTCAGACACATTATGGGGGAAAAGGTAATTTGAAAAGTTTTTTCTTTTGAATCTTTATAGTGAGGCATAAAATAAGCATGCTTCATATGATTGTGTTTATGTTTATTTTTAACAGTCTTCACCATTCTAAACACTCTTACCTAGTTAAAAATGTGTATGGAGGAGAAAACCTCAAAAAAGCTGTGACATAGATCCTCTCTATAAGTTTTATACTGAATGTATCAAAAGCACTGTATATGTCTATTAGTTGTATTTTATATACCTCTGATTTTTACAGAATCACAGGGGTTGGAAGGGACCTTGAGAGATCATCGGGTCCAACCCCCCTGCCAAAGCAGCTCCCCAGCTCATATTGCACAGATAGGCGTCCAGACGAGTCTTGAATCTCTCCAGAGAAGGAGACTCCACCACCTCCCTGGGCAGCCTGTCCCAGGGCTCTGTCACCCTCACTGGGTAAAAGTTCTTCCACATGTTGGTGCGGAACTTCCTGTGCTCCAGTTTACAGCCATTGCCCCTTGTCCTATCTCCACAGACACTGAAAAGGGGTTGGCCAATTCCCCCTGCATCCCATACTTAAGATATTTATAAACATTAATTAGGTCCCCCCTCTGTCTTCTTTTCTCCAGACTGAACAGCCCCAGCTCACTCAGCCTTTCCTCATACAGGAGATGTTCCAGGCCCTTAATCATCTTTGTAGCCTCCTCTGGACTCTCTCCAGGAGATCCCTGTCCTTTTTATACCAGGGAGCCCAGAACTGGACACAATACTCCAGGTGGGGCCTGACCAGGGCAGAATAGAGGGGGAGGATCACCTCCTTAGACCTGCTGGCCACACTGTTCAGTTTCTCACGTCAAATCTAGAACAAACCTACTTATTGGTTTAATACCATCGCCACATGCACATTAAATGCAACTGGGCTCAGAACCCACGAGTCCTGACCCCAAGGGATAATCCAGTCAAAGTGTATGTGCAAATAAGCTAAACACCAGTCTAGAAAAACATGCACAATTTCACCCCAAATCCCATCACAACAGGTACTTGTAACAAGTCAGAGCACGAAGGGCTCTGAAGTTTTTCCCTAAAGCAATAACTGGTTCTGTCAGATACTGGCACCTTCGTTTGACAGCCATAATGTTCCCACTTTGTCTTGATTTGAGACAGCATAGCTCCAGTGGCTAGAAAACATGACAAAGAAGCAGTTCAAAATACTTTTAAAAACTCAGTGTGGAGGTGATTAAAATAGCAAGCTAAAATATGAGAGAAATCAATGTATATTTAACACCACCTTTTTAAAAGCCATCCTTATATAATACTGGGCTGTCACAAGCTCCTTATGAGCAGTGACATTTTAATAAAAGCTACTGTCCATTTCTCTTCCCATTTACCCTGCAGAATGCTTGCTTTTCCCCTTGCCCTTTTCAATCAGGCTGGCATTAAAAAATAAGGGGAAACAGTGAAAAATGCACAGTAGTAAAAGGAGAGAAGTTTTTAAAACTGCTAAAAAAATGGCACATGAGGCATAGGCCCTGATGGACAGTTTCTGATGTACGTTTCTGAGGTGCTGTGCTATGCAAGTGAATTTTTTACGTCAGTGCCAGGTGGGAGGCTGACACTAATAGTCTAAGCACATATTAGAATCTGGATATAATTTCATATAATCATGTATCTCCAGGAATATTGGCCATCCAACTCATAGAGCCTCATAGATACTTCATAGTGGCAGTACAAGAGTCAAGAAAAAATACTATACTCCTAGTATTCCATTAGATACCATGCTGGAGAGGGATACAGACCTTCCCCTACAGCGACTATTGCTTTCTGCTGTTCTTTCCTCAAGGCTTTCCAGCTTATCACCTGAAATGTGCTGCTGGAGATTGTCCTAACCTAATGCCACTGGTAACCACAGATGTAGCAAATACACATGAGAATGCTGGGAGGACAGCAAGCCTTGCAGCCCAAGTTAGCCTGTATCTCCTTGGATTTTCATGAAATTTCCTTCCTGAATTCTGCATCTGGCTCATTTTGCAATCCTATCCTGGCTAAACAGATGAAGGCAGAGCCTTACAGGAATGTCTGTAGCTTAGAAGAGTGGATAAACAAGTAACAGCTAGAGGAAATCCTCCCCTGGGGAATGTGGGCTCTCTTACCCCATGCTTCTGTCCCCATGCCTTCAGGCCTATGCAATCATACCAAAATGGTGAGAGCAAAATTATTTAAGGAAAGACACACAAAAGGAAAGAAAGAAAAGGCAAGAAAATGAAATAATTTGCAGAAACAAATAAGCCTCAAAAAATAGATTTCTTTTTTTTTAAATTTCCCACATTAAGAAGTGATGTAAACGAAAAGCCACCCCTTTCCCAAAATTCATTTCAATCCATAGGACTACTCAAGAAGAAAGTTATGCCTCAAACTTAGAAATCTTGACTCGCAGCTGACCCTCATTAAAAATGCAAATCTGTTAGTAGCTTCCAGAGTTGTGCTCCAGTAATCAATCAGATAAAAGTACCTTGGTATCTACGAAATGTTTCTTGCTTTTTACTGTTTAATTTCCTGTAGTTGAAAAAACAGAGTTTTGCACTAATAGAGGCAGCAATATCTGTTATTTTAGTATTCAGCTAAAAATAGTCAGCTGGTCTTTGAACAGTTATAACTTGAGAAAACCATCCCTAATACTGTTTTAAATTTGCACGTGATTCAGTGATACCTTTTGCTTTACACCTAGCACTGCTGGTACATACTTTTAAATGTTAAGAATAGCAACTAACACTTCTTTCCAATTGTGAGTTAATAAAAGGAAGTGTCTGTGTTATAAATTAAATATATAATTATTAGAAAATCTATGACAATGTTGGCATTGGCCATATTAGCAGTTCAGCATGTTCCTACAGGACTTTTATGATGGAGTTTCTGGAGGCAGCCAACAAGTGTGACCCTGCTTGAGCAGGGCAGCAGAACATAAAGACCTCCATAGGTCCTATCCAACCTCAGCCATTTTCTGAATCAGTGAAGTGTGGGCTATTGAAAAAGGGAATTTAATTACTGGTACTCAACACCAATAACAAATAGATTACTTCAATTTTGAAAGAAAACATCCCAATTCAATTCAAATGTCATGAACGTAGAGTTTTAGCATACATATAATATGCTTGTGGAGTGTGGGACTATGTAGAAAGAGTGATATCATAAAATGCTCCATTTTGTAGGTAGGTTTGTACGCACTAGTATAAATCATGTCATTTGACTTAATTATACAGAACCAGTGCTTACTGTTATTATCTGATTATTAACCCCCACGTGAGCTATTTACATCTCAGTCTTCAGTAATCAGCATAATGATTACCTGCCTGTCGTGGTAATAATTAAGTAGAAAAGCCAGCAACAAAATAATGAGATTTTTAATATTCTTTTTAGGTCAGACATAATGAGCATGCAGTGTAATAGTGGGTCTCAAATGTAATGCAATTGAGATTAATTTTTAAGAGGCTTTTTTTCCCCACTTACAGATATTTATTTTTTGTTAAGGGGAAGCGAAAAATGTTTAGCAGCAAAATAAACTAAAAGGTCTGATTATAATGCAGAAGACTTCATGATGTGCCAGGAGAGGAAGGGACTGCTTACACCTGGCCCACGCTTATGCCAGCGTTCACTGCAAGCTTCCCAGCAGACCCTCGCTGGTGAGAAATGTCACACTTCCTTTTCCATTGGTAGCACTGAAGCAGTTTGCACCAACTAATGAGTAGCATCAAGAAAATTTTTTTTTTTAAATCAATGAGCTTATTCATCAACGGATTTTTTCCAGGCACCTAAAGATATGGATGTCCAGTGTTTATTCAAATAAGGACGATACTCTCAGATCAGAATCAGAATAATATAATGTTGGGTTGATTGAGGTTGCAGAGTTATATCCAAAGGGAAATGACAAGTTTGCTGACTGTGGGCATTGGAAATTAGATTCAGTAATACTCTAAGAAATTTACTGCAAGGTACTAATACTGGAAATGTGCTAGTGTACAGCATATGGCTCTGATCTGAAAATACTGAAGCATGAGCTCATTTTCCCTTGAGCAGCCCTGGGGGACTAACATCTTAAATTCATCTGGAATTCTGCAGCTGGTGTACATTTGGGAGGATTACTTGTAAGTGTTCGTTTTGCCAGCATATTAAACTACTGCTGTATCGCATTAATTTTCTGCTATTAATCCCAAATTAAGCATTTTTCACTACAATTTCTTAGTATTGTCTGCTCTCTTCCCAGTGTTGTCATCCTGATGAACATATAATAGCCCACAGAAGATAAAGCCACTGACTGCATAAAACAATTGCCTTTAGAAGACCAGACTTCAGAGGTTTTGTTGTTTTTTCTCTGAGCTTCCATTTTTTGATTTAAAGTTAATTATCTGCATTTCACCTGAAGAAAACTGAAAGCAACACCTTCAAGCCACATGAGGAGTGTACACAGAAAGACTCTTGCCTCCATTATTGATAACATGGTACCCTGATAGCCCATCCCAGGTATTTTGCCATTATTGACTACGTTCTGGCAAAGTAATCAAAGTTCTGTGCTGGGAGAACAACTTTCTGATTGTCTCTTTAAAATCCCTCATTGCCATCAGTTAGTTCAGGCTCACAAACTATGTTAGGAGACCCGTGCTAATTATGGGCATGTATTTTCTCTGTGTAGGGAAAAAAAAATAAAAGTTAAACATAAATAATTTATGACATCAACTTTTATAAGATTTTAAAAAATTAAAATTGTGTTTGTTTCGTTAGAACAACATCTTCATGAAGGATAGAAGTTAGGGGAAACTACAAAGCTGTCCATGGATTAATAACAAAAGCTTTAGTATTCTTGTTTGATTTTGATTCTGACCCCTTTGAAAGGTTGATTGTTCGTGATCATTTTCCAACTCAAACGTTTCTCTCATCACCTCTCTGAATGCTGCATGGAGCTCTCCCAAAGCCCCACACCAGTTCTCCCCTGAGGCTTTTCTCATCTGGTTTTGTTCTTTGTCTTTTTGTATAATTGCAATTGTGTATTAAAGGTTAGCATGTTTTATTTCTCTACTGGTAGACATTTGGGGATGGTTTAGTTTTTTAATGCAGAATAGCATTGAAGGCCTCATCTCTACAGTAAATTGCATAATCAGTCCATGATAATTACAGGAGGGCTGATGAGGCCCATCAGAGGTTGTTGCACAGTAGAGGCCAAAAGAAGAAAACAAAGTTATTTTATGTATGTATGAAGGAGTCCTCCAATGCTTCAGATGTCTGTGGATATTTAAGCTCAGAGCGGAGTAATTCATTGACAGTAATGGAACTAGTTGTGTCCACTTGTTTGCTTATCTGGGGCCGAAAGTGTACATCCTCAGTTGCTGTACAGTTCTTTGGAGGAATGCTTTAACTCACCTTTCATCTCTCAGCACAATGATCTTTGCATAAGCACTACATTTTAAGAACTGTGTCTTTAAACAAAAGGAATGGTCTTCTACTTTCAGTGGATACATGTTTTACAACCATGATATTTTAAACCTGCTGTTAGGTTTTTTTTAAGCAGTGATGTTTTTGCTCAGTGAAGAAAAAAATACTGCTGTTTTGCTTTGCTCTAAGGGCAGGTTTAAAAGAGGTCATTCTAAATACTCCATGAATGGTTGGAGGAGAGAGAATGCAAAGAGTAATAGCTTTTATTTTTTAACCCTGTTTTTTAAAAATATTGGTAAAGATTAAAATGTTTGCAGAAACAATTAAGCTCTGCAAAGCTTCAGTAGATTGAAATGAAGATGAGTTAATGTCTAAGATTATCTTTTGAATTTTATTTTATTTTTTTTTTAAGTATAGCTCTGTCAGCTAAATATAGCTCAGAATTTTACATTTTTATAGACCATGTGAGTTCCCTGCAGGCACATTGTCTCTCTTCAGTGATTTATATGGTTTGAATTATAGGGGATGATAAGCATTTGCTGTTCAATAGTGTAGTTAATGCTCAGCCCCCCGGGTAACAGAGCAGTGAAGCATTTACTACTCAGTGGTAGTTCTGCAACAATCAGCAGCAGTGTGGCTCTATCACACTAAATTTACATCAGTACACTTCATCCTCAGGGAGCTGAACATTCACTCAGCATAGCCTAGGGAAAACAACTAGAATGGACATTTTCCAGTCTTTTGGGGCAGCACAACAGGAGAAGTTTTAACTGGATTCAAAACAGAAATCACAGATGGTGCAACAGGAAACTTCTCCAACTTTTATTTTCTCACCTTTTCCCCCCTCCAGCATAAAAAATATAAATAAATATTCGGACTAAAAAGTTTTTGGAAAGCTGAAAGTTGAAAAATGTACATTGCTGGCAGACCCCCTGCAGCTCTGGTGCAGATGCCAAAGGCCCTGGGAGGGCTGTAAACCCTTCACTCCCAGGATTAGCAGGAACCTTCTCTGTCAAGTAGATGAGTTTATGGGCACTGTAGCTATGTAACATTTCTGTTTCTGTTCCTGTTACCAAAAAAATAGCAAAGGCTACATCAGCCAAGCAATAATAGCTTTTCTCTTGCAGGATATTTTTCTTATTTTTCTTCAGTAGGCCTGAAAGCGTTTTATAAAGGAAGCCAATATAATCTTCATATGAAAAATGGTAAAACTGAAGCAGAAAGAGGCCCCAGGAGTTGGCCACAGTCTTTTGGGAAGACTGTGACAGAGTAAAAAATACAGATGAGGTTCCCAGGGTGTCTTGCTTAATGCTTTAACTGCTGCAGTCAACACTGCCCTCTCTCTCTGAAATGCACCTGGAAACCTCAGGCTGCAGTACAGCCAGCAGCAAGAATAAGGACTGACAAAGTTAATTTTTCTCTTGTAAGACAGAAAAAATGAGGCAGAGTAAGATACAAAGGAGGAGGCAGAGGAATCTGCAACAGGCAAGGTGAGCTTCAGCCTAGCAAACACAGTGGGAAAATGTGCAGCAGGATTTCTGTAAGTACTCCTTCCCCAAAGATGCTGCTGTGGTTCTGAGAAAAGACAACTGCAGTGGACCGAAGAGGCGTAACTCTGCTTCAGTGACAAGGAATCTATATGTAATGACCATTAAACCTACACTGCATTTTTAAGCCTGACTGGTTGTAGAGCAGAGAACCAGCAAGTATAAAACGCAGGCATGCTTAAGTGCACTTCTCAGGGCTCTCAGATCTCCACATCTGTTGCTTGGTAGCGTGTTCCCGCACCAGAGTGCCTGAACAGGCTGTCTGGAAAAAGGCTTCAAGCTGAGAGGGCAAGTCAGGTTTCCAGAAGACGCCTGCATTACGCTCTGTGCTTGCCTGCCTGCTGCAGTGTGGAAGCAGCATAAGGGCGTTGTGAAGAGCCTTGAAAAAGCTAATGTTGACAGGCAAGTGGAGCAGATTGAGGGAAAAAAGCATAACTTGTGCTGAAGTCGTGGAGACAGAGCTGCTGACATCCCCTGGCAGTGGTGAGAATGTAACACTATCCGGCGGTTGCAAATAATTAAAAAGCAGCTTGATGGCATTAGAATTGGGCTGTTTTGGAATCAGCGTAAAAATGAAAAGCCTCAAAACTTTCAGAGATCTGGAATCTGATGAACAGTGGGCTGATTGGCTGATACTCATGAGAAGATCCCAGGCAAGCCATTCCAGGCAGTGGTCCAATGTCATTCCCCTACACCCTAGCCTGCATCTGACCTAAAGCATGGGCACTCCGATAATAAAGTGAGGATGACTACTTACGTAAAGCCTGGAATGAACCCTACAGAACTGACAAAGATAAATCTTATCCAGTAAAAAAGTGCAACCTGTTCGGTCACTCTAGTCAAGAAAATCAAAATTATGTTCCAATCCTACAAGAAACTCTGAATTTAAAACTGTGAAATGGAAAAAGAAAAGAGCTATGAATAAAATCAAACAGAAAAATGAAAAGGTCACACTCAGAGTCAAAGAGAAGATGAAAGGACACTAAACTAATAGCAAACCGGCTTACTGTGAGGCAGAATAATAATCTCAGGGTTTAGCTAACTGACCCATTCCTTCACCTGATGCTAAATGGCAGGCCTCTTGAGGAGAGTGGTAGTAATATTTGAATAATTTCAGTAGTAATATCAGAAGTTGAGAATAATGAAGGATTCATTAGGTCAGATTCAGAATCTGTGGTCTCAGAAATAGGTGGGGAGCAGCTGTGGAAGGCAGATACAGTATTAATGTTGTAAGTCTCAGTGCACATGTATTTCATACAAAGAACCTGTATCACTTTATCTCTGATAAAGCATCTCCCTGTGCTGTTACCTCCATTTTCTTTCCTGCATCACAGTATGCCTAAGGCAATAAGGAGTGAGTTGAGGCATAATGTGGAGTTAGACAATGCAAATAAAGGCAAGGGTGCTGCACAGAACATCTATTGTAAGTGATAGTGTGTATGATTGAAAGAACTAATGTCTTCAACTGATAGGAAAAAATATTTCTTTAAACTTTGTGCCGCTGATAGAGAAATAATTGGTGCACTCAGAATGGCACTGTACCAGACCACTTTTATAGACCCTTTCCAGGGTAGAATCACATACGGAAATGATTTTGGAAAACGTGCTGTAAAATACATTCCAGGGAATAATCCCACGCTGGCAGAGATTGAACTAGACAGTATAATAAGCCTTCCATCCCTAATTTCTCTCTGCCTATGATTCTTTAAGCTTAAGTCTTATGTTTTATGTTTTCTATAGCTATTGAGTCATCCAATATGTTCTGATTTACAGTTTGACCTGTGTATAACAAACTCCAGGTTTATTAAGGAAGACATCCTAATCATAGCAGCAGGTTTCAGATATACAGCATTGCCAACTCCAGGCTTGCTTTCTTTCATTCATTCATTTAGTTATCTATTTATTTATTTTGTCTGAAGAATTAGATATACTAGCAGAATCATAGAATCACTAGGTTGGAGACGACCTTTGAGACCATCGAGTCCACCGTCTGCTGCTAACTCATAGCACTAAGTACCTCGTCTACCCGTCTTTATATCCAGGGCCAGTGACTCAACCTCCTCCCCAGGCAGCCTGTTCCAATGCTAGATAACCCTTTCAGTGAAGAACTTTTTCCTAATGTATAATCAGAACCTGCCCTGGCACAGCTCGAGGCCATTCCCCCTCATCCTATCATCTGTTTCTTGGGCAAAAAGACCAACACCCACCTCTCTACAACCTCCTTTCAGGTAATTGTAGGCAGTGATAAGACATATCTGCAGTGGCCAGCCTCCCCTACAGCCTTTTATTAACTTCTCTTATTGAGAAAGTGCAGAGCAGTAAAAGTGATATGAAAGTTAAAGGCAAGATATACAGAAATGTGATGAAAAAGGATTGGATGAGGCCATCCTAATTTCTTAAATTGGGAGGTGGTTGTGTCACAGCACTGAATGAGCTGTATGTTCTCTGTAGCTACTGAGGACAGTGGACACTGCACAACCTTTCACTGGCAAATGTGTAACTTTTAGAGGTCTGCATTATGTCATGTGTTATGGATCTGTAGAAAACAACTGGCTTCTTCAGAGCACCTTTGAATTTCTCATCTGTATCAGGAACTGTTGCGAAGCTAAATCTTTGTCAAAACATCTGATTCCTTCAAGCCCCAGCTTGAGAGTAACTATCTTGGGAAAGAGATGTTTGGTCTCATCTCACCTAACTATAGGCATCTAAATCTTAAAATGAGAAGAATTACCTTCTGAAGGTACTGCGCTCTCCCTTGCAAAATGGAGAGACACAGGTCCTTGCAGAAGCCAGGTTTTCGCCCATCTGTCATAAGAGGAATGACTTCACAGGGCTGAGAGTAAACATTATCCTTCACAATTCGGTGGATGAAGTTTTTGATGGGATAAATTTCAACCAACTGAAATGCTTCAAAATTTTTCTTGGGAAAACAATACATGTTTAAGGCTGCTGAAATCTGTAACAAAGTTGTGCTAGGCTCCAAGGCTTCCACAGCCTGCATTCTTACCAGTGCAAATATGAAGAAAATGTAAAATTGCTCGAAACATTTATTTAAAACTTTCAAAAATGTATTGATCCATGCAAGAATGCTGTTTGGGGAAGATGCTTTTCAACAAGAAGCCGTCAGGTGAGACTGTTGACTGTTTTGGTAATGAACAGCACAATCAAAGGAATTAATGTTAAATGTTAATAGGTGAACTAATTAGAAATGGAGATCTATGGAAGTGTAACTGTGTCATAGCAAAAATCCCAAGAAGTGTGCTCCTGCTCAGAATTGCATTCGTCAGCACACTGAATGCTATACTTCCCAAATGATGTGTTAGTAAGCAAAAGGGGACCTGTATTGCACTTAATTAAGAATTCATACCCAGAATTTTTAACAGATGGTGGGGGTGGAAGAGGAGGGAGAATAAGAAGCCAAATAATATATTTGTAATAATTATGAGTGTGGTGTAATTTTCTAGTTTTCGTGGGGATTTAAATGCTGTGGGGAGTGATTATTAATCAGTAAATCATAATTGATTATAAATAAATTTTCATTCCAGGTTTTGGAAGACATCTGTTTTTAATAGCTAGAAGATTAATTTTTATGTTCAAGATATGATAGTATCACCTAGGATTGTACCAAGAAGTCTGTTTCACTATGAATGTGCCAAACTCGGACATGGCAGTGTCGGTTCCTCATGAAGTAACCTCATGAAGTAAATGTGCAAAAGGTAAGTGACTGGAAGTATCACCCAGGTTGATTTTTCTATCAGCAACAGCTTGCTAGGTCTGGCTTAATAGTAGAGTTGGACCTGAAACAGGATAATTATACGTAGCTCTGGTAGGCGTAATCCTGTGAAATACAGTACACCTAAACTCTTCTTTAATAAAGCAATGACCAGTTTATTTTAAGACTATGATCTGGAATATTCATACAGATCGTCACTGTGGAGGCTGACAGCAGTGACTGCCCAAACCAACCCTCCGGGGGGGTGTGCGCAGTGCTGTGGAAAGTCCATATTCAGGGTCCTGTGGGTTTGGATCGGTTTGAGTTAAAATTCATTACAGAGGACTAAATGTATAGCCAAGAAAGCAAGCCAGCTTATCCAGCCACTTAACAGCATTGATTGAAACCCCGCTATAGGCAATACTTGGGCTGAGGTTTGCCAAATAGAGATTGCATGTCGACCACTGATGCCAGAAATGTGTTTACAATGACTTTTGTGATACAATCAAAGACTGGAATAGGGCTTTTGCATTAAAATGAGTTTGAAGATTTTTTTAGAACTGTGTTTATTGCTAAACTTACCCCAGGAGTATAGACCAACCTCAACCCCAGTCCCACCAGAGAAATCATGTTACCTAAGCTGGGGGAGCTTCACCTGACCCCAACAATAGGGGCTTAATGGGAAAGTAAAAGCTGCATGGTCTTACCTTTGGTTTATATTCCATTCTGGAACATCCAAAGACATATTCAAACAGCTGAAATGGTAATGGAAAAACTTGGTGTGCATGTATTTACCTTCAGCTGGACCATGTGCAATTGCCACAAGGAATCCTGCAGGCTCCAGAGGCCTTCAGTGCCTGAATGTGACCTGGTAAACTACTCTTATAAAGTACTCTCCAACAAGGATCAATGTCCTTTATTGAAATAATACTACTCAATATGTGTGACATTCATTTTATATTGTGATGGTGAAAAGGGTCTGTGAGTTTTACTTCCTTTTTCCAGAACAACAGACCAGAATTTGAAGCCACAACTCAGAATCAAGTGCAAGCTCGATGATGAGGTAGCAAATGAAAAAGCCAATTGATTTGTACTTGCAAATTATGTCTTTACCTTGAACACAATGGAATGGTACAACTGTGCTGCAGACTTGACTTTGTGCAAGGTAATTTGATATTGATCAGCCTTCAGCTGTAATGCTACAACAATCAAACTGATCAAATGTAATGCTACAGAGATGTGGTGTTTCAGACTTATAACTTCTATGAGAAATCATCACATCACAGGGAAACAAAGCAGACTGGCAAAAACATATTTATCATGCTTAGGTTTTTTTTCTGCTTTTTGATGTGTTTGTATTGAGTTTTATTTTTAACATTTGAAAATGGCCGAGAATTATGTGGTTATTCCAGACATTCTGTGAATATTGGCTCTTCTTTTTCAATCCTCTTAAATGAACTAATAATGTAAACAAAAAACTCAAAGCAGACATTTCAAAAGGCAGCAATACCCAAAGCGTTACTTTTGAATTCAATTATTTACTCCAACACATCTCTGAAATGCAGCAAGTTCTCTAAATTTAATGGAGTTTTTACTCACTTACTTTAATGAAGAGAGTGTTTAGACCCTGCCAAAATTCCTATTTATAAATGAGACACATTCATCTTGCTTCTCCTATCTCCCTATGTTATAGTCCTGGCAACTGTGTCCATTCCCAGCCCAGCAGTATGGCTTTTCTGTAGCTTACCATTTGCAGCTGATCAACCCAGTGACCACAGAAGCTGACATATACACTTGCATACATAATTCTATTTCTTCTGCTGTCAAAGTAATATTGGTCCAAAGTGTGTTGACATCAAGAAAATTCTTTGGGTCTTTTGACCGGTATAATTAGCGCTGCATTTCTACAACCAGATACACGTTATATTTTTTATTTATTGAAAAGATACGACTGTATTATCTTTTTTTCTGCACCTTCAACATCTTAAATTTAAGACTTACTTTTCTTGAAAAGCAGAAAAGTTTCAGTTCTGTCTTTAGCTCAGAAACAGATGTTCTCAAGGGTCATGCAATTAAAACTTGAGTAGTGATTTACCTTAATACTAAAATGAATTTAGAATTACATGCTTCATTCTTATATTCAATATATAAGTAGACGTAATCGGTGTGATTGCTTAAAGCAGTCCATTTTCAGTGGGAATTGCATCAGTGTTTAAAATTCATCAAGTTATGGACATGTGTTAGGTTGAAGAATGGCTAAAGGAAAGGGGGCACGACCCCCAGGATATGTTGTACAAGCCAGGCTCTGAGGGTCACGAATATACAGTTATGGAGTAGGCCTGTTGGTAGTGGCTTCTCATCATGACTTGGCAAAATTAGGGAACGGGAGACAAACAACTCAGCGGAACTGAAACCCGGGGGGAAGAGGAAGAAGAGCTATGTTTATGTAACCTTTGGAGCTTAGCCAATGAAAAATTGACTTGTAGGCATAATTAGTGATAGTATAAAAGATGGTGAATCAGCATTAAAGGCGGAGTTTGCTTTACCACCCATACTGAGTCGACTGCTGGCTTCCCCGCACCGATTTTCCTCCCTGGGCCGGATTCCTCCCCGCAGTGTTACTCAGCCAAATAATCACCATGCTCTTTTTTGAACAATTAATGGCATTAAATCTTAATATATTAGATTCTGACTAATGGAGTCTTGGCCAAAATTCTTATACAAAGAATATAAAACATGTGATTTAATCAATCCACATGCAAACTCATTAGTTTAAGACTACGTAGCAGACGCATGTTAAAAAGAGTTACATTTTCCCCTTAGGATGACAGCTTCACAATTATGAACAGAGCCTGGGAAGACATGCTTAGGAGGCACTTCTTTCAGATGAGCTAATTAAGAATGTTCTGTTTATTTTTGTGTGTGCCCAAGTGAACAGCACTCTTAGGGCAGAAGGAACTAGATAATTTTTAAGTCCTGTTCACAGTTTGTTCAAGTGGTTAAGTTTGGTTTCAAGACAGTGGTTCAAACTCAGATTGGACACATTCAGTACAGTATTAGAAGGTAATAAAAATGCAAACAACTCCTCAGAGTAAGTCACGTCACCTAAAGGAGGAATTCAGATGTCCTCTTCAGATTAAAAGCACTGAGTTAGAAAAAATAGAAACCATATCGGGTTCAGTTAAATGCTTAATAAAAGATTTAGAAACCATGGTATTCAGAATGTTCTTGTCCACTATACCAGAGCAAAAACTTAAGTAATTTTCTGTGCTGCACTTACACCTGCTGCAGCATCGTGTCTTTTCTTATTAAATATCCACATACCCACTGAAACAAATTTCACTGGTTACACTGATACACCATTTTGTCATGATGCTTTGCCATCTGACAAGAATTGATTGCTATCAGTGAAATGACCTCAGTAGTAATCTCTGCTGATGTATTCAACTCTTCATGATCTGAAAATATACCCATGCAAACATTTCTGCTAAGGATAATTCTGGTCTTTTCTGTCTTGTGAGCAGCAGTGTTAACATAAATTAGTAGAGCTGCAGACCTAGCCCTAAGCACATAAAATTTCAGAGCAGCCTTTTCCGTTGGAATATTAAGGTTCAAATTGCCATTGTTGCAGGGCAAATATACAACAGTGCAGACTCTCCTTAATGCCTCTATGTATATGTATGTCACACATTATAGAGAGATAGAAATCAATGGACTTGATCATTCTAGGAAATGTGTCCAATTATTATGTGGAAAATTCTACCATGAGTATATATCTTGTGTTAGTTTTGCTTAATATAACAGTGTTACTTCATTCATTCTTGGTTTGCTCTCAAGCTGCATGGCAGACATGGAGTGACTGCTTAGAAAACACTATTAAGATTAGCCAGTTTTCCAAGTGGAGGAAAGAATGATGTCTCATTATTTTGAATTCAGTATCCACAATTCTACTTTGCTCACAGTATTGCTAAGCATTTTTTTTTTTTCTATTGGGAAAGAAAGCATTTTGACTGGCTTGAAGGTTTAATATGCTCCCATGCACTTTTTATAACTTAATCATTAGAAACAAATTGCTTCATGATCTCTGTTACTTGATGTAAGTCCACTTTTTTTTACAGTCCATCTCAATTACAGGAAATAGAAACGTCTTGCTGGCAAGCTGGTAAAAATACTTTTGCAGTCATTTAGTAGCTGTAGAAAATAGCTTATCTGAATCAGCCTCTTGAAATTTAAGCAAAGAAAGTTGACTGTTTTCTTTTCTGAGACAAGCTGCTGTTGAGATGTCTTAATGCTAATGAAATTCCTGTCTTGATCCTTGTCCCTCAGTCTGTCTCTCAGCATGTGTTTGTCGATACTCCCTCACTTTTGAACTGATTGTCTAATTTAGACTGAAGTCTCACAGATATTTCTTCACATCATTAATACATTTTTTTTAAATAGCCAGGTAGAAGGGGGAGATTTAGTGTATGTTCCCAAAGGGATGCTATACTTCAAGAGAAGCAAAAGCGTTCTTTGTTCAATGTGATGGAGAAATAACTAGTCATACTATCATTCATATCTGACCCACAGGGTCAGGTAAATTCCCCAAATTCACTTCCCATGCAGTTCTTCCAGAATCATAGTCGCTCTTGGCTGAAATTCACTGGAAAGTGCCAAGGCTGCCACCCTGATCACAACTCTTAGTTTAATAAGGATGTTTTCCTGGGGCTTCTTTGGATTCCAGAAAAATTCCATGAATGCTCCTTAGGAGAAAAAGCTTTCTATGCCTACCTAGTAAAAATAGGAAATTTGTCTACTAGATGCTGTCTTCTGTTTTCCTGTGATTCACAGGCTAGATAAAGCAAAATGTCAGCAGGTGAAATGGAAATTGTAGTGCAATTAAATTTTCAATACATTAATATCCAAGGAGTTGTGCCAGAAATAACCCAGGATCCTGAAAAGACAAGAGAACGTTATGGTGGTAAATCACATATGTATACAAGAGGTACTATTTCAACACAAGAAACACTTGTTTCTCCTTGAGAAAAATATCTTATTACACAAATAAAAAGGCTCTGCATCACTTCATTTTGCATATTTTTCTTTATTTCGTTCCACACCTCTACTGAAGCAGGAATTTTGGTGTCAAGATAGCGTGTAAGCCTTAGCAGGAGGCCAGGGGCCTAAAGCTCTATATATCCAACAGAGTGGATAAAGAGTAACTAAAGTGACATGACTAGAATGTGATCAGAATAAATAAAGTTTGTGAATAGAGCAGTCTGCTTCAAACTTTAGTAAAAACGAGTAATTAAATTATTACAGTTGGACTTTGCTAACCCTAATGCCTGGGAACAAAAGTTTGGATTGTTTTCTTTTCAGCCTCTAGTATATTTCTTGAGAAAGGATTGAGCTAAACCCAAAGCATCTATGGGAGGAGGGTATCCAGCTGAAGAGGGAGGACTCAGGATCTGGATATCTTTTTTTCATTAAAAAAAAATCAACATTTAAAATAAAGATAAATGTATTAGTATTTGCACTTTGTTTTTCCCCCAAATAAAGAGATTCTGTGCCATATGCAACCTGGAGACCCCAAGAATTAAGCCTTAAAATTAATTTCCTGAAACTGTAGGTGCTTGTGAGAGCTACAAAGTGAGTGAATTTGTAGAAACCCAACTATTCTTACTGAGTCTTGATGTGGGGTATGGGTAGTCTTGGGGCTGGTGGTTGTTAGAGGATGGTGATGGAGCTTACATATGAGATGAGGCACCAGATTTTTCTCAGCATTGTAACAGTTTCTGTGCTCCTGCCTAGGTTTGCTAAGACACCAAGACTATGCCTGATAGTGCTAGACAAGTAACAGCAACTGTAAAGCTGTTCTCAAGTCCATACCAACAAACCATTTCAGCTGAACGTTTTCAATCAAATAATGCTGAAATAAGAAAAATATAGAGAGCTCTGGTGTGGATTATGAGGTGTAATACAAATTCATTAGTGCTGAGTTGGCTGAAAACAAAGATGACCTTAAATAATGCTGGTTGTGTGTGTGCTGGTTCTCATGTGTAGAAGACAGTTATCCTCATGTTTAGATGCAAGGCCATTTAATGAAATGTTACAAACTGGAGTAAAAAGTTAGGCACTGGTGACCTCTATTTGAAGCATTTTTCCATGTGCCAAATCCTTAATTTAGAAAAAAAAAAAAATCCCCTATTTCTGCTGTGCTTAAATTAAATGTCAGAAGTTAATCCATATTCTTCAAGCTTTAACCCAATTCCTTGTTTGGCAAATTTGAAATATGCATAGATGTGGAAAGAAGTACTGTAGATTTGTTAGGGCTTGACACCAAATTAAAAAGAAGCCATTTGCTCATCCAACTGACACATTCTGACTTCATACTTTCTGAAGATGAAGTGACAAAGGAAATTCATTAGTCAGAATACCAGGTGAGACCAAAATAATGGAAACAAATTTTTTTTAATAGAAAATTTGTTCTCTTGGTATTTTTATACTTCATGGCAGAATCCTGTTAAAGATGTGAGGAAAAGGGTTCCTGTAAAATGGGAAAGGTTGCCTTCTGTGTGTTATTTACATCCATCATAAACCAACCTTAGGCTTGTGCTGAAGGGCTCTATGTTCAGGCTTGATTTCCTTTTAAAATTGCAGCTCTTTTCCTGCTTTCTTCATTACTTATGGTTCATTTTAAAATGTAAAGACTGTGAAAAAGAACAGGTAAGGAGACAAAATGGACAGTGACAGGAGAATATAGACATAGCTGATGCTATGAGAATATAGAATATAGCTGATGCACTGAAATATTGCAGAAACTAAGCACCTACTTCCTAGAGACTTCATCCAGCTACCAGAGCTCCTAACATTATCAGTGTGTCCAGAGGATGAAGAAATGCCATCTTACGTATTTAAGAGTATAGGCCATATACTCTTTAATTACCAGAAGTACTACTGCTAAGTGAGGGGACACTGTAACAAAAGGTTTCCTCTTTTCATGTAATCACAGAATCACAGAACCGTAGGGGTTGGAAGGGACCCTGAGAGATCATCGGGTCCAACCCCCCTGCCAAAGCAGCTCCCCAGCTCATATTGCACAGATAGGCGTCCAGACGGGTCTTGAATATCTCCAGAGAAGGAGACTCCACCACCTCCCTGGGCAGCCTGTCCCAGGGCTCTGTCACCCTCACTGGGGAAAAGTTCTTCCCCATGTTGGTGCAAACCTTCCTGTGCTCCAGATTACAGCCATTGCCCCTTGTCCTATCTCCACATACCACTGAAAAGGGGTTGGCCAATTCCCCCTGCATCCCATACTTAAGATATTTATAAACATTAATTAGGTCCCCCCTCAGTCTTCTTTTCTCCAGGCTGAACAGTCCCAGCTCACTCAGCCTTTCCTCATACGGGAGGCTGGGGTGTTTTTTGAGCATACCAAATAGTGAACCAGAAATGAGTGAGCCAATGGTTTATTTCCAGAAATAAAGACAAACACCACAAACAGTCCTTACCCTTCAAAGCGCCTAGAATTTCATTAGTAAGAATATACAGTCATTAGTAGATGTGCTACTAAAATTTGTGTTAGGTCTGCTGTGAGGTTGGAGAGGAATGTTTTTCTCTTTCACCAGAAATTCCTTGATCTGGTTCTCCTATTCACTGTTTAATCTGATGATTATTTGAATTTTATTTCAATAGCGGCACATCAATTTTCTCTTGGGTTTCTTTTCATTATGTTCTTCAGGTTGGAGAAACCACAATAATAATGTGGTCTCTACCTTTAGGGGTGGTTCGTGGGGTTGTTTTTTCCTCTAAACTGGAGTAATCTGATATCCTCTTTTTCATCCAGCCAGGTTACTCTTGCGGTAGTCTGTAATGACAGAAATCCTGCGTCTTTGGCCATACATGAGGCCTGAGATACAGCCCACTGAAGCTGATAAAATATAATTGGCTTGAGTCATCTTCAGGACCTCTGAACTGAACATAACAGAAACCCACCACGACCAAAGTTTCCAAGACCCACTGTAAGGTAAAATGCTGTTAAAGTGGTAAAGCATGCACAAAATGCTTAGTCTCCCGTGAACAGTATGAACTTTCAATGCAAAACGCTCTTTTTATTGTCTGAGGATTCTTTCCATTCTTTTTTTTTTTCCCTTTTGGACAAATAGCCCTGACCTGTGAGAACCTTCTCACTGGATAACCTCATCAAGTAGGGTTGGAGTAGTAGAAAATCCATGTAAAACTCATTCTTTTCCTACTGAGGTCATGAAAGAAAATCTACTGAAATGGGAATAGGTAGAATTTCCTTATCAAAACCTTTCAAGAGCACCATATACTTACAAATAAAGCATTAACTGAGTCGTGGAAATACGGATTCAAGTTACAGGGGAAAAAAAGTCTACCACAAAAACCTGACCTTTTAACTATTCCATGAAGTCTGGCTAGAGGAAAACAAAAAATGCTTGCTTTTATAGCTAATATAAAAATCTACAAAGAAAATTTCATGTAGGAACAATCTGGACAACAAAGAAAACTTTCCTGTTTTAGGAAGGGATCCTTGTACTTTATCTATGAATGGGAAAACCCTTTATTTTGGTTTTCTTTGGAACATTATAATAATAAGTGTTTTTAAGCTAGTTAGGTTCAGGAGGTATTCCATGGTTTAGATTATTAAATGATAGAAGGTATAATCAAGTGATTCAGCTAGCAGCACACTTGGTAGAATGAGAAATGTTTGTTTAGACTCCAATTTATGGTTGTTTGTTTTATTATTTTACCCCCAGGAAGGAACTTAAATGTTTAATTCTGCAGCTTTTCTAATATTATACAAAGCACACAATAAAGCATAAGGCAACTTTGCCTGGTTTCTACTGGCAGTTTTAATTAAATGTTTTTTCTTTTCATTGCAAACAGAAATTTAAAAACAAAAGTCATCAGCAGGAGATTTTAACTGCGTTAACATCCCTTTTGAGTTGGACATAAAAGCTCTCATAGGGTTTCAGTGGAGGAGGGTCATGTCTATCTTTGTATCCAAAACCTGTTTTAATCTGTTGAGTTTTTCTACCTGAGTTTGTGGTATAGTTGCTTAACTAAACCCTTCCAGATACTAAAAAATTATCTTACTAGATTGACCTTCGAAGGTGGCCTGAAGTTACCTGTCATTCCATTGTTTGGTAAAATCTGAATATAGAAGAATATATTGTTAGAATTGCCAAAGGTCCTAAGAAAGGACTCGAGGTAGACACATTAGTGAAGCAGTAATTTATTATACGCTCTTGCAAGAGCAGGTTACCCAACAAAGTAGGCACACTTTTGGTCAGAGCCTGCAGCATTTTTATACCATATCCCCATCTGAAATCATTAGGTTATTTCATACACCTATACATATTCATCACCTGTCCTGCTTTGTATTCAAATGAGTTCCAAGAGATGATTTCCATAAACTCCTCCCAACTGCGCCTGCGCACTGCCTCATGGTGGTGGTCATCGGAGGTCTCAGTGATGAAGGCTCGAAGTCTTCCTCAGGTTGAACTCTTCACCTGCTTCCTGTTTCCCTATAGATTAAGTTTTTTCCAAAATTACAGGCTCAACCTGGGCGCCTTCACGTCTATCAGGGTCCTAAGTTATCTTATCCCTTTTGTCTGTGCCCTTTGAAGTTGAATGTGAGTTTGCAGGTGCTTGCCTTTATCTTTACTTTCCAGGCAACTGAGTTAGTTGGACACGGGCCTAGGGTTGAAGGAAGTCAAAGCTCCATACAGGTTTCAGTTGGTGCATGTTAATTTTGGATGCTTTCTCTTGAGCATCTTTTCATTATCTCTTTGAGCCACCCTGTCAGGGGGAGGGGTCCCTGCCAGCACAGGCTTGATACCCCACACGGTTCTGCCTGTTTGCCTTGATGTAATTTGTGCCCCAGTATCAGTCAGCATTGCTGAAGTCTGTTTGTTGAGTGGAATTTCCTTAGGTTCCAACCCAAGACCTCAGTCACGATTTAACCCCTTATCTCATTGTTCAGGATCATCTGTATCTTTCAGCAGACCTATGTATTCGAATTGAACCCCTTATTTGAGAGAGAGGTTTTCCCATAATTCTTTTAACACAACCAATAGAAAAAGGATATTAACAGTATTCCCCCTTATTTTATGTGCTATCCTAAATTCCCTACGAAGGATTTCTGATGAGGCAGCCTGAGTTCCTTAAGTCAGTAAAAAAATACAACACTTTGCAGTTTACAAAAGCAACATTTCTCAGCATTTTCCACAATAGGGTTTATACAGCATATAGACACTCTAGAATGAAAGTCTTGTTCTTTAACTTGGAACTCATAAGTATATGCCTGCTTTATTAGAAACACAGCTGTAAACATTCAAACTAGGTGAAATAATTCAGGCAAACGAAGACCAAGCCAGAGACAATAATTCAGAAGCAATATACATTTTCATGAGTATTCTAGGAATTGAAACAGGAAATACTGACTCATTCCCCAGAAATATGAGCCTAATTCTTGCCGCATTCCTAACCTAAACGTGCAGACTCACCGGTCCAGCTGAGTTTCAAATAGGCAGCTGCATGTCTAGGCATTGCTTCGGGATTGTATTGTTTTATTCGATCTGATATGAGCTGAGAGCTGATTTGTTTTGAGACTGGACTTCTACTGAGTGTGAGCCTTCCTCTATGTATTTTGTAGCTACTGGATTTTCAGAAAGCCTCTTCCTGGTCATGAACTCTGTAGTTCTACCACCCATTATTGTAAAATGTTTGCATCATTATTTCGAGATGAATGATTAACTTGTTAAAAAGTAATAGCAAGGAGGAAAAAAAAAACCAAAAAAAAAGAAAAAAAGAGAAACAAGCAATAAAACAAAACAACCTTAAGGGATTTCAGCAGAACAGAAATAAGCTGTTTCCCTCTAGAGGCCATGTGTGTAATGTTTGGTAGGGAAAAAATTGTCTCCCAATTCTCTGTCTACAAATAAAAGCTAATCCTTCTGATGCTGTTGCTTGTTATCTTTCTGTTGGGTGGTGAAAGCTGCATTACTATTGTACTGTCTCACTTTAAAACCAGTTTATGGTCAGAGCAAATAATGCAGCAGGAGTTTCTGTATGTACTAATTCAGTCTTAAATTAATTCTTACGTGTGTGTTTACTTGAAGACTGTTTTTAGAAAGTTAGTGTTTTATATTAGACACTCATCAAGGCACCAGAAAGACACATTTCCATTTGTACTAATATTGCCAAGGAGCTAATTAAACAGGGCAGACAAAAGGAATTCTACTGATTTCCTATCTGTGTGGCTTTAAAGCAAATGCATGTGTGGGCCTGAGCCCAATCTCAAGTATAGTGACATTACTGCTAAGTATGTGTGAAAAGTCAAAACTTAAACTGTAAGAGACAAGAGCCGTTGTGATGGTGGAAAACTGCATGCAATTAGCCAAAGTGTGAGTAGTTTGATTGGAAAGGAACAGTGCACAACATAGCAAGGGAAAGAACAGAGCTTTCTAAACACTTCACATTGCTTCTGGGATTAAAAACAAAACCTAGATTTAAGAAAGCACCTAAATTATGACCGTGTTCATGCCTGTTAAGCACTGTCTACAACAATGTTTCCATATTAGGTGGTTCCTGGGCCTGAGAGCACTGCTATTCCAATGGCTCATTCGGGGCAATCTGCTTACTGAGCTGCGCATGTTGGCTTAAGGACAGAGGTAATGCCGGTTTACCAGCAGTCCCTGTGGTGGAGCAGGCTGTGCACACAGTGTATGAAGCACTAGCAGTGTGTCACAATATGTCCTTCACTGATTGGAAAACCCTGCCACAAAAAAGCCAAATTAATTTAGACAGCTAATTGCAAAAATCAGAATTTCTTCATAGTGATCTTGATAGAATTCATCAAATAAACTTTGCTGGCAGTGGTGTATGCATTTAGTCTAATTTGAGTTGATGGTATGTAGATAATTTTTTGGTTCATCTCTGTTTCTCAGTCTGTTTCCCCTGAACATTTATCATTTCTATCTCCTTCATAGCAAAGTGTTATAGTCCTCCGTTGCTGTGTTATTCCATGGGATCCTCCCAGGTATTTGAAAATCAATTTTAATTTTTTAATGAAATGGATGTGAAGAGTCAGATACTTCTATACTTACTTCTTGGCATAGAGCAAAATAGTTTTAGATCATTCATTACATGCAAAATATCCTGTTGTACACCATGAAATGTAATTTCATCCACATGAGTGAACACTGATGAGGTGCTTTTGAAGAAGTGTAGGATAAAATTACTGACCATATTCAATTTTGTTGTAAAGGTGAAAAGAATAATGTTATAATGAAAGATAAAGATTTGGGAGTGTACTCATAAAAGCAATTTTCAAAACTATTTATAAAGAACAGCATATTTTTATGCAGAATTATCTTGCCTTGGAAAAAACCCTGTAAGTAGCATACATCATGCATTACAACATGCTAAAATGTAGGCAGATTATGCAAATTCTGGATTGATTTTCTAAGACAAAATGTCGATATACCAGACTCTAATAAACCAGGGGTCACAGAAAGTGAATCTTACTCTCACCCTTACTTTCATGTTCGAGATGTCTCCTGACAGCTGGGGAGACACTCCAGTGGTCTCTGTATCATTCTTCACCCTCCACACCACTTTGCCTAAGCACCACCTTACATTTTGTCCACGTACTTGTTCATGGTACAGGTTTCACTGCAAACCAGGAATTATATTCGAAAGGGTGTGAGCTGTCACCAGGTACTTTTAAGCAATGTAATCCTTTTATTCTGGGTTGATCGACTAGGTAATTGATTTACTGCTGCTTACTTTTGGCTCAGTAATTAAGTGGGGAGCAACAACTCAGGGGCTGCATCTGCCAGTAAGCGGAGCTCTTTGCTAGTCCAGGGAGGTGTGTTGGCACCAGGAGCCTTTTGCTTTTTTCCCCAAACTGAAACTACTGGACAGTTGATATTCAGTTTGTCTTTGCTCCTTTCGTAGCTTCCACGTTATGTTCCAGTTCTGTTGGTTTCTAAACCGAGGACAATGGCTAAAATCAAGTAAACTATGAATTATTTTATTTCCATGGAGATTTTACTGGGTTTTGTTCTTTGACAGGCAGTTGTTTTATTCATTCCCTTTGTCCCTTAAAAGAAAGGGGAGATTTAAACATTTTATTTTTATTTTCGTTTTTTTCTAAGAAAGATATCCTAGTATTTTTGTAAAAATGGTGCAGCTTTCTATACCAGGGATATGGGAGACAGAGGTGCTATGGTCTTCCTTCACTTTTCACACTATGAGCTCCTCATCCACGGATGAACATTTTAGTAATGGTTCCTTAGAGCAGAGTGTCAACTCAGTCATGCCATTTTATAAATGGCTTAAGTGTAGGACAGTGAAGAATCGGCTTTCATGAGAACTTCTCTTCTAAGAATCAACTTTATTTTAAATTCTTCTTTTCTACTCCCAGCTGTCTTGGTTAGGATGGATTTTTAAGGAAACCATATAACTTTCTGGTCACATAAGGAGAAGCATGAAGAAGATTGTGTTCAGAGAGGGCGATACACCAGGATTAGTTTTCTAACTTCAATTCTCAAATGAATCCTCAAAGAAATCGAGACCAAACATAGCACTTGCTTGCTAATGCTGGAGGTATGTTTTTTATGTATTTATTAATGTTGGAGTCTCATTTATTTATGCTGGTATGTGGTTTACTTGGTATGTTACTCCATCTATACTGGTAAAGTTTTATCTCAACTACTGCATGTATACATTGGCTAATGCTAAAACAGCCAGCTTTCTGTAGGTAGCTCATTTTGTGAACTCTGCAATGTTTGTGTTTGTTTGCCCAGAGCTCACCAGTGTTCTTACAGCCCACAGCCAAAACAGGTATTTCTATTCTGTTCCTGAAAGAATAGCAAGATTATTTCAGCAGGAAAAAAATGTTATTTTTTGGTGTGTAGCTATGCCTTAGGACAGAAAGTTGAAGCTGCATGCTTTCCTTACACATCCTTGTGCACCTGGCAGGAAAGATGCTCTTTCCTCCAAGTTGTGCTGAGGACAAGTAAAGCAGGGAAAATTCACCACTCCCTGGAGATGACTTCTGCTAACTCCATGGCTTTGAACTGAAGCTGGAGGCAGACTGGATTTCTGAAGAGGTTTCAAACAGTTAACCCCCTTTTCTCAGTGCTTCTGAGGAATATCAATCAGTAAATTAACAACACTGTCCATGTTAGGAACAGAAAAGTCCAGGGAAGTAGAGCATACATCCCCCATGTATAGGTGGAGGCACAGACTGTGAGGTGGATTAAATGAATCGCCACATGGTGATGTGGAAATTGTATCCAGCTCGCTTGTGCCCATATCCTACTCCATGAGGCCTCTCACTTTGCTCATTTTGAAATGATTGATGTTATGAGCAATCTTCAGCTTTCCCCATTGCCAGGCCAGTGTTCCCTGGAAATGCTTTTTAACCTTGCATGCTTGGCCACACCTTTACAGCCCTGCAAGACAGACTCAAACAGAACTTTGAAGGAGATCTGCTTGGACTAAAATCTCAAGCTCTTTAAATAAGGGAAACAACAAAATAAGAGGAAATGGAAATAAAATAGGCTTTTAAACTAATGGCCTGCGGGCACGAAAGTTTTTGCAAACTGCCTGTAGCAACAGATTAGTTTTTGAGATTAGTTTTTGACTCTCCACAACTTTTTGAGCTGCAACAAGGCAGTTTGCTCAGCAGCTTTTGAGAAAAGATGCTGCCTCCACTCTTCCTTCCTGACCCACTGATTACTGAAAGGAATACAACATCTAATGAAAAATGCAAACATTAAATAGCCACAGTCCTCCCCTTGTAGAGGCCATTTCTCAAGTGGGAAGGTACAGAGCATAATTGCATCTAGAGAAAAAAATGTTCCCTAGAGAAACAGTGAGACGAACTCTCTGTAGCTATAGGGAAAGTATGAAATGAAAGGGAAACAGTTTTCGCAAGACACGAGAGTGGCTTATGCCAGCTTTCCATGGTACTTTCACTCCCTGAACCTACTGTGTTTCCCAGCCCCTGCAGAAACCAAAGATCACTTGTTCTTTCCCTGAGGTCAAGGGACTGTTTTTCAAAGTAAAAAGACCTACTTCGTTTAGCTTTTATGGACTTTCAGTGGTGCTATGAAGTCACTCGTCTCTTCAGAAAAGTACACCTGTATATCTGCAGGATCGCATTGTTTAATTACTGCCACAGCACAGTGAGACTGCTTTTCAGATCACTCTCAGGCAAATCTGGCTTTTGTTCCACATAAAAGTAAGGTCTCCCATAAACTATAGCTCAGTTTAGAAACATACTCGGGGACTGTTGCCTATTACAAAGCAAGGAAGGCAGCAAATGGTTTCACTCAATCAAACAAAAACAAAGAAACAACAAACCCTTCCCTGAAAGCTGACTGTAAGAGTGCAACAAGCCTCAAGACTTTACTAACTTATACTCCTCTCAATTGTGTGTGACTTTGTTACAGGATTCATTAGTTAACATTAATGAGTGCTTGCCTACACACTTGTCTCAGGGCATTACAGTGACATTACATCAGCCTATACAGCTAACTGATTTATTAGACTGCAAAACAAAAAGCAATGTAAAAATTAGTTAGAATGGATGCTGGGAGGAGGAAAAATGTCAGACTCCTATCTGATACATATCCTTAATAGAGGATGCAGCCATTCTATCCAAATCAAGGTCCCTCTGTATTCTTTGCTATATCTTTATATTCAGAAATTCCACCAAGATTAGGGTGGATTTTATGACTGTATGTTAAAATTGCCTGTCACTTTACACGAATATTGGAGGAGGTGTCAGCTCTTTAACCTCAAGGTGAGGGCAAACTGACAAACTACATACCCCTTAAGTCCAAGTAGTAACATTAACTCCAGTGGAACGGTGCAGGGACTGCAAACTGCCGTGCTTAAATGCTCTGATGGATCATTGCCTCCTTCTGCTCTGCTTTACATCAGACTGGCACAGTTGAATTGAACAGGAAAGACAAATAACATAGTCATAGTTCATAGGCAGCTGGTACACATATAACTTTCTAAGACAACCTCCCCTTTGACTTGAGTCACTGTTGGCAGCTTAAACTAAGTAGAGGGATTATTTTGTAGCTCTGTGTCCCTGCGCTGCAATCAGACCCAGTGAGAGTCTCTCAAAGAAATCCCTGAATCGCTGGAGCCATTTTGAGTCGCTGTCACTGCAGGAGGGACAGTAAGTGCTATGGTACAGAAAGCTGCTCACTGGGTAATCAGGTACTGAAAAGGGACTGATGCTGAAAGCCCTGACTGGCACTAGCATTCATCACCAAAATGCCTGCTCATAACTAGCTTCTAATTTGAAGTGCTTATGTGAAGCACACGCCTGACAACAGTCCATTCCGCTGGGCAAAGATATACCTCAAGTTTAAAGAAACAAAGATAAGGCAACAATGAATTATTTTGTCACTTCTCTCATGTTGTTCTGTAAACAATGGACAACTTGCTTAAATATAGGAGGTTTTGTAAGTACTTCTGATGTTTAATCATCATTTTTTCATGTTAGCTATAGTCTCAATGTGATGGAATTGCTGTCAGAAAAAGTAATTCTCAACTATGGCTTCTTTGTAACAAACCACAGTAGTAAATGTAATTTGGGTCAACTTTGGGTGCCTTTTCAATAATTTTCATGTAGGGGCTTTGAGCAAGGCTTTATTTCTGAATGCTTTGTTAAAAAAAACCAAACAAACAAACAACCGAACAAGGAAATAACAGGTTATATGAAAGTTAAATCACAAAGGAAAATGTAAAACAGTTGAAGAGTTCCTATAAGCTTCCCAAGAATGTATGGCATTTATAAAGAAGAGAAGAGGAGCGCTGGACTGACCTCAAATATAGCCAGGTAAAACTATTCATGAAGAGATATGATATTTTCAGCTTTCCGAAAAAACTGAGCATGCACATTTGGTGAGTTCTGCTGTTTCTTTGAACAGTGGTTACAGAAAAGAACCATTCATAAATAGGCAGTGTGAGATCCACTGATAGATTCAACAAAAGCAATTTTGTAACTATTGCAGAGATAGGACCAAGCCTGACATTTAAATGAATGCCCACAGCAGTAGACTGAAGAGAGTGCTATCCATTGCCAGCTGTCATCCTTCTGACCCTTCTTTTAAAACAATCAGAGTTAAGAAAAAAAAGAGGAAAGATTTTCTTCTTTTGGAAGAGAGAGGACAAACAAATGAGCTCTTTTTGCCTTGTTAAAAATAGGGGTACCAGATCTTAATTTATATTATCACTCTCTGTTTTCATTTCCCGTTCTAGCACGATACTTTGAGAATAGTTGGAATAAGCAGTGTAAAATTTCAAGAGAAAGAAAAGGTCATTCTGTAGAAATAAATATCAAAAATAGGTCAGTAGCCTGTATCATAAAGCCTCCCTTACACTGTTCTGATAGTGGTAAAGGTTATTTAAGACCCAGAAAGAGTCCTGAAGGTTACCCCTTTGGAAAAGAAGCCGCCACCAACATTACTCCCCAGCATAGAGTAGAAAGCAAGGATGAATTTCTTCCAAAAATAATGAAGCATGGAAAGAAGAGAGGAGGGTTGCAGTCTTCAAGCCATTCAGAGTAAACCTAGCCCAAACGTCCCCAAGGCCACAGGAGGACAGCTATGGCACAGTGGTGCCTGTGTATCCCTGTGCAGGCAGCTCCGGCCCCTCTGCCTCCCCTGACAGGGCGGCGGGAGCTACAGTCCTGCAGTGCTTGTGAGCCACCTCTGCCAGCAAGTGCTTTGCTGCTGATAGAGAAATTTCCTTTGGGACTTTTATATTTGGATTAGAGATTTCTGCACCTTTCATCTCAGCTTGCAGAGCTGCTATGAATTCATAGTTAAGATTCTAAACTACCTAAATCACTGAAAAGAAATCCATTCTCTTAAGCAATTTTAGTGCATCTCTCTAGAGTGCTGATGTTGCCAGGGTGATCATGCAGTAGAGCAGAGAGCAGGGGCACACTGGCTCTCTGTGTTGGGGCAGGTGGCCTGCAATATTGCTCTTCCTCTGCATAGCTCGTGTTTTAGTTATTGGCTCTTTGACTCTAGCATATGTGCTATAGAAACTTCAGTCATTGCAGACCTGAGGCTGCAAACCTGCTTTGGTAGGACTCTAGGCCTGCTTTGCATTTCACTTCCCTGTGTACTGAATAGGAAAATTAGAGCGGGTGCCTGCAGAGATTCGGCTCCTCAGGAGAGGTGCTGCCCAACTCCCAGCAAAACTGGTACCTGCGTTTGTGGGCAGCAACCGATAATGTGAGGATGCATTGATGTAGTTGATCTCTGTAGTACGCCTGCAGCTTTTTGTAAAAGTCCAGATCCACTGCACAGTAGTTCTCTCTGTGGCTGGTATGCCATTTGTCCAGAAATCCCACGTACACTGCAGAGGGAAGTGTCACTGTGTGAGATGAAAGGGCTAAAAATCCATTAGTCCCCCAGTAAATCTGCTTTAAAGACAGTATGGGCTAATCTGATCTATCATGCTGGGTGCAGTATTCCCTCAGGCAGACTAATTTACAGTGCCTCCAACAAGTGCAAGTGCAGATCATCACTTGCTGCCTCGGGGTTCACTGGGGCTCCGCTCCGGCCACTCAGAGCACTGGCACGTTTGAGTTCTTGATTTTAGTCACAGCCAGAGGTTTTTCATTTGGGTTGTACTTATTTTCTTCTCTAAACTTTAATAACACTGAAATTTTGAGAATTAATGACCCAATTCAGATTCCTGCCTGCTCTGTTTTCATTCAAGAATGACTAGAGGTTTTTGATGCTGTGAAACCTGAACTGTAATCTAAACAGAGCTCAATTTCAAGTGTCAGAATAAATACCTCTGCCCTTCTGAGCTTAATTCCTTCCCTCCCGACTCTCCAGTGTCAAATCCATCCTCTCTCACATATGCACCAGAAAACCTTTGTGTCACGTATCGCAGTATCACAAAGCATGCGGTGCAGTGGGTGAAACAAGGCGCAGATGACAATGATTCTGCTAGAGACCTCACTTTCAAAAGCTGAGAACTCTGTTGATAGCAGATGAACTGCACTGAACACAACTTGGGCACTGGCCTAATGGTGCAGGGCAAGAGTTTGGCCACTGCCACCAACAGGACTGGAGAACAATGATGGATCTTGGGACCACCCTGTACACCCAGGTGTGACACTCCCCTGGCACAGGCTCAGCCTGAGGCTGCTGACCTCTGCTATGAGCAGGATCTGTCCTCTTGTCACAAGACACAGGAGAAAAGTGCTGTGACTCACTCTGGGTTGGGGGTTCTGACTTGCCTTTGTCATGTCTTTGCTGTTGCAAATGTCGACAGACATTCAGGCTACGTTAGCAGTCTTGCCACCCTCACTGCTGAGCAAAGGTTGTTGCATCCAGCGGTAAATCAAGGGGTGTGTTATGCGTTGGAAAAATACTATTTTGCATAAACAACTTTCCTGAACTCCCCCAAATCAGTCTCCAGCCTATTTCTGGGACAGAGACATGCCATGTTATTCCTCATAGCAAAACCACATTAATAATAAATAATGAAGGGAAACTGGGAACAGGCTCACATAGGTTTCAGTTTCTGATTCTGAGGCCTTTATCCAGTCGGGGGGAAATTGCTCTTCTTTTTTGAAGACTGTAAAATAAATCTGAAAATTTCTTTACAGATAAAGCAAATACACAGTGGGGGGTGAGTATAAAACCTCCCATACTGACTCTCTTTGATTACTCATGAGGAGTAAGTAGTCTGTCTGGTTTTGAAGTTCTTCTACCTTTGCTCTGTTACTCGGCAGGGACAATATATTTTTTCCTTGTTTTGTTGTTTGTAGATGAGAACTGTTCCATAGGCTTCATGCTCTGTGCCAGGAAGATGGAAAGTTACATGGGATACATTTTTCCTCACGATTTTGCTTTGGCTAATCTTTTTAATAAATCTCTGTCCAAAAGCCAAATATAAATATGAAACACTTGCTTCAGTGCTGATGACTGAAACTGATAAACCAGTGGATGTCTTTATGACACCTGCATATCATGTTCAGTCTTCAATCTGTGAATACATGAGCTTCCCCCCCTTACCCCCAAAAAGGGTGTAGTTGGCCAATGGAAGAAGGTTTGTCCTTCAGCTGCTATTGCTGCCAGTTTCTCATGTAGTAGAAGTGTACGATTCCAGTGGCGGTATAAACATCGTGACTTCTGAAAGCATTTCTGCACATGCTGGACTGTAAAGTGACACTCACCAGGTGGTTTCTGTGCTCAAGTACATCTGCTCTGCCTGTCCTCATAACTTTTTCTGATTGCAAATGCTCTTGGACTTGGGTCTGAGTCTCCCGCTTACTTTCACCATCGGTGTGTAGTACTATCTCCTTACAAGCAGAGTTAATTATAGCCCTGTCAGTGTCATGGAAGTACTAACACAGAGGTAGTCTCTGCATAATTAAGGCGGCTGTGGTGGCGTGAAGTTTCCGTAGTCTGAAATTAAACCTCATCACGGTGCTCTGGGTGAGGTAGAGAGGAATTTCACACTGTTTTGTGTTGCCTGTGATTTTGGGTAAGAAACTCTTACATTGTCAGACCCGCTATATTTTATTTATTGGATTACTCCCTTTGGTTTATGTAAACAAAATATTTCACCGGATAAAAATTGCTGGAAAGACATTAAATGGAGGTTAATTCATTTGCAGGGATATTTAGGCTCTTAAAAATTTCAAGGTAAGTTTGTTTAAAATGCGAAAATGTTTTAGATGTGCTGTTTGAGAACTACCACAGGTCCTTGGAAATATCGTTTCACGGAATGTAGCCATCTAAATGTTTAATTTAACAGCTGATGATAGGATTCAAGCTCTTCAGGCTGAGAGGTTTCAGAAGTTTACTCAGCTTGTTTATCTAGATAGAGTGGGGACCTAGAATGTAATTGAATAAACAATGGTTTAATTAATTTTTCAATCTTGCAGTATAGTTCATTTCTACATGTGAATGATAACCTCTTTGGCAGATGCTAGCTTCAGACTGTAAAGCAGTGTTCCACTACAGGGATAAAAAATGGCCTTTCAGTCCCCATCTGTGTTTTACTTCTGAAGAAAGTACTATAAATCTTTTATCTTTTTTATAGATAATACAGAAATATTATGATGTTTGTTGGAAAGTTGAAATTTTATGGCCTCAGTTTAATCGTAGTTTGTCTTTCACTTCAGCATGAACCAGACCCTCCCCTGGGGAAGGCAGCCTGGGTGCCCAGACCCAGTTTTCTCAGCACTTTCATCATCTCCCCTGGAGCATGCTCTTACTGGCAGACCAGTGCAGCTGCAGGGTTTGATTCCCTAGACACTAACATGCATTGGTTGTGTTGGCAGGGTCGGTGGACGCACCGTAGAAACCTGGCCAGGTTTGTTTGCTTTCTCCCTTCTGAGCACATGGCTGGTTACAGGAGAGATGTCTGAGCATGCAGAATTTAGTCAGTCCTACTTCTAATGTGCAGTTTCAAACTTTGGGTTTGTGCTTTTGGCTTGGTTTTTTTTCTTGTTTGTTTGGATTCTTTCTACTGAAGCAAACAGAGTATTTGTAAAGTGCAGATACATTTTGAAAAACCACAATAAAATGAAAGAAAATCACAATAATTATAAAGACTGAGTAAAGGTCAAAGATAGAGTTGGTCAAAATCATCACCCAAACTTGCTCTGTAGTTTTCTCGTGGTGCGTCACAGCTCCTCAGACTTACACTGGGCACTGCCAGTACCATTTGCTTGATTGTCTTTCTCCACGTCTCAGTCTTTTTTTAGAAGTCCCAAGTCCACAGCTGCACGAAGAAATAATATACAGACAAAATTTAGGACTTCATATTAAACACAAGGTTGGTTTTGATCCTCTGCTAGGCTGAAGTAATCGGACTGAGAGCCTTAAAACCTCTGTTTTTTCTCAATTTGTCTTACAGTGCCAGTTCTAGGATCCTGGGTTTTTTTCCCATTTTTTTGACAGTCATTCCAGGGAAAAAAGACAAGCATGAAATTATTGAGAAACTGGAGTTCCTGTGCCAGTGACACGGGTTATGTGACTGGAGGATCATAGACTTAGCAGCTAGTATGGAAAGACCTACTTCAGGCTTCTACTCATACTGCTCAGGGTTCGATGCATGGGTTTTTGGTTAGGATTGAAATGGCTGGTGGTTGCACTATAAGCTCCTGACGAGATAGCATTACATTTGCATTGCCCTTTATGTTTCTCAACTCCATTGATAAGGAAATAGAGTGAAGTTCTAGCAGCAAGAAGAATTTGGATGATCATTCTGATCTGCATGCGGATTGAAAGCAAGCAATTCAGGGTCTTCTGTAAGGAATTAGAACGATGATGAATGTAGAAACTCCTAAGCAAGTTTAAACCTGAGTAAAGGTCTTTTCTGGCCTGCACCATTCTGAACTATAATCAACTAATACAGCAAATAATCACTCTCTGAGTAAGCTCTGCACAAGGGGAGAGCTCTCACCTTCTTCTGGAGACAGAAAACCTGGCAGAGAGCATGTGTAAGGAGACATCCATAGATATGCAATAGCAGCCAGACAGGAAAGAGAGGAAAATACTGACACAAAGCACAGAAATCACACTGAAGGCTCAGCAAGCAAGAGGTTAAAAGTGAGAAGCCGACTCCCCACCTACCCCAGGGCTGATAAGGAACAGGGAGGGGAATCTACTGAGCCTTGGCTGGCTCTGGTGGGAAGGCTGTGTCCTCCCCACCCTGTGTTCCCTGGAAAAGCCTCCGCTGTTTGTTGTAGAGGGCTTTACTCATTTCTGGAACGTGCTTTGTTCTAATAGAGTTGTCTCTGGCCTGATGCAGCAAAACGTTTCTTCTTAAAAAAAAAAAAAGAAGAATCAACAAAACCAACTACTAAACCCCACAATAATAGGATTTAGAAACAAAACCAAATAAGTTTATAGTAGCAGACTGGCTGTTAACCTCTCCTATGCACAGCTTGTTCTGATTTATTTTTGGAATATGGCACTAAGCTCTAGATTTTTTCATGAATGCTCTGAGAAATTTACTTCCCTTTTATTACAGGACACAAGATCCCACAACTCTGTTCTTCTTTCCTTTCACTTTCTACCTCAGTTTGAAAGTCTTTTTTTCTCCTGGCTTCTCTGCATTATATTCCTTGGCTCTTCAGAGAAGTACAACTTCTGTGTGTCAGACTCCTTTCGCATAATGTAACTAAATCCATATGTCCAATTCATACAATTGAACACGAATCTCTGGCAGATGCTCTCTCAAAATCTGGCTGCCACTTAAGCATTTTTCATCCCGTAAAGTTTTTAAGAGTTTTTTGCACATGCATCTTTAACTTTTGGCAATTGGAAATAAAAGCACCTTCTTTCCTGCTATTCAAACAATTTCTTAGACTTGCTTCCAGTTTTTGCATTCACAACACAATGAGCTGGAAATTAGCTGTTCTGTTTTCCTAGTCCTTTCTGTTTTCCAAAGAAAAGCTAAAGATTTGAAGACATTTCTTTAAAAAGTATTTTGACTAGTATCCTCCCTCCCTATCCAATTTCTTTGAAGCACAGGTTGGATCAGCAGCTCATAGGTGGTTGCAGATGTTGTTCTGCCTCTTCCTTGCTAAGTTACATGAGACTGCCGAAGAAGCAGAGGCAATGGGTTGTGTGTCATGTTTGTCCAACACATCTCAAAGCAGCTCATCTTCTGCATCAAAATTAGCTCTGCTGCTTTTCTTCTTTTGGTTTAGACAGAAGAAAACACAGCAGTATTCAGGCTCCTGCAGCACGCAGTCTATTCAGTTTCCTTATCTGCAGGCTACCATTTTGGTTTATATGCCTGCAAAATAAAGCTCCGTTGTCAACCATCCATGTTCTGTGACAAAGCTCTGTAAATAAAAAAGATCAAAATTAAAAGGACATTTGCACAATGTGCTTCTACTGCACTGAGCCTGAAAAAAAAAAAAATCAAGCTGTAAAAACTGTCTGAGCTCCCAAAAGGAGTTGCAAGGAAGTATGAGTGCTTCCAAAGATATTTAGGGAGAGTACGTGTTTATATACTACATTATTTTCAATGAAAAGCAGTTTGTCTTGCCTGGAGATTCATGTGGTATGTAATACAATTGGATTAGAAAAACAAGAACATGATGCTTGAAAATTCTTACCTCTTTAAAAACTGCACTAGGCACTTTCTATTTTTGGACAAGATTTAATTGCATTCTGTAAAAGGCACTGGCAGGGCAGTCATTTTCTCACCAGCAGGTAACAGCCCTTCCAAAAAATGTGCTTTCTCCAATGTAGCTGTAGAAACTGTTGCTACTTAGAAACTAGCATAGTCATTAATCAAAACAAAAAGAACAAAGTGTTATATAAAGCAATAATTTTACCAGACAAGTACTTTGAGTCTGCCTAAAACAGATGATCAGAACATATTACCCAGTTCTTGGTTTATTGTCTCCATAAAAACTTGGAAGGATACTTGTCTGGTCTAGTAAATTTTTTATTTTTTTCCGGGCACAAATATAAAGTTCTTCCTCAAGTGGATTTTTGTTTTGTTTTGGATTTTTTTTTAATAATCTTTCTGATTCTTGCAACATTTTTTTACCTTATTGATGTTGTCTTATTACTGCAGTAGTTCAAAGACACACACTGTCCACTCTGATTGCATTGAAGATGCTGAAAAGGAGTAAATACCAAGGAAAAGCTTCACTGGGGGTGGTGTTAACCCCTGGCATTAACTGTGGAAATCTGTCTGGTCTAAGGATAAGTAATAGAATGAACACAAGCAGAAGGAAATTTATGCTTGCTCTTAAGGAAGAATAAACTCTTCATGGTGCATCCTGTTACATCACATTAAAGGTCACTGGGGAACCAGTAGGTGCAGATAGGAGTCATTTTAAACTGGTTTAGATTGGATGAAGAAATTTGAGCTTCTCTTGCAGAAATCTGCCTTGGCAGGAGGAGGGAGTCTTCTGATCTTAGATTAATCTCATCATTAATTGCAAATGTGACTACTGATGGGCCTTGCAGAGCACTGGCAACTTTCTCAGTGTAAGTGCCTGGCATGTAGGCATGTACCTTTTCAAATCAGCGTGGAAATCCCTACTCACTGGCAACAATAGCATTCTTCTGGAAAACACTCATTGAACCAGGAGACATTTCAGAGACTAAGCCACTCTTGTGCTGTCTTAGCGAGTATATGAATTAAATAGATATTCTGTAAGCACAGGCCTGAAAGTGGAGCTCAAGTAGCCGATTTTCTCCTAACTTCCAGTAAATGAGGGAGAGGAAATAACTTAGCTAGAAACCTGAGTTTGAATAAGAAGTTACTTGGTTAGAAATGGAACATGTCCAGAGAAGCGCAACAAAGCTGGTGAAGGGTCTGGAACACCAGTATTAGGAATCATAAATCATAGAATCACTTAAATTGGAAGAGACCTTTAAGATCATTGAGTCCAATCACAGCCTCACCCTGTCTAATCCACCTCTAGACCATGTTCTCAAGCACAGCATCTACACAGCTTTTAAATACCTCCAGGGACAGTGACTCCAACTCCTCTCTGGGCAGCCTGTTCCAATATTTGACTACTCTTTCAGTAAAGAAATTCTTCTTGATATCTAACCTAAATCTCCCCTGGTGCAATTTGAAACCATTTCCTCTTGTCCCATCACTTGTTACTTGAGAGAAGAGACTGAACCCCCTCCTCTCTACACCCACCTTGCAGGTAGTTGTAGAGAACGGTAAGGTTTTCCCTCAGCCTCCTTTTTTTAAGACTAAAAAGACACAGTTCGCTCAGCTGCTCCTTACATATTAGAGGTGTTTTCCAACCTTAAAGATTCTATGATTCTATGAAATAACTCAATAGTCATTCAACTTTTTATTTTGGGTTTGTATTCCATTTCAGAGAGGCTGTACTAAAAGGGTGTACAAGAGATGAGTGAATGGAAAAATAAAGTGGAATTCAGATGTGTTTTAAAGAGAGTGTGAGCAAACACAGATACTTTCAATATTCAAAATCCGGAAAAATGAGGTAAGACAATGTTAATATTGACATTTATCCTACGTGGGCCGGGTATTGGTTCCAGTAAGCTGCTTCTTCCATCCCTGTTATGCTAAATTTGATTTTGCTTAGTCACCTTTGATTTCTTGCTCTCTCTTTTTTTGTAGGGATAATTTTTTTAATGATATGCGAATTTACTTGTGACTCCTTCTCTTCTAAATAGGATTGGCAAAACCATGTCCTACACTTCCTAACCCTTCATATTATTACAGAGGCTGAAGAAGTATTTTATAATTTCAATTTCATTTTTTTTAGACTAAAGCAGTGACTGAACACAGATTACCCCCTCCTGGTCCTCCCACAGGCAGTGGCTAAAAGAGAATTCTCTGAATTCCTTTTTTTACAGTGATATTGGTGTCCAATATAACAAAGGCATTATAATAAGTTTTTAAATATTAAAGAATATCAGTTTTTCATTGTATTAAATCTGCAGAAATAAAGCATCATAAAAGAGAGTTTAGAAGGCTTTTTTCCTCATTTTTAAAATAAAACTACTAGAAACACACACACACACACACACAAACCAAACCAACCAACAAACAAAACCCCATCCCAACCATAAAGAGCTTGTTTGATTCAGTATGCATACCGGGATGCTTGGTAAGCTGCCCGTGCTTTAAAAGACAGTGAACCTCTCTGTGGGATTCTCATAACAATACCTTGCATTATTACCCTGGTAAGAGAGAAATTTTTTTTCATGCTGCTTTGAAGAAATGAGATGGCAATGAAATGAGTGATTTCTTTGAAGAAGCTGGTAGGAATTTTTGACGTTACCTCACTTTTACTTTTGTAGAGCTTTCTTCTGCTGAACCCATGCAAGTCACTATCACAGACATTTCCTGCTCTGCCTCTTTGAGGATAGTTTATTTACTTTCATATTAATAAAAAGCAGTATAGTTGAATGAGTTCCTTTCCAATTCATACTTGCCTGGGTTATAAATAATGCTATATTGATTTATTACTTCAAACAAGTACATTTTTATATGATAAGAGTAGACTTAGTGGAAATTGATAGGTAGAAAAACTGCCTCCACCTCTTTCTCTTTTCTGTCACCTTCACTTAACATTTGGAAACCAGTGACCTATAAGAGTCTCTTGGAGGTCCCAACATGATATGTAGGAAGCAGCCAAGTGACACTATTGGTCTCTGGCTTGTTCAGCTTCTTAGATCCCACGAATGTAGCTTAGGCAGTTCTGAAAACTGCTTTTACACAGCACTTGTTGTAAGGAAGCCAAATTGCCCTTTTCTAATGCCTTGAATTTGTAAGATACGATTGGTATAAAGCCACCTTGAGTCTACTTAATACCTATTCAACCTTCAGCTGAATGCAGCTCACTGAGGCCAAGCTCTCTATGCAATGCTATGATGCTACAACGAATAATTCGTAGTCTTTTCTGAATAGATTTTTCTGGTATATTGAGAAACAATTTTTTATTTACTGCGATCAGTATAATCCAGATGTGACTGCTCTTCATATTTCCACTTACATGCTTTTAGCCTCAAAAGCATACTGTAGGACAATGTGGTGGATAAAAATCAGGCTGCCTTTGAACTGTACTTATTCTATCAAAAGCTCAGTGAAATATCACTAGTAGCCTGAGCTTGCAATGAGAACAGACTGAGGTTTTTGGTCACCTTTTACTCAGCAAGCTCCATAGTTTTCTAGAAGCTGAGACACTGACTTAAAATATTATGAACATTTGTTCATTACCAAGAAAACACAATAGTTTGTTATCCCAACAGACAAATATAACAATACACTATTACTGTCAGTTCAGCAGCTGCCCAGCCCATTTTTAAATTATCTGGTTTAACAAAACTTATTTTCTTCTTGAAGAGAACAGCCAAGGAAAAACAAACAAACAAATGAATAAGCAAACAAAACCCACAAAAATCCCTCAGTGCTATTTAGAATTATGAGGCCAGCTTACAAAAGTGTTACATGTGTTTACACACTGAAAGAGATGGAAGATAAAAACACATACTGTAAGACTAGAACTTCTTGACTCAAATCAGAATTCTGAGGATAAATCAAAATGAATAGATGGATGTTTAATAGATATGAACTTGTGTGTAATTACCTGCATCAAACAACATAATTTGAAATTAAACACTTTGAAGAGCTTTCCTTATTTTTCTGAACAAAAATTTGGAAGTGCTCCAGCTCTTGTCATCACGCTTATGCTGGCAGGAGCTCTGCCGTGTAGTGTCTAGTTCTGGCTTCGGGAGAGTTCTCATGCATTGCTTTGCAATGTCAGCGTTACCTACTGATCTCGTTCCAGATCCCACTAAAATTGTTTTCTTGTATATCAAAAGGTTCTTCTCATGAAAATAACATAGTATTTAATTAAATGGCATTTGGAGTAGTTTTTCTCTTGCAGTGTTCCTCCTGTAATTTCCTTTCTTCAGTCAGCTTTTTCCCTCCTTTGTTATGTAGACATTTCACTCTGAGAAGCATGGGTGAGGCAGCAGTTGAACAGAATAGTCAGAGCACTGAAAGAAGGTGCTGTCAGCAAAGATGGAGATCCAGCCTGGATACTTGTAGCCTGCCAATTTCCCTGCCTGTTGCAAAAACTCACATAGCTCACATATCTCCAGTCAGACTAAATTGTTTTATCTAGTTTTTCCTCTGAAGAATCTTTTGAAGAAAAAAAAAAACTGTCTTCTCGGATTGTTTCATATAAACAGTCCCTCATCTGAGATGGGACGGAAGGAAGGAGTGGAGTGTAAGGCAAATGTATTGCTATTTCCACTCTCCTGGGTCAGTGTTGGGAGGGCATAGAGGCTGTGCTTAGCCCTGCCGTTACCTTGACAGAGAGGTTGGTAGCAGCTATGCAAACTCAGAACCTGGAGGTGCTTGGAGAAGTGTAGGTGTTCCTGTGTATCACCGCATGCTCATTGCCACTGGAGTTTCTACTTCTTCTCTTTCCAGCAGGTCTAGGAAATAAGCTGTACTTCACTGCAGTTTAAATCTGTATTTTTTCATTCCTAAAGATTAGGAGATGAAGAATTTCTGCAATAAAAATTAATCTTTCTATATGCATTCTATTGCATGTGCTATTTTTCCTTATCAGAGGAATTAACTTCTAGTATCGAAAAATACCATAAACCATAAAAATCGTAAAAGGTACTAAAAACACAGTCATACAAAAGACATAAATCAGTTTTAAACTAACAATAGTTTTTCGAGTTGAGCTCTTATTACCGTTCATAATAAAGTTTTGTGGGAGGAAAAGAAGTCAGTTATTTCTGTGCATCTGGCCATCAGTTTGAAAACTTGTCCATTAGAATAGTGAAGTTCAAAGTAAACACTCATTTCTGCATCACAAAACCATATAAAATTTCAAAATACTTGGAATTAATGACATAGAAAACATATTTCAAACAGGTCTATACAAAGTTAATACATCTCAATGTAAGTAGGTTAAGAATGATCAACTATTAGATTACAAATTGATATCTAAAATAACAAATCTCTGCTGATATTATTTTAACAAGTCTCCCACAGAAATGCATTTGATCCAGAGTAATTCAATCTCTTGAATAACAAGTATCTGAAAAGTGATATAAAATCATTGCTACTAGAATTTGCCAATAAAAAAAAAAACCATGAAGGAGTAATAAGTAATGTTGGTAGGTCAGTTCTACAGCTCAGCTTGGGTGAGAAGGTGTACTCACTGTAAGAGTACAAATTATGTACTTCCACAGAAACCTTTATGACTAAATAAGTTGGTATATTCAGCAGAAGTTTTCTAAGTTCAGCTATTTTTTGACACACTGCAAAATTTTGTTTTGGTCTTAAGTATTGCAGTTTTAGCTATCTTGAAATTTTATTTGAATTTTGGAATTTAAATGCCTTGGAAAATTTCAAATATGTAAGGCTCGTTTTCACATCAAAATACAAAAGGGGGAGTTTCATGTGGTTTCAACATGAAGCCATAAATAAGAACTGTGTTTCCTAGGCCTGATACCAAAGCAGCCATAAGAAACTGAGACCTGAGACATGATTCATACCATATCCACTTTGTTTTGAAGCTTGATAAGTTTTCAGTAATCTTTCATTTATTGTACATTTTCTGTAGCTCTAATATTTAGTCTCTGGTCTTGCTCTTGCTAAAACACCCTGTTGTTGCAGAAATCCAGTTTGTGATGACACAACCCCCCACACCAAGATGTCTTCCTGTTGAATGATGATGGTGTTGCTGAGTCTTTCTTTTTTGCTCTGTGACATATTTAATGATAAATAGGTGTTACCCGAGATGCAAGTACTTTTATGGGACTAAGATGATCACCAGCTCAGACTAAGTAATTCCTGTGTGACCTTAGGCTAGACACTTTAGTTCTCTATAGCTAATTTCCTTATCTGTAAAATGTGAATGGCACCACTTCATTTATTGCCTAAAAAGAAAGCAACAGTAAAGCTGTTTACTTCTAGCACTACCATATTGCATATCTGATAGGCATTAAATGAGTGCCTCATAGGACTAAGAAGTTACTCTGTACAAACCCAACTTTGAGTGTTTTGTGCCTGGACACAAGTGTTTCAACCTTTGAGTGCTTATGGAGATATTTGTTGGTTATTACCTTAAGACAAGCAAACAAAACAGTTGTTTTTCTGTTCATTACTGAACCTGCCATTCAGAGTTCAATTGTTGAGTGCGCTGCATTCAATTTGCTTGGTGGAGGAAATAAAGATCTGAGTCCCCAGAGTCTGTGGAGAACTATGTCAATACGTCCTTTATCATGTCTTCAGGAAACTGCAAAAACTTCAGTCCATCCCTTCCCACAACACTGAGGAATTCCACACCAATAGCATCAGAAATGTGCTGCAGCCATCTGTACAGAGTGCTTGTTTTCTGAGATGTGAGGTGGATGAATATACTTCACTTAATAGTGCTGTTAGATTTAACATCAGCATTCTAATTTTCAATATTTACACCCTTCAGAAAATTGAGTGTTTATAAACACACAATAGGTACAAATATCTTCCATGCCTGTAAGCAGGGAGAATTATAAAGGCCATAGTTTCTAGTTTGTTTTTAATTTTTACTGTCATTGCCAGTCTTGAGTATTAAAACCATAAAGCATTTCTAACTGCCTCGCTTTAAGGGGTTGGGTTCATTTTTCTTTCTCTTCTAAACTGCTGAGAAATGCAAATCACTCTTTTTCTCATTGTTTATGACTTAATTTTATTTTTTTTTAATAGCATCACTTATTGTGGCATTGGACTTGTCTCCATCCTATCTTGCAGACTTGCCAGAAAGTTCCTCCTCTCCCAGGCACTCTTCTCACATGCAGGTAACTGCTTCCCACTAAGCAATTGCTAAACAGTCTGTTAGTGTGCTTCCACACACATTTGCCAGTGATTTGCCAATCACAAAACACCAAATACCCAGAGAACATACCAATTAATTTAACTTGCAATTTCTTCTGTAAAGGCTGTACTGATTCAGGATGGAATACATGTCTCCGTGGCACTCCTAAGCCTTACCATACCTTCATGTGGCGCTCTCAGCATAGAATAGACACATCTAAAGCTTTTTCAATGTAGTTATAGAATAAGCATGGCTCATCCCTTACATTTTTCTTTAAAAGAAAATGTGAAGAGATATAGTTACAGTTTGGTAATATTTTTATAATTTTTCGTATTGACTAGCTGCCGAATTTAAACATAACTCAGAATATTTTGTTTTACAGCAAGATTTTGGCACTGTGTTAGCTGGAAGGACACATGTTTGCCTATCTAGAGTGATGATTCGCAGTGCCTCACCTGCACAGGCAAGCCTTAGCACAAGCTGTTAAGATCTTTCCTTCTGCTCCCTGCACTTTGGGTTCCTGGGAAATAAAGCCAGGCCCACGCAGTCTCCAACATTGCTTCTCTGGTCTAATTCCTTGTCTGGATAATTAGGAGCCTGAGACTCACCAAACCACAGACTACCCTGAGAAAAATAAGTGACTATCTGAATTTGGATTTTGAACTTGCGTGTTCTTTCAGATAACAAGGAACTCCTTGAAAGGACTCTAATTAACTGGACACTTATAGTAACATTTGAAGTTCAACTCTCTTTCTTTTTCTTTATAAATTGAACTTCATTTTGGGGATTCATTTTACATGAAACTCAGGAAAAGACAAGGTTGCCATTGTATTGCTCTGTTATTGCCATATAATGCCATCCATCATAGACAAAAAGATGATGGTATGATGTTTCTCTGTTTGGGTGCAATGATATTCAATATGCTTTTCGGGGAGCTGTGTGGTCAAAGTCAGAGAAACCAGAGCTTTCCTACTGACATTTCTCATGTCCTTTGTAGAATTGTGATAGAGTGGGAAAACAACTTCTAGGTCTGTAAGCTTTTCCTAAGACAGACAAAGGGATGTGGGATTTCTGGTATCAGGTTGCCAGCATCTTGAAGAACAAGAAATCATTTAAAAGTTGACACAGTTTGAGTCTCTTATTTAAATTCAGATGTGCTGGAAGTGAACTTTGACAGCCCTGAAAGCAGTGAAGAGGAATGCTTTTATGAAACATTTCAGTGATGACATTACAGTTATCCAAAGAGATGACTTTATTTCAAGTATTTTCTCCTCTCCCCCCCCCCCCCCCCATGATGAGTGTGGAGGCACTGCTGCACTGCTGCCTGAAAAAGCAGGCACCTGGGAAAGGGCTGGCAGCTGCAGCCACTTCTGCATCCCACTCTGGGCTGCATTTTTCCCTAAGTACTTTACAGATTTGTCACAGCTTGCAGGCAGAACATGGCCTGCAGGTTTTAAGAGGTTACAGTCATTAGATTTAGCCTGCTTTTTATAAAAGAAAGGATAGTGCAGCATTCAGTAAAACATCAGGCAAATGGCTTTGCTTCTTGTGCTTTCCTTTTTAAAACTTAGAGGGCACTAATGCCCTCGGCATACTGAAGAGCCTGGGACATATGGACTGGAAAATTTCTTTGAGGTTTTCATTGCTGAGCCTGTTGTGCCTCAGTCTGATCTATCTGGCTAGGTCTGGGCTTGCCTGTGACTGATCTGGATCACAGAATCAGAAAAATATTTCTGCCCTTAGGTTGAGTTGGCAGAATCTTTATTATGTAGCAGGTTTCCTTCCCCTGTCCCCTCAATATGTGAGCCAGTAGGTGCAGAAGAGGAAATACCAGTCTGCTCTTTCATAGCTAGCTTGTGCACTAGAATCTCACCTCGCTGCATGGTCTTTACATGTGTGTTAATTAAGTGGGAGCTCTAACAGAAAAGAAAGTGGTATTTTACATGTCTGTTTCAGGACATGATACATGGGTCCCTTACCGTTTCTTTCAATTAGCTAAAGGAGGTCCAAGGATGGTAGACAATAAACCCCATCAAAAACAGGGTCCTGCCCCACGTCCTGAGGTACAAGAAGAAACAAGTGTCAGAAGATGGCGTGAGAAAAACGTAGAAGAGTTGCCTATGCTTACAAACCAGCAGCGTGACAGTGAAGAAGACTAAAAGCTGCTCACCTTAATAATGATGTCTTGAAAATATGCAATAATTAGGCATGGTAGTCTTGAGATGCACTTTCACAACATCAGGCATATGATAAACATTTAACTCACAGAGACACTTTCATTAAAAATGATTACTTGAGCATGGTTTTAATAATTCTTTTTGGGAAAAATATAAACAGGAGTTAAATCCCCTAGCCTTTTTGTGCTTCAGAGGTTCCTTCCTTGGTAAGCTAAAAGGCTAGAAAGGAATTTGAAATTGTGGGGTTTCTTAATGCAGCATAGAATTTTTCAAAGTATTAATGTTTATTAAAATAAATTTAGTACCTAATTGGAATACCAAATCCATTTAACAATGCAATACTCTGGCTTTATACCCTCTTCTCTGGAGTAAACTAAGGCTTCCCACATGATGCAGGAGCTAATTTTCTTATCAAACTCTGGAGCATATTTAATTTATACTTCTTACTATTATTTTAAAGATTATTGTTAAAACATATCATCTTTGTGCTGCTGAATGACACATATGGGTATGTCTGTACCTTGGGAATAGACACAGGTGATTACAACCTCTGTACTGTTTCTCTGCCCTCCCTCCCTTCACCCATATTATTGCATATATTTACCAAAGTTTATATTTTACTGTTTTTAATTACATTGGCAGCTGGTTGTAGACTCTGCAACAGTGGAATATGAAGGAGAAGAACTGCACAAACCCTACCATGTCTCTTCAGTATGGATGTTTCCCATAACTTCAGAGTAGCCTTAACCTACAGTCTCTTCATCACAAGAACAATGAACACAAGGACTTCTTAAAGCACAGACACCAATTTCTCTGCTTCTGGAGCTCACTGATCCTCAGATCCTCAGATGATCAGAATTAATTGCTCTGCAAACGCTGTGACATTGGTAAGTGTGTGGCTCGAGCAAATGCAAAATGTCACTACAGCATTTACACTAATTTACTGGTTTACATACAGAATTCCTGTGAGCAGGTGGAGCCCTGGCTGTCTAACAGGACAACAGGCTAGATTTTCAACCCTATTACAGTGTGGTTGAGACTTAACACCTAAAGTGGTTCACACCAAGTCTTCTGAGCAATGTGGATGATGCAGTCCTTGTATGAGAACGCAGAAATGACTTGATGAGGTTTTTATCCCTAGTAGAAAATAGAAAGGAACATCCATTATTGTATGGACAAGCAATTTATATGTATATTGTGGGTTTTACAGGCACTCTCACTAGTTCTTTCAGGATGCATTTTTTGCTTGCTGCAGGATTTTGCTTTCTTTAGCTGAGGTGAAAACCCATAGTTTGCTAACTATTGATATGCTGCTGAATAAAAATAACTCAGTATCTATACAGCACCAGTCTTATAATCATAGGCAGACATAAAGAAGTAGTAAAAAATTTAATTTAACCAGTTGCATTATTGTTATGCTTCAGACTCAAATGGAGCAGGGAAAGAGTAATATTAAAACTGCTAATCCACATACTAGGAGATTTACAGACATTTGTAATTTAATGCTAGAAAATAAATAAGATCAAGACTAGACTCAGGTTGAATTAAGTCAAAGGCTGTAACCTGAAGTTGCCCAAATTAAGTTCTCTCTGAATAAAAGTATGTCTTACCAAAGAATAGACATGAGAAATAAATGACCGTGCCCTGTTGATATGCTCAGCTATATAGGTATGGGAGGCACCTGACTAGAAGTATAGGAATATGGAAGATGATTCAACTGGGTTTTTACTTCCTTGGCCTATTCCTGTACTGGGCTTTGAGCACAGTTGAGATGTAAGTCCAGAGCATATCAGACACCATTATTTCTGATCACTCAGAACACTGAGTCTATAAAATATTCATAAAACCTCTGCAATTTGAATTGTCCTTTCAAGGAATAAAAAAATACATCAAAGTAATACAATAAATGAGGAGGTCCCTCTACTACATGTGATGTAAAGCATAAGGATTTCTTTTAAATATTTGATTGTTGAAAAGTAAATGAGGCTTTTTCTGATGTGGCAATTATGGGTTTTCATATAGTAGGAAACAGTAACAAGAAAGATACTTATTGTTAATGGCTCTATTTCTTACCATCTAAACTAATGAGCATCTTTGATCTTCTCCAATCTCTTCATGCTTCGTTGTTTCCATCATTGTCAAAATGCTACTTCTTCATTTTTCTTCTGAAACAATCTACATAATGCAAAGTGACTGTTTATGGAGCACAGTGACTATTCCACCAGCAAGGAAGAAAGGGCATCATTTGATGAAAGCAGACGTATTGTCGACACAGCTACAAAATTAGATCATTTTGCAGAGAGCAGAGTTTTTTCCCTGCCAGTCAGAATTTAAACGAAGGAATAGTCCCACATGTGGCAGATAATTATGCTTCTTCGAGGGAGAACATAAGACTGAGTGGAAAGATTTAGGGTCTCCTTTTTCCTCAGTTAATTTTGTTCTTTAAACATTATCAACTGCCTGTTTCATGAAAAAAATGAAAAAAGTCTGAACAACTGTAACAATTATTGTTCCAGGGATATAAGCCATGTTCATGTCATCATTTAGTACTTCATTTTTTATTTCAGATTTCAGATTCCCTCATCACTGATTTTTGCTTTTGGTCCCCCCACAGCAGATACTAATGTCCAGCCCCTGTTCGTGCCTTGGAGAGTGAGACAGTGTTGGCTCCTCTGGAAAGTTGGGGGAAAAAACCCCAAATTTTGCATTAGGAAACTGTATACCAGATGTGGAGTGTTTCATTTCCCGTGGGATCAGAAAATGGACAGAGATGAAGAGGCCATGGTTTGCTCACTCGTTGCCCTAAAAAATATCCGACTAGAGAGAAGGTGACTAAATTCAGATACACTGTTTTGAAACTAACCACCCTTAAACAACAAAAAGGAGAAAACAAACCAAAGAAGAACTAGTTTTATTCAAAGAAGCAGTGTGAGAGATCAGCAAGACTGATCCCCAGAGGAAGGGGAGCATACTAGTTTTCTTCTCTCATCTTACACTCCTGGGAATATCTTGATTGATATCAGAGCTGTATGCAATACATAAAGGAGATTATATTTCATAAGATGTATTTTAAATTATAGATTTCCACATGATGGATTAGTAAGAAATGCAATTTTTTCTGATCTAATACTTTAATGTTAACTTCCATGATTTGCACGGTAAGTAAATTAAGAGATGCACAAGAAATCTGGATTTAATTAGATAGGACATGCTATCATTTAATGACTGCCTTAAGTAGAATACATTAAATACAAGCATTGTATAATACCTTTCTGTCCTGAGATGATGCACAGCAACACAACGATATTACATTTAATATTCACCACCAAAACCCAGCTATCTGAGTTTCCCTTAAAAATGTAAAGTTTTGTAGAAGGCAGATGCAGCATTGACAACATTTTCTCCTTTTTTTTTTTTTTTTTTTCTGGCTGGGATTACTCACTAGATTCACCCCAGTTTGTTGTCAAAAATATTTGTTATTTCTTTCAACACTGTCCTTTTGGCCTTTCGTTAATTCTACTTGTAATGACCAAAAGAGAACCCTGTATGATTCTCCCAAACCGAGGTTTGATGCCCTTACTGCCAGTGGAAGCTTTCTTTACCTGAAATGTGTTGTTATTGTGCCACGTACAAGAGCGCCAGATGTAAGAACCAAAAAGAGGAGTTTGCAGAAGGAAAGTTAGCAAGACTGGGCCCTGACCCAGGGAAATGTCTGCCTACAGCTATTTTGAAAACCTGCTACAGAATAAAATTGCTTTTTCACGTTTTAGCTCCCATGGAGCACATTTTAAATGCCTATGTGATTCATCAATGTCCCTAAAAATTCTACAAGACATCTAGTTATAGTCTTACAACTGCAGTTTGTAGTTCTTGTTGCTTTCTGAGGAGGCAGGCTTGCAGGAGCAGCTCTCTTCCAGAGGTGCACCAGGAGGGCATCTACTGCAATAGCCTGGATTGAACTGGGTAGTCAGTATTCTTTCTCCATGCAACGTCGCAGCCTCTGGATCGCTTTTCATTGCAGAAGTAGCACTTCTTTCAAAGCCCATTTATTATGGCCAAATAACTGATATTTCCTAAGTTTTCTTCTTCACTGCTGTGTTATAGCTCCTGGTGACTAACAAAACCAAGGACAGTTGTGGTTTCTGTGTTGTTCTGAGGCTGCCTTTCCTCTCTGAGCCGATTTTCTAGCCCTTTCATTGCAGTGGCATCTGGGCACCTCATTGCTTTTAATCTCTCAGCAGCTTCGAAGGGAGTTGCAGCTGCAGCAGGCCACCTCAAGCACCACCATGGCATACAGAGGTCTCCAAAGGCGGCTAATGCAGATACTGACAGCTCAGACCTCTCAGCATGAGCCCAGCCAGCCACCTTCTTGGGTAAGGTTTGCACCCTGTCTTATGCCTGTAGCTCTTGGACTCTGGTGGGTACCTAGTACTGTTCTGGTAAACATGGTCCTTTAGTTGACCATAGCCACTTTCCTGATGAGTTTGTGCAGGTGGACGTGCTTATGATAACCCGAAGCCTTGCATCCATGCTGTATTAGCTTTGAGTGGGCTACAGGACTTTTGGGAGACATGGTGAGTGTCCTAAGGCCTGATGTTTCACTAGGACAAGAAAGAGGATGGTGAATGGTGCTGTGATAGTTCCACACACTTCCCTCTGTGTTTTCTTTCTCTAGGTTGCTAATTCCTATGAGGAAAAAAGCTTTCTACAACACAGTTTGTTATACACAATTCAGAGAAAATTGTTGGTTAATATTAAAACTTTTTTTTATTTTATAGGAAAAGAGTCAAAATAAAACCAGATCCATAAAATCCCTCTCCAGCTCAAGAGGCCTGATGTCCAGTAGCTCCTTCCACATGGCTTTTGAATTTTCCCTCACCACAAAAACTTTCTTATCCTCAGGAAACCTTTGTATCTTTGTTCATACCTGCCTACAAAAATTCTTGGCTTGTTATTTATGCTATCTATGATGATACCCCTTTCATCTTAAAATACTACACTGAATTTGGCTTGATTTTATGTTAAAGGTTACGCTGACAAAGGCTGATAAAACACATGGAGCATTATTTGTATTTACTTTTAAAGCTGCAATATCCAGGACGACATCATAACTTTATAGAGTATTATCCTGTAAAGAGCATTTTGAAAGTGAATGTCATATCTCATTTTACTTTGACATGTAAATACATTTCAGCCTATCTCTCTGAGCCTTTCCAGCACATCCATCACACCAGAAGTGTGCTGGTGACAGTGAATCAAAAGCTACAGCAGCAGTTAACAAGCAGTGTGCTAATTAATGGCTCAAGTAGAAACTTATAAAAGTGATTTTTCCAGACACTTCCCTCAAAAGTGATTGAGAAGGAAAAGCCTTTTTAATTTTTTTATATAATGTCACACTAAATGAACCATAAAGAAACAATATAGAAAATGCATAGCTTGGAATTTATGAGACCATTTTACAACTATTAAAGACCACATTTAAAGGTCTGGATTTTAAATGGAGCTAAGGGACCTTTGAAAGCAGATTTACCAGCAAGGTCATCTTTACAAATGGAAAGGAAGCCAGGTCCCAGGCATCACAGTCAGGAACACAACAAGGCACAGAATTGATATACAAGAGAGGAAGAAAGGATGCTAAAATGCAGAGAAATCATCATACAGATCATATTTACTCAAATCCAAGAGAAATGTTGACTGTTATTCACCAGTGAATTAAGAAATGGTATTACAGCTGGCTTTAAAAAAAAAAAAAAGATCTTTTGGGTCTTTTGGACCAGTCATTCTCATTGACCACTAAAAACTGCTGCCATTCACAGCTGAGCTGGTGTCGTGTTCTGCATCTAAGGAGATGCAAATCCCATCTCATGAGAAAAAAGTTCTCAAAATGTTGTTTTTTTCTGATGACATATCATAAGAAATTTCTTATACGTATTTGAAACCATTTTACTTTCAAGCAGTTTCAGTCGTGTGTGTGTGTGTATATATAAATATATATATATAGTATAGCATAAAAAGCAGTTCCAAAACAAGAAAAACACTAGAAGAAAAAAAATTATTACTTTGGGGAACATCTTTTCATCAATAAATTCAGTGTCTGTGAAATGGGCATTACTTTTGCAAAGTAATTTGACTTTGATAAGGCAGTGTATTGACTTAGATCTGGATTCTCTGGCAACATTTCTCTCCAAGCTTTTTTTTCAAACTGACCTGATGGTAGAAAAATTACCCGTACCGTGTGAAGATATCGGTCCTCCCTGCTTTAAGTGAGGCAGTTAGTTCCCCACACCTTCCAAAAAGAGAAAAGTTCCAAATCATTTTTTGAAAGGGAGTACAAAAAAAAATCCAATTGTTAATATTTTTTGGCAGGAAATAGAAGGCCTAGCTCTGTCAGTATCTGACAAATGGAAAGCAAAAGTGTCGTGGCAGAAACAAAGCTCGTTAATTGTATTCTTCTCTATTTTTTCAGTAGCTCCTGCCCCCTCCCAGCCACATGAACTGTCACACTTAGTATTTGGCAACAATTTAAGTGGTGTCATATACTCATTTGCTGTTTCCTACCCCACAAATATTAGACTGTCAGGAGAGCCAGGGTTATTTGAGGAGCAACATGTCAAAATTGCACATTTGCAGGCGATGGGAGGAGTAGTGGGAGAACACACGTTTTGCATTAGATAATATATTCATCTCCATCCACAATAGTCTTCATATATGGGCAGGGTGCCACTACATACCCCATGATGTCTTGCACCACTAAGTCTTCATTTTAATTATTATTGCATGAGCAGAAAGTTAATTTGTTCTACCTCTGCATGAGGAGCTGAGAAAAGGTATGCAGCCCGGACTGCAGAATGATTTCTGAGTCTGGGATTGAAGAGTCATGCCATGGTTTGCTGGTAGCTGCAAGGGAGAGCTGCCGCTCTCTGGGGAGGGCCTGGTCAGCTGTGACAGCTTGCGTGGAGGCTGCGAACACCCTCTTGTGACTGTTGCTTCCAATGAGCTGGTGAAGGAATGAGGAAAGCTGGCCAGATGTTCCTCCTCTTTTCTTGCACAGTGCTGGGAGGGGGTAAACGGAAGGACAGTGTTCTGGTTGCCAAGATAATTCTCTGCTTGAAATTTGAATCCCCCTTACCTTTGACCAAGACATTATTACTGAAGGTTTTACAAAATAGTATCAGCCTCTTTCACATGCATTGAAGAGCACCACTTCATTCAAAGCTACAGGGAATGTGTCCAGAAGAGAGCTGAAAGGTAATTAGCAGTGATGTTTCTTCCCCACGTTTTTCTTAGCCAGACATTTTCAAGCCCTGTAAATGAGTAGTGTCTAAAACTAACTTATTTATTTTTATATAACATTAAACTTGCCAACCACTTTTTACTTACCAGTTTTTAAAGAAAATATTTTAGAACTATAATCGTGTAAAATTTCAGCCTGGAGCAGACTTCACCGAAGTTAATGAGCCGTGAAAAATAAGATTTCGCTTGGGAAGGTTGCTGAAACACTTTTGCAGCTGTAGCCTGAACTAGCAAGCTAAGATCACTTAAAATAGATACCTCAATTAATTCTTTCTTGAAAATTGAGAAAAGAAAGAACCTATGCATTTTATTATGTTCTTTTTTTTTCTACAGCTTTTCTACTGGGTTATAGTACCTTTGTGGCACCAAGATGATGGGAATTGTTGCAAAGTCAGGGAGGGAAATTGCCTGCTGGGGAAATACTGCTCTGGTCTGCTGGCCCTTCCTGCCCCTGCTTTCCTCTCCCCTGCCTGGGCCCACTGAGTGTGCCAGGGTGAGAGGATCGAGGACCTGGGCTTGAGGGAAACTTAGAAGTTCCCTGCAGTTCTTCCAGATCCTTGGACCTTGCTCCTTCCCATGTAAGGGATGCCAGAGAAAGCTTTGATGTGAGGGAGAGTTGAGTCCTTCCTCCTTCCATCCCTAGTACATTACCCCAGTGACTCATCCAAAAAGTTGTTTTGAGGTTCATCTCAATGCTACATCCAAAACAATGCCATTCAGATTTGTAAAAAAACATGGCTAAGGAAATGTTCTTAGACACAAATATGCTGCTTTGGATATAGTTAATTAATATGTTATTAAATAATAAAATGAAAAAACAATCAATAGGGAAAGACTTCCCCCAAAAGTTCCTCTAGCAAAGACAATCAGTCTTTTTTTTTATGAAAAATAGGAGGGGGAAAGAAAAGTCTGCTGCATTATTGCAGAAATGTTCCTGCTGTGGAAAGGGATATGCTGTGTGGATACTATTGCAAACCAAATGGTAGATATTTAATCTTGAGAATAGAATGAACCAGACTATCAAAAGTGTAAAGTGGTAAAGTGCCAAAAGCTAGCACTGTTTGAAGATAATTACTGTACTGCTGATTGTGGCAGAATATCTTCTTATAAATCAGAATGCACTCAGATCAATCTAATCTCCAGGAAAGAAATCCAGAAGGTTAATTTTCTGTTTTCAAAGTTTCTGACATATGTTTATATAAATGCTGACTTATATATTTGTCTATATCTGTGTCTCCATATTTTTATATATATATATATATATGTAATACAGAAAACCTGAGATCTGGGGAAAAATATAACTCTGGATAATAACATGTTTCAGGCTAACCTTGGCTACTCGTATAATTTGAAACCAAAATGGGGCCCAGCTCTGATGGAAGAAGAAAAAGGGGGAAAAAAAAAAGCAACCAAAACCAAAGAGGGAAAAGATCTGCAGAGTGAAATTACCAGCAAGAAGAGAAAGTCTAACAATAAAAAAGTCTGTAGCTCCCAATCAATACTTTCTTGCATTTTGAAAATGTGTTGGGAAGAGAGGGAGCGCTCACTCCAATGGCAGTGTGAGTGTATGGGGCTGAGCACCATGCTCCTTGTTGCCCAGCAAAGCAGGGATGCTGTTCACAGCATATTTGTCTTCTGTGCACAATGTACATCAGCCTGTCCCATGGGTACCCACAGTGAAGCTATGAAAACCCTGCTGATCTGAACTGATCTCTTACCGCCCTCTCGGTATCACCTCCGGGAAGAACCTGAGGACAGATGCTGATCGAGTGTGAGCTCCCTCCTTGGCTTCAGCTGGATCATCACTGCTACAGATAGGGGATCAGATCGAGATTTGCAAGGAATCAAACACAGTGTAGCCAGTGTATCCTCCTACCCATGTAGCTTGTTTACCTGACTAGCATTTCCCAACACTATGATTTGAAAACACTCTTGAAATACTGTTGTATATCTAAGTTCTACATGATACTTGGTGTTGTCATCCTTTGGTTTTTTTAACTAACCTGGAAAAATAGTAATCTGTATTGGAAAAAAATAATGCAAAAATGCAGTGGTAAATGTAGGAGTCTGGCTTTTGATATCATGTTAACATATTTATGTCTACATATTTATGTATTTTCTTTTAGAAGACCAAACTGTATCAGTTCCTATTTTAAATTAAGGCCATCACCAAAATGCAAAACAAAACAAAAAACCCAAAGAAAATCAAAAACCCATTTACTTTTTTTGCAAGGTGAACTATTACATTAAAATCCACCAGAAAGTTTTACTCAATTTTATGCTGTATTCACAGTTTTTTGACTTTCAGATTTCCTTTTTTTTTTTTCAAGACAGATGTCTGGGAAAACAGAAAACAACAAACTGTCACTACATTCACCATGCTGGACTCTCATTCTAAATGTCATTATTGCTCGTGCTGCTTGGTAGGATCATATGAGAAATGACATAGAAAGGTCACAGAACTGTCACTTCTATATTAAAATGAAATAGCCTCTCATTTGCCATGCTTCTTCACAATTTTCAGAACTTAATGTCAGTAAACGAGTGGCATACAAATGGCATTTATAAATTCAGTCCATTTTGTCGTATCTAGAAAGCAGAAATGGAGCTTGGCACATTCCGGGTGTTTTTGTGATAACAGATATTTAGAAAAATATCCAACTACATGAAGAATTATTTATCAAACTAAACATGCTATCTATATGTAAACACCCCTACCTGTTGCAGAGATTACTTTTATATCCCCATTTTTCTCCAGTCTTAGAGGTATATTGCTGCACTTGAAGTGCTGATAAAAATGATTGGGTCCTGCTGACCATGGAATGGGTAATGTCAAATAGATGGAAATCCACAGATTAAAGTGAAAATAATTGCTACACTTGCTACTCTTGCTTGTACATATTTGCTTGGCAACACAATGTCCATATTAAATAGACAAATGCGGTGGATTAGATAAATGTCTCTCTAGTCCAAAATGAATGCCTTACCCCATAACTGGTTATAAACATCAGCACTCCATCTCCATGGGCGACTGTTCTTATGAGATTAGGCATAAACTTCCTTCATTACTTTTTAGAAATCATACTAGCTGCTGCCTGTCGGCACCTAAATATCGATGACCATCTGGTCTGTGTGAATGCATATTTAAAGGTGCATGGTAATGTGCAGTGTGGGAACGGGTGCAGCTCTGTATCTCGTGGAAAAGTGGAGCTCACACTGCGGAATGCAAGAGTTTCCGGACGTCAGACAGAACTGAGAAAGCCACCTAAAAGCAAGTTGCTGAATGGGCACTGGACACAACTGGTGGTGCCGCAGAGCAGACAGCTAATGGCTTCAGCAAACTCCATCCCAAACCAAAGCAGACCTTCTCCCAGCTCCCCATGCAGCAGCACCCACACTCAGCAAACCTCCCCTTCCTTAACTCCTCTCTCCAGCACAGCTACATACCAACACCGTATTTAAAACGCAGGAGACATGCAGTACCCACGTGTGTCTTTCAGACAGGAGTGGATTGCTCTGGCACTCTCGGTGTTGCCTCACAAACCCTCTTCCTTCTAGGTTTTCAGTTTCTGTTTCCTTCCCCTTTTGTTTCCCTGTGCCCCTGGCAGGGACAGTCGTCATGTAACTTGCTTCTCCACCCATTTCCCCATCTCCTTCCATTCTTCAGTGCCACTGCCACATTTTATATTCACATCTATGAGGTATCATCTCCTCTCTACAGCCACATCTGGAAGAATTATCAAAGAAGCCCTTTTTATAGTCCTGCAACGTTAGATAC